>OY776305.1:20559216-21759216 GCA_963675345.1 Trididemnum clinides
CAAACAAGCTACCAGTCTCCAATAACTTGGTACTCCAAGCCTTGATTATGCGATGTTCTGGTGGTTCAATATCATATTGCACACGCAGTCTGTCTCTAACAAGCTTCATGGCGTGTCTAGTTTGTTCACTTGCAATAAAAAATGAAGCGGCATGAACTCTATATTCAACCGTGTAGTCACTTGAATCAATCATTTTTATTGAATAAACCGCAAAGTGTGAAATGTCACTTATGTATATGAGAAATGAGAACCACATTCTTTGTGAAAAAATGATGGAAGATATGTAGATTTTTTGAAAGGTATCGACTTATTGTGAAAAGAATGGTAAAAAAGACGTTGATATTTTGAACGGTACGGACTTATTGTGAAAAAAATGATGAAAAATACGTAAATATTTTGAAAGGTACCGACTTATTGTGAAAAGTGATGGAAAATACGTAAATATTTTGAAAGGTACCTATTTTTTGGACACACTGTATATCTTTATTATTTGAAATTATTACATTTACAGATTTTAATTCTTGAAAACGTTTGAAATTTGAAATGTTTATTATTTATTAAAGTCGCTTGCAGTTTTAAGTATTAGCAAATAAGATGTAATTGTTCAGACCCATCTCTATGCAGCACAAACCTTGGTCAATGTGATAACCCCAATCAACTTTGTAGTACGCTCTCAAAAAGTTACTTTCTCAGCTGTAAGAACAATATCTGTCAAGGTAAAGTTATTACTCTTAGATTAATGGCCCCGAGTTGTAAACTAGGAAGTTTTCTCATACACAAACTGGATGTTATGCAACAATATGTTAGAGACAATCGCTAGAAAGATATCAATTTGTACTGCAAATAAACCAAATAGGAGAAGAGGAGTAGCAATAGAACGATTTAGGTGTAGATTGGAAACAGGTGGTCTTTGAAATTACGTGTAGTGACGATATAAGTTTATGTTTGCAGCTGGTACACCGAACCCACCACCTATCTGTAGATTTCAATCGTCATAAGTTTGATTTTTTTGTTGTATAAAATAACTTGTAAGGTAATCAAAATCTGACAAACAATTGGTGTTGTTTCGTTTCAGTGGTTATGTAGTGTTGAAAGTTACAAATATTAGGATTGATTTGCTGTTATGTACAGAGATATGTGGTGAGGTAAATTCACAGTAAGAAAATTTAAGTTTAAAAACCTTTTAGGATAGAATAAACATACAGCAAAAGAATTAACATAGTGCAAAAATAATGCAAAACATTACGCCACTCATTCACCATTTTTGATTTAGCTCAGAAATAATAGTTGTGAATCTGCGATGATTGATAACTTAAAATTGAAAAATACTGTACATTGAGCGCACACAAGGTTGTTTAGTGGTCTTCACAAGGGTGTCAGATAAAATTAATTGTCTCAACGTGTTCAATATTTGTTGAGAATTTAACAAGTGAATAAATCTGAAAGAAATGTTAGTCTCCCACTGCATTTTCAACCAATGAAACTTAACTTTTAAAATTTTGGTACGAATTCAAGTGTATTGACGTAAAAAGTTGAATGTGGTGAAGCAAAAACTACATATTTCCAAATATTTGTCAAGTTATTTAATCTTCGTTCAGCGTTACCAATATTTCTACAGTCTCTTTTTCTTTTGTTGTCTTTACATGTTGCACTCGACATGCTCGCAAGCTTTAAAGAATCTCCAAATGTTGGAGCCAGAATCAGATTCGAAAAACTTTTAAAAATTAATATACATAGGTCTTTGTCATAAGCGTAAAAATATTTCATTCCATGTTGTCCAGGAGGAAGAAAATATAATTTTATCAATTACCCTTATAAACTGTTGCAGATCTAGAACTTACGGTTTTCATGAATATCTTACTTTAACACATCAGAACTGATACAGTGCCTAAAACAATAACTATCAGCAACCCCTCAAGAAGTATAAGTAGGTAAGAAAGGAAATTGTGATTTTGAAAGTGGAGGCTTGTTGGGAAGCACTGTAACTAGATAAATCTGTAATACTTTTTCAAGAAAATCATTATTTCCTACAGACGCATAACATCAAAGACAGTTGCTTCACTTAATAGAGAAATTTCTGGGATTTCAACAAGTGGTCAGTTAGCTCAGTCGGTTATAGTGTCGTGTTAATGTCGCGGGTTCGAGCCCCGTACTGACCATTACTGCCTAGATAGCTCAGTTGGAAGAGCGTTAGACTGAAGATCTAAAGGTCCCCGGTTCAAACCCGGGTCTGGGCACTTATTTTGTATGAGTGTGGTGATGACTGCAGCATTGAAGTGTCCCAAATAGGTATTGTGATTGGAAAAATAAAACCTACTGTACAGATTTCTACCTAATTTTGCGGAGATGATGAAATTTTATGTCTGTTGGCGGTGAGTTTTTTCTTGTCATGTTTTGAATTCTTGCGCCAGATCTGGGGTTTCTTGTGCGCATCTGGAGTTGATGAAAAACATTTGTCTAGCCTTTAACACTCCTCCAACAGAAGCAATGTCGTAATTCATGCAGAATTGGTTGATTGACCGACTGATAGAAACGTGTTGACTGATGGATACACTACAGATTGAGAGGAATGACTCCTGTGCAAAAAGATTTTTAAGGGTGTTTATCCTAAAGATCAGCTACCTACTGTGGAGTATCCTGGGAGTTATGTTGTTAACACCGATCCGAGCACTGCTCCTGGAGGACACTGGGTTGCTATGTTTTTCAACAATCCAAGATCTGCTGAGTTTTTCGATAGCTATGGTCTACATCCACTTGTTTATGGTTTGACAGATTTTTTAGATTCTCATTCCTCATCCTGGACCTACAACTCGAAGACCCTACAGAGTTTGATATCTGAAGTCTGTGGACATTATACCGTGTACTACATCTTATTTCACTCGCGTGGTTGCTCTCTATCTGAGATATTGACTCATTTTTCCGATAATGTTAGTGTAAATGATAAAACTGTTGAGTGCTTTATTCAGAATGCACTGAAAATGTAACTGTTTTACGTGTAATAAACAGAATTGAATACAATCGAGTGTTTTATTATACAATATAAATACGATTTACATCCAAAATAACCACGCGACAGATGGGGCATTCCTTTGAATAAAGCTTAGCCGAGCAGTTCAGACATCCAAAGCAATGTCCACAAGGCATTGTTAAAGCATTAATTCGAGCATCGAAGCACACTTTACACACAAGTTCTTGAGATGTGTCACACTCTTTTGCTTCAGATAGGGGGGTTATGTTCGGTTCTTCATTTTCAACTGGAGAGTTTCTCACAATTGTTGGATCTACTGCTTCTTCAGGGGTAGTAAACCCGAATCTCGTTCCCGACAAAAACTCCACTTCTGGAATGCGGAAGTTACTGTGTTGGTTAATGAAACCAGTTCCAAACGTTCTCTCTAGATACGCACACGCGGACCAGTATTTCGCATGTTCAATTTCTGGGATGTCCGTGTCCGCCCACTGATAAATACTTAAACCGCAGAAAAACAAATTGCTCGATCGTCACTTCCTCTGTACAAAAATCCAGCTTTAGCCATTCGTTCAGGACTTAAATTATCGACTCGACGAGGTCAAACGTCTGAGAAGGATAAGGCTCGCGCTTCTTCAGATTCGAAGTTGAAAATATTTCTCGGGTGAAAAGATGGATTCGATTTTAAATCGAATAAGAAAATTCTCTACAGCTGCCTCTTTTTTGAAAATCTCCAATCTTGTTTTCACTTCGCAGACACCACCGTGTTGACAGTTAGCTGAGAAAATCACCACCACGTAAGGATGTGTATCTGCTGGGCCTTTGAAAGCCACAAACGGTAGGCCTTGAAACATATGCTCACACACATGAATAAGCTGATCGGTTGAAAAGAGAGCTTTTCCTCTTGACACAGTCAGTACGCCTTTTCGTAACATCTCACCGTCTGAGAGTATTGATTTCTCTTCTTTGTCAATGTCGAGGAAGATTTTATGTATTTTTCTTGCTTGTTCTTGGTGTTTTCTTGCACGCATCAACAACTTCGATTGCTCCAACAACCCGTCGTAGCATGAGGAATAGGGTGGTATGTTGTTGTAACGTCGACATTTTCTGCTCTCTTCATAGTCGTCAGCAATTGAAGTGTGTGTCTCGCCGCAGTTTTCCATTGTTCTTCTTCCAATTTTCACGCAAAACATACGACTTTTAAAGAGAAATGTTAACAAAGAAAGAAGAAAAATCGCTATTCTTGTCTAGACCTGTCTTGTTCTTTCCAACAATTGTGTAATGAAAACTTGTGATGTAGCGCAAATCAAAACACCCGCTGGTTCGTGATTGGTCAAATAAGAGGTAAGAATGTTTATAACTTTTAAAGACGTAATCACCTCCGTACGGTCTATGCTTCCGCTTGCATCAGATTTTTGTTGATAGAAAACCATTTTTGAAGTTCTACATCGATTGTGATTGGTTAAAGGTTTGCTGACGTGATGTTGATGTTTCCGCTTGCATCAGATTTTTGTTGATAGTAAGCTTAGCAGATTTTGAAAAATTTAATGTTGGTGGAAAATTTGATAGTTAAAAAAGTGTTATAATTGTTTTTTAGTTGCATGAAAAGATATTGTAAATTAGATGGATGGTGAATGATTACAAGTAAAAGTTTGAAGTAGTCTCCAAACACGATAGAGATTTGGTCTTCTTGGTTCAATAATATTTAGTAGTGACGCTGAATTGAAACAAGCTTCTTTGTTGTAATCTTTTCAAAATGTTTCCACCGCTGTACTAAAAATTTCACTAACTCGCTGACATATGAGAAGCAATTCTACATTTCACTCAAAGGTCTGGTCAATGTACTGAAGTTTTCTTCCAAGAAAGTGTGAAACGAACATAAAAAATATAACTACCTCACTGTCATATGTGAAGCAAATCTACATTTCACTCAAAGGTCTGGTCAATCTGAAATCTTCTTCCAAGAAAGTGTGAAACTAACATAAACATTTAACCACCTAACTGTCATATGTGAAGCAAATCTACATTTTACCCAAAAGGTCTGGTCAATGTACTGAAGTTTTCTTCCAAGAAAGCGTGAAACTAACATAAACTGTAACTACCTCACTGTCATATGTGAAGCAAATCTACATTTCACTCAAAGGTCTGGTCAATGTACTGAAGTTTTCTTCCAAGAAAGCGTGAAGCTAACATAAAAATGTAACTACCTCACTGTCATATGTGAAGCAAATCTATATTTCACTCAAAGGTCTGGTCAAGCTACTGAAATTTTAATCTAAAAGTGTAAAAGTAACGATAAAGATTTATTTGAAATTGTTTTTTCCACCGCACTCTTCTGGAAGCAACGTCGCTGCCTGTGATTTTCCCCAGCAAATCTGATAATCTAGAAAACTGTTGGTTATTTTCCTCTAAACTAACGACTAGCTGTAATAAACGTAAATGTTTAAAACCATGAATTTCATGTTAATGTCCCACGAATAATGTCAAAAGTTGTGTTTATTGCTATGTAGGGGAGCTAGGAAAACTGTGAAACCCTGAATTTTATGGTAATGTCCTACAAAAACGCAAAAAGCTGTGCTCATTGCTATGTAGATGAGCTAAGGACGCTGTAAAACCATGAATTTCATGTTAATATCCCACGAATAATGCTAAAGTTGTGTTTATTGCTACGTAGGGGAGCTAGGTAAACTGTAAAATCCTGAATTTTATGGTAATGTCCTACAAAAACGCTAAAAGTTGTGCTTATTGCTATGTAGATGAGCTAAGGACACTGTAAAACTCTGAATTTAAGGTAATGTCCTACAAAAATGTTAAAAGTTGTGCTTATTGCTATGTAGCGGAGCTAAGGACACTGTAAAACTCTGAATTTAATGTTAATGTCCTACAAAAATGCTAAAAGTTGTGCTTATTGCTATGTAGCGGAGTTGAGGAGACTTTGAAAACTAAGAAATTTCGTATTAATAAGTTTAAAAGTTGCTAAATTTTGGAAAAATCTTTAAACAGTGTGATGATAGGATACAATTTAGATTCGTTTTATGAAAATGAAGGTAAATTTGAGATAAATGTTTTATAATTTGCACACAATTAAAGATAAATCTTTTCAGTTTTACGATGTAAACAGTAGTGATTTAAGTGAGGTATGGTGTTTAAAAGAAAATGAAAAACGCAAGAGAGTGGAGAGAGCTATGATGAGAGCCATGTGTGGTCAGAAAATTATTGACAAAAGACTGAAGAAAGACTGAATCCATTGCCTACATACTGAAATATATGTAAATTAATTCCAACCAACTGCAGAAATATCACGAGTAAAGGAAAAGGCCTCCAATAAACACATCTAGAAGGGTAAAGAAACAACATTCTAGGGAATCAAAAGGAGAAATCGCTTAGAGGTTTTAAAAGCAATTTCAAGATATGTATGCTTATACGCGATTAATGCTTACGCTCGAAAGGAAGTTATTATCAAAAGCTGCAGTCACGACCTAAAGTCAATGTTTCCGTTTTACAGCAGTTGTGCTTAGAATAAGACAAAAGATCGTTAACGAGTTGAAAAGTGAAGTCAATTGGAGAATTTTTGAAGTGGGGGTATTCTCAAGAGGGGTGTCTATAAATCAATTTCAAGTTTTATTTACATGTATTTACAAGCTGCTATAAACATTTCTTTTCAAGTTGTATTCACATTTGTTTAAGTTGTATTGACATTTGTTTTCAAGTTGTATTGACATTTGCTTTCGAATTGTTATTTACAAGTTGGTACACGTTGTCTTTGTGTTGTCATTTGTTTACAAGTTGTTACACGTGTTTACAAGTTGTTACAATGTCCTTCAAGTTCATGTATCAACACGTTCGGAAATGACGTAGCCGCACGTTTGGAAATGACGTAGCGCGCCACGACGCCACCACAGCGCCACCACAAAAACTGGGTCGAAAAGGTGGTTATATACTACTGACGGTAATTGTTAGTACTTTACTACAACGTTTTGATATTAAAATTACCTGTTTTTACTGAGCTTAGCACTATTTGGGAGGGGTAAAAAGTTACACCAGATGTTTTAAAATTCAGGTTTTTAGTATAAAAACTAATATTAATTGTATATATTATACGCTATCGGAATTGCTTTGAAAATTCCTTTATTTTGTTGAATAACGTTTGAAAATCGGTTGAGAAACGAGCTCACAAATCAGTTTTTCAACCCATTACCTCCTAATGTTCCGAAATGGGAATATATTTTCGTTTGCGTTTTTTGATATCTATTATAAAAATATCCATTTCTACAAGCAATAAAGTGAGAGAGAAGGGTTCGGGCAACATAATCGACGTTTTTATTTTTTTCTGCATTTCGCATGTGACTTTGTGGAGAGGTCAAAGGTCAAGCCAAAATTGACTTTTGGGATCTCCTTGAATTTTGTTTTGCTGTCATAAATCAGTCAATCTCATTAACGCTTTCGTGTTGGATTTTTTTTAATGCCTTTCATAGTATAACCATGCCAAATTTTAAATTGAAAAATTTTTAGATTGTTTTTGAGTGATTTATGTTGATGTTCTCATTTGGGAACACTGGGAGGTTGAGATTAGGAATATGCAGATGTTAGTTGACAAAGTTGGGACGTTTGTTTTAAGCTCTGGATACAAATGTGTTACAGAGGAAAGTCAATTAACTTTTAGATTTATTAGGGGAGGGGTATCAAGCCCAAACCTGGGTCGGCCACTTTTTGTTTTGGGGGTTTTGACTTACATCTCAAGAGCGGACGATCCTGGGTTTAAACTTGACTCCCCTTCCACTCGTAGTTTCATATTATTGTTCTCTCTGAGATCCATTGTCTTACAAGCTATAGGTCCGGTGGCTGATTTATTATAATAGTTTAGTGCTTCCATCCCCCCAGTCGAATTTTAGGTTTAAATTTGCTGCATATAGAGCAGTGATTACAGCAAGAAAGCGAGATGCAATAGAATGTTGACGTAGATTTTACCAGGACAAAAGTTAATCCTGTCTTCTGTTTTCCTTTGGTAAATCTTTTCACCGATAGCATTAACTCTTATTTCCGTCGCTGACCAACAGTTATGGTCATATTTGTGACTTGTGGTGCTGGTTTCATATGATTAGTTTCGTGCCACCTCATAGAGTTTTGTGATAGTGCTAAATCACTCAATCAGATTTTACCTGCTGCTCCAGAATGTCACCTGATACAATGCCCATCGGCCCCCAAAAATGGCTACATGTGAATGGTTGAGAGAAAAATTGCCTGACCGATTTCTCTGCTTTTACAAGCTCATTAAAAAACGGTCTTTTTGAGAATTGTTGTCTTCGAAGTTGTAGCTTATAATTGGAAGAGTTATACCAGGTTTGACCATTCTTTTTTGTTGCTAGTTGAGCTGTGTGCTAAATATTGTCTTAGGAAGATCCTGTAACAGGAGGAATGTTTCATTCCGTGGACCGGTAGCACTGTGTCAATGGAACGATAACCGACCTGTATGTTTAGCAAGAAACTTCCAGAAAGCAGAACCAACAAGTATGGCTCGAAGGTAAAGTGCTACCAAGAGAAGTCATGTGTATATTTTACAGCCACATGTTGTCAAAACCTATAACATACACATGGGCGGGGCAGGCCTCTGGAATCGCTTTATCAGTGACTAGACCTCAGCTGCGCAGCAAGAAGTGGTGGTGTCTTTTTGCAAATTTTTTGAATATGTCTTGTGGTGGCTGGATGGCGAATAAATAAAGTTCTGGATGGTACTCTCAGCCATTTAGAGTTCAGAAGACAGATCGTGCGAACCTTACTGGGAATTAGAAGAAAACGGAAAAATACCATTCTTGGATGTTTTCATTGAAAAAAGAAACCAATCATTCATTTCCTCTGTATATAGAAAGAAAACGAACGCTGGACTGTACACCAATTGGAAAAGTTTTATTCCTTTCAAATACAAGATAAACATCATCAAATGCTTAATTGACAGAAGTTATAAAATTTGTAACAGCTATCAAAAAATACACGAAGAATTTCAAAAAGTAACCACTCTCTTATTAAATAATGGTTATCCACGAGGAATTATTGACAGGCACATAAAAACGTATCTTCATAGAAAACATAAACCTCTAAATGAAAATGCAAGCGAAATTAGAAAATCCAAGTTTGTTTACCTTTCATCGGAGAAGCATCGCAACAAATTGAGAAAGAAATCAAACATTTTTTAGAAAATAAAATAAAAGCAAACTTTAGCCTTCGGATGAATCACAGCGTATCAACAATTGGAAACCTATTCAGAAATAAGGACAAACAGGCTCTACTACACCTCACTGGGACAGTGTATAAACTTCAATGTTCGTGTAAAAAGATCTATATTGGACAAAGTAAACGAAATTTAAAAACAAGATTGGAAGAACATTACCCGATTACATTTGGAAAAAGCGACGTTACTGATCATTTACAAGAAAATCCAGATCACACAATCGACTTTCACAATCCACTTATACTGGCTCAAGAAACTAATTGGCGAAAATTACGTATTAAGGAAACGTTATATATTCAAAAGCTGCAGCCACAATTGAACTCAGATGAAGCTTCACACCCACTATACCTTTTTAATGTGTAAATTTTGTTTTATTGTTGTTCCTCGTTATTATCTCACTTTTAACACAAAATAACTTTGACCCTAAAGTATGTAATAGCTATTGTTTTCTTCTTTCATAATTGAATTGTCACGTCATAAATGTTACACTTGACCTTAGTTTATCAAATTTTAAAGTAATCAGTTGCACTATTTTGGTTGACAATGCTAGCAGTGTTTAGCGAAACGTCCTAATTAAAATATGTACAGCAGTATACTGGCTCTGGTTTTTTTGCTGAGAATTGTCAAAAGATCCTAATCGTTTGCTCCTTACTGGGAGCAATCAACGGGATCAGAGAGTATTCCTGACAAATCAGCAAGACCAGCGCCAAATCGAGTGCTGGTGGATTTCATCCGTCTTTCAGCGACGTTTCATGTTTGTATTTCAGCTGGCAAACAAGGCAGATTCAAGCAGTGCAAAAGCAATACCACTAACAAGTGTCAGCTCTGCGATGTGTTGCTTCACCATGGCTGCGCTGAAGCTTTTAATGCCGACACTAGCTGAAAACTTCTTCATGTCAGCCTTATGAACAGTTTTGCAAAGTTAGGGTAAACTCTGCTTTTATTCTACGTATATTTTTTTTTCAATTTTGTTTTTTTTGGGTTTCTTTCGTTTTATTGTGCTACATTGTGCTTGCTTTTCAAGCAGGTAGAGTTCAACAGTGATATTTTCGTATTACAACACAAAAAAAGTTGATTATTTTGCTCGCTATTCGCTAGTAAACAATGCGTTTCCATTATACGAAAATTTGATGAAAAGCTTAACACTAGAATGACTGAGGTGTCGATTTCGACACTTTTAAAATTTCAATTTAAAATATTTACACCTTCTGGCTCTAATTATGATTTGAAATATTTAGTACCTTCCTAAATATTTCAAAACAATAATTTGATGTCGTATTTTATGGAATAGCGTTTTCATTAAAATGCTTGTTTAAGGTTCTACCTCTAAGCACCGAGGTGTCGATTTCGACACCTATTTAAAACTACTTGAAAACAACTTTTTGTGTCAGAAGTCTTCTGCAAAATTAATTTAAAACAATCGCTTTTCTATAACAAGACAATTCGGCCTTACGTAAAGCTTGTAACGTGCCCTGAATTTTCTTGCTGGCTAAGCTAGATATTGGTAGCTGTAGGGCATGAGATTATCGATTCAGTGTTTTGAGGCCGATTGTACCCTTTTTGATTTTGAGGTACGAAGTAGCAGTTGGGTGTAGAAAATTCCAGCAGTCGTCAGTTGAGTTTCCGATTATCTCATAAAAGTTGGAGAAAGTCGTTACAAGTAGGTGAAGTGCATTTATAAATGCGAAACCCTTGTTTGTAGTTTATTATTCTTGTTGGAAAATGTTATCAAGAGCTCAGTTTATCAGCTTTAGTTGCTCGTTGACGTAATTTTTACAGCAGCTTCGTGAAATTAGCGATAACGTTGCTTACTAGAACGTTGAAGCTAAACTTTTGAAATCTAAGAGAGCTGAAGCTCATTCGTTTTGTTGCAGTAGAACCTAGGAACAAATTAGGTGTAAAGCTCTTGATATATCCTGCGATATAGTGCTTTGCGTTATTTGACATCTCCTTTACAGATACTGTAGATTCAGTCAATAGGTTTTGCAAATAATAATTTCACATGTCAAGACAGCAATTTTTTTGGAAATACTCATCTGAAAAGGCCCTGCCTATGCTGGGTAAGGATTCTGATAACTCTGAGTCAGATGATGAAAGCAGTGATGCTGTCTTTGAAGAGGCAGATCTAAAAGAGATCAACTCTATTTTATCTGACCAAATGCCAAGCCCAGAAGATAGTTCTTCAGATGAAGACAATAAACTTGCTGATTTCTCTTCCACCGGAGAACACATTGAGAGAAACGGAGAAACATGGACTCCGTTGCTATCTAACAAAACAGTCCAAACAAGTGCTTCAAATTTAGTTCGAGTGAAGTCTGGTGTCAACCCAGCTATACGCAGGCAAGCAGGCAGTACTCCTTATGAGTGCCTGAAATTGTTTGTAGACCCAAGAATGTTGAAAAACATCCAAGCAACTACTACAAGGGAAGCAAAAGAATCTAATCTTAACTTTTCGATGGCACTCGAGAGGTTAGAAGCTTTTATGAGTTTGCAGTACGCCAGAGAAATATACAGAAAAATCCACCCTCTACATTTTTTCTGAAACAAAACCTATGGTCCAAGAATTTTCCCTAAACCATGTCCAGGGCTTGTTTTATGGAAGTAAACAGGTTTCTAAGGCTTGATAATAAAGACCAACGAAGCCAAAGACTAGCAACCGATAAATTTGTCCATACACCAGAAACACTGGAAGATTTTGTGTCAAACTGTCAATACAATTATGCACCAGAATGGAGCCTTACAATCGACGAGCAGCTGTTTCCAATGAAAAATAGGTGCCCTATTATTGCATCTATGTCAAACAAGCCAGACAAATTTGGCAGAAATTCTGGGTGCTAGCTGAAGTAAAGCCGAAGTACGTTTGCAATCTCTTTCCGTAGTTGGGAGCCTTAGAAAAAAACAGCGAAACGGGAAAACCTTGGCCGAAGATGTGGTAACGAGGTTTACTGACTGCCTGCAAAGAAATCGTGGGTACAATATTACCACTGACAACTTTTTTATCAGTGTACAAACTGCTGCCTTGTTAGAAAGCAAAGAAATTACTGTTGTAGAAACTGTCCATGGTATCAGTAAAGGGCCGCCAAAGGAAATTACTGGTAGCAGCAAGGAAGGATTTTCTAGTAAATCTTTTGCAATGCTAATAAAAACTGCTTGTTCGTAAACTAGTGCAAGCTGAAAAAAATCATAAATCTTATTTCAACTATGCATGAAGCCCCAAGTACAGATGGAGCAGAGAAAAGAAAGCCACTGGTTATACATTATCACAGCAAAAACAAAGTTGGGATCGATGTATTTGACCAAATGGCACGCAAATACACTGCGCACACATCCAGTAGAAGATGACCCTAGCGGTTTGGACCAACATACTTAACATTGCAGCACTGAACTCTTGGATTGTTTACAAGAAAGCTTCCGGTCGAAAAATTTCCCGACGCAACTTTATCCTGCAGCTGATTGAAGGCTGGAGAGGAGCCTATGTTGCACAAAAAGTAACTTGAGAAAATACCGTTAAAGAAGGGAGGGTGCAACGACCTTCTGGAAAACGCCGAAAATGCGCTGATGAGAAATTCAACAACAGCACGGTTTCTATTTGCCAGCACTGCAGAAAGCCCACTTGTGGAAAATGTGGTAATGGTAACTGCAAACTTACCGAATGTAAAAATTGCCTTTTGCCACAGAACTGAGTATCTGCATTGCAAAGCACTCCCAAGTGTAGCTTCCGTGGATTTTACTTGTATATTGGAAAATTCGCAATGCAGAAAAACTTTTTTTAAAAAAAGTTAATGGTTTACAAATATTTTGCGTCAGTCTAGTTGCCATATTGAAAGTATTGCCCTCCGGTCACGTGACTATCAACTACGGCTTGCTTGAAACTTGAACTGTGATAACCTATTTGTATATTGCGCAGATCATCAGGCCTTGTGTAGTTTGCGTAATACTTTGGCGAAAAGTAAACAACAACACAAAATGAACATTATCACAAAGTTAATAAAGCAAACAATTAGAAATAAGAATGAAGAAACGTATCCTTTTAAGAGGTGTCGAAATCGACACCTCCGGTCGTTCTAGGTAGACTTTTTTCACGGTCATCCTTGTGTTAATCTCGACCTCCCAATGTTCCCAAACGGGAGCACGATTTTTTTTAATAACTAAACAAATAAATTCCAAAATTTTTTTCGCTAACGCTGTTTTTTTGAAGGAAATGAACTAATCACACAAAAAATTACCTTAAAATCTTACGGCTTTAATGCTTGAATTTCATGGGTTAATAAACTGATTTTTCAAAAAGGGTGCAATTTTTGAAAACATCTTCATATTATGATCTCTGATAGCAAAAATTTGTGTTAATTGTACGAGAAATATTATGACATCATTGAGCCAGTTTTTAGTGTGCAAGCGAAAAAGAGAAGAAAAATGCTTATAGGGCTTAAAGTGCTTAAATAAAGAATTGCTCGTAGCATAGTCAAATAGGCTTTAATTGTTGTAAAGTTGTTTTTATCGAAAGTATCTTAATAATATCTCCTGAAAGAGCGTTTTATTGCGTTTCGGCGATAAGTACTTTTTGAGAAAAAGCAAAAAACAAATTGTGCAATGAATCGTTGATTGTGACGTCATGTTAGACTACAAACAAATGAAAGTTTTAGTAATGTGGTAAGAGGAAAGCTGGTTTTTGTTTGAGCAAAAAGCGGTTGTCCTACGTCAAGTAATGCAAATTCTAAAACAAATACATTTTGATTATTACGTCATGATGACGTCACAAATTACTTTATGACATTCACGTTGGGGTGGTGATCAATCTAGCTAACATTGATGCTTGTACCTCTAGCAATTTCAGATGAGTTAAAGCAGACACACAGAGACACAGACAGAGAGAATTGCGTTTTATAGTATAGATGCAAACGGTAAAACAAATGAACAACCATTGGTGAAGTTATTGCTCCCTTCAATTGTGAGCAAAGTCCATGGTTTAAGTACATGCATTAAACAAGGAAAATAAGACGTTGCTAAGGACTTCAAAAATTGGGGAGAAACATAGCGGCTATACACAACCTCCCCTCATGTTTTTCTATTCGATTCTCACGTAAAACACGGTACTTCTAATTTTAAAATGAGAATTGGTTATGTCAAAATATACTTTACTTGCTGTAACGGGTTCGTGGGGCAGAGACCCTTGGGGTAGTCTCCGAACCAGAGACAGATTGCAGTGAAGCTGAAGTTGTAAATAGATGAAACGCGCTTTTCCTCTCGTCACGCTGTTATTGTCTGACTTTCTTGAATAAATTCTTTGATAAATTTTATTGGTAATACGCAAAACTGAAAATGGAAATAATGAAAATGATAAGCAGAAATGGAAAAACAGATGGATTGACTAGGGCGACGTTGGCGTTGTAGCGATGTAGCGATGTAGCGACGTAGCGTTGTTAGCGGCGTAGCGTTGTTGGCGGCGTAGCGGTTTCAAACTATTTTGACCCCCAAGTACTTTCTTCTTTACTACAGCTCCAACACAGTATCAATCAACAAAGAAACAGCTCAACCAACTTTTCTCTACGTTGGCATCTACGAGCTTCTTTGATAATCCTTTGACTTCTACCCAAACGTGCAGGTTTTACAAACAACGTAATCCTTCTTGCAACGTGTCTACTTGAGAATAATGTAAAGGTGCGTTAACAAGGCAGTTACTACTGCGTCGCTCGAGGGTCAACCTCGCCAATCCAACGACTAATCAATAAGAGACGATAACTCAAGAGAAACAAACATAACAACCACACAACGCGGGTTCGAATCACAGATTGGCTACGCAAACTAGATTTAAAGCATTAAATGTTGCCAAATATTGTAACAATATTTACACTTGCTATTATTGTTCTCAGAACTACGCATAGATCAAGGCCGCGCAAACCGATGTTCTTAATGTCAACATGCAACTTGACCCGATGTCAAGAGCTGACTGCGTCGCCTTTACTTTGCGCAGTAGGTTGGGTAACCCAATACACTTATCACTAGCATTTTATCGCAAGCGTGCCGCATATGAAACCATAGGAAACTCAGGACTAGGGTCATCAATAACAATTTGTTTATTTTTTTGTTTATTATTTTCTCGAGGGATTTGAACCAAGTCGTTTAATATGTTTGGTAGATAATATGCATAGCACCAAATAACTGACTTCGGTAATTGTAAAACAAAAGCCATTTCGCCACCAATTTTCAAGTTTGCCTTTGTTCTACTACACCTATTTGAAAGAACGAATAAAATTTGTAAAACATTATAAAGTTTATAAGATCTTTCTTTGTTCAAAGTATTCGTACTACGATCAACCTAAGGAGTATAGGGGCGATGCTCCCATTAGTACAAACTTTTCATCGTGGTCTTAAAGATATGATTTGATTAAAGTATGCGCTGCCGGCTGAACCGATGTTACTAAACTGACATCAGTGAAAGGTAGCCTTCCTGGGAGACGCCGCTGGAGCCGGCTAGTGGTTAATAAAGTTTAGCATCATTGCAGGCAGAGATGCCATTCGCAAGGATTTATCCCTACGGAAGAAATTTTGGTCCGCTGAAAGGAGTAGGGAATCTCTACAAAATTTTTGTTGTACCCAGGGAGTTTTTCAAAAATTGTAATGAAACGTAGGGATTTTCCAGTTTTGTCACTCTCGAATCATGCAATTTTTGTTTAGCTAAATTGTAAATGTAGTTGCCATTCTTAGGAATTTATTCAAAGATTGTGAGATTTTTTTGTTGATGAACTCGTTGAAAATACCTGCAGTGGTAAAGCAATCCGAGATTTCAGTAGATTTGACGAAGTTGGGACGGTTCTGAAAATTGATGACCATTTTTCTTGCTTTAGAGATCGACGCTAAAATGATTGGGTTTTTGAAAATCCAGGATAAATTAGAACACAGTCAAATACTGAGATCACACTATTCAGAGTTTTGGGATTTTGTTTACCATCTTTACGCAAATGAAAACGGTGCAGAAACATGAAGGGATTTCTGACATTTTGCAGCAGGAATTTTTGAAAATTTTAAGAGGCAGCACTGATTACAGTTGCGTCACAGCTACTGCTTGGATTAAGCAGCTATCGGTGAAGTGACTTTTGTTACTCACCATCAGCACCAGCTGGTTGTGAAAATCTTAGTAAATGTTGGTAGCATCAATAGTTAAATTAAGATGTTTACTGATCTAGACACTCCCCGACTTACAAACGAGCTACGTTCTCACGGTCGTACGTATCTTGGATTTGTTCATATGTTGGTATATCCTCTGTACTACACAGCACAGTACTGTTATTCGGTGTACAGTACAATACAAATGCCTACCAAGCATTTCCAAATCACATGCGTAACACATTGAAGTTGTTATCTTATTCTAAAGGCACAGAAATATAATACCAACACCAAATATGTTTACATAAATATACAGCGCACAGTATGGTATGTTATTGAGTTACAGCGGTTTATCGGAGTAGGATGCAGCGTTTAACGAAGAAGGCAGCGGAGATGCAGGCATTGACTCTACGTTTTCTTGGAGATTCGCCACAGATTTGAGGTTTTCTTGCGGATTAATATGCTTACTGAAGAATTGGTTCAAGGAAGTTTGCTCTGTCTTGTTTTTCTTTTCATCGTAGAAAATGCGATAACACCGAAAGGGATCACGGACGCTTATTGCTATTTTTGAGAATCTCTCAACATTCGGATCTTGATTCTCCAAAATAGGGAGAGCTTCCTCTACAAAACCAAACCCATTGGCCATTAACTTTGTTTCAAATTTTCGCACAGAGAGAATCTCTTCTTCATATTCCTCTGGTCTTTGCATGGTTTTTAATTCCATTGGTTCTTCGTTTGTCAGTTCCTGCAAATGCGACTCGAACAGCTCTTGGAAGTCGTCTTGCTTTTGGTCGATGTCCAGCTTTTTAAACATTTTCACGAGATTTTCAAGGATTTTCTTGTCCTCCTCTTAATTAAATTCTTGAACACTGTTGACAAACTGCTGGCACAAAGCCTTCCAAACACCGTTCATTTTGGTCTGGGAAACTTCATGTCACGCGGCATCAATGTACTTAATACAAATGCAGATATTAAATGACTTCCAAAAGTCACTAATGGTCATACTAGAATCATCTTCCACTGTCTTTGGTGCTTGCCTGTACGTAGGACGAATGTAATATTTCTTAAAATTGGCAATAACACCTTGATCCATTGGCTGAAGGAGTGAACTTGTGCTTGGGGGCAGGTACAAAACTTCACATCTGGATGAAAATCATCCAATTGTGGTGGGTGGCCACGTGCGTTATCCAAGATCAAGAGGATCTTGAAAAGGATGCCTTTTTTCTGGCAATAGAGTTTGACTGCATGTATTTTAGGGGCGCATCCAGTGGGGGGACCACAGTGCTATGGCCTCCCTTAGATCCCAGATAAAATTATGCACAAAACAAACAATTGCCTGAAAATTTGATGGAAGCGTTGGGCTTCATGCCTGAGATTAACACATAAACTTAAAACTTTTATAGTTTTCTTGATGTAAAGCAGAAATCACACTAACAAGTTCTTTTGCGCAAGAATCATGCAGCAATAACCTATCGGTGTCTGACGAGGTGCGCAAGAGTACTGTACAATCTTAACAGCAATTGTAAGATATACTAGCTGGGTGAGTGACGGGCCAGTTCAACTTATGCACTCGCAAGTCGATCGATTCGGATGTTCTTCGTGTGTCTCTACCACGGCCGATTCTGATAAACAAGCAATCAGGGGAGCTCGGTGTATGTTGAAGATAACTTGCGATATTACAGAACCGTTAACGATGTAAATCAACTAACGAACCAGATTCAATGTCAACCAACAATACGAGTGGTTATTAAATTTTTGGGCTACATTTGTTTCTCCGATCTTTTACTACTTCGTTTGCCATATTCGCTAACTTTAACTTAACAAAATGACCAAATAAACGTAACAAATTAAACCTTGCAAAAGAAAACATTTCATTTGTACCATTATCATACTAACTCCGACTAAACAGCAAATTACTGACAGGACTCTGTACGAAAAATACTCCTAACGCTAAAGTGTCAGTCCTTAATTAAAATAAGGTGTAAACTAGAGATCCAAGTAGCAATCATCAATAAGTGAAATACGCTTTAGGTTATTTAGTGCGTTGTGCAATACAACACAAGGGCGTAGAAATCAAGTGTTGAACCAACAGCGTAATCACGCGTTGTCAGCTCGGGTTCAATTTCAAATCGAAAACACAAAAAGCAGTACGCAAGTAACAATATGCTGCAGCAATATTGCACAAAAACATGTAGCTTGACGCGAGTAAAGCGAGTTTTGTGCTTTTTGGAAAGTTTCAGAAATATTGCTAAGAATAGAGCATGTCGCTATTTTTCCGGAAAGTTATTTACCAAATCATCTTGACAAGCCTAGATTCATAGTTGACGACTTAAATTTTCTAATTTTAGTCAAAACGCCTTAGACTGTGGAGGAAACAAAACCATCAATTTGCTAATTAAAAATTCAACATTCTCTTTGGAATGTTTTTTGGGAAGACTATAAAGACCGCCATAAAAAGTTTCATGAGTGGACAAAAGCAGTAGAGACGCTACAATGAGAGATAGCACAAGTTGCGGTAACATTCTCTGGCTTGCAACGTACGCGAAATTCAAGCATGCGTAAGCACCATGAAAGACATATCGCTAATTTTTTTAATTCTGAAAAAACATCTTTCGCTACTGCATGCTAAAGTTAATGACAAATGTCCTGATTCTTCGCATTCGTGTTTGAAACGTCATTGTTCCACAAAGTGGATTGAGAACTATTATGCTGTCTTTGTTTTCAAGGAGTTTTATCCGGCGGTTGCTGGTTCCCTTGATCAACTGTCAGAATCAAAAGATTGAGAAGTTTTTGGAAGGGCTATGCCTTATTTGAAAGCGATAACAGCAGCTGGGTTTTTGGTTAGTCCAGAAGTTATCAATGCTACATTGAAACTTACCATAACAATTGCAAAGAAGTTACAGGGCATCAAGAAATTTTTTTAAATGCATTAGATGCTACGAGTATTACCAGTTGCAAAGATATGATACAGACTTTTAGGAACAATGAAGAAATATTTGTTGGAGTATTTAGACATGCCAAAGGTCTGTAAGGGGAATCCATACCCATGCCTCGAATTGTGAATCGGCAAGCCAATAGAGCGAATCCATTGGCTGTTTCCCCATTGCAGTTTTTCACGCATTCTGTCTTTTTGCCTTTTATTGACACAGTGCTTGAGTAACTCAGCAAAGGATTTTGCTCTGACCTTGTTGATTGCATAAAACTCCAATTTTTGATAACATCAGTCAGTGTGAAGCATGACATTTGCTTTGATCAGAAATGTTGCAGTAACTGCTGCCTTCCCTTTGTGGATGACAGCATTGACGCTGTGGAGGTTGAATTACGCCATGGAGTTCATATTGGCTACGCCACGAAGGTAATTCTTTACAGTACAACACTTTAGGCGTGTTGCAGTCTGCTAAAGAAATATATACGTATCTATCTTAGGAAGTTCTTCTTCAAATGTTGACAACTCGTCCGGTTACTACAGCAACAAATGAAACATTTAGCGTTTAGTGCTCGGAGATATTTGAAAACCTATTTGCGGTTCACAACGAAAAAAGATTGTTTGAATGGAATGACATTGCTCTTTGTTCACCTTGACCTTAACATTGATTTTGAACATGTGATTGATGAAATTTCACCTAAAAATCGTAAGCTAAATTTCAATTACGTTAAATTTTGACATACAGCATCAGTAGATTTTTTTGGTTCGCCGATCACCATTACCAATCAGTTTGTATGAGTAAACGCGTTGGGTACAGTTGTGTAAGTGCAAAATTTTTTTGTGTGTGCAACTGTATTACACTTCTTTACGTTCTGTTTAAAAACCGCACACACCTCTTATCTAATGGGGAGAAAAACTTCGATATCCCTATTGCGACTAAATCTTGAAGGTTTTTCCATTGCATCTGAGCTGTGTTGCCCCCCTTCCCTTAAAGAAATCCTGGCTGCGCCACTGGTATTAAGTGGTGGAAAAGCCAGTTCTCGAATACAGCAAGTGTCACCCAAGCTTTTTTGTTAGACTTCCAAATAACCGGAAGACAACTTTTCCTGATGTTCTTCAATGCTCGTGGATTCTCAGCTCTGTAAACTAATAGCGGTTTTAGCTTGAAATCTCCTGAAGCATTGCCGCCCAGCATCAAGGTTAACCTATTCTTTCAGCCCTAAATCCTGACATCGTCTTTTCTTTACGGCTAATATACGTTTTCTCGGGCATTTTCTCCAGAAGAGGCCAGTCTCGTCCACGTTGAAAATTTGCTGAGGAGCATAACCACCGGTATCGATGATTTCTTTTAGGTTAATCGAGAATTTATTTGCAGCCACTTTGTCGGCGCTTGCTGCTTCACCGGAGACAGAAACATGATGTAAGTTTGCTCGTTTCTTGAAGCGTTGGAACCACCCACAACTTGCATTTGACTGTAAAGCAAATCTCGTTGCAGTATAGACTTAACAAATCTGGCAATGATTGCTTGTTTTCAAAAGATAGCTCAGAAGATATTGGTCTCTGATTTGAAATATTGTGGCCTACAGATTAAATAGCCTGCTTACATGTTTATTTTGAGTTTGGAAATTAAAGTTTGCAGGATTGACCTTTTTTCCATTCACCAAAATACTTGGGTTTATTTTGAAGCTGCGAAGCCTATATTTAAATCAGCAAACTACAAAAAGACAGCTTGAAAATTAAATCAAAATCTTCATGAGTTTAGGTCCCTAAATTATCAAGAACACTGAAATGGCCTAAAACTAAACCGTAAAAAAGACATGTAAAATTAGTTATGTTTTTTTGTTTTATTTCCAAACTCGATAATATGAACTATTTGAACCCAGTAAAACCAAGATAAACAAAAAATCAGAGTGACCATCGAAATTGCAGATTTTAGTCTAGACTCTTCATCACATTTACGATAAGTTGGTGTTTTTAACAATATGCTTGGAATTTTCAGCGTAGAAAAGAGCGAAACGTAACTTAGTTGTTTTTATTGGGTTTCTGCAATGGTATCTTTAGGTTTGAACCGGTGCGATGGCTTTAGGTTTGAACCGTGGTTAGAGCGTCCGCTTCGCAGTCGGTAGACCTGGGGTTCATTTCCCAAGTCGAATCATACCAAAAGACTTTAAAAAATGGTATTCACAGCTTCCCTGCTTGGCGCTCAGCACATAAGGGATAGTGTGGAGAACAAGCCAGCAAGCTTGCTTGTTGAGTCCTTGGGGAAGGCACTTAACGGGATGCCTCCGTCTTTACGTGGCAGACAGATGGTGGGGCCAAGCAGTGTACCCGCCGTGGTGGCCTAGTCTGACGAAAGACATGCAAACCGAGCATGAGCTCATACGCGTGAATGAATGAAAAGGTTTGAACCAATAATAGTATTTAACGTCCAAGAGAAGATATGACAAATGAATCCGTGCCTTCCCAATATCGACTTTAAGTGTTGGTTAAGACCACTGCAATGTTCTTGATAATTTGGAGACCTAACTTGAGAAGATTTTGATTCAATTTTCAAGCTGCCTCTTTATAGTTTGCTGACTCAAATATAGGCTGGGCAGCTTCAAAATAAACCCAAGCATTTTGGTGAATGGAGAAAAGGTTAATCCTGTAAACTTTAATTTCCAAACTCGAAATAAACATCTAAGCAGGTTATTTAATTTGTAGGCTGCAATATTTCAATACAGACACCTATACTACAGCGTGATTTGCTTTACTGACAAATGCAGACAAAACCCTTATTAGTAAACATCTTAATTTAACTATTGATGCTACCAACATTAACTGAGGTTTTCACAACCAGCAGGTGCTGATGGTGAGTATCAAAAGTCACTTTACCGATAGCTGGTTAATGTAAGCCAGTGGTTCTCAAACTTTTTGCGACGCGACGCATTTAAAAAAGCTTGCGAGACTTTGCGACGCACCAAACAGCATCCTACAGTTTAGTTTGCCGTACTGCGAGATAAATGTGACTCATAATCTACATAAACAACTGCCCCTATGCTCCCGAGATTTTGGATTGGTCTGTCATCTTCAATCGTAAAATTACGCTCTTCTAAGTTTGTAACTCATCTTTCCTGTTTTCGCCCAACATACAACTGAATGCTTAGTTCTTTATATATTTTTCGCCAATTAAGTTAAACTTCGGCAATTTGGTTCTTGAATAGCAAGTCAACCGTTACAACAGTGTTTTAAAAACACTATTGTGAAAATGTCAGAAGAAAGTAAGAAAGGAATCTACGATCAGAGTTCTTTTGACCCAATAAAATCTAGACTTAATGGCACAAAACTAAAATATTCTGCGACGCCTTTGGAATATTGAAACGACGCACCGGGGCGTCGCGACGCAAAGTTTGAGAACCACTGATGTAAGCAACAAGTAGTGGTGACGCCACTGCATTGATGCTAAACTTAGCCCAAGTGGCCGTAAAGCTTTTCACGACCAATATCGAGTCCAGCTGCAAACAATCTTTTGTAGCCTAAATAACCATTTTATATTTGCTTTAATATTGTTGAAAAGAGTCTATAAATAAACGAAATAAATAAACTTTGTATGCTCACATGACATAGAATTCTATCTTAAAACGTTTTACAAGTCCAAAAAATCTTATTCAGAAAGCGATTTATTGCCTTTAACCTTCTGCCCAGCACTGTTTTTTACAGAAAAGCGCAACGCCCTGGCAAATGTTTGGCTGCACATAGCAACAAGCACCCGCCGCAAGATGCGCTGCAAAAGGGTCCAATGCCAATTAAATTATTTACCTGTGATTGGGCCACTACATTAATCAGACCAATTATGTATTTGTAGATTGAAATGAATAGATGTCACTGTAGCAACAACTTTTCATGATTTTTCGGAAGCACAAATAAGCGCATCTGCATCTTATTGAACTTTATTCGAATTTTCGTCTGGTAGTGATTCAACTTCTACTGTTAGCTTGGCATTATCAAAAAACAGTGTCCAAGATGCCTTGTACCTTTAATTTTAACCAACATCAAAACAGACGTTCGGAAAACCTTGCGAGAAGTTGTAAATGCTTTTAAATCTCGGACACAGCTGCATCTACTGTAGCGAATTGAGCATTAAAAGATGCTGGCTTGTTTACTGTCATATTGCTATGTTTATTAATCACAAAAAAAGAGTTAACTTGCTAATAATGTTACTACTGTGCAAGTAATATGGATGACGTCAGAAAATCGTTGGCCTATGCATAATTTAGCAATGGCCGCGTTCTTCTGTTTTGTACAAAGAACTTTTCTACAAATGAATCTGAAAAAAGCGATCTAAACATAAACTTACTTTTAAAGTAGGCTGTATCACCAAAACTGTAAGTTATACTTTATTTAAATCAATTCAATGATATTTTTGACGCTTATTGAAGCAATTGAGTAATAAGAAACCACAAAACAACGAAACGTTTTTTCGAACACTTGAAAAAATATGTCTGTTCAGTTGTCGAAACGTTTTACGAGAAGTGCTGTCGGCGGCAAACACTTTTACTGTGTGATTAAAATTTAAGTCTACACGCGCACTTTCGATGTAGATCATTGCTAATAATGTAAGCCTTTCATCCATCATAGTCGATCTGTAAAAGGTTTTCTATTAGTTTTAGAAAACTTTCTATTAGTACCTGTCTTCTACGTAAAGGTGGAGGCGTCCCGTTAAGTGCCTTGCCCAAGGACTTAACAAGCAAGCTTGCTGGCTTGTTTTCCACACTATCTCTTTTTAATGCTGAGCGCTAAACGGGAAAGCTGCGAAAACAATTTTTTTAAAGTCTTTAGGTATGACTGGACGTAGGAAATGAACCCCAGGTCCTTTGACTGCAAAGCCGACGCTTGGGTTCATTCCCTAAGTCGAGTCATACCAAAAGACTTTAAAAAATGATATTCACAGCTTCCCTGCTTGGCGCTCAGCATAAAAAAGGGATAGTGTGGAGAACAAGCCGGCAAGCTTGCTTGTTGTGTCCTTGGGCAAGACACTTAACGGGACGCCTCCACCTTTATGTGGCAGACACGTGGCCCCACCCGTACTTCACCGGATTATAACTGTGAAGTTGCTAACCCAGCATGTCAGACGACTCTTGGGTACCCACCAGTGGCAGTCCGCCTTGTTGGTGGTGGGGCTACCAGTCACTCAAGACTGGTTCAAAATGGGCTGCCATCTCTCCCCTAGCCTAATATCAATTAGGTTGACGGTATGAACCTGAATTACCGTTCATGCCGTACCTCCATCCCAAGGAAGAGGAGGGGTAAACACACACACACACACACACACACACACACACACACACACACACACACACACACACACACACACACACACACACACGCTTGAACCGCTACACTATCGCGCCTGCCTGGATCTCTTCGTCACTGGTAGTTGATGGTTGTTGTTGGGCTGTAGTGATAGGTTCTGTTGTCATGGTCATGTGTTGTTTTTCTGTCAAGATTGACGTTGTTGATTTTGAAAAATAAGCCTTATCTTGAGATGTTGTTGGTTCTGCCTCAAGCCGCTCGTCTTGCACTGCATGCTACGGTTCAGGTGACTGTGACTTGCTTGATGACCTTTGAAGGGATTGTTTTTTGTTTATTTCGAACTGGTCACAAGACGATGGCGCAATTATTTTGTAGCTTCTTCTGTTTCGTTCGTTTTGATGTAATGTATCGTTCGCTTTGGGTTTGAATCCTATTACACATGTTGTAGTTCTTGATGTGTCTTTAATCTTCTATACACTGTTAGCATATGTAAGAAATTGCTTTCTTGCTCAACCCTTTTCATTATGACCCGTTTCAGCACAGAAACCACAAGTTTGCCTTTATCCTTCATAACTCACCGGAAACTTGTACTTCCCAAAATACAAATAACTCGTGACGGGGTTCCTATCTAAATCTTTTTGCTCAAGTATGTAAATTCTCACTCCAGTTTCAAGATCTAAACGGTCTCTCTGTCAGAAAGTTTTGATAATTTGACCATGATTCAATTGAATGTAATCTTCCAGTGGGGTCTCTGGAAATAAAGTAGGGATATGGGCAATTCTCACATCTACATTACTTTCTGCATAAGCAATAACTTCTTGTACCTTGTCATTCACTGTTTTTTTTTACCAGTACTGAAGCATAGCTTTTTCTCTTTACTGTGAAATCCACTAACTGACCAGATCTTAACACAATTCTTTCAAGATCGGCTGGACCAAATCGAATTTTATACAAAAAGTTGAAAATTTTGGTTCTATCTTTCGCGTTTACGAATTTGCAGGTCACTTCACAGTCTTTTTTATAACCAAATACATTTTGGATATAACATACCACTACATATCTACCTACCACTCAGAAAAGCTCTGTCATATATGAGTATAAGTGCCACTGTGATAGTCGGTATGTAGCGCAAACATCTCAACGGCTATAGCATCGCATCAAGCAACATGTTCTGCAATGGTTAAGACAACAATTGACTCGTCCACGCCGATCTCAACCACACAGATCGTGCAAACGAAACGACACCAAACCGGACTAGGAAATGATGAAGGTGCAGTAAACTATGATGATAAGTGGTTTTCAATCCTCGCCACAGCACGCAGCTCTTTCCATTTCATTTTCTTAGAGGCTGCTTGTATCAAGACCGGTTTTTTGAAGACAGAAAGAGATGGTTTACGCCCTTAAACTCTTTCGATTATCGCGGAATTTGGCCTCCTGCTGCGGTTTCCCTAACTTTCGCTATGGCGAAATATGTCTTTGCCGCGCTTTACAATATTAGCGCTATCTTTGGCTCGTCTTGAATGCCTAACGTCCAAAGTAACCACATAACACATTTTTTCACTTTAGATCTTCCCTTTTCACACGATTTTGTCACTGATAAGAGCATCACGAAAGGCTTATGGCTCAAACAGCTTTTTCAAAGCTATAATAAATATTTATGTAATAAGTTAAAGAACTAGATCCAAGCAGGACGTAAATTCCGCTAAATTCTGTCAAGAAAAACGAGCAAATCTTCTAGTAACACAAATGTGAAAACTGATTTCCGCTCACTGGCAACTCAAAACAGCAACTGTCATAAAGACTGAAAACTAGTATTTCCGCAACGGTCTGAAGACACCCTTAAGCTTAAGCAGGCGAGGTCAGTGCCAAAATAAATTAATTCACTTGCTATTAATTATAGAACAAAGCAAGAGACCAAAATTCATGGTTGCTGCACAATTAAACGCTTGAATAATATTTTACAATCCATTTATAAAAGTTTTTGTTAATGCTCTAACAAATGTTATTAAGATTAAACAAAACGCTCAAACCAATATTTTTAACCCCACATAAATAATGAATATCCTACTGACAGACGCTGACAGAGTTTGAGAGCTTTACACAAAATGTTGACCTTTTATTAACCTGCTTTTTATTTTTTAAGTAAATTTTAAATCATGAATTGAATGAAATGGTTTGAACTGTAACGAATGAATTGTTTATTTTTTTTTACAAATAACGCCTATCTAATACCATTTTGGTCTTTTTATTTGTAATTGATTTAGGTCATTAAGAATGTTAATGAACTGCAGTTTAGCAACTCCAAGTGAAATTCAAAAAAAAATACTTTCTCTAAAATAATCTTGGATAAATTTCATTCTAAAGCAACCGGTTCAAGGTTTGCTGTTAAATAACATATTTGAGTTACGCTGTCTCAGACTGTAAGTCAAAACAATTTAAATTAAAAGTCCCAACTTTTGGTGATTTGTTTACAATATTTGGCAGCACTGTGGCTACATATTTTCGAAAACGTGGAAGACTGATTCAACTCATCTAACGCAAGGAAAATAAAAACTTAAAGACAAGAAATTTATTTTACGGTCTACAAGTCAACAGCCATCTGTGTAGCAATGCATATGGTTGATGAACCAGATGCCGAACTTAAATAATTCCACTTGATGGCTTAACACGTACGTTTGCAATGACTAGTTTATGTCGAATCACATAGTAAGGATGGTTCTGCTTCTAAAATCCCGGTAAAATCGAACATAATGCTGTCAATATCAGAGCAAGTTAAAGATGCAGTGTTCTGATCGCAAAATCTAATCTTGACCAACACGTGCCTTCTACTTATTGTTTTCACTGAAATGTCATGCTGTATTTGGCAATTTTCGGAAGCCATGTTTTAGCGTCAGTACATTTTTCTGCTATGATTTATTTTTGCTTTATTCACACCTCACATTCCACATTATTATTATTGGTGAGCGCCAAACAGAAAATCTACCAATACCAATATCAAAGTCTATGTTATGGCTTGGCAAGGGAAATACTCCCATGTCCATTGATTAGTGTGCATATAAAAATCACTTAATCCTTCTGTCGAGCGTTCTCCAGCACAAAACCAACTTAAATCGAATCCAAACGAATTGAACGAGGAACACTTACAAACTCCGATCGTCTTACTAGTTACAAAGAAGATTGAGCCCACTTGGCGAAGAAGCGACATATAGAAATCTTTTTCATGCTTGTAAGCAACAGCATTTAATTTTTTAAGGTGTTTATTTGGCAACCAGTAAAAATTGTTTTCAATTAAATGATACAAAAATTATTAAATTATTCCATCATTGATATCACTTCATGATTTCATTTTCTGCGATTCTTCTTATAAGTTTCTGCAACAATCATTTGTAAAACACACATTAAATGTGATCAGTTGATGCAAAGCAATCGAATGATTACACGCTAAAATCACACAGAAGGCATTTCGGTGTTTGAACTTTGTGACAGCAATTTATGAATATTTTTTACTTCTCAGTTGATTCAGTTTATTGGAAATAATCGATTGTGAAAACAAAGTTATAACTTGGTAATATCTAACCTTTATCTGGTCAAAACATTTTTGCTTAGAAAGAATAAAAATGTTTGTTTGTGAATGGCATGAAAATTACATACATTAATGTTATAAGTTACCAACAATTAGTGTCGTTTGAAAGCTGAGAAAACCCAGCTTTCCAGCAAAACGTGACTCCAATTAGTTAGGAATTAGTCTATTAGTCCATCATGGCCAATCCGAAATTGCTTGTGATACATCATTTCCCTGGTTTTAGTTGAAAAATTTTCCCACTAAACCTAGGAAACTTGAAATGTTTAAAAAAGCTTAGCTTTTAGTACAATTTAACTATTTTCTTCTCAAGCACAGTTCTTTGGCATTATCTGTTTGAATATTCAAAAATATTCATCGAAATAATTAAGTTTCTACAAATATTGAAATGTAGCCTACCGCTCAAAACTAGTTAAAATTTTGGTGCCTGGGCTACGCAAAATCGCAATTTCTACAAAAAGTTAGATCTTTGATGCATTTTGTCTATTCTTCATCAAAATCATGGCTCTTTGGCATTATTTATCAAAATTTTCAAAAACATACATCTAACAATAAAGTCTCTGAATATTTCAAAAGTAGCAAACTGCAAAGAAATTGCTAATCCTACTAAAATAATAGTGGATAAAAATGGTTCTGATTTACGTTTTGCAACAAAATATTAGTGTTCAGGTCCATATCATTTAAATGGTTTATTTCGTTTAGTTTGCTTTTTTCATAGTTGCTTTTGTGCCAAGACGAAGCGACATGCACCCAGCCAGAGATTTTAGGCTTTTAATATAAACATTAATAATAAAAAAGTCCTTATAAATAATTCTAATATTTGATAGTTTATTCCTGAAAATACATATCAATAACTTTGGAGCCCCACTCCCCTACCCTACAGCTTTGAAATTGTCCTTTCCATGAACTTCATAAAATAAACAAACAAAAGTGTTGGATACCGTTGGCTGTTTGAATTGTCAGCAACTTCAATACACCTATGCAGAAGGATAGCCAGGAATTTGGGGAAAAATATGGCTGCTATGCGGAGCCCATAATGTTGGTTTTAATCAATTTGATTCTTGAACGAAAATTGGCTATGTCAAAAAATATTAAATTTTTGCCATTGCTCTGAAAAACATCAATAGGATGAAGTAGACGCAGCTGGCTGAACCGATATTCTCAATCTCGACACTGCTGATGCGGGGCCCTGCTGGCGACGCCAGCAGAGCTCGCTAGTTTTCACAGTACTCAGACTCTAGATGAAATAAAATTACTTAACGATGATGTATAAATTTTTATATCACTAAAAAGCAACTGCATAAAAATCTTTGACATTTACCTCACACTCCTCTCTCCAGAAGAAGTAGTGATATAAAACTTGGCGCAATTGGTCACCGCCCCGATCAAAATGTCATAACGGGATTGGTCACATCATGATTACGTCATAATCAAACATAATTTATTTAATTTGCATTTTTTGACAGAAAAAAGCAAGCCTCCGACTTTCAAAAATAGGCCTCAATACAGCGTAAGAAAACGTCGCCATTAACTTGATAGCAGACTTTGTTTTTATATTTTCTCAAGAAGTACTGGCCATAGAGAAGGAATTGAATGCCTTTTTGGGACATATTGACAAGGCATTTTTGATAAAAATAATGTTGAAGCAATTTGAGTTGAATTGACGATGCAACAAAACATTCTTTTTTATGCATCCTAAGCATGTTTTTATATTTTTCATTGAACGTTTCAAGATACATTTGATTTCTCATAATTCTGCCTGGTAGCATTACAGTAAAGAACAGCAGCAGGCAGCAGCTGCGCTAAAAATCGTTGCGCACTGTTATTACGGAGGCAAATAACTCATATGCTGCTTATTAAAGAATAATGGTACATTGCAGTATTACTATGCTGTAGACCGAATAACTTGCTTTTTTAATAATGCAAGGGCAAGTCAAAAAACTTTGAACAGTTGTTTTGCAAGTCTGACTGATCTAAAGGTTAAAATCATATTGATCAGGTATAGCGAAATCAAACAAATTGGTATATTTTGATACAGAAATTACTAAGCATTATCTACATCTTTAGCACCAAAACCTAGTCAATGGATTAAACTCTTAAACGATAACCTAATTTGTGGAAATAACTGCAACTGCTTAACTTCGGGTTAGTTTGGTCTTTCTTCAGCTGCGCTTAGGTCAGGACTGAGCAACATAAGCGCAACTCGAACTCTATGTCATACAACTAAGCTTATAGTTACAAAAAGTTTGTAAGTAGTATGCCCAATATTTAAAAGTTTATTCCCCTAAATACATATCAATTATTTTGGCAGCCTTCCACAATTTTGAATTTTTGCTTGAAAGCACATGGTGAAAGGAATGGATAAAAGTGTGATGTATTATTGGTTGTTTGAATTGTGAGCAAATCCAGTTCCTATATGCACACCTATTCTGGCAAAAACGCAACAAGACGTTGCAAGGGACTCCGGAAACTCGAGGAAAATAGCGGCTAGGTGCAATCCCTGCAGCGAGTGGTCACAAGGTCTTACATGTATAGTAATGCAAGAGGCCAGGGATGCACTTAGCAAGTTCTAGCAGTTGTTAGACGTAGTGCACCTGCGACAACCGCCACTCATTCACGAGTGATACGGCTTCGCAGAGGTTGACAGACCATCCACTACAGTGGACCTAGTATTTGGTCCCACAAGTGTGACGGTCTAAGCTATGCTTTATTAAAAGCCTCTAGCTTCTTATTGGTCACCAACTGCACTGAAGAGACCTGATAGTTCGAAACAGTGTCACTGTCTGCAGTTTGGTAAGTGCATCCCTGGCCTCTTGCATTACTATACATGTAAGACCTTGTGACCACTCGGCTGTGACAGCACTATTGTTCTAGCAGTTGTTAGACGTAGTGCACCTGCGACAACCGCCACTCATTCACGAGTGATACGGCTTCGCAGAGGTTGACATACCATCCACTACAGTGGACCTAGTATTTGGTCCCACAAGTGTGACGGTCTAAGCTATGCTTTATTAAAAGCCTCTAGCTTCTTATTGGTCACCAACTGCACTGAAGAGACCTGATAGGTCGAAACAGTGTCACTGTCTGCAGTTTGCTAAGATTAAACTAATTTTTGAAACCAGATATCTTTTTCGTAACATCGACTGCCTTATTAATTTTCTCCAATGTAGAACAAAACAAGAATTCTTCTTTTATGTTGGTTTTCGTAAAGTATTTGCAAAACACCATACGCTGAGAGCAAGTAGAAACATTTGTACTTTCATCAAGTTGAATAGAAAAAAGAACAAACTGAGCATTTTTATGTCAGAAATAACCTACTGTATAATGTCGTCTGCCAAATCACTAATCCGTCTCTGCACAATATTATTAGAAAGGGATATCTGCCTTAGCGTCCTTCCACTTTCCTGCCCAAGTAGAATTCTAGCCATCTCTAAAGCGCAAGGTTTGAGAAGAGTCTCACCAATATACAGTTTAATTTGCTATGCGATGATCAGACTGGCTGGATAAGAAGCCTCAACAAGTGTTTGGGATTGTTTTCGAAATGCTCCACTTGCATCCAAGCGCTGACGCTTTACACAAGCTTCCTTTCTTTGGAAAAACATTGCATTTTTATTTTTGTGTTCGAGATGCACCTTAAGGTAAAGCAATAAATTCGACGGCCTCAAAGAATGATTACTAAGAATTTTATGACACAAAACGCACTGGTCCTTTTCTTCTCCACTATCAAGAATTGATGTAAATCCATATTTGATGTAATCATCACTAAACTTTCTTTTAGTCATTTTCTGTCTATGACAAATAAAGCTTTCTGCAAGAATTTTTGCTTATAACTTTGGTACTTCTAACAAACTGGTTTTAAGCTTTGGCCTAGCAGATAGCAGCGATACTATAGTAGCAGAGTAGACAATCAGAGATAGAAACATCATTGGCGCAAAACAATAGATATTTGTTTGTGTGCACTGCAAAAGCAAGAAAGAGATTTCGTTTATAAATGTTAGGAAAGAAAATTGTTGGTACAATTTGTAGTCATCTTCACGGATCACTTTTTTGAGTTTTTCACACAATGATTGTAAACACTTTTTCACCATGTTTTGTGGCCCACTTGGAAACCACGCTATGACCCACTGGTTGGGAAACACTGAACTAGCCCAAGCTAACAAAATCTAAACGTTTGGGCTGCGCTACACAAGTTAAGCAAGTGTGGAACGATAATATTATTTGATGGACTTATATGTTTAGCTATAGATTATAAGGCACCAGTACCGCTTGATAGGAAATATACTTCCGGTGGGTCTCTACAGGCTCATGTAATATGGCTCTTCCAAAAATATGATGGCAATTGCATTGGGCAAACATTATATCTAAGTCCACAGTTACCATCGCATTACAATTGGCCAATTTATCAATGAAGCTATTGAATTGGTGACTGAAAAATATTTCCGTGACATTAAATTACGGTACTCTATGCTTGCCCGCATGTCATATCCTGTAGTTTTGAATTTTTACAGCACTTGTTTTCGTAATAGAAAAATGCTGGTGGTTAGTATTCGGTTTAGTAATGTAATTGTATTGAGCTACATTATTATAAATATTTAAACTGTTTCATTGTAACACAAAAAAGCAGTTGGAAAACGAAGAGGCTTACATCCATATAGTGCTTTTCACGGAAATTGACCAAGAATTCACTTCCTTGCCAGCTGTAATAAATTAAAATTTTGTTGGATATTGTTGAATAGAAAAGAAATACCGGATGAATGGCAAACGAGAGTGTTAGTACCGACTTTAAAATGAAAAGGAGATGTAAGAAACTGCTATTCGTACAAAGGAGTAAAGCAGTTAGAGCATGCAATAAAGATCGTTGAAAGAGTGCTGGAAAGTAGTGTTAGAGAATTAATAACTATTGATGGAATGCAATTTAGTTTCATGTCCAGCAGAGGAACGACATGCGCATTGTTTATTGACAGAAGAATACAAGAAGAACATAAAAATAAAGAGAGAAAGTCATATATGTGTTTTGCGGATATTGAGATGGCATTTGATAGAGTTCCAAAAAAGGTCAAGAAGTGCAAATGATGTATCCTTCCTCAACCTCCGAATTTACATCCTTGAAAACAATTGCTTCTCTACTCACCACCATTAACGATCTCATTTTCATTCGAATAAATTACGCAGATTACATTTAATGCATTTCGAGGAAAACAAATGAAAAATTGTGGTAAGGGATAGGGAACTTTATATCATCTCCTAACTGAGAAAATCTTATTTCTTTTCAAAATGCCTTTTTTATATCCCTGACAAATACTGTTTAGGATTTTTCCTTGCATTAAGTTTGGACACTCTTACCTCCTTTTGACAAATTAATTTTAAAATACTGTACATTCATGGTGTTGGTTTAGCCATCTCTTGATCTCTGTGTATGTAAACGAAAAGAAAAGCTTTAGTCAAAGTTTTCAGCGTTGGTAGTTTACGAGTAGCGCATGTTAAACATTGTTTGGCTACAGCATTGCCGATAGCAATACTAATTGCAGAGAGCAACTTGATCAAGTATTAAACAGCGCTGTAGATTTTACGACCTATACCTGCTCCTATGTGTGCTCATCTCAAGAATAACAAACAAACAAAGTTTTATTGAAAGATAAGAGCGAAACTTAATAAGTTACTAGCAAACATACTGTAACAGTGCAAACAAGGAAGTGCAGCTTGGTTTAAACTTGCTTCAAGAAAAATATTTTAAATTGTAAAAAAAAATTAGAAAATTACATGTAGACATTAAATAATTTAAGCATTTTTAACGGGGTTACAGTATTACTTTACTTTCATTTTGCATCTTCTGCCGGGTTCAGTCTTACCCGAATTCGAATCGGTATAAGCCGATTCTGCTTGGCTATATATACATGGAATTTGGCTTTTTCAGCAATCTACCAGTGCGGTGTAGAGGAGCAAACAGAAGATCACGTTTTCCTCGACTAACCGTCTTTGCGGATCTAAATAAAACACTTGCTCTAACAGACCTTTAAGGTCTGATGGGCGGCTGTTCCAATGCATTGGTTCATTTTGTTCACTCGATGACAACAAGAGCGTCGTAGTACAAATTGGAAAGCTTTTCCCAATTTTTTTTCTAAGCATCTGACAATGAGTGTGGCCACACATTTTACATTTTGAATCTCACTGCTCCGTCAAGGCCGATTGACCAAGTAGGTTTTGCTCTCAACGTTTTTTTGCGCTAGAACGTTTTATTCATGACAGAGTACATATTCCACAATTCTATCCTTCACAAAGTCGCTGTTGAATTGTAAATACAATATTTTCAATTGAAAGAGTTTATAGATTTTGTCTAACGAATACAATTTGATTAAAATCCCTGCAAAGCTTGGTTTAATGATCGTATCACCAACTACACAAAATAGTTGTTCTTATAAATCGTTGTTTTTTTACTTTTTGAAATTCCATTAGAAATTGCCTTGAAGTCAAGGACATCTGTCATTCTAATGCCAAGACATGGTGAGAATTTAGTAGCATCCCTTCAATTTCAGACATGAAAGTGTCACCAAACAAAACGTAATCTTGTAAATACATAATCAGGATATGTTAAAGATATCAAATGGATTTCCGGAAAAAATATCTATTTTCGCTGAGCTTTCAAAATTCCCGTACAGCCTTTTAAGGCTTCCAGGCGCCCCCCCCCCTCGTTTATAAAATGAAAGTTAGACATTTCTAGACAGTGGTGTAGTCAAGGCGGTGAAAGGTGCAGTTCTTCTCAAGCGAAAGTTCAGTCTTACGTCAGTAAGTCAACTAATATTAATTAATGTGAATATTACCAAAAATATTTCCCCGTCTTCTATCTTTTTCTGGTTGTTGTTGTTGTTGTTGGTTACCCCACCCCTTCTGAGGGATGGGGCATGGCGGAAGACCATGGAGCCCCAGAACTGAGACCCTCGGGAAGGCCAACAGCCATTTCGACCCAACCCAAATGGGGCCGGGGAACGCACCACCACGTTGAGGCGGCTGTTGATTGGTGCAGATCTTTTTCTGGTCGTCTGTTTGATTGCTAATTCAGCAGAAAATCTTTTCACAAATAATAATGCACACATTATTTCGTCAGTTTTTGTTAGTTTGATAAGCATAAAACTACTAATCAACATAAATTTGCAACGGGCATTGCTATGGCAAAACATTCCTATTGATTACGACACTTATAAATCTCAACTCGCCCGAGGTTGTATTTTTTGTTTGCTGACAAATGCTTGCTGCGACATGTATTGGCAATCTTATGACCTTACGGTAAACATTCTGTGAAAGCAAGCAATAATTATAAAAGGAGATTTACTTGGTTAAAAGTATCAGTTAGCATAATAAAAAGACTAGCAGATGTTGTCTTCGACTGCACAAATTTAGAACTGCTTTTCCTTCACAGACAGCAAAAGAGTGATTTTATAAAATAAGTTTCTAAGAATATCTTCCATCAACACACACGCAATTTTAGTTGTTTTCTCATTTCCTCCAATTCTTTTGCAAGAATATTTGCCATCATTCTGAAAACCGAATAATTTGTATTGTGTCGGAAGTTTATTTCCCACTTCCCCTAAACATGACTCAGAGTGGCTTTAAATTCAATGTTTATTGTGCATTGTATTGCAGTTAAAGTTAAGCGATCTTTTCTTACAATTTAAACAATATTTATTCCGCAAAATGGGGAAGATAATTGAAATAAAGGACGTTGTGATAAACACTGGCAACGGTGGAACAGCAAGTGGTGGCAGTGGTAAGTAGAAACAAAAAATGTTCTTATTAATGCAGAAACAAAAAATTGTTTCTATAGTCATATATGCTGCGTAAAATTTTTGATTAATTAATGTACTGCAAGGTAATTTGGAATAGTAGTGGGACCATCTGGTCCTCGTTCGACTCTTTAGAATACATAATACAGACGATATTTTACAAAATATATCTTTGCTTGCGTAAGTAATGCTAAAATTTATAAAAAATATAACTGGCAATTATCACTATAATGTCCAAAACGCTCATATCTGCAATATTTTAAAAGTCTATCGTTTATTTAAGTGATCCCATGCTTTTGCAGAGTAGCTGTAGTTGATTCTGACAAAATTGTCACAAGTTCGAAACCACTGCAGTATTTACAAATGCTTTTTAACGGGAGTAGGAGCAATGGAGGGTCGGAGCAGAGCTTAACTGAACGCGGAATTCATACAAATGTATAAACTACTACCAAAAATTTTTTTGTATTTTCCATGCTGCAATAGTGTTGCAGTGTTTTGCATATTTGAAGACTTATTTGGAGATCGCATCTTCAACAACGGTATGTTTGCCCATTTTATTCTTGAAGCCAAGAACAGTTTTTTTTTTGTATAACTAATTTCTCTGGTTTTTTTACAAGCTTTGCTCCCGCTAAAATGTTGGTAGATCGCCTTGTGTCCTCTTCCCTCATTGAGCTAGTCAATGTTCGAAATGCACTTCAAGCCTCTTCATTCAAATGTATCTTTTATGATTATAAAATTATAAAGAGACAGCAAACTGTTTTTTAATGTCTTAATATTAGATTAATTCTGACGACTCTGTTTTACTTTACTTGATTTTGCCATGTGTGAAAAATCATCTATTCATATCGTAGCAGATAAGATTTTGCTTAATTACGAAAAGCCAATATTTTAACTGCTTTCTACACACAACGAATATTATATTCACTACTAATTGTATTTGTCGTTGAAACCTTGTTAAACTTTGTTTAAATTGTTTTGCTAGACAAAAAATGAAGTTTGTCAAAATGATGGAGCTAATTTTAAAGGTAAGAGTACATTTTTATTTTGTTCTGGTTGTGTTAAGAAACCAGATGTGAGGTCAAGCAGCTTAAAACGTCGTCACGCAATCGTAGTGTTCAGTAGAGTGCTTACATGTTTTCATGCTGATTGTTGAGCTGATGTAAATTTTAAGACTATTTGCCCCGCTTGAATGCAGCGTTTGATAGAGAATCGCATTGTGAAATCAACGTTTATAAACTGAATGCTGTTTATAATATAAGTTGTTTTATATTTAATCGCAAAAATGATTAATATCTGGCATAGATCCAACGTTCTGTTTTCTCTGGAGTTATGGAGCCAAAACAATATAAACCCTGTTTTTTCGAGATCAACTTTTGAATGTGGAAATTAAGATTTCTAAAGTGACTATTTTGCTCATATTCAAAATTCAATAAGGTGGCTGGTAAATTCGGGGTACCTGCAACCTTCAAGTTCCCTAGTTCAACGCCTATGACAACCGGCCGATACGAAAATGCTTTATATACTACTTTGTAATATGTTTATAAACTTGTTTGTAAACTTAAGACATCCTACTAAAATGCCATTATGATCTTTAATCTCTTGAACGTTCCTTTTTTGGAAGTTTTTATTTTTTAGTAAAAATTCTACATTCTTTCAACTAACTCAGAGTTTTTAAATACATAGATTGCCAGCCAAATATAAGTCGCGAGATCCTCACAAATGGGTTGCAACAATATTTTGTACATGATTATTGTATAAATCTATTGATCAAATTTAATTGCCGACTCTACCTGTGTTGTCTGCATGGCCTCCATTGGTAGCATCTAGTTAAGAATATCGTTACCGCCGGCTACCACGGCTTTACTCAGTGAGCATTTGCGAAAACAGTAACAACAAATTAATGTGTTTTTACGTAACCAATTCTCGATCCAAAATTAAAAGTAACTTTTTCAAAGAAATTTGAGTGAAAAAACGCTGCAGGGATTGCACCTAGCCGCTATTTTCCTCGAGTTTCCGGAGTCCCTTGCAACGTCTTGTTGCGTTTTTGCCAGAATAGGCGTGCATATAGGAACTGGATTTGCTCACAATTCAAACAACCAATAATACATCACACTTTTATCCATTCCTTTCACCATGTGCTTTCATGTAAAAATTCAAAATTGTGGAAGGCTGCCAAAATAATTGATGTGTATTTAGGGGAATAAATAATTAAATATTGGGCATACTACTTACAAACGTTTTGTAACTATAAGCTTAGTTGTATGACATAGAGTTCGAGTTGCGCTTATGTTGCTCAGTCCTGACCTAAGCGCAGCTGAAGAAAGACCAAACTAACCCGAAGTTAAGCAGTTACAGTTATTTCCATAAATTAGGTTATCGTTTAAGAGTTTAATCCATTGACCAGGTTTTCGTGCTAAAGATGCAGGTAATGCTTAGTAATTTCTGTATCAAAATATACCAATTTGTTTGATTTCGCTATACCTGATCAATATGATTTTAATCTTTAGATTAGTCAGACTTGCAAAACAACTGTTCAAAGTTTTTTGACTTGCCCTTGCATTATTAAAAAAGCAAGTTATTCGGTCTACAGCATAGTAATACTGCAATGTACCATTATTCTTTAATAAGCAGCATATGAGTTATTTGCCTTCGTAGTAACAGTGCGCAACGACTTTTAGCGCAGCTGCTGCCTGCTGCTGTTCTTTACTGTAATGCTACCAGGCAGAATTATGAGAAATCAAATGTATCTTGAAACGTTCAATGAAAGATATAAAAACATGCTTAGGATGCATAAAAAAAGAATGTTTTGTTGCATCGTCAATTCAACTCAAACTACTTCAAAATTACTTTTATCAAAAATGCCTTGTCAATATGTCCCAAAAAGGCATTCAATTCCTTCATTATGGCCAGTACTTCTTGAGAAAATATAAAAACAAAGTCTGCTATCAAGTTAATTGTGACGTTTTCTTACGCTGTATTGAGGCCTATTTTTGAAAGTCGGAGGCTTGCTTTTTTCTGTCAAAAAATGCAAATTAAACAAATTGTGTTTGATTATGAGGTAATCATGATGTGACCAATCTCGTTATGACATTTTGCTCGGGGCGGTGACCAATTGTGCCAAGTTTTATATCACTACTTCTTCTGGAGAGAGGAGTGTGAGGTAAATGTCAAAGATTTTTATGCAGTTGCTTTTTAGTGATGTGAAGATTTATACATCATCGTTAAGTAATTTTATTTCATCTAGAGTCTGAGTATTGTGAAAACTAGCGAGCTCTGCCGGCGTCGCCAGCAGGGCCCCGCATCAGCAGTGTCGAGATTGAGAACATCGGTTCAGCCAGCTGCGTCTACTTCATCGTATTGATGTTTTTCAGAGCAATGGCAAAAATTTAATATTTTTTTGACATAGCCAATTTTCGTTCAAGAATCAAATTGATTAAAACCAACATTATGGGCTCCACATAGCAGCCATATTTTTCCCCAAATTCCTGGCTATCCTTCTGCATAGGTGTATTGAAGTTGCTGACAATTCAAACAGCCAACGGTATCCAACACTTTTGTTTGTTTATTTTATGAAGTTCATGGAAAGGACAATTTCAAAGCTGTAGGGTAGGGGAGTGGGGCTCCAAAGTTATTGATATGTATTTTCAGGAATAAACTATCAAATGTTAGAACTATTTATAAGGACTTTTTTATTATTAATGTTCATATTAAAAGCCTAAAATCTCTGGCTGGGTGCATGTCGCTTCGTCTTGGCACAAAAGCAACTATGAAAAAAGCAAACTAAACGAAATAAACCATTTAAATGATATGGACCTGAACACTAATATTTTGTTGCAAAACGTAAATCAGAACCATTTTTATCCACTATTATTTTAGTAGGATTAGCAATTTCTTTGCAGTTTGCTACTTTTGAAATATTCAGAGACTTTATTGTTAGATGTATGTTTTTGAAAATTTTGATAAATAATGCCAAAGAGCCATGATTTTGATGAAGAATAGACAAAATGCATCAAAGATCTAACTTTTTGTAGAAATTGCGATTTTGCGTAGCCCAGGCACCAAAATTTTAACTAGTTTTGAGCGGTAGGCTACATTTCAATATTTGTAGAAACTTAATTATTTCGATGAATATTTTTGAATATTCAAACAGATAATGCCAAAGAACTGTGCTTGAGAAGAAAATAGTCAAATTGTACTAAAAGCTAAGCTTTTTTAAACATTTCAAGTTTCCTAGGTTTAGTGGGAAAATTTTTCAACTAAAAACAGGGAAATGATGTATCACAAGCAATTTCGGATTGGCCATGATGGACTAAAAGACTAATTCCTAACTAATTGGAGTCACGTGTTGCTGGAAAGCTGGGTTTTCTCAGCTTTCAAACGACACTAATTGTTGGTAACTTATAACATTAATGTATGTAATTTTCATGCCATTCACAAACAAACATTTTTATTCTTTCTAAGCAAAAATGTTTTGACCAGATAAAGGTTAGATATTACCAAGTTATAACTTTGTTTTCACAATCGATTATTTCCAATAAACTGAATCAACTGAGAAGTAAAAAATATTCATAAATTGCTGTCACAAAGTTCAAACACCGAAATGCCTTCTGTGTGATTTTAGCGTGTAATCATTCGATTGCTTTGCATCAACTGATCACATTTAATGTGTGTTTTACAAATGATTGTTGCAGAAACTTATAAGAAGAATCGCAGAAAATGAAATCATGAAGTGATATCAATGATGGAATAATTTAATAATTTTTGTATCGTTTAATTGAAAACAATTTTTACTGGTTGCCAAATAAACACCTTAAAAAATTAAATGCTGTTGCTTACAAGCATGAAAAAGATTTCTATATGTCGCTTCATCGCCAAGTGGGCTCAATCTTCTTTGTAACTAGTAAGACGATCGGAGTTTGTAAGTGTTCCTCGTTCAATTCGTTTGGATTCGATTTAAGTTGGTTTTGTGCTGGAGAACGCTCGACAGAAGGATTAAGTGATTTTTATATGCACACTAATCAATGGACATGGGAGTATTTCCCTTGCCAAGCCATAACATAGACTTTGATATTGGTATTGGTAGATTTTCTGTTTGGCGCTCACCAATAATAATAATGTGGAATGTGAAGTGTGAATTAAGCAAAAATAAATCATAGCAGAAAAATGTACTGACGCTAAAACATGGCTTCCGAAAATTGCCAAATACAGCATGACATTTCAGTGAAAACAATAAGTAGAAGGCACGTGTTGGTCAAGATTAGATTTTGCGATCAGAACACTGCATCTTTAACTTGCTCTGATATTGACAGCATTATGTTCGATTTTACCGGGCAGAACCATCCAGTATGCGTTTCTCTACACACTAGTCATTGCAAACGTACGGGTTAAGCGATCAAGTGGAATTATTAGATGTCAAAGTCTGGCATATGGTTTATCAACCGTAAGCATTAGTACACAGATTGGTGTTGACTTGTAGACCGTAAAATTTATTTCCTTGTGTTAGATGAGTTGAATCAGTCTTCCACGTTTTCGAAAGTATGTAGCCACAGCGCTGCCTAACATTGTCAACAAATCACCAAATGTCGGAACTTTTAATTTAAATTGTTTTAACTTAGAGTCAGAGACAGCATACTGTAGGTCAAATATGTTATTAAACAGCAAATCTTGAACCGGTTGTTTTAGAATGAAATTTATCCAAGATTATTTTAGAGAAATTATTTTCTTTTGATTTCCACTTGCAGTTGCTAAACTGCAGTTCATTAACTTTCTTAATGACCTAAATCAATTACAAATAAAAAGACCAAAATGGTATTATGTAGGCCGTTATTTGTAAAAAAAAATAAACAATTCATTCGTTACAGTTCAAACCATTTCATTCAATTCATGATTTAAAATTTACTTAAAAAATCAAAAGCGGGTTAATGAAAGGTCAACATTTTGTGTAAAGCTCTCAAACTCTTTCGTTTTGTTTAATCTTAATAACATTTGTTAGAGCATTAACAAAAACTTTTATAAATGGATTGTAAAATATTATTCAAGCGTTTAATTGTGCAGCAACCATGAATTTTGGTCTCTTGCTTTGTTCTATAATTAATAGCAAGTGAATTAATTTATTTTGGCACTGACTTCGCTTGCTAAGGCTTAAGGATGTTTTCAGACCGTTGCGGAAATACTAGTTTTAAGCTTTATGTCGATTGCTGTTTTGAGTTGCCAGTGAGCGGAAATCAGTTTTCACATTTGTGTTACTAGAAGATCATATTTCGCCATAGCGAAAGTCAAGAAAGCGCAGCAGGAGGCCAAATGCCGCGATCATCGAAAGAGTTTGAGGGCGTAAACAAACTCTTTCTGTCTGCATAAAACCGGGCGCTGGCTCTTGATATAAGCAGTCTCTAAGAGATTAAGGTGGAAAGAGCTGCGTGCTGTGGCGAGGATTGAAAACCGCTTGTTATCATAGTTTAATGCGCATTGATCATTTCCTAAAAGATGTTGACCAATGGCAGAGCCACATTCTGGTTTGGTGTCGTTTCGTTTGCACGATCTGTGTGATTGAGATCGGCGTGGACGAGTCAATTGTTGTCTTAACCATTGAGAAATATGTTGCTTGATGCGATCCTGTAGCCGTTGAGATGTTCGCTCTACGTACCGACTATCACAGTGGCACTTATATTTATGCATGACAGAGCTTTTATGAGTGATAGATAGAACATCCTTGCGGGCCACAAGCAGCATGCACTGTGACGTAAAGGCAGCCGTGAGAAATTCAGCGGGAGAGAAAGGAGAGCAGAAGGACAAGTGAGACCAATCAGAGCACGTGGTTCGGTAAAGCTCAAATAGGTAGCCTCTGGCTCTGCTACGCACAGCCTTTGGCTGAGAAACAGAAAAATGGAATCTCAGGTAAGCGGCATAAACCGAAGCGGACTCCCTGGGAGAAGAGCAGTTAGGGAAGTTAGGAGAGGAAGAAGACGAGGAAGAAGAGCCAGCGACAGAGCGAAGGAAAAGTATACAGATTTAGGGTTAGAATTGGGTGAAAGAGAAAAGCAAGTTGTCTGCCATGCCTCAGCCTTGGCCTTGGCGATGACAGACAAGGCGCGTCGAGAGGCGGAGATGTAAGCCTGGCGATCTTCATCACTTCTGTGAGTGGCAGCAAAAGCCTTGCGTCTTTCACTAACCGCATTTTTTACCTAAGCAGACCACCAGATTTTAGGATGGCGTTTGATGCCGCCAAAAGATATGGAAGATTTGCCGCATTCAGTGCCAGAGAGGTAAAAAGAGCAGCAGCAGAGAAAAGAGAAAGAAGCAAGTATTTCTCTGCAGAAAAACAGTGAGAGTCAAAGTAATAGGCAAAGCCATCCCGGCGAGCTTTCTGAAAATTGAAAGATGGGGGCGCTCGCAGGGGCGAAAGATCGGAGAGAAAGGAACAGATAAAAAAATTGATAGGTAATCAGAACCCAGATCCTGAAGCACCTCCCAGGAGTAGGTAAAGGCGAGAGAGGAGTGAGCAAAGGGGATGTCAGAAGAGCGATGTAAAAGGGTGGGTATGTCAGGGTTATTGAGGGGGAGGAGTTTAGAAGAGATGACCCAGTCGAATACTTCCTCCCAACGAGGGTCAAAAGTACCTCTTGAGTTCCAGAGAGGATGATGGCAATTGAAGTCCCCCTAATGAAAAGATTTATGGAGGAGGGAAAAATGGAGGAAGAAAAGGAGTCTGTTCTGCCATCCGCCGGAGAGAAGCGAATATGGGGGGCGTACACATTAACAAATGACAGCAAGAAGGAGTTGTTAAGAGAGATGTTGACTCTTACACAATCAGAGTAGGGATCGAGCGAAAAAAATAGAGGAGGTAGAAAGTTCAGAGAAGGATAAACCTGCCTGACGAAAATAATGACACTGCTGCTAGCGTGCGAGGCATCACAAAAGAGAATGCCAAACCGGGAGTGGATGCAATCAGAATGCAGAGCAGAAAATCCAGGAATCCGGAAAGAGAAAAGTAAGTCAAGATTGGATTTCTGGATACATATAAGGTCAACGGGGCGGGACGAAAGAAAGTGTGGCAGTTTAGTACTCCTGGCTCAAAGACGTCCAGCATTCCATTGAAGAACCCTGAGAGAGTCAGGCAGGGGAAGAGAAAGCAGGAGGTGTAGAAGGACAGTCAGAATCAAAGGGCGGTGGTGAGGGGGAAGAGAGAAGATACAAATGGACAGAAGGAGGGGTAAGAGGTTTGAAGACAAGAGTGGGGACGAAGTGCATCATTAACCGAGGAGGGCCAGATTGTACAGGGGAGGTATACGGATCGAAGAAGTCCGAGGAGGAAGTCACAATGTTACGGGTAGGGACGCAGCAGAGGGGCTGCTCCAGGAGTGAGAGCTTCCAATAGTTCTAAATTTGGAGAGGGAAAGTTGTAAACACCTTAGATGGACCCATTTGGAGCAGGTACAGCATTACACTGACTCGACCCGCCAGGTTACATTTGCAGCGCACACTGAGCAAGGAAAGATGGGGCCAGGGTTGAGATGAACGTCAGATCAAACTCAACTGCCTTCATCCATCCCTCAAAGTCACCTTGCGGAGCAAATAAAACACTTATGAAGACAGCTGAGCTTGATCAGAAACTCCTTATTAAACTCCACTGCTTTCATCAATACCTCAAATTCACCTCTGAAAAAGAGAAAGGAAAATATCTACCGTTTCTTGATGTTTACGTCGAAAAAACAAATATTGGCTTTGAAACTTGTGTATACCGGAAAACCACTTTCACTGGCCAGTATTTAGGTTGAGAGTTCTTTAGTCCTCTGAAACGTAAAATAAGTCTAATATCTACATTAGTGCATCGAGCCCTAATGATTTGCACCAAGCGTAGACTCGATGGAGAAACAGAAAAATATTACTGGACAATGGCCATTCTAAAAACGTCATCAACGCTCAGATCACTTGGCAAGTCTCTGTTTTCCACCCTTAAGCGATTCAGCCGAGAAAAGTGCCCGGTGTACTAGAGAGTCCCTTGGATTGGCAAGCCCTCCACAAACTTGGAAAAGAAGACAAAACCGAATTGAAAAGCTGCTATGGTTCCGTCAGCACCCGCTTTGTCTTTACGTCAAAGCGCAGGCTGCTTGTGGCCCGCAAGAATGTTCTATCTATCACTCATAAAAGCTCTGTCATATATGAATATAAGTGCCACTGTGATAGTCGGTACGTAGAGCGAACATCTCAACGGCTACAGGATCGCATCAAGCAACATATTTCTCAATGGTTAAGACAACAATTGACTCGTCCACGCCGATCTCAATCACACAGATCGTGCAAACGAAACGACACCAAACCAGAATGTGGCTCTGCCATTGGTCAACATCTTTTAGGAAATGATCAATGCGCATTAAACTATGATAACAAGCGGTTTTCAATCCTCGCCACAGCACGCAGCTCTTTCCACCTTAATCTCTTAGAGACTGCTTATATCAAGAGCCAGCGCCCGGTTTTATGCAGACAGAAAGAGTTTGTTTACGCCCTCAAACTCTTTCGATGATCGCGGCATTTGGCCTCCTGCTGCGCTTTCTTGACTTTCGCTATGGCGAAATATATCTTTGGCACGCTTTACAAAATTATTGGCTCATCTTGAATGCCTAACGTCCAAAGTAACCACATAAAACACTTGCTCACTCTAGATCTCCCCTTTTAACACGATTTTGACACTGATAAGAGCATCACGAAAAGCTTATGGTTCAAACAGCTTTTTTAAAACTATATTAAAATTCTGTACCACCAATAAGATTTTGCGTAAATATCTATATTAGTGTTATTGTATTGTAGTTAAGTTAGCGGCTTACAATCAATTCACGCTTTGCTTGTTGGGTTGATAGAATCCGTTTCGAATACGTTCTATGTCGCTAGTGTGGCTGTCGAGTTTATTTCGCAATAAAGGAGTTGAGTATATGCATACAACTGACAAAAAGCAATAGAAAAGTGGAGGCAAACTTGAGACGCGTTGGCTGAAAACTTAAACTTAGTGTGTGACGGATTTAGCTCTTGGCCCATGTTTACCTTAACAATCTGTTTGATGAAATATTTCCCCTACGTCCCAAAATGATTCTCATCACTTCCCGTGCCTCTCACAAGACACTACGTGATAAATGCCAAGGAGTGATAGAAGCATATTGGAAATACCGGCAGCGTCACAAACGACATCTTGAAACTGCAAGAAAGACGTTTTGACTTCGAACTGCAATTTTGCAATTCCGTTAGAAGATGGAAAGCAATTATTGATACACCGGCAAAGATTGCTCGAATAAAGAGATACAGTGAAGTAAAAAGCGTAACCTAACGTAACGTTAAAAGCGTTTAACATCCAAAAGAGTTGAGACTACGTGAGTTGACTCTACCTGAGTTAAAGATGCATAAACTTATTTCTTTCTTTTGATTTGACACAAATTGTAGTTTGCATTGCTACGTTTACAATCCCGACCTTTTCACTGTTAAATAATTTTACTTTTACAGTTTAATAAAGACAAGACTTTATTATTTAAAAATCATTTAACAGAAAAAAACCTGGGCTCTGAGCTAGATTTCTGCAAATGAATTAAAAGCGTTATATATTCCATGTGCTATGAATTTAGTTGTGGTAGATAGCGCAAAATCTTCCACTAACGCGCTGCTATATTTTGGTGTGTTGACGCAATTGCATCTACTCTTTTCATTTTCCACGCAACGCCGGACCATACTAAAAACGATGGTGCTGCTATCACTCAAAACGCAATCTGCTAATCGCTGGGAGAGTGGGATCCACTACATCTCACCTTTGCAATACTATTTGGCTGATGTGATGAAAGCTTTGAAAAAAATTGGAAAGTTATTGCTTAGAAAAAATGCGATAGTGAAACAGTAAATAATGTTCGTGCATTGATACTTAGAATTGAATTATGGAGCTTTATTTTGTCTACTGTCATTTGGCGTGGCCTTCTTTTTCAAAACAACAAAACCAGCAAAGTTGTGCAAACCTCTGGTGCTTCATTTGAAGTAATCAAAACAGAAATTAAAGCAACCAAGCAAGTGTTAAGGAAATATCGCTATTATCAGAGACGTAGCAGCCGCCCCCCAAACCCCCCAATTGGGGGGGGGGCCAGGCCAACTTTGGGGGCCCAAGTTAGTCTGAAATTGCTTTTTGGCTACGTGACTATTTTCAGTTCAGCAGACTTGTTTACAACCGATTTAAACTGTAGGAAGAAATTGGCTTGTGATATCATAAGTGAATGCAACGTCATTTTATCTCGCAGAATCTAGAATATTTCGATTGATTTTCTGGTAGAATCTTGAATATTCGATTGACGTAACAATGCCGTTGTTACGCAACAATCATAGAATGGTCTGGAATTCTGTTTGGCTATAAATACCGGGACAATATACAGGGTGGGCCATAAATAACGCACCAAAGCATATAAAACAATTCAGATAATAATAACAAACGTTTTGGGCCATAAATAACGCACCAAAGCATATAAAACAATTCAGATAATAATAACAAACGTTTTTATTAAAACAAAACTTCTTAGCAAGATAAATCCGATTAAACTTCTTAGCAACAGATCGATTAGTGGCGCCATCGGCACCAGACATTAACACTAATTCAACTCGTTCTTTAATTGTTAAGTGCATACCCTAAAAATGATATAAATTTTTTTTAAAAGGCAAATCATAACTAAAAAACTTTGATTGAAATTAAATTTAACAGTTATAGTAACTGATATTGAAATTAAATTTAACAGATACCCAAAGAAAAGATATTTACATTATTTCACATCACAATTTATTTTAAATCTTTGGTGCGTTATTTACGGCCCACCCTGTATATACACTGCAGAGTGCAGATAAAGTATTTTATTGACATTGTATAGAATGAAACGTTCAAAAAGTGATGCTCAAAAGAAAAAAAAAAAAGCAGCCACTGCTCGAGATGCTGTAGCGAAATTGCCCAAGATGACAGATTTTTTCAAGATTACTGAGCAGAGTAGACCTGGCACTAGTACCGAGAGGGATGAAGAAAACTATAGTGTACAAGAAAAAGAAGACTATGACGATCAGCATCAAAGTGATTGTGAATTTCCAGAAAATGTAAGTTGTGATTTACCTGCCAATACGCAACCTTCAATATCAAAAATAACTGAATCTCAATTTACCCCTATCCCTGATGACCCATGTAAATGGCCTGAAAGTATTTCTGATGCTCAACGATGTGATATAGTAAAGCGTGGACCACATCAACTAATAATGAATTTTCCATATAATAACACAACTCCAAGGCGACGTTTTTCCTCCAACCTTTATAAACGTGTATTACCTAATGGTGAAAGTGTTTCACGGTCGTGGCTAGTTTATTCTGGGGAATCAGATCAAGTTTTTTGCTTTTGTTGTAAGCTATTTGGAAAAACACTAAGTCCCTTTTGTAGTGGTATAAATACATGGGAGGGTTTTTCGAAAAAACTGAAAGACCATGAAAACGGCATTTCCCACCAAGAATGCTGCAGTCAATGGATGTTGCTAGCTGAAGGGATAAGAAATTCATCCACTATCGACAAACGCGAGATGAATATTTTTTTCAATGAAAGACGTTTTTGGAGAAATGCTTTAGAGAGACTTATCGACATTGCCTTGTTTCTATCGGAAAGGAATCTTGCTTTTAGAGGATCTGAAGAAGTCTTAGGATCTCCTCACAATGGAAATTTTCTGGGTATATTTGAGCTTTTGGCAAGAAGAGATCCGATCCTAAAAGAGCTTCAAGATAAAATCAAAAATAAAAACACTAAAGATCACTATTTGAGTCCTACCATACAAAATGAACTAATTGAATTGCTAGCGACAGAAGTTGAAAAAGAAAATTTACAGCAATTGAAATTGGCAAAATATTTTTTTATAATTTTGGACTGCACTCCAGATATGTGACATCATGAACAAATGTCTGTCATTCTCCGTTATGTACTATGTAATGAAGAAGCTGCTGTTGTTAAAGAAACATTTTTTGGCTACTTGAGAATAAGTGACAGTACTGGGAAAGGCTTGTTGGACGCTTTCTTAGAAAAAGCGACCGAACTGCAACTCGAATTGTCTGATTGTCGAGGTCAGTCATATGATAATGGTGCTAACATGAAAGGAAAACATTCTGGGGTCCAAGCAAGAATGCTAGACATCAATCCCAAAGCTGTTTACGTGCCCTGTGCAAACCATACCCTTAACTTAGTTGTTGTTGACAGTGCTAATTCATCGACGGAAGCATTGACATTTTTTGGAGTACTTACAAGGTTGTATGTGCCGTTTTCTTCCTCTGCTCAGCGTTGGGAAATTTTGAAGAAACATGTGGAGCTGTCCATAAAGTCACAATCTGATACTCGTTGGGAAAGCAGAATTAAATGCATCAAACCTCTTCGATACAATTTAAAAGAGGTGTTGCTGGCACTGAAAGACTTGGAAGCCATTTCCATAGAAAGAAAAGATGGAAGAGCTGCCTCAGAAACAAAATCGTTGATAGCTCATTTATCAAAATGGAGTTTTCTTTTGTCGGTGTTTATTTGGTATGATATCCTATTCCAAGTCAATAAAGCAAGCAAGATTCTTCAATCGTATGGAGTCTCCCTTCATACAATGGAAACGGAAATCCAGGCAACTGAAAAGTTTTTGCAAAACTATCGCACAACGGGTTATGACAGTGCCGCAACATCTGCTGTTGAAATAGCACAGGAATTGGATATTGATCCTTCTTTTCCTCCGTCAAGAAGTGGAAAGAAAAGAAGATTGTTTGATTACCAAGGTGAAGAGGAACAACGAGCTACTCCTGAACTGAAATTTAAAAGCAACTTTTTCTATCCATTAGTAGACCAGGCTATTATGTCAATAAAGGAGCGCTTTAATTTGTTACGTGAGGTTTCTTCCGCCTTTTCGTTTTTGTACACACGAGACAAACTTTTGCTTGTGCAACAAGAAAATGCTCTTCTTACTTGCTGTAAAGAGTTCCAAAAAAAGTTCGGTGACATTGATTCTGATGAAATGAGCGCTGAGCTACAGCGGTTTGTTTTAATTTTACAAAAAAAACGCAATCTCAATACGGCTCAAGACTTTCTGAACTATCTTCTAAAGACTCATTTATTTGAATTGTATCCGAATGTGTACATCGCACTTCGAATCTTACTAACTTGCCCCGTGACTGTTGCCAGCGCTGAAAGAAGCTTCAGCAAATTGAAACTGATCAAAAGTTTTAATAGAACGTCTATGACAGACAGTAGACTATCTTCATTAGCCATGTTGTCAATCGAAAATGACTGCGCCCGATCTCTTGATTATGACAATGTCATAACAGCATTTGCGAACAAAAAGGTTCGCTCCAGACTATTTAAATGATACTGTGTTTTTATAAGTTTTTCATGTTTTTCAGTGTCATTGCTTTCGTTTCGCAGTGTCTGCATAAATGTCCTACTGAACTCTGGCATCGGTGCCGAATTTTTTATGACTTGCACCTTCGGTATCGGCATGCTTTATTCTGACATTAGCCTGTTTACTTATGTACAAATTGTGGTGTATTTTCTTAATGCAGCTTTTCAATTTTACACCTCTAAAGTGATATGACCTGTGCGCAGGGGCTCTTGCGCTTACTTTGGGGGGGGGGGGCCCGAAGTTGGAGTGCTACGGGACTGGCTATTATGGTTACAATAATGCGGTGACTTGTGCGCGTGAAATTGCTGAGGCTTTGCAGATCTACAGCACTGGCCGACAAAAAAAATTTGTTATAGTGCCTAAGATGTTTTAATTGTTTTTACCTAATTTGAGAGTGCTGATTCCAGTATGCTGTCGCTTTTTTTCTATTAGGTCTAGCATTTCTGCTATAATATATCCCTCTCTGTAGGAAATCGATAGATACAATAAAGTTAGACAAATCGAAGAAGCAATATTTTTATATAACTTTATGGCACATACTCATGGAACCACACCACTATATTAAGAATTAAAGGTTGAAGTTGTAAAAAATGCTAAGCATAGACATCATTAGCCATAAATTCATGTTTTACTGATTTTCTAGAATGAGAGGCTCCGGCATCATCGCGCTTGATAGACCAACAGTAGTTTGCAAGTATGGTGTCGTCCCAACAACCTTGATAGCGAACTTCCATGTCGCTGATGTCTTGATGGAAGCGCTCCCCTTGCTCGTTGCTCACATCACCTAAATTTTCTGGAAAAAAGGCAAAATGGCTGTGCAAAAAATGTAACATGCTCATATTTGCACCCAGTTGATGGAGATTTGAGAGTAATGTTTCAACAAGTTCTTTGTAGTTGGGCGCCTTTGTTTTTCCCAAAAAGAATTTTACTACATTTGTATACGCCGTCCAGGCACTCAATTCTGCAGAATTCATGAAATGAATTCATAAAATAAATGAACAGAAATTTGCGTCATTCACTAACCTTCAAATCTGGGGTCCATCAAAAATCCCAGCTTTTAATTTCCCTATGGTTTGGCCTGGAAATTTCATGCAAATATGTTTGAAACAGTCGCCATCTTTCTCAAGAACCTTCACAAACTGTTTTGTAATGCCAAGCTTTATGTGAGGAGGAAACACCATTTTGCAACGCTCCACCAAAGGAGAAACCAGAACATTGAAAGAGCCAAGGATCAGCTCACTGCGCACAGGCCAGTCTTTTTCTATCCAGTGCTTTGTTCTTGTCCTGCAGTCCCACAAACATTAGAAGCAAGAAAACTTCATGTAGCCACCTTGTAGCCCGAAAAGAAACCCAACCATTTTTAAATCGATACATATGATCGATTGATGCTATTTGTATGAAATTTTTTTCAGAACAAATTTGATTTTATCGTATTTTTTTTCAAGGGTCGTTGAATGGCCTAGAGGAACGGATCCATATAAGTTGCCATTGTAAAGAAAAACACACTTTAAACTTCTTTTTGGAACTGTCAATAAAAAGGCACTAATCTTGATTGTATTGTTGGACACCAAGCTGGCGCAGCAGGCCGGCAACGTCGTTGCAATATACTATGTCGTTTTCCTTAGCAAAAAATGGCAAGAATTCAAAATGGCATTTTCAATAAAAGGGAAGTAGATTTTTTTCTTTGAGTTTTGAAGCTAGAAGTTTCCAAGATTCTTCAGAAGCATTGAGATCTCTAGTCAGATCATTAAGGTCTTCTTGAAAAAAAGCTGCGGTAGTGAAGGAGGAAAACCGACAACCGAAACAGTGTCTTCGCTACTGTCAGTGGACAAAACCGAGGCTCGGTCTTTTTTAGAACCAGGCAATTCCAATTCGGGCAAGCCTGTAAACACTGGAACAGGAATTTCATTGCAGTGTGGAGTTGGCCTAATTGCAGACTCGAGGTTTGGATGAACCAACGAATTCCTCTTCTTCCTGTTTATTCCCTTCGTGTTGACTGCACAAAAGTAGCAATCATCGAAATGGTTTTTCGGTTCACGCCAGATCATTGGAATACCAAAGCGGAGTGACTACCTTTTTTTGTCCACTATCAAAGATGCTCAACACATTGCTTGCATGCAATATGGAGTTCTCATACCTAATCTTGATCACCCAACATTACTTTGAAGTACGCAAAATAAGCAAACTTCACAAATTCACTGATCTCTTTGCTTTTGGATTGCAACGTATATTCTCCGCAAATATAGCAAAACACATTTGGATTGTTTGTTCAACGTCGTCTTGCAAAGGACGTAGCCATGCTCAATTTTTACTCCAAAAACCTCCAGCGCAAGTAAAATAATGCAGCTTATTTATTTCCTGTCTGACTTATGTTGAAAAAGGGTCTGCTATTAACAAACAGTAATAAAGTCAGCTTAGACATTTATTTGCCATAAGAAAAATTAGTTTCGCTAACGCATCCTCAGTTTCTGCAAAAAAATAATAAAAATCGCACAAAAAAATTTAAATATTTTTAAACAAACTAATGGTAAACCAGAGAAAAGGCTGTACTAAGATAATAAAATCTTCAAAACTTAACAAGAAGCAAAAATATTTATCTGCACAGGGTCTACAACAACAATAAACAGCTATCAAAACTACAGGCCATAAAACTAGCTCCGACTTCTTTCAAAATACATTCAAACTAATATGATAAACTGTTTGACTTATAAATGAATTCCTAACATTAAAAGAATAAATCTTACTTTGACCCAGAAATCAACAAAAACATGCGACAATCGGTAGGCCTACCTACTACTCAGTGTCCAATTCTTACCAATTACATACTTCTTTGTATAGCAAATTTTACTTTTACTTTAAGGATTGTGATGTCATAATTATTAAGCATACATCACAATAACAACCTACAATTGTAATTATGACGCTACAATGTACATAGAAATAGGCCTAATTTTGAGGTAGAAAAGGTCTATAATAGCAAATATCATAACAACTTGATCTGATGAGAGAAAATTAGTATGATTTTCGAAATAAGCACCCCCAAATTTGTCTAAATTAGCTTAGAAACCTTGGGTACCAAAAAATGTGTTGGCCGGTGTAGTTGATTTGCGGAAAGCAGACCCAGAAAAAAAAAGAAAAATGTTTTAATATGAAGCAGAGACTAAAGTTGTGAAATGTCACTGGAAGACCAATTTAAAGTAAATATCTTTTTTGCCATTGACAGATCATGTAATATGTTGTTTAAAAAACCGCTTTGAGCAAATGCATGAGGTGGGTCAATTTTTGATTTTCTTTATAATCAAGAAAATCTTTTGCGAGAGACGATCAGAAGCGCCTTTTTAGGGCATGTCAAAATTTTTACAAAACTATGGAAGATATTGACCCTATGAAAATAATTGATGATTTGGAACGATTTGTGATCATCGTCAAAATAAAACATAGAAGACCTCAAAACAGCCAGAACAGCCAATGATATTCTGACCTATACAGGGTGTGTAAAAAGTAGCTTGGGGATTTCTATAGTTTATAATTCTTGCACTTTGCCATGTATGGACTAATAAAACGTTTAATATTACTCTTTGATTATTAGAATTTACGTAAATAAGCAAACTAAAAGAGAAAATGAACACATTTTTACAATCATTCACTTTTATTTAAAAAGGTTGTTGAAAAGTTCAATATTTTTCGACCGAACTACCGCCATTTTCGACCGAACTACGCAAGTGTGCAGTTGGCGATGAAAACATTGAATTACGTTTCGACACATATCGGTGGTGATTTTATGTGCTTCTTCAGTGATGAAGTTCATTAAGTCATCGATTGTCGCAGGTTTCCTTTCGTAAACGGCATTTTTCAAATGACCCCAAGCAAAAAAATCAAAGGGTGTGAGGTCCGGAGACCTTGCTGCCCAGACAAGAGGACCACAGTGTTCTAACCATCTTCCAGTGAACGTCCTATCCAAAAATTCTCCTACTTTTTGATGGTAGTGCGCTGGCGCTCCATCTTGTTGAAAAATCACATTACTGAAAACGTTTCCCGTCAACTGAGAGGAATAAAGCACTTTTCCAACATATCGAGATAAAGTTCGCCGTTAATGTTGCCTGATAAGAAAAATGGGCCACAAATACGTGTGGAAGATAAACCCATCCATACGTTCACTTTAGGGCTTGAATGGGTTTTTGGAATTGTTTCCATGGGAGTTTCTCTGGCCCAAATCCTGCAATTATGGCGATTTACCACACCATTCAAGAAAAAAGTGCATTCATCCGAAAAAATCAAGCGATCAAGAAAGTTTTCATCAGCATCGATTTTCTCTAGGAGAGTTTCACACATTGCCATTCTCAATTCTAAATCTTCGTCATGCAGAAGTTGTGTCATTTGGATTTTATAGAGAAACAAATTAAGTTTTTGTCTCGCAATGTTGTGAACAGTTTTAAAACTGCAATCAACTTCTTTTGCAACGAATCGCAGAGAAGTCTTAGGCTCATTTTCAAAGAATTTTGAAATTTCCTCAACCTTTTCATCTTCCAACGCGGGCCTTCCTGATTTTGGTCGATTGTGGACGGAACCGGTTTCTTTAAATTTTTTAAATGTGTCGCGAATGGTATTCTCACCTGGAACCTTCACTCCTCTTCTCTGCAAAGCTCGACAGACGGCTACTGTTGACTCTAATTTCGCCGTCAAAATCACAATCTTAATTCTTTCTTCGGTAGATAGCATGATGAAAGGTTAAAAAATAAAAATGTTTGAAATATCATGAAAACAGCTATTAAAACAAAAAATTTTTTGAATGATTAAAACAAAAATTTGAAGAATTGAACTCTTAAGTAAAAAAAGCTTCTATATAATTAGACACACACTGATGGTTTTAATGAATTTTAAAACTTCCAAGTTACTTTTTACACACCCTGTATATATATCAAAAACAGCTATTTAAGGTCTATTTAAACTCGTGTATAGCTCTTCGAGTTTTGCTGATATGCCCAGTCTCGGCAGCAGGTGCGGAGGGGAGTTTCAGCAAGTTGAAACTAATAGAAACCTTTCACAGATCGACTATGATGGATGAAAGGCTTACATTGTTAGCAATGCTCTACATTGAAAGTGCGTGTGTAGATTTAGATTTTAATCACACAGTAGATATGTTTGCCGCCGAGAAGGCTCGTTGTAAAACATTTCGACAACTGAACGGAAATATTTTTTCAAGTTTTCGGAAAAGTGCTCTTTTGCTTTGTGGTTTCTTTTATTTAACTGCTATAATAAGCGTCAAAAATATCATTGAATTGATTTAAATAAAGTATAACTAACAGTTTTGGCAATATAGCCTACTTTAAAAGTAAGTTTATATCTAGATCGCTTTTTTCAGATTTATTTGTAGAAAAGTTCTATACAGAAGAACGCGGCCGTTGCAAAATTATTCATCGGCCAACGATTTTCTTACGTCATCCATATTACTTGCACAGCAAAAGTGAGAATGGGGCCCAGCGCTAATTTCGGGGCTGGGGCCTCCATTGGGCTACCACCAGCATTGCTCATTCGATTCTCCGTAAAGAATCCGAGGTTTAAATAGTCCGCACAGCTTTATTATTCTTTTTTGGTAGTTTGTTGCAGATGCAATGAAATGTTGAATTTAGAGTTTAATTTGTTCAACGATAACGCAAAAAGTTCCATAAAGAAAGCAAAAAGTTTAATCATTTTTTGCAAATACTTGCTTTGAAAATATTGTATAATTTTCATTTATAAGTAATTTTATTCTTCGAGAAAGTAATTGAACTATTCTTACAAGCTTTGAGTGGAAATCGAAAAAAATATTGCCACTAAAATTTGTGTCATTTAACTTAAAAAAACTTTATGCCAGAATTCTGTCTAAAATATATGGGGTATTTGGCTTCGACGACATAGCAAAAAATTTGCTAAATTCCTGTTTCTGAGTAGTGTAGTGACTTAAAGTCTTTAGATCAAGTTATCCTCAGCGCTCAATCTCTGAAAATTTTAGATTCTAAAAAATTCTTTTAAAGGCCAATAACTTCTACCATCATCTTCCCTTTTAAAAATTATTGGCAGTAAATGCTAATGATTTCGCTACCCATTTCTACTGTTGTTGCTTTGGGCAAGACCATTAGTATCCTTTAAAGGGTATCCTGGAAGTTTTAAAGGGGCCTAAGATTAAGTTACAGGCCAAAATTTCTATAATATGTCCGGTCGGGAGAACGCAAAATTGTTGTAACCTCATTTTAAAACAACACAAGTTTGTTTTCAAGAAACTGTCTATAGAAAAAAAACAACTGTAGCGATTTACTTTTATTGAGACACATCTTAATTTGAACGATAAAAAGTTTAAGTATACTCTAAGTATCAAGTAACGTTTTGGCTCAATATCAAAAAACCGCACTCCACCAGCCACTGATTGGAAAACTTTGAGTTGGCATGTGCAAGTGCTGTTAGAAATGAAACTATCAGTGGCTCCACAAGAAGGCACCCGCAGAATCCAACCGTGAAGAAACTAAATTTACTGAGGTCGAAACTTAGTTGGCAAAAGAAAAATCCAACCTTTGTTGAGTACGAGACCTATGCCATTTCCATTTTCAATCATGTCGGTCATTCCTTCACAAATCCGAAAAAATTTTGCATTGAGCTCAACCTTGAGTTTTTTGAAATACGAATGATTTCTTGTTCTATAAGATTTCAAAAGAAAAATAACTAGCGCTGTAACTTATGGCAGAAGAACAGTAATGTAATAAGTAAGTTTAAGGTGCATGAAAATGAGCTTTCTTGACTAATCTGAGTAAAAATATTTCACTCAATAAAGTTGTAAACATTTTATTTCAAAACGTTTTACGTTGTACTTAAAGTATTATCAGTTGCAATTAATTGGTAACCTAGTAGGTAACACATAATTGCAATTGAAGGTGTTTTTAGTATAAAGCGAAACGTTTCGAAATAAAATATTTACTAGTTTATTGGCTGTAATATTTTTAAACTAAAGGCTCTATGTCAGTAGATAAAATCTATTGGGTTGTCAGTTTACATCAAAATTTTTTGTTGTATGGTCTATTCGGTACAATGCAAGTCTACAACAATATTGCTGGAATTTTGATTTATTGGTGTTGAAGCAGCTTTTATTTCATTAACATCAACTGATTTGCATTTTTGATTAACCTATTAATTCCGAAATTTTGCTTTTTGGTTATTTCTTTGTTAGAAGGTTTGGGTTTCATTGACTTGATATGTAAAAGCTGACAAAACTTTGAAAAATTGTTTTTCTTTACTTGTTTATTTAAAAGTATGTTGATACCCTAATGGGGTATCGTAGAAATGAATGGCATCATGAACCTACCTAAATCTTAAAATCTAGGCACGCCAGTACAAATCCATTTTTAGGTAAATACATGCACTTTAACGGGTATTTAAAATATTTTAAGCCCCGACGTTTAGGGCATGATATTTTTAATTATTTTTGAAAAGTATGCTTCTGGAATAACTATAACTGAGTAAATTTAAATAAGAGTATACAGCAATTATATCGTTCCTAAAAATTCACATTTAAAATAAATAGCAAAAAAAAGGAATTAGCACGAATGCCAAATTTAAATTTTTTTGAAGTTCTTACAGCAATTATATTGTAGTGAGTAAAGGCTGGTTTCCATTAAGCGCAGATTGCAGGCGTAGCGTGAAAAATTCGCTTCGCGCATGAAACTAAATAGAGAAACAAAGAATTTTTCACGCTACTTCTGCAATTTACGCCAAATGGAAACCAGCCTTAAAGTGAGAAATGCAGCTAAACTCCATGAAAAGTGAAAAATGCAGCTAAACTCCAAAAGAAAGAAATGTGAATAACGACTTGATTAATGCCATGCCGCTCTTCAAAGCAATGGTTGTAGAGTCTACAGTCACATTTTTTCACCCCTGTTTAGTGTTTTTCTTGCAAACTTCGCATTTGCGTTGAGAGCTTGCATAACTTTGGTAACGATCGACTCTATCCAATCGCACGTCGATGCTAAAACGACGATGTGTCGGAAGGATTCTGCCGCGTGGTCTTTCAGCACGATATAGAGGTTGCATATATTTTTTAAATAGATTTAAACAATTTCTCTCCGAAACGACAACAGGTCGGGTGTGGAATCTTCTTTCTTGTTCTCTCCATGCAAGAGCAAGTAGTTTGGCATTACCATGTCAGTTATCAACGCAAACAACGCCCACCACTTCTTACTTCTCATGGAGATGCAATAGTTGCTGGTGTTTTAATCGCATCTATCTACTTCAAACATATCCACAGCATCCCCATAATTTACTGTGCTTGCGCTGATAACTGTGGACCGGAAAGGTAGTTGGCAGAAACCGTTTCCTCGTCATCACTGTTTTCATTACACCACATACCGCCATTTTGGAGGAGTCAAAAATTGTCAGGATTCAAATAATTATTATCTTCCAGTATTACAAGAATTTGGTTTGCGTTCCAGGTTTGTTTCTCGGGTCTAAACGACAAAAACAAACAAATACAGCATTTCAATAGAATAAGAGTATGAGGTAGCAGCAGAAAGACTGATTAAGAATTAGTTGCCAAAAAAATTGTTCGTTAACGCTAGAGCAACTCTGATATGGTCAGGTTGAACCCAAAACCATACAACTTTAGACGTGATGCTTTAGCCATTAGCCTATCGCGCCGACAGCACATCAAAGAGTATTTCTGCGATATACACTTAATAATCAGGCGCCAATGCTAGGTTGGCAATGATATATCAGCATATGAAGCAGACTAATTTTTGCCTGAAAGTGGTGACATAAAGACAAGAAGTTGTCTATACGTATTGCCTTGCTTCCTGTACAACAAAACACTAAATTGAATAAATTCAATTGTAAAAAAATCTGAAACTTGTATAAACTTAGTAGTCCAATTGATATAGGCTTTCGTGCTTAGAGTACCCTATTAGGGTACTTGGAAGTTTTGGCTCTAGTTTCTTCAACGGAACAAATTTTAAAGGCTTCATTGCAGTTCAACCCTTATACTCCCGGATTTTTCGAGTCGCGTTACTTCCCATACAGGTCATTTTGACCCGCATATTATTTTTGGTATATTACGCCTGAGGAAGTTTGTACAAGAGGAAATTTTTGTGTTGTGAGAAAAGGGGATAATCAAGCTGATGATTGTTATGAATGCAAATGCTTTGTTTGTGTATGCATCATTACAAAAATTGAATATTTAGGGTGGTTTTTAGGAGCAACAAGAAAAAACACTCAATAAGTACATCGTTGAGCATTCATATAGGAGTTTATTCCAATACATAAGACTGTAATAAACGAAAGTGACAATAAGAGAATGCAAACAAATGTGAAACAGAAAGATTGTTAGGCATAACACTTCCTGCAAATGAAGACAGAATGATCACTGCAAACATGATTGCTACAGATTTCACAAAGGGTTTTTTTTGTGCGATCGGCTTTTGCAGGACACATGGAGCAGCGCTTTCGCTTTCTTGTATTTTCAGATGAAGAAGCCTGTATTTGAATCGTATCTTTGTCCTGAAGTCCAGCCAACTCCTTTACCAAGCAAATTAGTAGGCTCCACCTCAATCGATTGCCACGTTTCCCAGCATGGTTTTCTTTATTGAGGGACATCCATATAATCAAAGCGTTTAGAGCGCTGATGTCCAGCATGTTATAAAATATTATTATAGGCCATCTTCGTGTTTTTCTTTTGGAAGTAAACCATCTCACCATTTGCTTCATGGTATCTACACCGCCCTTTGTTGCGTTGTAGTACGTAATGACTTCTGGTTTCTTTTCCGGAGCCGGCGATTCAGTACCCTTATCTGAATGCATGGTACTCAGAAGAGTAACCGCCTTCCCTTTCTTGGGACAATAGGAAACAATCTTCGCTTCTTTTTCATAGCCATAGAGAGTAGTGGATTCTTTTCTGTCTTTGGTGGACACAAATTCTGCAGGGAGCTCTGTTCTGTTTCTGTTTTTTCGAATTGTTCCCACAACGGTGAGATTTTGCATTAAAAGTTTTTTTCCCAACTTCAAATTTGTGAAGAAGTTATCACAGGTAATATTTCTCTCACTTTTTTTAAAAGGTTCTGAGAGCTTTAGCACTAATTTTGAACCTAGACTTGTTTCCCTCGGCTCACCTATTTCTCTTCCTTTGTACACATCCATTTTCAGTACGTAATGTGATGTTGAGTCGCATATTACCCAGATCTTGATGCCATATTTTCCTGATTTTGATGGCATGTATTGGCGGAATAGGCAACGACCACGAAACGTCACAAGTTGTTCATCTACCGTCAGATTCGGACCAGGAACAAATGCATCCAAAAGAGATTTATTCCAAATTTCAAATACATTTCTAATAGGTGAAAATTTGTCTCGTGACCTGCAAGATCGTTGAGCTGCAGCATCATCAAATTGAAGGACACGTAATATGTCTTGAAAACGGTTACGCGAGACAATTTTACAAAAAATTGATTTTTCATGTTCCATATGCCACAACTGAGAAAGATCTTCGTTGCTTGCCTTGTATACACCTACTAGTAATAATGTTCGATTACTTTTTTTTAGCTCTACAACTGTAGCGTCTTTCCAGTTATCTGAAAATACACCACTACCTTCTATATCAGTCCATTTACACATTTCTTCAAGAAGATTATTTCTGAAAAACATAGAAAAGCAATCTCCAAGTGAGCCACTCGTCCTCAAGGCATATCTTTTTGGTCCAGACTTCTCTCTTATTATATTTCTTTGACTCGTTTTAGAAGTAAGATGAAGTAGCGATTCTGCTGCCCAGTTTTCTTTACCACTATTTGATTTCAAAAGCGCAGTAGTCGTGTTTGCAATGTTTTTGTCATCTGTATCTCTAGCTGATGCGTTGTCATCATCATCATCATTATCCTCGGAATCATACTCTGGATCAGAAAGAATAATATCTTCTTCGTTGTCATCATCTGTAAGAACATAATCGCTGCAATCGTCATCATCCAGGTATCTGTCGCTGGTTCTTGAATCCTCATCGTTGTCAACAAAAAGTTGACTAGAAACTTTATCTGGAGTAAAATGCTTGCTCATACTAAATTTATCCAAGCAAAATAACAACAGAAAGAGAAAAACTGTTTACAGAATGAGCAGAAGCTTAAAATATTCCCTTTGCAACCTAAAAAATATTATTTTAGTCAAGCATTTTGGTACTACTGTTTTGACTAACCATACAACCACAACACATGTATACTTTGTAGTCAAAAACTTACAGCTAAATGTTGTGTCATCAACACCAAATCATAACCTTTATCACGTTCGCTTTCATACAAAGACTAGTCTCAACAGGATTTTTCCGTATAACATCCGGTGGCCACCCTTTTCTCATATCGTGTAGCAAGCCAGTAACCTATAACTGCTACCCCTTGCAACAGAAACCTGTTGACAAAGTACACTGCTCACATTTCTGTCACAACTTCTTAGAGGCAAAGCTTATCGAATGGAAAAATTACCACAAATTAGCTAGTTTTCAATTTCTTGTGGTTTCATTGCAAAACCAAATGAATTGGTTTGTAAACTAACAATCTTTCCCAGAAAAAAGTGAAACAAAGGTTCTTTATAACGTTGATAAAGCAGTTATTAGTTGTGTACAAAGGGAAGCTACAACTAATAACGTTCTTACGTAGGCATTACGTCATAGTTGTAGCTTGATCAAACTAGATCTGAATTATACAAGCTCAAATGCGAACAGAAGAATAGCAGGGCCTGTGCAGCTCCATTGGTAAAGCTGCGGACCGATAATTCGTGATTGTGGGTTCGAATACCGCCACTGCAACCTTGTTTTTTTCTTTTGTTCTAATCCTATTGCATCCGATATGGCAACATGAATTGGCACTGGATGTGCCTTGCAATTTACAAAGGTAGAACATCATTCATTACATTGATAAAGCAGTTTAGCAGCTATTCTTCCCAGGTTTTCCACTGTGAAACATGACACAAAAGTTAACAGATGTGTTCTTAGTGAACACTTTCAATACAAAGAAATTTCATGCAAAACTGCTGAGAAAATTGCATTCATTGGCATGAGTCAATTTGACCCGGTTGGGAAGTAACGCAACTACTACACGTTACAGCGAACGTGTACATCATAAATCATTCAAAAACTTAAGAAAGCATTTCTGAAGGTTACTTCAAAGACTTGTAAAATCTCATTGCGCAAAAGTAAGTACAACGAAAGTAACACACATTTAAACTTTGCTACGGGTCAAAATAACCCCTCTGGGAGTATAAAGGTTAATTGTCTTTACTGCTTACTTTACAAAACTTAATAAAGCTCTTAAGATTTGCATGACAATCTTCTTCTTTCGGCTTATTCCCGATTAAGGGTCGCCACAGCAGATATCTGAATTTTTATGACATGTCATTTGTTTTGCGGTCGGATGCCTCTTTAAAGGGAAAACTGGGCCACCTGTGTTCCACACAAAAGTGGGGCATCCCGTTAAGTGCCTTGCCCAAGGACACAACAAGTGAACTTGCCGGCTTGTTCTCCACAATCTCAACTAAATGCTGAGCGCCAAGCAGGGAAGCTGTGAATACCAATTTTTAAAGTCTTTCGGTATGACTCGACAAGGGGATTGAACCATAAGTCTACCGACTGCGAAGCGGACGCTCTAACCATTACACCATCGCGTCGGTAAGATTTGCATGACAATATAAAGGAAAAAAGGCTTATTGATATTTCCGAGACGTGTTCAAGGTTATTTTTCCTCGTTCTGCCTCTTAAAACACTCTATACCTCAATCAAAAAAAAAAACTCAACTTGAAAGTAATCAGATTGTTAACTGGTCTATTTGCCCACATTGTTGCACAGGAAAAAGCAATTGGACGTCATTAATCATTGGATAATACAATTTTCGAATGATACCCTACTAGGGTTCAGTAGGCACGAATGGGTTAAGGTGAAGAAATGGGTTATCAAGCAATCCAGAGTACATTAGACTTAGAGGCCCAACATTTCAAAGCTATTATTGCATAATGTAGCTGGGTTGCTTGATAGAATGGAAGGAGGAGGTGACCCAAAGCTTCCTTCGTTGCCAAATTTTGAGAGAATTTCAGGTGAACACTTCCTTTTTGTACAGGTGTTTTATTTCCTTTGTTTATTTACCAAAGAGCTATGTAAGGAATTAACTTGGAGGTACAATACTGAGTTTATTTTACCAAAAAGCAATTTCTACATTCAAACTCGAGCACACCTAGCTAATTCAACCCTTTAGTAAAGAGAGCAAAAGCTTCCTTTTCCTTGAAAACACTGACACAGGTTTGTCACCATTTTATCATTTCTTTTTTATTCCCTTGTACCATTTTTATTCCTTTGTTCGAGGGCAGTCTGAAAAGTTCGTTGCCTGACTGTAAAATATTGTTATTTTGTGTGCTGCATTCCGTCGTCCCGATTTGGAGTTGAACCCGGGCCGACGGCGCATGATCTAGTTTTTGTTGTTTAACGCAGTAATTCAAGTTTTTCTTTTATTGGACTGTGTCGCACAGGCGCAAAATTGCCCCAAACGTGCTTGTGTTGTCGAAGGTTGTTGGTTGGTCCTGATGCACATTGCATAGCGATTAGAATTGTCACTTTGACGTTAGTATTTTGTTCACTAGAATCTCTGCTGCAGTTTTGATACCATTGAACAGTTTTTCTTTTACAGAGCTAAATTGCTGCTTATAATGAATCGTTAGTAGGAAATTTAGTAAGGAAGTGTTAATAAATCCGGGTAACTGCGCAGCCCAAATTATTGGTAACCGCATGCGCTGTCGTTCGCATTGAGTCTATTAATTGGTTGCTACGTCGTTCAAATTTCCACAATATACGAATCATTCACAATAAACGTCAAACTCCCCCTGATCGTCTGCTTGACAAATCTACAGTATCAGGAACGCAGGAAGAATCTCGGAACAAATCAATAGACGCAAGCGCGTTGCTGATAGGGCTAAGAAATTGTGAGAGCTGGTTTGAACATCGACCTGGCCCGCCGGCAAACCAGCAATATATCGTACACTGACTAAGAAGGAGTTAGGACATTGCAGAGAAAGTTGGCATGTGTTGAAATCAATCTTTCTCGATACTAATTGCGATGTAATTCTTGAGGTAAGCTTACATTAGATAAGTATTCTCGCACCTTAAAAATTAGTAGTAGAGAGATTTTGTAATATCGATAGAATTTTGCTTTGAGGCGTTTTAGACATCTTGTGAATATGGATATGATTTGGCATCATGGTGTTGTGAGATATTTGCAAATAAAGGGATTAGCCCCAAGAAAATTTATGCTGATGTGGTTGCTACTTTGAGGTATGATGCTCCAACTTTATCAATTGAAGAAGTGGGCAGCTGAATTTAAGAGGGGTGGGGAAAGCCTTGAAGATAAGCCAAAACTAGGACATCCTTGCACGGCCCCCACTCAAGAAAACATTGCCCGCAATTTTCAAATGATGATGGATGACATACGTTTAACTGTTAATCACATAGCTAATGTTATGAGCATTTCTCGTCAATGAGTGAAAAACATTCTCCGCAAAAAGCTTAGCATGTCGAAAGCTTCGGCTTGATGTGTGCCCTGACTTTTGACACCTGATCAAAAGCCCACCAGACTTTCATGTCACAGGCAAACTTGGCAATGTTTAAAGCAGATCCAGATGGCTTTGCTGAGCGTTTTCTCATATAAGATGAGTGTTGTGTTCATCACTTCGGACCAGAGGCCAAACGGCAATCCATTCAGTGAAAACATTTCACTTCTCCTGCTCCAAAGTAGATCAAGGTGGTGCCATCGACAGGAAATGTGATGACCTCCGTCCTTAATAAAGCAAAAGGCATTGTGATAAATAATTACCTTTTAAAAAGTAAAACTATTATGAAGAATACCATGCCAACTTGCTAAGGCAGCTACGAAAACCAATCGAAACAAAAGCGGCCTGGAAATCTGTTAAAAGGTGTCTTGTTTCATTAGAACAGTGTCCCTGCTCACAAGTCTGTTGCAATGTTTTCTGGAGACGGGGTAAAATGAAAATTACTGCACCGCACCGGTGCAATTTGAAATCGCACCACGCCGCACCGTTGCGATTTTTTTCGCACCGGTGCGGTCGGTGCAAATTTTTTTCGCACCACACCGCGCAAAGTACATTTATTACAGCACCGGTGCGATACGCATGTGCAAACATGATTCAAAGGCGCTGATTAATATTTATAAATGCATAAAAATTATTTGTTTTACCTTCATTTAAACAAATCTTAAAGTTCACATGAAATTTTTTTATTTTTTGTATAAAGTATTCACAAAATGATTAAACAGTTGTAAAAACTTTCAGACGGATTATCACAAAATTTTTGTTTCTTTGGGCAACAGTTGCTTCAAGACACAAACGCCATAATCACGGTATCCTTGGAGATTGTACCAACATAACAATTTTTTTTATATTTTTGAATTTAACTACTGCGTATTACATGCATGCAAAATTGGTGTTACTCTAGACCATATAGTTTGTTTGTACGATAAAATTACCTTAGTTCAATATTTAGGTGCGTATATGTCTACTATGCCTGCAATACTCTTCTATGCTTATAATATTCTACTATGCTTGCACTATGCTTGTACTATGCCTGTACTATGCCTACTATCTCTGTACTATGCCTACTATGCTTGTACTATGAGATATGCCTGTACAATGCCTACTATGCGTGTACTATGTCTACTATGCCTGTACTATGATATTACTATGCCTGTACTATGCCTACTATGCTTGTACTATGCCGGTACTATGACTACTATGCCTGTACCTGTGTAATATGCCTATTTATAACCACCGACACTCTTTTACTGGAACAGGATGTTGCTGCAGTCAAAAATGGGCTAAACATTTTTTTAGAACGTTTCTTAAAATCGTTTGTGGTCTTGTCAACCAAGTTACATCACGTAGGGTTTTATTAGTAAATTTTGCTTTAGAATGCCAATACCTTTTGCATAAGTTATGGTACTATTGCATGTCATTTGGTCTACTGTTTTTGTTGGTTGTTGTTGGTTACCCAACCCCTTTCGAAGGATGGGGGCATGCGGAAGACCATGGAGCCCCAGAAGCCGGGCAACTCCTTGGGGTCTGGACCAGAGGTCGTACAGAGACAGAGAGTCGCCAAAGAGTGAGCGGCGTAAAGAGTCCGTAGCTGGACAGTGCAGAATGAGATGAGAGATGTCCTGGGACGAGTGTTCACAAGCGCTGCAGGAAGGATTCTCAATTCTGCCCTTGCTAGGGAGATAAGAACCTAAAAGAAGGCTGTGTTCATTGCAGCGAAGACGAGAGAGGACACAGCGAGCATGACGAGGGAGCACAAGTTTCTCGGTGGAAATCGAGGAAACCTGTGTGTCAAAATACTTCGAAGAGACAGTACGCCTCCAGTCCGAGAAAAGACGAGAGTGGATACGAGAGATAAGAGAAGAGAGACTACAGGGGATTGCGGAAGGCGCAAGTAGCGCTACCCGTCTGGCAAGCTCGTCAGCCGTGTCGTTCCCCGGGAGAAACGAGTGTCCGGGGACCCATTGTAGCCTGATAGAACAGGAGGAGAGAGAAGATAGTTCCTGCGAAATCTGCCATAGAGTTTGAGATAAGAGAAAAGATGGAGGAGAGGACGGGGTGGCGAGGATAGAACGAGAGTCCCACAGGAGGAAAAGAGAAGAGAAATGGCAGACTTTATGGTGCTGCCGAGACCAGCAAAGAGCGTGCAGAATGGCGCAGGCTTCAGCGGAAAAACTTGAACATACTGGGCCTGCCGAAAAGGAAAGAATGGCCTCAGTGCCACAGAGAGAGCAGTTGGCAAGAACGCCGGAGCCGCCCTTGCCAAAAGGAAAAGGAACAGAGCCGTCTGTCCAGAGTACCAGATCATGAGGGGGAAGAGAGTCAAGATGGGCGAGAGCCGCCCTTGGCGAGAAAGAGGGGGATCAGAGCGAGAGCATGGAGTAAGAAGGGTGGACTCCACGGTGAACGAGGGCAGGTTCCAATAAAGAGACTAAAGGCAAGCAAGAAGAGCCTCCCTAGAACAAGTAGAAGGAAGCATGAGCGGGTGAGTGGACGCAAAAGCTCTCCAGGACAATCTGCAGAGTCTTGGTTTCACTCCAAGTCTGGCCAAACCTCAAATAGGAAAGAAGGTTGGGAGACGAAGGGCTTGCTCATAAGAAAAAAAAGTGAAGTGAGTCAGAGTGACTCTTAGGGGGGGTAAAGAAGCCTCGATGATTAGTAGAGGGATAGGGGAGGACGAGAGGCAGCCGGTGTTGGCGCGACTGGCCGCTCGATGGAGGCGTTCCAATTTGGTGAAATTGGTAGCGCTTAGGAAAGGAAACCATCCGGGTGAAGCGTATGTGAGAAGGGGCCGAAGAAAAGATTTGTACAGAACAGAGAGGAACTCTTTAGAGGGGCCCCATGAGGAAGCAGAGATACAGCATAAGGCCTTGAGACGTGGGAACAATTTGGCCTTCAGCGAAGATGCATCCTTAGAAAAGGAAAGAGTGCAGTCAAAGGTGACCCCAAGAAAAGTTAGAATGGGATTAAAACGGAGGCGGGAGGCAAGTAGGATGAGGTTGGGCTGGAGGTTAGCTTGGTGGGGATCCACTGAGAATAAGGAGGCCTCACATTTGCTCGGATTGAGAGGAAGACACCAGTACTCAGACCAGCGCTCCAATCAAAACAGAGCTTCTTGTGTGGCCTCCACCGCAGTGGAGACCGAGGGGGAGGAGGACCAAATGGCCAGATCGTCAGCGTAAAGAGAGCAGCTGACGGAAGAAGGCAGAGAAACAGGGAGATCATTAATGAATAGGGAGAAAAGTACAGGGCCAAGAGCGGATCCTTGCGGAACACCTCGACGGACTCGAAAGGAACAGCTTTTGTGATTTTGAAAGACCACACAAGCGCGCCTATCAGAAAGGAAAGATTGAGTCCAACGAGCAAAGCAATAAGGAAGGCCAGCCGAAATGAGTTTATGAAAAAGGGCGGGATGCCAGACAGAGTCAAAAGCTTTAGAGAAATCGATAGTAGAGAGAATCGTCCGAGAGTCCGGCCTGGGTTTGTTAAACCCATCCGAAATGGACTGAGAAAGGTACAGAATATGATCAAGTGTAGATTGACCAGGGCGGAAACCGGCCTGGCAGGGAGAGAGAATGGAATTAGATTCCAGAAAGAAGAGTAGACGGGATAGTATGATGCCTTCAAACAGCTTTGATACGCAGGAGGTGAGAGAGATAGGCCGGAAGGAAGCAAGAGAGTCAAGAGGCTTTCCCATCTTGTGAATGGGAATAATGGAAGATGTCTTCCAGATGGAAGGAAAGGAATGTGAAGACCAGGAAAGATTGAAGATGTGAAGAAGAAAGTCCTTGTCAGAGCGAGGTAGGTGCTTTAGCATGGGATAGGCAACTTTGTCGGGGCCAGTGGCAGTGGATGGGGTAAGATTGGAGGCAGCCGCAAGAAATTCCGCGGGAGAGAAAGGAGAGCAAAAGGACGAGTGAAACTCCACAGGGCACGTGGCTCGGCAAAGCTCAGGGAGATAGCCTCTGGCTCTGCTACGCAGGGTCTTTGGCTGAGAAACGGAAAAGTGAGATCTCAGGTAAGCGGCATAAACCGAAGCCAACTCCCTGGGAAAAGAGCAGTTAGGAGAGGAGGAAGACGAGGAAGGAGAGCCAGCGATAGAGCGAAGAAGAGAGTGTACAGATTTAGGGTTAGACTTAGGTGAAAGAGAAGAGCAAGTCGTCTGCCATGCCTCAGCCTTGGCCTTGGCAATGATCGACGAGGCGCGTCGAGAAGCAAAGATATAAGCCTGGCGATCTTCATCACTTCTGTGAGCGGCAGCGAAAGCGTTGCGTCTTTCACTAACCGCACATTCCACCTCAGCAGACCATCAGGCTTTAGGAGGGCGTTTGATGCAGCCAAAAGGAATGGAAGATTTGGCCACATTCAGTGCCAGAGAGGTAAAGAGAGCAGCAGCAGAAGAAAGAGACGAGTATTCCTCTGCAGGAGGACAGTGAGAGTCAAAAAAACAGGCAAAGCCATCCCAGCGAGCTTTCTGAAAATTGAAGGAAGGGGGACGCTCGTTGGGGCGAAAGACCGAAGAGATAGGGACGGATAGAAGAATTGGTAGATGGTCAGAACCCAGGTCCTGAAGCACCTCCCAGGAGTAAGAAAAAGCAAGAGCAGAAGGAGCAAAGGAGATGTCAAGAGAGGAGCGACTGCCAGAGGAGCGATGGAGAAGAGTGGGTGTGTCAGGGTCATTGAGGGGGAGGAGGACAGAGGAGATGACCCAGTCAAATACTTCCTCCCCGCGGGGGTCAGAAGTACCTCTTGAGTTCCAGAGGGGGTGATGGCAATTGAAGTCTCCCAGAATGAAGAAGTTTCTGGAGGAGGGAAGAATGGAGGGAGAGAAGGAATCGGTTCTGCCATCCGTTGGGGAGGAGCGAATTGGGGGGCCATACACATTAACAAATGACAGCGAGAAGGAGTTGTTTAGAGAGATTTTGACCCCTACATAATTAGAGTAGGGATCAAGCGAAGAAAATGAGGAGGTGGAAAGTTCAGAAAAGGATAGGCCCTGCCTGACGAAAATGAAAACGCCGCCGCTGGCGTGGTTGGCATCAGGAGAGAGAATGCCAGACCGGGAGTGAGTGCGATCAGAACGCAGAGCAGAGAATCCAGGAATCTGGAAAGAAGAAGAGGAGTTAAGATTGGATTCCTGGATGCAGATAAGGTCAACTGGATGGGACGAGAGAAAGTGAAGTAGTTCAGTGCTCCTGGCACGGAGACTTCCAGCATTCCATTGAAGAACCCTGAGAGAGTCAGGGGGAGGAGAGGAGGCAGGAGGTGTAGAAGGACAGCCAGGAGCGAGGGACGGTGGTGAAGGGGAAGAGGAAGGGAATATAGAATGTGAAGATGGAGGATAGGAGGTTTGGAGACGAGGGTGACGCGTGAGTGCAGCATCAGTAGATGGGGAGCCAGATTGTACAGTGGAGGTATACGTGTTGGAGGAGTCCGAGGAGGGAGTCACAGTGTTACGGCAGGGGAAGCAGCTCCAAGAGTGAGAGCTGCCTAGAGCTCTGAATTTGGACAGGGAAAGTTGTGAGCACCTTAGATGGACCCATTTTCAGCAGGTGCAGCATTGCACTGACTTGCCCCGCCAAGTCACATTTCCAGCGCACACAGAGCAAGGAAAGATGGGGCCAGGGTTAGGATGAACGTTACCGCTCATCAGGAGAAGAAGAAGAATGAGGAGACGAAGAAGGGCAAGAGTAGGGCAGGAGGAAAGAAAAAGTGAAAACAGGCGACCGATTTTGTAGATGCTGTGTGCTGCCCTTCTGCGGTCGTTCAGGGGGCAGCATAGCGAAAAAATGAAGGGGTGTGCCCGGGGTAACTGGCACTCTCGGGAAGGCCAACAGCCATTTCAACCCAACCCAAACGGGGTCGGGAACCGCACCACCACGTTGAGGCGGCTGTTGATTGGTACAGGATTTGGTCTACTCGTGCCTTTTGTTATATCTTTTTTTTAATGATTTTGCGTGCTTGCCTTAATTCACAACTGCGTAATCAATTCGGTTTGCGTAGTTTGCCTAGCGCATCTCGCTCTGCTTCGCCTTGCTTTCCCACGTGACACTACGATCTATTTGAATGTCTTTGTTATACTAGCTGACTAGTAGTAGTTTTTTTGGTAAGGAAGCTGGGCACTTGCTTGAAATTATTTCTGGTTTACGGACAACATTTATCGTTTTATTAGCTAGAGTTTGTATTGGAATTAACGACATTTCTATTTGATCTAGACTTGAGTATAGCTAATGATTGTTTGTAACCTATCTACAACAAGTGTGTTTCTGGATCTATTGCGGCTCGTCACTTTTGTAAGTAGTTAATTTATCAATTAGTATTTAGATTCTTTCGCTTGAGCACATTGTTTGTTATTTTTTGTTTTAGGGTGACGTCAATAAATCATTGAACGTAAACCAAGCTAGTTTTGAAGAGGAACACGCGAGATATGCCCGAATCAGCATGATTAATCAATTTATGTCAGCTGTGAGTAATGCTCTTATCCATATGTGACATTTTCTTCACTTTTTGAAAAATTGCACTCAGAGACCCAATTGAATCATCCCACATCATGCATATAAACAGTTTCTACAGTATTAGGCCAACTTCAACTAGTACAAAGGATAAAAGTATTGAACTTTTGTTTATTTATGATAGATTATCATACAAAGTATATAATTATAATTATAAAGCCATATGCAGTAATTCTGCTACCGTGCGCCTTCCATCGCACCAGTGCGCTTGCAGTTGCGCACATCGCACCGGTGCGGTGGGTGCAATTTTTTTCGCACCACACCGCACCGGTGCGATAGGTGCGATTTTTTGTCACACCGGTGCGGTTGCGCAAATCGCACCGGTGCGATGCAAATTTTCATTCTACCCCTGTTGGCTTTCTGAGCATGACTGTTGTTGTTTGTTTCCGTCAATACTTTCAAAGCCTCCATAAAACTCCGGTGCTTGAATAACTGCCTGCTTGTTTATTCTTAGATAGATGAAGCGCAATAAAGACATCGGTATTGTGTGCAGTTTTTTGTACATATAGGTACAGTACGATAACGCTAATATGAATTAAATAAGAAGATCATAAAAAATTTAATAAATTAAAGGGCGATTTATACACTTGACCTAGAAACATTATTGTACTGCACTTACCTTACAAACAATTATAATCATATGAACAATAATAAATTTATTACATAACAATTTGTTGCCCTGCGGTTCTTTACAAATATATTCAAATGACAAGTTGTTATCCAATATAATTCGACACTTCGATGCAGTTAAACGAAATCCAAAACAATGGCAGACTATAAGTGAATTTTCTTGCATAGTAAATTAGGTTACGCTCAAAGCAGTGGAGTTGCCAATTTGAATTCAAACTTACAGTACAAAGAAAAGCAAGGTTCAAACATGTAACTAAGAAGTGACTTATAGCGGGTTTGCGGCACCGCAGGGGGAAATGAAAAAACACAATTTAGAAACAACATACAATGTTTTTGCAGATGAGGTAAAATAATTAACAACTGTAGATTCCAATTGATTGATCACCCTCCATATTTTTTTGATTTGGCGCCAGAAGGAGAACTTCTACACCGCTGGAATGCAAGCAATGCAGCACAGATGGAAGAAGTGCGTGAACCATCCAAGAGATTATGTTAAAATATAAATGACATTAATTTTGTGGCAGCACTGTATAAGCCAACGTATTTTTGAAAATAAGGGAAATTTGTTCATAGTCATGAATTTAGTAATTTAGGGCCTAATGCCAGATTTTATTAGTAGCGTTCCAAGTGCCCAAGATTTACTAATCATCTACTACAGTTGGGCTAAAGTGCGTAAGGTGAAAACCCAAACGGGGTGGCAGTGGATGCAAAATCTTGGCCTTGTACTCGTTATCTGCATACTAAATAACGCGCAGAAGACAATTTTGTCTCAAAAAGCATAACAGAAAGAATAAATTTGTGTTGCAGTAAGTTTCTGTGAGTAGCGTGTAGTCTGTGTGCAGTCTTCGCAGCGCTTCCAAGGTTTTTAATTTCATTGACGATGTGCTGATTGTGCTATTTTTGAAATTATGTCTCATGTTTAGTGCTATAACTTTCAAGTTTAGAAGTTTCAAGATGATAAAAAAGTTTTTAAAAAGTTAGGATATGTACGGTATTTATCCAAAGACTCATAAAGTTATATGATAAGCTGTAAAACCATAAGAACGGTCCTCTTACAAAGCAGAAACCTTAGGAAAGTCACCTGCTTGTTCAACTCAACTAACACAAGAAACACTAAGAGCTTGAACACTGCAAAATTATTTTACGGTATTCAAAGCAGCATCTCTCTCAGTACATATTGTAATTGTTATTGAACCCACAGTTGTAGGCTTACTCTGATATCAAACCACAATTCCAACCCTGTAAGTCGCACGACAGGTAACTCTTTGAGGTTTAAAACTTTTCCACTTGCCACCATAAGTTTAAACACCTAGTCAATTGCAATGACTAAAGGATGATTTAAATTCATTTTACTGATAATACTGCTGGCACTCTCCGATAAGTTCAAACAAAATGCCATTGTCACCACAACGAGTTAAACACGAGGTGATCTGCTTACAAAAGCGTTTCATGTCCGAGATTGTGTCTTTTTCTGTTCACTTTTAGCTTTGGAGTGGCTTTGAGAACAACTTAATTCTATTTTAAGTAGCCTCGAGCATAAAGCAAACTTTAATCGAATGAAATTTATATGATTATGAAACGCTTACAACTCCCTTTCATCTTACTAGTTGCTACGAAAATATGCTGGGCGAAGAAGTAGCATATTAAAAATTTTTATGTTTGCAAACAATAGCATTTATTTTTTCAAGAAATTTATTCGTTAACCAGCAAAAATTTTTTTAAAATTCAGGTGATATGAAAAACTTTTAAATTACTTCATCATTGATATCAGCTCATCATTTCATTTTTCTGCGATTCTTTTACACCAATTTCTCCAATAAATCATTTGCAAAACATTCATTAATTGTGATTTGAGTAAGTTTGTGGGTTGACACAAAGCATACTAATCGTTACACGCTCAAATCTCACATGGCTATGGCATTTTGATGTTGCTAGCTTTGTAACGATAATGTTTAAAATTTTTCATTTCGAAATGGATTTAGCTTATTGGCAAAAGTTTATTGAATATGCCCTTCCATAATCCGTTGCCATCTAACCTTGTACAGGTCAAACCATTTTCATACATCAATAGTCGAAAAGAATCAGTTTTATCCGTTACATCAATTATTTTATGTGCCTCACATCAAAATCATTGTTACTTTTTGCCAAAATATTTACTTTAACCACAGAAGAGAAAAAATAAAATAATTACGATAAACCAATACGCATATGAGATTTGCAACATTGGATATAAACATCCTACATATTTTAAACAGAGTTTTCTGATTTTTTGCCGCGCCAATCGAAGCCAATTTACTTGTTTGAGTATTTTTAAACAATTAGGTCTGTTGCCACTCAACTTTTAAAACTGCAAGCAGTTCACTTCCTTCTGATTTTTGCATATAAAATATATTTTTGATATTTGATAAATATGTATTCAAACGATATAAAACAAATTTGATACCATCTTCAAACCACACAAAGGTAAATTCAAAGATAAGTCTCTAAAAAATTAGAATCTAGAATAAAGTGACCAGATAATAAAAAACAATATTTGTGCCATTTTGAAACAACCACTATGAAATCTTCTACAGTTTATCCGACGCGCATCTTTCTGAAGTGCTTATTCTTGCTTGCGAGTCTTCTGTTAGACTGGGCTACCGCGACAGGTAGACTGCTTGGCCCCACCACCTGACTGCCACATCAAAATGAAGCCATTCCAGTATATGCCTTGCCCAAGGACACAACAAACAAGCTTGTCAACTTGTTCTCCTCATTATCCCTTTTGTGCTAAGCGCCAAATAGGGAAGCTGTGAATACCATTTTGAAGACCGACGCGGTGGTCAGAGCGTATCAAATGGATTGTGGAAGCGAAAAAGAGAAGAAAAATGCTTAGGAGGCTTGAAGCGCTTAAATAAACAATTGCTCGTTGCATTGTCAAATGAGCTTTAATTGTTGTAAAGTTGATTTTATCAAAAGCACCTTATTACTATCTCCTGAAACAGTGTTATTACTACACCTTATTACTATCTCCTGAAACAGAACCTTATTACTATCTCCTGAAACTCCTAAAGCAACTCTATGACATCATATAATGCCATACGCGATCAGCAAGTTAAAATGGCACGACATATATTAATGCCATACGCACTTAACTGGTTAATAGCGTTCAAGTTATTGCAAATTAAATGCACAGCATTAGATTTTAGATTTTCGACTATAATTTAAAATAAAGAAACGGCTGGTGAATTTTCTTTTCTCGTAGTGTTTACTCTCCGACGTTGTGATTTTGCGATCGCCTAAGCGTAGTTTATCATTGTCAGCTACCAGTTGGAAAGTTTAACGACTCATCATTAACTTGCCATTTTGCATTTTACGAGGAATTTACCAGCAGTGATGTTTGTATAACATTTCTTGTGTTGGACTGCTTGCCATATGCCAAGTGTCTAACGCTCTAGATTTTTGTAATTTGAATTGATTGTTAGTAAATGTGAAACGGGGTGTGAAGTGGCATTTGAATGACAAAAATTTCTTAACTTTATTAAATTATTACTCTTTTCATTTAGACAAAAATGCAAGCTATGCTTGTTTTTCACGTATAAATATTTTTATTGATCAAGACATAAATCCCATTCAAATTAAGGAATGCTCACGAATCACATGACTTTTTTATTCTTTCGGTTCCCTTTGCGACGCAATACGACGTTTTTTTAAGCTCCTCCATCCTTTATGTAAACTTGGAGATTAGAGTTTTTGTAGCATTTTCAGATTAACTTAAACTTGGAATTAGATGTAGAGCATTAATGCTTTTCTCAAATTAGAGTAAAATAAAATTATAGCAAAACTGCAGACAGTGACACTGTTTCGACCTATCAGGTCTCTTCAGTGCAGTTGGTGACCGACAAGAAGCTAGAGGCTTTTAATAAAGCATAGCTTAGACCGCCACACTTGCGGGATCTATACTAGATCCACTTGGTGGATGGTCTGTCAGTACTCTGCGAAGCCGTATCACTCGTGAATGAGTGGCGGTTGTCGCAGGTGCACTAAGTCTAGCAACTGCTAGAACAATAGTGCTGTCACAGCCTAGTGGTCACAAGGTCTTACATGTATAGTAATGCAAGAGGCTAGCGATGCACATAGCAAAACTGCAGACAGTGACACTGTTTCGACCTATCAGGTCTCTTCAGTGCAGTTGGTGACCGACAAGAAGCTAGAGGCTTTTAATAAAGCATAGCTTAGACCGCCACACTTGCGGGATCTATACTAGATCCACTTGGTGGATGGTCTGTCAGTACTCTGCGAAGCCGTATCACTCGTGTCGGTCACCAACTGCACTGAAGAGACCTGATAGGTCGAAACAGTGTCACTGTCTGCAGTTTTGCTATGTGCATCGCTAGCCTCTTGCATTACTAAAATTATAGCATTTCTGATTATCTATATATATAAAACACAATGTGCCTCTGTCTGTCTGTTCGCTATAGAAATAAAACTGGAGACATTTAGATACAAACAAACATATGAATCTTATATAACTTTTTCCAGGGAAGCCAAGTACGGTATTTTGATTTCGATCAGAATCGTCTTTGGGGGGCTGCGAGCCTATATTTTTTCAACTGTTGCCAAATGCGCTACAAACAGTTGCCACAAAATAACTTCGTAAATTTTGCCTCGATTGTTATCGCGTTTCAGTAGTATAGTGGCTATCGCGCTCGCCTCACACGCGAGAGGTCCACGGTTCGAGCCCGGGCTGAAACATAGATTTTATTTTTGATACAATTACACGTTTTATGGAGTATCGCGTTTCAGTAGTATAGTGGTTATCACGCTCGCCTCACACGCGAGAGGTCCACGGTTCGAGCCCGGGCTGAAACATAGATTTTATTTTTGATACAATTACACGTTTTATGGAGTGACCACAAAGAAGTCAAAATGGTATTTTGATTTCGATCAGAATCGTCTATGGGGGACTACGAGCCTTTATTTATTCAACCTATATTAAAATATAGAGTTGTCTAAAGGTTTTGTTAGGTACCACAAACAGAAAAAAATTTGTGACAAATAAAAATCCAAATTTGATTGGTGTGAGCAAGACTGTATTTTTAGGGATCACTAGCAGATTTACCCGTCGTTGATCGGGTAAATGTAACTTTTTCCAGGGAAGCCAAGTACAGTATTTTGATTTCGATCAAAATCGTCTATGGGGGGCTACCAGCCTATGGGGCTCTACTAGAGGCCTATTTGTATCTATATATATAAAACTCAATGTGTGTCTGTCTGTCTGTTCGCTATAGAAGTAAAACTGGAGACATTTAGATACAAACAAACATATGAATCTTATATAACTTTTTCCAGGGAAGCCAAGTACGGTATTTTGATTTCGATCAGAATCGTCTGTGGGGCTACGAGCCTATATTTATTCAACCTATATTAAAATATGGTTATTCAATGTAAAAATTTAATCAGTCTTTACATTTTACCCGATCAACAACGGGTAATTTAATCAGTCTTTACATTTTACCCGATCAACGACGGGGTAAATCCAAGTACGGTATTTTGATTTCGATCAGAATCGTCTATGGGGGGCTACGAGCCTACATTTATTCAACCTATATTAACTCTTTCGCTCCCGTCCGCCATTTTTAGAAACCACAAACAGAATGTTACAAAGGTTTCTATATAAACGTTTTTGCTTTAACGAGATGTACGCAAACAATTGCGCGAATGTCCGCCATTTCTGTTATTGCCGGTATACATACTGTCGCGGGAGCGAATGCATAAAGATCGCTTGCCGGTAATTATACCCGCGCGGATTCGAAAGAGTTAAAATATGGTTATTCAATGTAAAAATTTAATCAGTCTTTACATTTTACCCGATCAACGACGGGTAAATCTGCGTTATTTTGATTTCGATCAGAATTTTCTATGGGGGGCTACGAGCCTATATTTATTTTCCTTCTCTTTACATTTTACCCGATCAACAACGGGTAAATCTATATTTATTTTCCTTCTCTTTACATTTTACCCGATCAACGACTGTTGGAAATCTGCTAGTCACTAATAAAAGTAGAATTGGAATTGGAGCTTTCCAGTTTTTCTGAAATTAGTTTGAAATTTTAATTATCAAGCGAATTTTGATGCCATTTGAACATCTTCGCAAAACCACTTTGTATTTGCGACAATTCTAAGACTTTTTCATTTTTGCCATCAAATTATTGTGAAGACCTTTTTTCTTTGTGGAGATCATCTAATTTCGATCTTGATTTTCGGCCAAACTTTTCGCAAATGTAGGTGACTCGTAATACAAAAAAAGGTCTTGTTATTTTTCAGGTTCGACTCTTCGGTCAGGAACTTTTCTAAAATTAGATTAGAATTGCAATTAGGGATTTTTCTAATTACACTAGAATAAGAGTTTTTTTCAAATCAAATTAGAATTAGCGACTTTTTGGTGTAATTCACCGAATTAGCCATCTAGAATTAATCAATTGTTCAAGTCTGCGTATGTGACGAGTTGCATAAAAAAAGTACTCAAGCAAACTTAAGTTTTGGATCTGCTACAAAAGCCTATTAAATCAAACGGTTGTAAACTTTAATTCTTTTTATTATCAAGTTTGTGCAACAACAATATGTCTATGTAGCCTATTTTTTATCCTCTCCCACCATAATAACACCAATACGGCAGTTTTGTTTCCCTCTGGAGGTGTTACATGATATTTATACGGCCCTTACAGTTTTTATATTAAACCGGGATTAATTATAATGTCACCAATTTGAGCTTTATCATCGTAACTTATGCTTTGAGGCGTTAGTGAATTTAGAGCTATTAATTAAAAAATCACTTGCAATTAACAGGATACATTACAAAGGTGAAACAAAATAGGCTATTTCTGGACTTGCTGGTGGAGAACACTACATTAAATTTACGGGTAATATCAACAATATATATATCATCAACAAAAGCAGCAATACGCCGTAGGTTTCAAAAACAACTAAGGCCGTGCAATTTTATCCCTAAGTGTAAGCCTAAAAACAGTTTAGTCTTGCAAGCAAAAATCTAAAATACGAATAAGATGCTTATTACACAAAAGCTTTGCACAGTTTTGGCATTGGCTCAGTTGCATAGAAATTTTGTTTTTCCTTTCTTGTGCTCCTTTTTCTTTAATCTTACTGATACATGCATCGCATTGCCTTTGTTTTTCACTTTGATGAAAAAAAAACCACTTGACGGTTTCACATGTTTGTAGGATATTTTTTCCCCAGCACTATTTCAGTTTTGCCAACTACAGAAGAATTTATGCCAATTTAACTTGATTGTTCTATATGTGGGCGAATCAAAGACATAGCTAGTTCAAATTCGAAATCTACAGGTTTTGTGTTTCGAGGCTGCAGATCATTGTTCATTGCATATATCGTGCTGGCGTTCACTCGACATGTATCGAAAACGTATGAAAATGCATTTGAAGTCCAGCGCTTTGATTTTGATTTACAGCTATAGAACCCCATTTTTTGATCAATAATCTCTGTTCCGCCTTTTGAAAAGTCGTATAGTTTCTAAATAGCGGGCTTGCTTTTGTTGTCATCTTTCGTAGTTGCAAGAAGCGGTGGCCTGTTGACAATAAAAAAACATTTTGCTTTTCTAAACTTTTGGATTTTACCACATACGAGTGCAGATCAGATATGCCGTTATCCTTTTCCCATTAAATCTCGTATGAGTTTGTTTCTCGATCTTTGATTTCTTTAATTTCAGCTGGAATTCCTATTCGATTTGATTGTAAAGTTCTTACAGAAGTTATTCGGCGGTCAAGCAGCCAATCCGCCATTGGTATTGAAGTTTACAATCTGTCATATGATATGTTTCTTGCCACTAAATTTGTCTGGCTTTCCAAAATTTGAATTAGGTATTTTACTGTTTGTGACGTCTGAGAATTATAGTAAGATGTCGGCTCTGCTTTACTATAATTCTCAGACGTCACAAACAGTAAAATACCTAATTCAAATTTTGGAAAGCCAGACAAATTTAGTGGCAAGAAACATATCATATGACAGATTGTAAACTTCAATACCAATGGCGGATTGGCTGCTTGACCGCCGAATAACTTCTGTAGGAACTTTACAATCAAATCGAATAGGAATTCCAGCTGAAATTAAAGAAATCAAAGATCGAGAAACAAACTCATACGAGATTTAATGGGAAAAGGATAACGGCATATCTGATCTGCACTCGTATGTGGTAAAATCCAAAAGTTTAGAAAAGCAAAATGTTTTTTTATTGTCAACAGGCCACCGCTTCTTGCAACTACGAAAGATGACAACAAAAGCAAGCCCGCTATTTAGAAACTATACGACTTTTCAAAAGGCGGAACAGAGATTATTGATCAAAAAATGGGGTTCTATAGCTGTAAATCAAAATCAAAGCGCTGGACTTCAAATGCATTTTCATACGTTTTCGATACATGTCGAGTGAACGCCAGCACGATATATGCAATGAACAATGATCTGCAGCCTCGAAACACAAAACCTGTAGATTTCGAATTTGAACTAGCTATGTCTTTGATTCGCCCACATATAGAACAATCAAGTTAAATTGGCATAAATTCTTCTGTAGTTGGCAAAACTGAAATAGTGCTGGGGAAAAAATATCCTACAAACATGTAAAACCGTCAAGTGGTTTTTTTTTCATCAAAGTGAAAAACAAAGGCAATGCGATGCATGTATCAGTAAGATTAAAGAAAAAGGAGCACAAGAAAGGAAAAACAAAATTTCTATGCAACTGAGCCAATGCCAAAACTGTGCAAAGCTTTTGTGTAATAAGCATCTTATTCGTATTTTAGATTTTTGCTTGCAAGACTAAACTGTTTTTAGGCTTACACTTAGGGATAAAATTGCACGGCCTTAGTTGTTTTTGAAACCTACGGCGTATTGCTGCTTTTGTTGATGATATATATATTGTTGATATTACCCGTAAATTTAATGTAGTGTTCTCCACCAGCAAGTCCAGAAATAGCCTATTTTGTTTCACCTTTGTAATGTATCCTGTTAATTGCAAGTGATTTTTTAATTAATAGCTCTAAATTCACTAACGCCTCAAAGCATAAGTTACGATGATAAAGCTCAAATTGGTGACATTATAATTAATCCCGGTTTAATATAAAAACTGTAAGGGCCGTATAAATATCATGTAACACCTCCAGAGGGAAACAAAACTGCCGTATTGGTGTTATTATGGTGGGAGAGGATAAAAAATAGGCTACATAGACATATTGTTGTTGCACAAACTTGATAATAAAAAGAATTAAAGTTTACAACCGTTTGATTTAATAGGCTTTTGTAGCAGATCCAAAACTTAAGTTTGCTTGAGTACTTTTTTTATGCAACTCGTCACATACGCAGACTTGAACAATTGATTAATTCTAGATGGCTAATTCGGTGAATTACACCAAAAAGTCGCTAATTCTAATTTGATTTGAAAAAAACTCTTATTCTAGTGTAATTAGAAAAATCCCTAATTGCAATTCTAATCTAATTTTAGAAAAGTTCCTGACCGAAGAGTCGAACCTGAAAAATAACAAGACCTTTTTTTGTATTACGAGTCACCTACATTTGCGAAAAGTTTGGCCGAAAATCAAGATCGAAATTAGATGATCTCCACAAAGAAAAAAGGTCTTCACAATAATTTGATGGCAAAAATGAAAAAGTCTTAGAATTGTCGCAAATACAAAGTGGTTTTGCGAAGATGTTCAAATGGCATCAAAATTCGCTTGATAATTAAAATTTCAAACTAATTTCAGAAAAACTGGAAAGCTCCAATTCCAATTCTACTTTTATTAGTGATAATCAGAAATGCCATAATTTTATTTTACTCTAATTTGAGAAAAGCATTAATGCTCTACATCTAATTCCAAGTTTAAGTTAATCTGAAAATGCTACAAAAACTCTAATCTCCAAGTTTACATAAAGGATGGAGGAGCTTAAAAAAACGTCGTATTGCGTCGCAAAGGGAACCGAAAGAATAAAAAAGTCATGTGATTCGTGAGCATTCCTTAATTTGAATGGGATTTATGTCTTGATCAATAAAAATATTTATACGTGAAAAACAAGCATAGCTTGCATTTTTGTCTAAATGAAAAGAGTAATAATTTAATAAAGTTAAGAAATTTTTGTCATTCAAATGCCACTTCACACCCCGTTTCACATTTACTAACAATCAATTCAAATTACAAAAATCTAGAGCGTTAGACACTTGGCATATGGCAAGCAGTCCAACACAAGAAATGTTATACAAACATCACTGCTGGTAAATTCCTCGTAAAATGCAAAATGGCAAGTTAATGATGAGTCGTTAAACTTTCCAACTGGTAGCTGACAATGATAAACTACGCTTAGGCGATCGCAAAATCACAACGTCGGAGAGTAAACACTACGAGAAAAGAAAATTCACCAGCCGTTTCTTTATTTTAAATTATAGTCGAAAATCTAAAATCTAATGCTGTGCATTTAATTTGCAATAACTTGAACGCTATTAATCTAATCATAACCGAAAGTATATAATTAGATTGAAAAATAAATTCTGCATTTATCTGAGCAAATACGGAATCTCTATTGTGAGCGGTTTAAAAGTTATTAGCTGCCAAAGTTCTAGGGTCGAATGGACCCCCGGACATAAAAAGCAAAAAAAAAGCCCGGTCCTAATAGGGTTAAGTTAATTGTAATGTGCAACTTAAATAGCATATTTAGTTACGTAAGCATACTGAAAAGCTGTGATATCTAAAACTTCGGAATGTTTCACTTGATTGATTTTGTGCTTTGAGCTAGCAACAAAAGGGTTAATTTTCACTTAGTCAATATTTTAAAGTGAAACGGTTGAAAGATACAAGAGCGTCAGTTCTTGTATCTTTCAACCGTTTATGTAGTTGTAGTTGTGTTCATATATTCGATAACTGACAAAAAAAAATACACATTGCTAAAAGAGTATCTTGTTGAAGGAAACAGTAGCCTAGTGGTAGAATTTTTAAGTTATAGGCGGTAGAATTCGAGCTTAGACCCATAAAATTTTAATGTAAGTCGGCCACCCTAACTTAGTAACCTTTTTGAAATGAAACGTAGAAACCTAGTATTAATGCAGATTAATAAGATAATGCATTTGCTCAATAAGCAACTAGCTCATAAGCTCAGCAAGATGCATACATCACAAAGCCTAGCGTAGCTCAAAGTAGCGTAAAGATACATTTAAAAAATTCCAAACCTATCAATTTACGGTAGCCAACTGCTATCGGTACCAGTAGGCTAGCCTAGTTGGGAATCAAAATATATCCTTAAAATCTTTAGCTTACCGGTATCAAATTAAAGCTAGACTCAAAATCTGCTACCAGTGGGCTAGCATAGATAAGAGTCCAGTTATTTAAAAAATTTTTACCTTACTGGCATCTGGTTAAAATCTTCTTCGTTGTTTGAGCTTTTCATTCTGAGCATTTTTGGAGGAAGATGTACAGTGTATACACTGCGTGTGCGCTCAGGCTCGGTTTGCGAGTCTTCAGTTACACTGGACCACCTTGACGGGTAGACTGCTTGGCCCCACCAACCAGTGACGGATTAAGCTCTTTATGGGCCTGGGGCTCTGGAATAACCAGAGGCCTATTTTTCATTCTATTTCTTGTACTAAAAACTGACCACAATTGAAACGAAAAACAAATACATAAACAAAGTATTTACTTAGTGTGCACACATTCACATGACACATTTTCTGGATTTAGACAACGCAAAGCTTTTAATAATGTCATCGGTGTCTATTTTTTCCAAAAGTTCGTTTTCAATACAGAGCAGAGCTAAGGAATTCAACCTTTTCTGGCCCATAGACGAACGCAGTTGATTCTTTACTCTTTTTAGAACTGAAAATGAGCGCTCGCCCGAGCAATTAGAAATCATCAGACAAAGGTACAGCCTAAAAACAACACATACGTTAGGAAATGCATGCATGAATTCATTTTCATTTATGAACCTAAACATCTGAATTTCTTTGCATTCGCTATTAAAATGGTGTTGTTTTATCAGTGTAGAGAAATGAATCATCTCCTCAGGCAATGACTCCTCCAAATCATCTGGATAATATTGAAGTAGCATTTTCGCACTTGCTTCAGTTTTACGGTCAGACATGGTGTTCAATTCCATCAGAAACGAAAATTTTCTTTGAAGACGGTCGTAAGCTTCTATTCGGATTTTCATAGACGAAAGAATTTGGTCAATGATCGGAAAATATGAGTCTACTTCAAATCTGCTCGATGGATCAAGTGATGTGTCTTCAGATTCATCTTCGCTATCCAACCTTACTTTCCTTCTTTTCTTTCTTGAAATTTCTTCAGTGTAATGATGACAGCCACTTAATATTTGACCTCTTCTTTCGAATTTTTGAAATTGGGGTCTTAGAAATTGAATAAAGTCATGTAAGCCCTGAAGCAAATTCGTTGCCCTATTCAAAGTAATTTTGCTGTCCTGCACAGCCTGACTGGTCTGGTGAAACCGTTCCATTGTGCACGACCATACCTCGAGTAAAATACCAGTGTCAAGCTTTTCCATTGATGAAACAAAACCCCTGGCTGTTTCTTTAGTTTGATATTTTTCATCATTGTCATCACACATTGCCTTCAAAACTTGAAGAACCGCTTGGTAACCTTTTCTTAGTGCATGTAGAGCATCATATCGCGCCTCCCAACGTGTATCAGACAAAGGCTTAATTGTTGGACATTTAAGTGGTTTCAGTGCATCAGTAAGGAGATTCCACCTGTGTGTTGAAGCTGAAAAGAACACATAGAGTCCCTGAACAAACATGAAAAAACGGACCGCGGATTGGCAACACTCAGCAGCACATTTTCCCACAAGATTCAAGGAATGTGCTACACAAGGAATATATTCCGCTTGGTGGTTGCGTTCTTTTATTATAGCTTGCATACCTTTGTATTTTCCGCTCATGTTAGAAGCGTTGTCATAAGATTGCCCTCTGAGATCTTTCAAACTGATTCCATTGTCTTCTATAAACTCGAAAACTAAATCAGCCAATTGGTGACCAGTGTGTCCACGGGTGGGTATAAACTTGACAAATCGTTCCACGGGACCATCAGGTAGAACATACCGAAAAATTATTGTTAACTGGTCAACATTTGTGATGTCAGGTGTTGAGTCCACGGACACTGAATGATACTTTGCTTGTTTTATTTCAGAAATGATAATATCTAACACTTTTGTTGCAATTACGTCAATGAATTCCTCGCATACAGTTGATGAGAAATACAAAACATGTCCCTTGCCTTTGTTCACTCTCTTTTGAATATGCTCAGCAAGGAAAGTATCGTATTCTGCCAACAATTCCAACATTCCGAGGAAGTTACCGTTTTGTGGAGAACCAACCAACTCACTACTTCCGCGGAAGGCCAGCCCTCTCGATGATAGGAATTTTATCACACTTAAAACTCGAGCCAATACTTTGCACCAATATTTTCTGTCAGATTCTTTTTGCTCTTCCAAATCTTCGCAAATGCTAACTTTTTTTGCTTTTCGAGAGATATATGTTGAAAGATAACTTAAGTGTTTGTTAGAAGATTCGTGCCTGGCCAGGTCGCGTGGTGCATGCTTCCAGTCGCCATAACCAACTGATGCCAGCATGATTTTTTCAGAATCAAACGCAAAAAGTTTGCAAACAAAGCAGTAAAGTTTTTTTGATGAAGGTGAATAGCACAACCATTCGCGTTTTACTTTTTCGCCATTCAATTGTTCTCGCCAAAATAGCGCTTTAGAACAACGACGTTTGAATTTATCGCCGGTAAAACATGTCTCTGAAGTAGAAAAATCTGCATTAAGATGTTGAAACTCTAAACTTCCTACTTGGCAGCAGTAATCTCTCAGATGGTCTGAAATTACTCCCCAGCATCCAACATCCATGTCGAGTTGAATAGTTTCTTTTACCTTATGCACTTCATCCTCAGCAACATTTGATGACTTGGTTTGTAAATTTGGTTCCGATGAAACAATTTTTATATTTGGCTCTGGTTCTGCAATACAGTCATTCGAAGATGAACACAAAGCGGTTGCATTACTGGACGTCGTTTCTACAATGTTGCTTTTTGGTTCGCTTATATGAAAAAACTCAGTCACTTTTTTTGATTTTGCTACAACTTTTTTCAGTTTATCTTCTGCTTCTCTTCTAGATTTCTCCTTTTCCCAACCGCTTTTATACTTCTTCATTTTTTTTTTAATTGGCAAAACTTTATCTGCTTCCTTCTTCAAATACCGGACTATAGAAAATATGTTTGCTTTTATTTAAACTTGTTCTAGCTTCACTTTTCTTACCCAGCATAAACCTGTCTGGATTTTTTTCAAAACTTCGAAATAACTGGCAACAATTGAACGTGTCAGAGTCTTAGAAAAAGCCATTGTTACGGAATAATGTTATATTTTGTATTATGACATCAAAATGTGTTTACATTTTGGTTACAATGTTTTATCCAACGAAAACACAAATAAAATAATATCTCCTACTATGACACAGTTTCGCTTGTGCTTTGCACGATGACAAGGTCTCTAATGGAGAACGCCTTGCCCATGATATTTCTAAATTACACCTTCACTATTTTTTGAAAGTGATCGTATGAGTAACTTTTTAGACTTCGTTGACTTGGTATAGTGGTGGGCCTATTTTTGGGTGGGCCTGGGGCTGCAGCCCCATCAGCCTCCGCCTTAATCCGGCCCTGCCACCAACTGTCTGCCACATAAAGATAAGGCACCTCGTTAAGTGCCATGCCCAAGGACACAACAAGTAAGCTTGCCGGTTTGTTCTCCACATTATCCCCATTGTATTGAGCGCCAAGCAGGGAAGCTGTAAATACTATTTTTTAAAGTCTTTTGGTATGACTCGACTTGGGAAATGAACCCCAGGTCTGCCGACTGCGAAGCGGACGATTTTTCCATACGCCATCGACCCGGTTAAAGTGAAATACCGCTAATAAAAGGCTAGTTAGCTATCGTAGCTCAGAGTCCACAGAATTTAACGAAGTCACTAATCTGGTTTGGGCTGGCCTCTAATAAGATGGACATCAATATGGTTATCATTATTTTTACTGTTTTAGATTACTTGTTGTATTTTGTTACCAGTTTTTTGAGAAAAGAAACTATTTAATATTTTAATTAGGTAAGTTAAAAAATGGTTATGTTTGCTGAGTACCAGGATGTAAAAGTGGCTACACCAACTGCACTGAAGAGACCTGATAGGTCGAAACAGTGTCACTGTCTGCAGTTTGCTAGGTCCAATTAAGATTCTAAAAAAATTGCTTTATTTAACACAAGTTTCCAAGAGATAACGAAAGCAGAAATAAATGGTTGAAATCAATTCCTAGGGCCAATTGGACTTTAGATGAATCGCATTGTGTATGTACCAAACGTTTTTCTGAAGATTTTATAAAAGCATCTTCTGAAAAAATCTGTGGTCGTCGTCAAAGCCGAGATTCACTTGCTCTGAAAAGACTGCGTATAAAGGATTCTGCAATTTCTCTTGTTTTCCGAAGTTTGCAAAAATATCTTAGCACTGATCGTATACTCTTTCATCCCACAGTTTTATCTACTCTTACAGGAAGACATCATGCAGATTACCGATACCACTTGCAAAAAATGACGACCTTTTAATTGAGGATAAGTTTCATGATCTGACATCATTGAAGTCAAAACTGTCCAGAGCAACTTTACGAACTGGTTACTCCACTTGCTTAAAACAAGACTCCATAGAGTTTTACTATGTTCAGTGAAATGATAGTGATTTGATAGCACCAAAAATGGGAGTGCGCTTAACAATTTCTAAAGCATTGGAACTTTCAGTCTATGTAAAGAATGCTTCAGTAGTTAAAAGTTTTTATGGGCATGTTCTAAAAGCTGATAAATTAACAACTGTAATTGAATAAAACAATATCTTGGCGTTCTGTAAAGCTTTTCTTGAAAAATCTATTCCGTCTATCACCTACCAGCAAGCATTGCTAATCTCATTCATTGCCTTATTGAAAGCATTTTACTGTGCTCTACTCGAGCCTGACGGTTCGTCTGCATGATTGCCCTTGATTCTTTTCATTATAGAGCAATTAGAATTAATACAAGTTTCCGAAAATGCTCGAAGATACTACATGAACATTTTAGTATCTTCTTTTCTGTGGCAGTTAACCGGCACATCTTTGCACAAAGGACTATGTGACTTTTTATTTTGCCCTCATTAAGTAAATTGCATAGACTCTCAAGAGGCATTACTCTTGAAGCAAAGGATTTAGACTTGCAGTATTTAAAGTAGCGTATTTCCAAGTCAACTAAAAAAACACATAGTTATCATAAATAAATTGTATGCTGCCCAGCGCGTTGAATAATGTAATGGAAGCTTTATAGAGCAAACTGAAGACAATTTACCTGCCAAAACAATTCTGACTTTTATGGTTCAATCAACTTGTAGCCCTTCTAAAGACGTTGTTTGCTTGGTTCCTCTTAACAAACTTGATACAGCAACTTTGCGTTTTTGGTTTGACAAAGTAGTGATGGCATAAAGCAACATTTTTTTTAATTTAGCAATTTCTACTGACAATCATATACAGGTATGTAACAGGTAATTGTTTTTATTCAGAAAGGCAATAAATGTCAAGTGTGCGCAAGGCCACTGAAATTTTGAATTAAATGTTTTGCAAGAAATGAATTAAAAAGAATTAGTTGTACTAGACAAAAAGATCTCCCTCCCATGATGTCTAGGAAAGTTAGAAAGCTTACTAGTAATTAAGTTATTTTTCTGCTATGTTATTATTTTCAACTGAGAAGACTTGCCTGAGTGTTGTGTGTACTATATTTTTTTTGCTTGATCCACCATTGGTGCCAGATAATGCTTGGCGAGTTTCATTACTGAGAAGGGTTGCACTTATGAGCAAATCTGCCACTTACCGATAAAACGGCGCCCATTATTGATTGTAGCATTGTTGCTAGTTAGTAGGCCTAGGTCAAATCTGCTGATATCTTTAATCAATATGATAAACAGTTATCTCCTGATATCAGCTTGTTTAGCGACAGCGCAACCTAACCCTTCCCAACGATTTCCCAAATACTTTTCGTGCTTATACGAAATTTTCTTGTGTAATTGTTGTCAGTTCAGTAATTGCTGTCAGCTAACTTTCAGCTGACGTCTAGAGTTTTGCATTACTCTGCATAACAAATATTGCTATGTTTTGTTTGTCACTTTATTATTTGCAACTTTTGACTTCATGCACCAAACTAAATTAGCCTAATGCTAAATACAACGCAAAATTACCTTCATTGCGCTTTGTGGCAGCGATATTTTGCAAGGAGCCATTTAAAACCGACATACACGTAATTTGACATATTTAAAATTTTTTTTTAATAGCTCTTCTATCGTTACATGCAAAAATCAATGACACATCCCCTAATTTTAGATACCGTATTTACTCGTTTTGTAGCCCGGGCCCTTATTTTTTTCAACCAAACTCACTACCGGGCCCTTATTCAAGCACGGGCGCTTGTTATTTTCAAAGTAAAATTATGCACAAAAATTATTATCGTTGAAGACAAATATTTCACGACATCAATCCTTTTTCCATGTCAATTTATTCACGTCAAACGCAAATTATTTACGTCTAAAGAGTAATTCCCTCACATTAGTTTAAATTATTAACAAGAAATAACAAATCAAAATTTGAGCCGCTTCTTATTTCCTATTGTTCTCTACCACTGAAAAATCAGCTTTTACATCGGGCGGGTATTCAAGCACGGGCCCTTATTTATTTTTAAGTTCTGTTCACACCGGCGGCTATTCAAACGGGCCCTTAATCAAGACCGGGCGGTAAAACGAGTATATACGGTATTCCCGCTGAAAAGCTGTAAATCTAAATTATACTGTAGCCTAGATGACAGGCAGACTTCTGTACCGCCTGCCATGTGTTGGATTAGATATCGATGGATATAATCACCAACCCTTTAAAATTTTGTCAGTATAATGATTGCAAACCGGTTACATCGATCTGTCAAATGTAATTTTGTGAACCTCACTTTTCTTTACACAATTCTTTGGGTGATTGCCTCGGCTGCTGGACCAAGTAAGCCAAGGATAATCAAAACTTACGGTACGGGTAGTAATGATCTGAAAATGGCTTATTTTGCTGATCTTTCTAGGATAATCTATTTGACATAAAGTTATTTTTAACAGAGGAATAAATGATATTTGTATAATACTTTTTTTAAGGTCGAATTTTTGGCCAATTGACACACCATACTAAGTTTAGACCAACCATTTAAAAAGCCAGATCTCAACCAAATCGCTTTTGATTAAATTTTTTTGTTTCTGAGTACCTATTCATTCCAATTTTTAATTGATTTGTTGTTACTTTTCAAAATAACCCTTAAAGTTGGTATTTGTCCTGTATCTTTCCAGCATAAATTAGAGCTTTTGGTCAGGCACTTTTTTTCTCGCCAAATGTGTGCCGTCGCAAGCAATCTTCCTATACATTACGAACAAGTAGAGTTGATTCTGCGTCATTGAGCTTTGATTTATCGCTAGGAGAGTATTTATTGTCTTAGCAATGGCAAAGCTTCCATTTTTGGAAACTTTATTGCACAGCTTTGAGTGAATTTTTAAATATTTGAAACTTATGTGATAAGATGTTTTAAGTTGCAAGCGGGAATTTTAAAATTCATTTTTTGCTCTATTAAAGGTAACTTTTATTCCAGATTTTACCTAATATTGTGCTTCGATTCACTAGGAATGTTTTATTCATGTTTGCCAGAGTTGTTGCATTTGGTAACAAATTGTTACTTTTGCTTGCAAGTTTGAAATTTGTTACTTTTGTTACGACGATACCAAAAGTTGTTATTATTTCACTTGATTTTTAGCGTATTTTTCAGTTTTAATTATTCAGAGTTAAACGATAAATTTTAAATTGTGCAGAGCAAGATTTATTTATAAAGTAGTAAATAAAGTGATGCGATTACAGTTGAGAGGGTTTTGAAATGGTTTGAACATGTTCTGTTTTCGTATAAAACATGTCTTGTTTGGGCCAGCCACGAGCGGTGCTTGCATTGCTACTGCCAGCCAGTATATGTCAGTCACTAGTGGGATGTGAGGTGAAGTAAAATGCACGTTCTTTCTAATATTTTAAAAAGTTAGTAAGTACATACATGTTTTCATTTATTATATTGACATATTGACTTTGTTTTATAAATTTGTTACCTTTTCGAATAATTTATTACTTTTTAACCATGGTATTAGTTACTTTTTGAAATATTTTGCTGCCAACCCTGGTCATACGACGTGGTTATTTGAATTTGAACATCTTTTTTGTTTATTTTGGTCTCGCACATATTGATTTTTTAATACCTCGTACATGTATTATTAAAAGATCTTGTTTTAGTAGCTGATTTCCAACAAAATTTTCTTAGTTGACTAATGGTATTTGGCCCATTAATGTGTTTTGAAGTGCTTGTGCACAAAAGCAACTTTTTCTGCAACTTCTATTAAAAACAAATGCAACTTTTTTACGTTTTTACTTAAAAATACACGCCCTAATTATCACATAAACTCGTTATAGGAAATAATAAATTTTATTTTGCGTACAAAACCGAACTTACAAAGAATAAGACGGAAAATATAATTGGCTCGCTCAACAGATTATGCAGGTTTAACAATTTTGTCGTATTTTGCAGATAGAAATTATCTGAACTAACATTATTATTACCAGCAATTAAATCATTACACTAACATTTGGATTTTTCCTTCAAAGAAAAAACGAGATGCTAGTAGCGTTTTTAGCAAACGCTTTTAAAGAAGGCCTTGGGTGAAGGCGTCAGTTTTGCTCTTTAAAACCTTAGAATGGTCCCGATCACTTTAATTTTTTGTTTACAGTGTCTAGGTTTACAACTAAACGTACATTAATTTTTGGTTTTGAATACTCTAAAAGCAAAGGCTCGTCATTTACGAAATGAATAAACCATCAACAGAGGCCGATGCAATACCAATACCTCCAAAGGAACTTGGTAAAGAAGATAAAGGTAATGGTCGTGGTAAAGTTAAAGGTGGTGGTGGAAAAGGCAAACCGCCTACACAAGGTAGATACATAACATTTTTTCATCATTTCTCAAAATTTTCATGTTGTTTTTTGATTTTGTTATTGGTAATCAAAAACAATATTTTGCTGCCGTTCAAGTTGTCATGGCAGCACAATAAGAATAGCATTATGAAATGCTTATAGTAACCAGACTAATTTTTTTGACCTACTGGCAACCAACACAATGTTACATCCATTAAGGCTGACGTACGCTTAATTCAAGAAGCAAACAGAGCAAAAAGCGTGGTAAAAATCGAGAACATGTTTTCTAATTGATCTTCTTAGTGTTCTCAAGTTGTAGTAAGCGTATTACTTGCGGAAGACAGATTTTTCCAGTGGTACCGTCGCAGTTTCTGCATCTCATGTAAAGTTTATTGTAGCAATCTATTGTTGCAGCTTGCATGCCAGACCGAAACCAAATCTGCCAAATTGGAAGGGTACCTACCCATCCCGATGTTCAGCCTGAGCCCTCTAATCGGCAAACGTTCTATTCAGTACGGAGCAATGCATATGGTTCAAACCTGTCCTTTTCTGGGCACATCGTCAACACGTTCCGAAAGCCCACCATTCTACAGCTGAACATTGAAGGCCCCACTGCAAGTGAGATGAACGTTCTTCACCATCTTGCTGCACAACTTGAGGCTGTCGTCATTCTATTACAGAAGACCCACTGCACTTCTTAGGAAAAGCTAAAACTTCTAAGCTTTACACTAGCTGGCTTCTCTTCAAGCAGGAAGCACGGCCTTGCCACGTTTGTCCATGAGCCAATGAAATACACGCTTTTAAAGCAATATCCACTTAAATCGGAAACCAAATGGTTATGTGTGGAAGTTGATAGGTACAAAAGAGTCAACGTTTACAAACCTTCACCAACACCACTGCAAGCCTCTGATCTCCGGTGTTCCCTCACCCCTGTTTTTATGCTGTTGATTTTAACCACCCGCATGCTGATTGGGGCTATGGTGCCAACAGTGTGGATGGAGAGTGCCTGGCTGGTTGGACAAGTGTTAATAGCCGTGTTCTTCTTTATAATCCAAAGATTTCTGGTCACTGGAACAGTGGTACTAACCCTGCTCTCGAGTTTGCTAGTGCTGACTCGGACAGCCGCTTTCCTTATCGACGTGTTTTAGAGAAGTTTCCCAAGTCACAACATCGACCATCGTTAATCACACCACCAAGGTTTGCTTTGGCCGTGCCAAGCTTGCCCGTTCAACAATGGAACTTCCGTAAGGCCAAGTGGAGTCACTACATAGCTTCGGCGAACAAAATCGCCAAGACCTTGTTACTACCTGATTCACCGGACGTGGATCAGGTAGTAATAAGATTTCTGCAGCATCATCAGCTCAGCAGCCAAAAGATCTATTCAAGGTGGTCATCGAAACAACCACATATCTTGCTTGGATTCAGAGTGTGAAAACCTCCACCGAGTGTTTCTGAGATCCGACGGAAACAACTCTAGCAGAGCTGCCACAGCTCTCCTCACTAGGCTCGACAGGAAACGGAGGGACCGATAGTCTGAAGCAGTTCAGAGCATCGACTTTTCACACTTCAGTCGAAAAGCATGAAGTATCCTGAGTAAACTTAGTGGCAGGTCACGACACTCTTCTTGTCACTGCCCGTCTCAGCTAACGCCATAGAATATCAACTGATGAGAAACGGGAGATATGAAGATATTATTCGCGCGTCGTCTCGACTCATATCTTAAGAGGTGTCTGACCTCTAGAGGGCCACAACATCAAGTCCAGTAAATATCTGAAAATTTTACATCAAGAGAATTCACTATTGCCCTTCAACATCTAAAGCCAGGTAAAGCTCTTAGTCCTGATTCTATTTTCCCGGAGCTTATATTTCATGCTGGGGCTGCTCTAAAGTCCTGGTTATGCGCCTTCCTTTCTTCCTGCTTGCGTCGACTCAAAATTTCCAAAATCTGGAAAATTGGTAGTCGCGATCCCAAAGCCGAAGAAGCCTGAGGAGGACTCTAAGAGCAATCACCTAATATTTCTGCTTTGTGTTCCCTGCAAGATCCTCGAGAGGCTTATCCATACCCCTGTGAAACCAATTATCGATATACAGCTCTTTAGGGAGCAGGTTGGATATCGACACGGGAGATCAATGGTGGACCATACCGTTTTGCTCACGAAAACTATCGAGAATTCTATTGAAGCTAAGAAGAAGGCCAGTGCCGTGTTTATCGACCTGACAGCGACTTATAACACTGTCTGGCACAGCGGTCTTACCTGCAAGCTGCTAAGACTTCTGCCAGATAAGCACATGGCTCGGATAATCTTGGAGTTTATCTGAATAGCAGCTTTACCCTCACCACCGGTGATAAAAAGCAAAGCAGGCTTTGACGTCTGAGAAACGACGTCCGTCCAGGGATTGGTCTTGGCCCTCCTCGTTTTTAATATCTATATATACGATCTTCCCTCCACAACCTCCAGCAAGTATGCTTATGCCAATGATCTGGCTTTGCTGCATTGATCTAGGGACTGAAAGGGGTTGGAGGAAACCTTAAGCCAAGACATGGCTACACTCTCAGCGTATCTCTAGACTTGGAGGCTGAAACCCAGCCATGCCGCGGCCTTTCTTTTACACAATCAAGAGGCCAAACGTGAGCTTAAAGTCTACGCTAATGGTAAACTCTTGCCATTTTGCCCAGTTCTAACCTACCTTGGGATAAAACTGGACAGATTACTCACGCTCCGCCGCTATCTCGAGATGTTGCGCAAAAACTAGCTACTCGCGTCACGCTTCTGAGGCGACTTGTGGGCTCGGGATAGGGCTCATGTGCTAAAACACTGCGTACAGCTGCTCTATTTGGGTTTACTCTAGAGCTGAGTACTGCGCATCAGTTTGGTGTTGCAGCGCACACACTCATTTCATCGATAGTGTTTTGAATGACGCCCTGCGCATTGTCACTGGATGCTTGCCTCCTACGCCAACAGACCACCTACCAATTCTTTCAGTCATCCAGCCAGCTGAGCTTTGCAGCTTGGGAGCCACACTCTCCTTGGTCAAGCGTGGCACTCTGCACCCAAACCAAGTTTTGCACGGTTAACTAGCCGAGTTACCGGATGTGCCCCAGGAGAGACTGAAATCTAGATACCCAATTGTGCCTGCTGTGCGGAAACTATTAAATGACCTATCTAATTCAGGTATCCACGTGGCGCAGTGGACGAATTATAGATGGAGTGCAGAGTATTCTAAACGCACATTCGTACTCCATGTTTTCATTTCCAGGGCCAGTTTTAAGCCCCTTGAAATAGGCTTGCCCAGAAGATCTTGGATTAAGCTCAATCCCCTGCGGACTGACGTTGGGCGTTTTTACTCGTCCATGTACAAATGAGGTCTCGCTCCCCGCCGAATTGCGAGTGTAGCGCCACCAATCAAACCGCAGACCACGTTATCTCAACGTGCCCCATACATCGGGCACCTCGAGGGGTGGCTGGTCTGACGGTTTTGGATGATGATACTCGATGCTGGCTTAATACCATCACAGCCAGCATCTAATCCCATCGGTTTTTTGGATGCCCCTTGATACGAAGAAGAAGAAGATGTGAAGTTTAGAAAGAGATTCGTGGAGCCCATTGTTGTAGCTATTGCTTAGGTTAAGCAATTGTTGTTTTGAACTAAATTAGTAAATACAGTACCTGTAACCGCCATCTGAATTGACTAGCAATTGCATGGATTTGGGGGAAATTTAGACCGCAGTGAAAGTTGTCAATTGTTTCTTCAAATACTGATGATAGTTTATTTACACAATCAATATCTTGGCAATTGGCATGTTGAATCGACATTTTCTGACAGCAATAAACTGACGTTCTTAATACATAGAAAACTAAAGACTATCTTCAGAACAAATTACTAATTAGCACACTTATGGCATTTTCGAAATATTTCAGCAATTGTATGATCAATATTCTGTAACTGAAACTATTGCAAAAACGTAATAGCAATAAAGTTTATACAATTTCGAAACTCACGGACAATTCGTCGCAGCTGTTTTGAAAAATATCGCTTAATTGTTGCTAATTCAATTCAAAATTACAAAAGGATTCCACAAAGGATTAAGAGTTACATCGAGATTTGTTTGCCACTTGTTGAAATTTACTACACAGATAGATATATACATCAACGCATCAACTAAACATTGTTTCTGCTAATGCTAAGTTTTTATTTTTCTATTCACCGTTGCGCCTCCAATACAAACTCCAACTACGCTTATAAGAATTGAACAGGAAACTTTAATTTCGAGTTAGCAGAAACAAAGCGTGAGTTCTGACGTTTGATCACGTCTAAGGTATAACTTGATGTAAGGTAAGGATCTGAGGTTCGATTCAAGTTCTGGAGCAAAAGAACCATGAAATAGAAATGTTTTAGGGCTTTATACATGAGTTGCTAGTTGCTAGCCAGCAATTTTCAAGGTGATCTCCTATCAAGAGGGATCTGCCTCCAACATCAAAGTACAATAGAAAAATTTGCTCAAAAATGATCACCAGCATCATACGGTACCATACAGCTATCCATTACATCATGTCTATAACCCGCGACCGGTTTCGACCTTATTGGGTCTCATCAGGCGGGTGTAAAAAACACTCAATAATAAATATGCTAAAAAAACAAATTTCCATTGGGTGCAAAAAAAATGCAATGCAAAACAATATGATACAGCAATACCTATATCATGGGGGTGACATTCAAGGACACACACACATGACATGGACAACAAGTCACATCGGTAAGCCCTAATAGGGGTGCAGGACCATTGTCAAGACTTATCAATAATACATGAGTTATGACTGCAGACTACAGACTGCAGATAAACTGCACCCCTATTATGGCTTACCGATGTGACTTGTTGTCCATGTCATGTGTGTGTGTCCTTGAATGTCACCCCCATGATATAGGTATTGCTGTATCATATTGTTTTGCATTGCATTTTTTTTGCACCCAATGGCAAATTTGTTTTTTTTAGCATATTTATTATTGAGTGTTTTTTACACCCGCCTGATTTTCGAAGGTTTTCGAAGCAGAGTTGTTTGGCGTGTGGCTTTAAAAATATGGTCAAAGGGTGGACTTCACTTTTCTTTCTCTTAGTTGAGGATTTGGTGGTAGGTAACAAAGGTAAAAACTTTCAAGAATGCAGGCGCAAAAAGGTTGAGAACCACTGCTCTACCTAAGTCATTGAAGACTCCAAAAATGATCTTAATGCGTGTGAAAGTGTGTAAGCGAATCAAAATTTTAGAGTATTTCCACTTAGTCTGCATTTGAAACAAAGATAAGAGGTAAGTATAACAATTGAAGAACTAACGGATTTTCAATAGAGTTTATTTTTATTATACATGGTTTTTGATAATTGCTTATGATTGAAAATAATGATTTCATTACGAAATACAAAAAATGATTTAATTTAATGTTGATACCATAAATGAATTCTAAAACTTATCACTTTTGTCAATCAATAACTACTTTATCGCTTTAAATTCAAACTTTTAAAAACTTACCAGTATCCAGCTTGAAATGTTTAACTGGGCTTTATCTACGCGATCCCAAGCAGTTACCACATGACGAAAAAGTGGTAAGCTCCCCAGAGACAAAACTTGGCAAAGACGTTCCGTTCCTAAAGATACTTTTGAAAATACTTTTTCATTATTTAGAGAACACTGTCAACAGGACTTTACGTGGAAGGCCTTTCCTGTAACGAACGCCTATGAATTCGGGAGCAAATATTTAATAAGGCATTCCTTTTGAGATCATTTCCTGTGACACACTTTAAGCCCACTCCAGTTGTGATGAGCTCTGTTGACGTCACAATACATCGTCTCTCTCCCCTACCGATGATATAAAATGAAATATAGGCTTAAAATGCATGACTTACTGAGGTAACCATCTTGCGGTCAGCTACTATTATAATGATGTCTAGTCGCAATCAGAAACAAGGTTCTTTGTTCTATTTTGTTGAAACACGCACTCGCCCACCAAAACACTGTGCGATTATTACAATATTACGAATGTAATCTCCTAATCATACCGAAACATCGTGTTGATAAAAAGAAACATTTTAAGCAGTGATGTGACAAAAAAAATGAGTCCTCCTCCAAAAGTGTATTTGGGTCTTTTTAACCAGAGTTTTAATGACTTAGAGAAGAAAAGCCTATAATGTTGTATTTTTAATCGAAAATTTACTTACTTGAATTGTTGGCCTACTTTTTTTTGCTTGGAGATCAATACTTTGAAAGCCTAATATTTCGTGTTTGCATTTGCAAACTTACGGTATTGGTCTTTTTTTAAGGAGATCAATTACATTCCTACTCTGAGTTCATGTGTTTTCGATCAAGATCGAAATTCAAAGCTCCTCCTTTCCTTTTTTTTGGATCAACTATTTGAAACAAAATTTTTTGAACATTCCCCACACGTGCCCTGTCCCCTCCACGACCAACATTCATCACAATCCTGGTTCAAGACCTAAGAACTCTCCATCCACTGCTAAATCTAAATCACCTCTGTTTCAACCAAGTGCTATGCTCTGTTATACAATCATTAAATCTAGTTTCACATCTACAAGCTTATATTTATTTTTAGACTGGTTTGCATAGACATGAGATCGAATTTTACTCTTAATCTAGCTTTAGAGCTATAACTTAAAATGTACAAGAGCACATGCTATTTAGACATTTAGGTAAAGCACAAAAAACATTGTACCTGTATTTTTCAACTACCAATATAAAATAAGTCAGAGGTGCACAATCCTTTCATTGTTGGAGGCCGCATTACAGATTTATTTCAACTTACTGCAGCCAGTGAGTCAAATTGAGGAACTCTTTTGGTTACATTAGAATAAAGATACTTTTTTAGAGATCAATTTTTCTAATGCATAACATTCTGATATCGAACAAAATTTTTGTTCAAATTGAGTTCCTTTCTGTTTGCTTTAAATGTATGTAGTCACCTTCAAATATATGTGCGCAGCCGCACAGCCTATCACTCTATGACTATACTGTCGTAATTTATGCATTACTGTAATTAGTCTACCAATTAATCAATAAAAACAATTAAGGTAGACTTTTGAATGATTATAACTCCGATCAGCTTACAGCTAATTGAAAACTAGTCATGGTTAGTTTTGATGTAGGCCCAACGGTACTACAGGTTACTATTTTATAATTTGGTAGAGCTATTGCCTGAAGACCTAAGCAATCAATTTGGTGTGACGAGATTGCAATTGAATTTCTTAGTAAACCTTTAGATGTCAAAGCGATAAAAAAACTAAACCCGCAATCATTACCAGTGAAATCTGAAAGAATCATATGCTAAGTTGTAAAACAAATTTAATTTGTTACAGGTGCCAAATGAGAAATCACTGAAACCATAAAATGACGACATCGATGAATTAATAAAAAACAATAATTATATCGCTTTAGTTTTAACAAATTTCACTTTTTTAATTAATAGTTATCATTTAAAATAAAATGTTATTCCAGTCAATTATTTTGATTTGTGTTCACTTTGCCAGCTGCCAAAAACATCGGTAATGAGAATTTTGGACAGTTTGTACGAATAATTTTTGTTATCATTTTGTCACATACATGATTAGCTTGTAGCGGTATATACTTAATTCTCACTACCTGCAACAACTTTAAAAAGATTTACATTTTTTACTATCAGAAAGCTGTCTATCGCTTCCATTCACAAGGAATGAAATGCCATGTTGCACTCCTGTTTCCTTTCAACCTACTCATCTCCTCTCCTGCTCTTCAAAGCTATTTTAGGAAATCATTCAATCTCATTTACTTTTCTCTTTGGATTCTTCATTTTGTTTTAATCCTGGTAGGTCCTAATACTCTATCAAATTCGTTTTCTGTCTCGATCTCTGATAGGTTTTACTACCTCAAACTTGGCTTTGGGAAAATATTTGTAATAGCTACTTTTTCCAAAGTTTTTGACAATGTTTGGTACTCCGCCTTTTTACATCAGTTTATTTCTCGTGCCCTTTCTTTTTATAGTGTTCGGTGAACTTAATCACATCTTTCTGACTGGTGTATTTCTTTCAAAATCACCAAAACTGCGTATTTTAACTCTAACCAGGCAATCTTTTTCCGTTGTTGTTATTACCCGGTGACTTCCGAGGGATGTGGGCATGGCGGAAGACCATGGAGCCCTAGAATCCGGGAAACTCCCCAGGACTTGGACCAGAAGTCATAAAAAGACAGAGAGTCCCCAAAGAGCGAGCGGCGCGAAGAGTCCGTAGCTGGACAGTGCAGAATAAGATGAGAGGTGTTCTGGGACGAGTGTCCGCATGCGCTTCAAAAAGCATTCTCAATTCTGCGAATCCTAGAGAGAGAAGAGCTTAACAGTAAGCTGTGTCCGTTGCAGCGAAGACAAGAGAGAACACAGTGAGCGTAAGGAGAAAGCACAAGTTCTCGGTGGAAATCGAGGGAACCTGTGTGTCAAAATACTTCGATGAGATAGTATGCCTCCAGTCCGAGATAAGACGAGAGTGGATACGAGAGATAAGAGGAGAGAGACTACAAGGGATTGCAGAGGGCGCGAGTAGCAATCCCCGTCCGGCCAGCTCATCAGCCGCATCGCTCCCCGGGAGAAACAAGTGTCCGGGAACCCATTGTAGCCTGATAGAACAGGAGGAGAGAGAAGGTAGATCTGCCAATGGAGGAAAAGACAGAAAGAGAGTCAGATATGAGGACAAGAGAAGTGGCAGACTTGTTGGTGCTGCCGAGACCAGCAAATAGCTTGCAGAACGGCGCAGGTTTCAGCGGAAAAGCTTGAGCATACTGGACCTGCTGAAAAGGAAAGAGTGACCTCGGTGCTACAGAGAGAGCGATTGGTAAGTACGCCTAAGCTGCCTTTGCCAAAAGGAAAAGGAACAGAGCCGTCTGTCCAAAGCACCAGATCATAAGGTGGGAGAGAGTTTAGGTGAGCGAGAGCCGCCCCTTGGCGAGAGAGAAAGGGATTAGTGCGGGAGCATGGAGAGAAAAGAATAAACTCTACAGTGTAGAAAGGCAGGTTTCAAGGAAGTGAGTGAAAGCAAGCAAGGAGAGTCTCCCTTGGGGAAGTAGAAGAAAGCATGAGCGAATAAGTGGACGCAAAAGCTCTCCACGAGGATCTTGAGAGTCTTGATTTTATTCCAAGTTTGGCTAAATCCAAAATGAGAAAGAAGGTTGGGAGACGGAGAGGCTGCTCACAAAATGATAGAGTGAAATGAGTCAGAATGACTTGTAGCGGAGGTAAAGAAGCCTCAGAGAGGAGAAGTGGGTTGGGGGAGGACGAGAGGCAGCCAGAGATCGTGTGACTAGCCGCTCGATGAAGGTATTCCCATTGGGTGACATTGGTAGCGCTTCAGAAAGGAAACCATCTGGTTAAAGCATATGTGAGAAGGGGCCGAAGAAAAGTTTTATATAGGAGAGAAAGGAACTCTTTAGAGGGGCTTCATGAAAAAGCAGAGATACAGCGTGAGACCTTGAGACGTGGGAAGAATTTGGCCTTCAGCGAAGAAACATGATTAGAAAAGGAAACAGTGTGGTCGAAGGTGACCTCAAGAAAAGTTGGAGTGGGATTGAGACGGAGGCGGGAGATAAATAGAAGGATGTTGGGCTGGAGGTTGGCTTGGTGATAATCCACTCAGAAGAAGGGGGCCTCACATTTGCTTGGATTGAGAGGAAGACATCAGTACTCAGACCAGCGTTCCAATCCAATCAGAGCTCCTTGTGTTGCCCCTACCGCAGTGGGAAATGAGGCAAAGGAGGACCAAATGGCCAGATCGTCAGCATAAATAGAGCGACTGACAGAAGAAGGCAGAGAAGCAGAGAGATTATTGATGAAGAGAGAGAAAAGCCAGGACCAAGAACGAATTCTTGCGGAACACCTCGACGAACTCAAAAGAAGCAACTTTTGTCATTTTGATAAACCACGCAAGCGCGCCTATCAGAAAGGAAAGATTGAGTCCATCGAGCAAAGCAAGGAGGGAGGCCAGCCGAAAATCCTTTTCCGTCGTGACGGTTTTTGTTTTTCTTTCTGTGCTATGAAGGATCTGCTAAGTTGCTTGTTTTTTTTCGCCTCCCTTATCGTTCTTTTTCCATAGTGAATCTTACATTTTACGATGTACTCTTGCTTAGTTCCTTTTTTTCTCGGCAAGCTGCGGCTTTTCCAGTTTTAACTTTCTACCAAGCAACAAGCTTGGGATTTGGAATGACGGCTTCGTGTCTTTACATCAGCTCAGCGTTTGAAACTGAAGTCATCCTTTTCTTTTTTATTGGCAGAGTTTGCTTGCGCTTTTTTCCTGAAATCTGCACAATTTGCTTTTCTCTCTGCAGCAGCAACAGATTTACTATTTTCTTTTTTCGTTGTCCGACTTTCGCTTTATTCTGTGTTTGAATTCCTTTGTCATTTCTTCTTCCACTACTCCAATGCTCAAAGGGTTTTCGGTTACTCTTTTTTTTCTAGCAGCGATTTAGCAGACGAGCTAGCCCAACAGTGTAACTATATACAACTGCTTAAACGTTTAGTCGTTGTTGGTACTGATGCGTCGCAAATAGAAAACATGATGAAATCGTTCAAAAAATAATATCGATATACAGTAGAAAGTTTTCATTTTCTAAGAAACATCACGATAATCTCTCACAGTTCAGTAGTTTATTATTAGCTTTCTGTTTCAACCACAACATCATTTAGAAACTAATTTCGTTAAGCTAGTTTTTAAATTGAACTGAATCATAGACAAAATTAATGTATCAAGAAAAATGCAATTTTCTGCATTAAACAAGTGTTTTACAACTCTCGCGGCTGGTGTGATCTATGTACCCGCGGGCGTTCTATGGATGTCAAAGTAAGCACTTGCTCGCTGAATTTTTTAGTTTTAACCCAACCGCACTGGCAACTAAGTGTTAGCTAAATTATTACATAGTTAGTTGTTAGTTGATTTGGTATAATATAGATGTTACTGTAAGCGGTGACGTACAGCACTAGAGATAAAGATCCTGGGATTAAAACTCGCAAAACTGCAAAAGCGTTACGCTGTATCAAAGCTACTGTAAAACACTATCATTTGCTTAAATCATCGAACAGTATAAAGTGGAAAATCTTAAGCGAGATATCAGTGTGCTTTGAAATAAAGTCCAGAACATAGCAAGAAAACTGCAAATGAGTGGAAGGGCTCCAAAGCTTTCTTGATACACAAAAATGTTTCTTTCAAAAGGCTGGTCATATTAACAGCATTGAAATTTCTCCTCACATCATGCACGGCCGAGAGATTCTTCGCTAGCTTACAATGCGGAACACAACAGAAAAAAAATTATCTTTCACCTTTGAATTGTTCACTACGACATGCTTTGGGGAGCTAAAATTTAGGCTAGATCGACAATGTCAGATACAGACGGTCAGAGTTGTGCGTGATAAATTTTACTAAAATATAATCTCAGAAAATCAAAATCAAATTATTCAAAAAACGATAAACAAATCTGGACAAACTCTAATCCGCATGCATGCTACTCTTGTAAGGCAAAAAATAGTTGAATATTCAATGAATCTTTATTTTTCTATGTTCTTCTGAATTTTATCATACATTTGTGTTCATTGACTAAATTCCTTGAAGACTGGTTGTTCTTTAGGCATACATTATCATGCACAGTGTATTTATTAATTCGCATGTACTGTGTTTGTAAATTTCGCACGCATACCCAATATAATCAGTACAAGGAAATTCAAAAAGAAAAAAAAAATTTTAACTAGCTATATCCAGGGGCGTTGAGAGAACAGTTTGGGCTCGGTACCAATATTAATTTCGATCCCCCTCTAACAAGGACCGGTAAACTGGAGTTGCTGGGTTTTATCCAATTACAAATGGATGAGTGTTTGGCATAATTGCTCTGAAATTGCTTTTCTTTCTGCGTTTTTTTTCTTTTTTTAGCTCCACTCTAATACGAATAAGACATTGCTGTCAGGTTACTTTACTATTCAAACAGTGAAATTTCTATGTGTGGGGTAATAAATCAATCACAGCAATAATACTATGTCTATGGAATAATACAAGGCAAAAAGTAAGTCAAAAAACAAAATGTGAATAACATACAATACATCATTACAAGTCACCAGTAACTTGTAAGTAAGATGCAATCTTCCTGTTTCATAGAGATAACAAAACACAACAGAAAAGATGTGAAATGATTTTGTAAAATCTGACCATAAACAAATTGATTGATCCATATGGAATAGCTGGGTTGAAGATTTTGGGGTTTAGAGCTTAAAATTATGTTATGTTTTGAAAGTTATGTGCTTTAAGAGTTGCTGTTTCTGGTTACGGGGCCAGGAATTATTCTGGGGACCCGAAATTTTTAAATAAGATTATTCAAGCTAATTTTTGTGGTTAAAATGAAGAAAACATTAATCATCTTGTAACAAAAATTATCTTATAGGTTATGCATTTGTTGACAAAAAGATAAAAAGCTCGGGCCTAATTTATTGCTCACATTGCGTGCGACGTTTTCAAAAATTCTGGCACCAAAGGAATACCCTGGACCCCTTTATCAACGCTCCTAGTTCTATCTCTCCAATGGCAAACCGCCCGTCAATAAAACATAATATCAAATGGAAGGGAAGAAAATAATATTTTCAAAAATCGATATTATGGTGACGTCATAAGTGCGTATATCCCTGTGATGTCATAGTTACGAATTTCCTCATCAACAAATACAAAATTTTTATTCAAAGCAATTTTGCAATGAAAAAGAAAGTGTAACAATTACAAAAAACAGCTCATTGGGTAAAAAGTTATAAAGGTTAAACTGTAAACCATCTTGTAAGTGTTTTGTGAGCCCTCTACCTGCTGCAAACGCAGCATCAAAACGATAATTGAACTCGTCCTTAACACCATTTAAATGAGTCTACGTCCAATGAAATATGGCTGCCGTGATTCTCCTTTTGAGGTCCCTCAAACTAATTGCTAATGGTGGCACAAAAACAATGTCTTTTTCATAACCCCATAAGAAAAATCACATGATGTAAGGCCTGGTGATGTTGGCAGTCATAAGTGTAATGCTAAGTCTTGGGATCCTGTGCGACCTATCCTTCCGTTGAAGTTGAATTTTGTTCAGGAAACTTCGAACATTACGATGCCAATGCGGTGGTGGTCCATCTTGTTGAATGATGAAATTTTCAAAATATTTGTTGATTTGATGAAAAAGCCATTGCTGTGGCATTTCAAACTAAGTTTGTCGTGAAATTGCGTTTTCCTCGAAAAAGAAAAGCCCGTAAACTTTTCTCAAGGAAACAGCACAAAACATGTTAATCCTCAGGGAATCACTGTGATGTTTTTAAATCTCTTATAAATTTTCGAGTCCCTTGGACAATGTGATGGTTAACTTTGCCGCTGATATGAATTGTTGCTTCATCAATAAAAATCAAACGTGGAAAGAAGTTGTCAACTTCTATATCCCGTAAAATTGCATTACCAAATTCCAAACACTTTGCTCTGTCGCCAGCACGAAGGACTTGCACCATGTACAGCTTGTATGGTTCCATAACTTTACGTCGTCTTAACACAAGCCGCACAATTGGTTGAGGAATACCAACTTCTTGGCTGGCACCGCGGGTGGATTTTCGTAGGTTTCGCGAAAAATTTCTTCAACTTTTTAGACGGCCTTCTCTGAAGTCCTTGGTCGCCCTGGGCTCTTTCTTTTACATAGGCAGCCTGTTTCCTCACATTGTTTGTACCAACGAGGAATGTTTTTGGCACTTGGCGCAGAAACACCAAAACACCGTTGGAACGCTCGCTATCCTGCAATGACAGATTTAGTTTTGCTGAGCTGCAGAACACAGAAAGAGTCTATAATGTCGTAACGCTGCCAGGCATGATTAACTCAGCTTTTTGCTCCCAGAAATCATCAATTGACAATTTTTTCAAAAATTGCAACACTTTTACAAAGTGACCTTATTTCTAAACCATTTTTCAAATTTTTTTCAAAAATTAAAGGGTATTTCAAGACGATTTCTATAATGTATGACATGCACATTTGATATTAACTTTTTTAATAAAATGCTGAACTTTAGGATCTGTAGTGTAACTTTATTTTCCCAAAAATGTGGTAAGCTAAGCGAAAAGAGTTTAGTTTTATGTGTAAACGCTACCATAAGGTACCAACTCAGTATCGTTTGAAAGCTAAAGAAATTTGTTTTCCAGTGGTATGTTATTCTAATTAGCTAAAGCTAAGGATTAGTTAATTGTGACTGATCGAAATTGGTTTCAATACATCATGTTTCATTGTTAGTTGAACAATTTTCCAACTAGACCTAAGAAATCTGCAATTTTTAGGGAAAGTGGATTCTTTAGTACAATTTGACTACTTTTCCTAGCAAGCACGGCTCTTTGACATCATCTACAAAAGTTATCCAGAAGATTCATCACAAAATGAAGATTTTTTTGGTATAGCCTACCGGTTGAAAGCACTCAAATTTTTAATGTCTGCATTTCAGAAAATTGCAATTTCTTGAAGTGTTGCTTGGTACGTTGATTGGTACATTTTCACTATGCATTAGCTATCTACATTTTCCAAAAGATTTATCTAAAAATGAAATCTCGAAACAATTTAAAATGTAGCCGCCTACTCCAAACAAACTGGTAATACCCCTACAAAAACATGGAAGTAAAGATGATCCTGTTGTATCTTTTGCAACAAAATATTAGTTTCCAGCTACATATCAACTAAAAGTTGAAGCCATTTTTTTGCAACTGGGTTTGACTGACGCAGCCATCTGAGTTGATATTCTTAACTTCGTCATTACTAATGGCTACTATTGTAATAACTTAACGGTATGTAGGCTACTTCATTTCCGGTTACCTTGTTCTTGCCAGCTGCGCATATGCTGAGACCAAGCAACGTGCGCGCAGCTAGTGGCTTTAGGTTGCATAAATAAGCATTCAGCTACCAAAAAGTCGCTAAAATTGGTCTAATATTCAATAGGATATTCCTGAAAATACTGAGAACAAATTACGTTGGTGTCTCTCCTACCCATACCTTTGAAATTTTGCTTCAATGCATTTCATGAAATAAATAAATAAAACTTTTTGTAATCACTCGTTGTTCCAATTGCGAGCAAGTTCAGTTCCTACGTAGAACACAAGCCAAGTAAGATGTAGCCAGGAACTCCGCAAACTTTTGGAAAATAATGGCGACTATGCGCAACCCTCATAATGGTTTTTTAAGGCTTAATCGATTTCCTTTGAAAAACGGTACTTTTGATTTGGGAACGGCAATGGCTGCGGCTACAACACATTGAGTTTTTGTTGTTGTTCTCACAAATATTAATTTGGTGAAGCCAGTTGAACCGATATTCTTACACTCGACAATACTGATGAGGGCGTTGCTATTTTCACAATTTAATCGCGAGTGTTTGATTTTAGATTAGTTTGTTTTACGCCTGGCTGTGTTTACGCTAGGACCATGCAACATGCGCCCAGTCAGAGGCGTTGGCTCATACTAATACACAAACAGCAATGATAAAGTTGTAAGTAGTGGGCCTACTATTTAATAGCCTAATCCCGAAAATACATATCAATTACTTTAGCGCCCTTCCACAATTTTGATATGCTTTCAATTGAAGCACTAGCTCAATTTAACGAATAAAAGTTTGTTGGGTTTAAGACCGCTTATGGTAAAAGCGGTGGTCGGACATTTCATCACCAGACATTTAATCACCCGCCACTTTATTACGATAGGGTTAGATTTAGGGACGAAACACTTAATCACGTTAGGGCTAGGGTTAGGGTGATCGATTCTAGTCCACTTGCTATTTCGTCGCGTTATAAAGTCTACTTTATTAAATGTCTATTGATTAAATATCCGTGATAAACAGTCGAGTAATTAAATGTCAGCTGATAAAATATCGGTAATCAGGTGAAAACAGTGCAAATAAGACTTTGCCAGGGTTCTAAAAACCTCATGTAGTGGCTATGCGCAATCCCACGCAAATGCTTTTTTTTATTAATTGCATTTCAAAAACGATAGTTTTATTTGGGAACGAGATTTGGCTCTGTGAAGAAACATAAACTTTTTATTGCTGTTTTGACAACTATCCATTGGGTGAAGCCGGCTTGGTCGGCTGAACCGACATTGTTAACCCCGACATTACTGATAGGGGTCCTGCAGGGCGACACCAGAAAATCCGGTTGGTGTGATCTAAATGTTGAAGCAGTTTTCTTTGCAATTGAATGAGGCTGGCGTATCGATGAGGCTGGAGTGCTGGAATGAACGAGTTTTTTCAGATTGCCAAGAACAACTTTCTTGAAGAATACATGGAATATGAAGATAAAAACTGCAAGAAAGTTAAAAATATAAAATAAAGATCGATCGACAAGGCAAATTTGACCCGGCTTGTGCATACTATGGCTAACTGTTGGCATGATTTTGTATTAACTTAAAACTGCTTGATGTCTTATCGAAAAATTATATATACACAATAGCGCAAAAATATTTGGTCACCTGAAGCATAATTCTTCCTAAAAGTTAACCCTTAATATTTATCAATTTTAATGCATAAATAAAGCTGAGATATGTAAATTGTATTGAAATAACATGTCATAACAATTTAATTTTTTAATCGGGGTCAAAAAATGGAAGAAAAATTGTGACTTCTTTGCCTTTCCTTTCTGATTACGCCTATAGGCACGAGGATTAAGTTTGAATAAGAGGTTGCATATTAAAGCTTTCACTTTGCCATCGTGACAACGTAGGTATTTGCAGTTTGCTAAGTGCATCGCTAGTCTCTTGCATTACTATACGTGTAAGACTAAAAGTAGTTTTTCACATCTCTTTGTTTTGTAACCGACGCAATGGTCTAGTGGTTAGAGCGTCCGCTTCGCAGTCGGTAAACCTCGGGTTCAATCCCATTGTCGAGTCATACCAAAAGACTTTAAAAAATAATATCTATAGCTTCCCCGCATGACGCTCGGCATTTATGGAAGGTTGTGGAGAACAAGCCGGCAAGTTTGCTTATTGTGTCCTTGGGCAAGACACTTAACGGGACGTCTCACCTTTATGTGGAAGACAGGTGGCCCAGATACCTAGGAAACAGCAAATTCCAAGCGAGCGCCGACTTACCGTCCAAAATATAGCAATACAATTCCCTTTCTCGTGAATTGGGGATAAATATGGCAAATAAAAAAAAGATAAAAAAACAAAAAATTTTCCTTTACACATGTAAATTTCATAGTTTTGCCTTTCATTGCTTTGCCTTGTGGGTGTCGTCTATTAAAGATAATGAAGTAAAATTTCAAAAGAAAATCAAAGGTAAAGGAAGTGCAAGAGAAAACAGACGAGCGTGTTTCCACTATGTTCAGTGCCTGTCGTGGTACAACAGTAACCTGTCTTGGGTTTGGTAACTAACCAAGGGTCTCAATCCAGCAAATTCATTACGATAGGTGTAAAAACAAAAAAAAGCTAAAGTTAAGTTTCAGCTTTGCGCTATAGCCTACTCTTAGCACATAGTAGCTATCGTTTGGCTGTAACCTTGCTGATAACAACTGTAACCTCCAATAGCAACTTGATCAAATATCAAACAACATTATTGGTTTTACAAGCGTATCTGCATTCTGCTTCAGTATGTACTTGAATTAATTTGTCTAACAAACAAGCAAGCAAACAAACAATTGTTTTATCATAAGATCATCAAAATTTACTGAAAATCATATTGCAGCTGAGCAAAAAAGCAAAGATTAGTTCAATATTGATTCAAGATCGTAATCCTAAAATTTGTAAACAAATGAAAAAGTACTTGTAGACATTTGCAGATACAAAAAGTTTTAGAGAGATTGGGGTTTCTCCCTTCTTTTAGGCAGACTCTTTTGACTGACACAGGCTCAACCGAATTAGTTCCGAAGTCGGCCGTTTTCGCAATACATAAACTGTTATTAGCAATAGCAAATAATTAGATCATGTTTTCCACGACTTCCCAGTTTTTGTGGTTCTACACGGATCACTTTGACTAAGAAACCGAGTTGATGAATCTGTAGGGTGGCTACTAAATGGCGGTTGTCCCGACGTAGCGTTTGTTTTAGCAAAGACGACAAAAAATAACTACGGAAATGAGGTAACTTGGTGAATTATAAACAATGTCGCAATTACGTGCCTACTGCAAATGCATGTCGTTTATAGCACTTATTTGATTATTAAATTGACAAAAAAGCACAAAAGACTTTTCCTGCGTTTTTATTTATCAAAAGATTCTCCGTTTATTTCACAGTCAGACAAGCAACATGAAAAGTATTTGAATTTGGACGAAAATTTTTATTACAATAATGAGGTCAATATTTATGGTTAGTGAAGGGAATTTGAATCTTGGTATGTGGACTAATTCTTTCACCATTCCTCGATTATTTTCAGATTGCAACACTGCCTACAACGTCTATTTCAATTTTTAAATTAGAGGTGCTTGTGAAATCCTTTACAGATTTTAAAAAGCCTGCAAAAACTCAATGTAAATTAAACACTTGCTAAATGGTGGATTTTGTTGAAGTTTGTGCAATCTACTTGATACCTCATACAATCTATTTAGTACCACAAGTGATATCGAGTCAAACGTTTTGGAATTCAAAAAAATTTTGGAAGCAGATGCGCCAAAAATCTATAATCTGTAGCTCATGCACAGGCATTAGCGGATCCACTGAAATGGAGATAGGAGCGAGAAGTCACAACTCTCGTCGGTTGTTTAGGTAAAGTTTTCCAACTGTGAATATAGACCTTATTGTGGTAGTCGATTGAGCAAGATAAGGCGCTTCCCATTGCGGAAACCGCCATTGTACCGCGTGGTCATGAAGGTCAGTTTGTCAAAGTCATACATGCAGATTCACAAGCCCGGTAAGTCGTTAACAACACGATTTATTGTTTGCTCTACGGCATTCCACTAGCAGACTGTTGAGGAAACATAATATCTTATTATAATACAATCAGCGAAAAGGGCCAATATCGGGTTGAAATTGATTAATTCTCCCTCAACCAGAAGTGACGCTCTGAAAATAAAGGGAAAACCATGCCTCCGTTTAAAATGTTTGGATCCGTTCGTTTGTACCTGTAATTTTTCATTAGTCGGCAAATTTTAGGATTATCTTGTTTAACCAAGGTTGAAATAATTCATGCTTTGTTGTTTGCCATGCATATTTCAAGTAACTTTACAAACATACCTATTTTGATAGAAGCAGGTATGTTCGTAAAGTCAACTACGCTGACTAATTTTTGATTAAGTTGCTATTGGCAAATATAATTGCAATCAGCAAGGTCACAGCAAAATGCAAGTTAACATAGGCCAAAGCTGAAAACATTGTCCTAAGCTTTTCTTCATGTCATTACTCACATCACAACAAATTTGTTGAACTGAGACTCTTGGTTCGTCACCTAACTCAAAATACAATATTGCTGTTCCACGGGACGAACTGAAAGATTGTATTGTGGAACGTGATCGGTTTCTTTCTCTAGCAATAGCTTAGCCATTTCTTTTTCTGCAATTCTATGTATTGACGCGTAATTGGAGACATCCCGCACACAATAAAGCAAGCCTCAAAATTATGGAATTTACAAAAGAAAAAGGGAAACAAAACAAAGTAATGCGTAGCCGTTTGAAAAACTACTTCCAGCCCAAACAGTTACTTTGTCAGAGCGGTGAACACCAATAATTCCAATGGTGAATTCTTGTTTGAACTTAGTCGTCAACCCCTTAGGCGTAAATAGAGAGGAATACAGGAGTAATGCCTTTTCCCTAATTTTTTTGACCCGATCAAATAATGAAAATCCTTACAAGTGTAACGGCCACAAAACGCCCATTTCTAGAAAAAAAGATTTTCTACAAATTTGATATTCATACTAACAAATTGAGAATTAGAAAACATCAATCTCAAAAAAAAAGATCAGCAAACTAAATAAATAACACCAAGATCACAAAATTTATTTTTGGCCATGCTAATAGTTGCAACGTAGTGACCTCGTTTTTATTTTCACTCCTGCTCAAAAACAGAGCTGAACTAACCAAACACCAAACAGTCACAATTGATATCTTATGCTCTCGTGTAGTGCTTGTCAGCTGCGACGGATCTTAGTGCCAGTACATGTTTTGGTTACAACTAAATGAATTTTCTCAGTTTCATCTTTATCCCTTCACCTTACTTCTATTGCTGAGCGCCAAGCAGAAAATCGGTTGCGAGAAACCACAAGGGATATGAACCCGAGTATACCGACTGCAAACCAACGCTATGATTACACCATTACACCATTGCACCATTGCACCACCATCATACTTTCTAAATGGTAAGCTTCATCTTTAGAATTACAGCTAATAGCGTCATTTTTAGGCAGCTGCATCGCTTGAGATGCCATCTTGTGAAACCTAATTCGGCAAACAATAGAGTCAAGCAGTGGGAAGGTGCTTGTCTCAAGCGACTTTAAGAGTACGTAACGCGACAACAATATAACCCAAGTATGATTTTTAACTGGACTAGACAACGAAGTACAAAACTGAGAACCTCTGCAACTTGTACAATGCAACAATATTTACACGCGTAGATGAGAAGATTACTCTTACTGGCATGGGCATGTTTAGAAACTGATTTTTGAGGGTTGGAGATATTATTTCAAGCTGTCGGTAGAAAAATTTTCAAAAAATCGGTTTTCGTTCTCGGTCCGAAAAATGAAATTTTTTTCTGTTTGGAAGTGGTTTGAATTCCCCCATTCGCCCAGCTCAAATACAACTTCTGTCATTTATTTGTCTCAGAATGTATTTATATGTAGTCGGCCTAATGCGGCGAGATCGAAATTTTTTGAATGATTTTTGTATATATTTTATTTAGGCGATAACAAAGGTTGTTTCCATGAGTGTAAATGTCAGGAAATCCACTCCTTCAACAATTTTGAAAAGGGATTAACTAATACAATTACCCCTTAATGGTATTGTAGAAAATTACAAAAAAAAAACGTGGACGTTTTCTCACTTCGATTATGTGTTGATTTGGCTTCCCCTTTAACTTGAAACTATTATAACATCCTGTTTTAGTGAGGTTACAATTCTGAAAGGTATATAAGAAAAGGTTAAGTATTGCGTAGCAAGAACAAAACAAAGCCTGATGGCCCTCTAAAACTTGGCAGAAAATTGAGCAAAATATTATTGACCATGTGTTTATGCCAATGGTTTAATGACTATACACTGAATGCTGATTGCTGTGATCAAGGATGCGAGTTCAAGAGGAAATATAAGCTTAATGTCAAATGATATTTTACTTTACTAGAAGAAGAACAAGCCAACTTCTCAATCAAGAAGTGTAGGTTTCTGTTTCCACAAAGTAATGTCAGTGAAAGAAATCAATCGTATTTTTAGTATTTAGTAAATTTGGGTGTTTATAGTGGTAGAGATAGGGGGCGCAAAAGGAGTCATTGCTTTTTTTGTTGAAAAAGGGGACATTTACAGTTTTCTCTCGGAAGAACTTTTGAGAGGGTGGAGAGTTTTAAGTTGAACTTTGATCACACTTTTAGTGTCCAAACCTTTTCCCCGAATACTTCTTATGTTTTCAGATCTCTAAAAACCACGGTCTATTTCTATTACAAGCTCTGTGACTAAGCAAGAGAAATTGTGGTTAGCCAACTGCGTTTTGATAAAAAAAAACAGCACATCCGTAGTCTGTCAGTCTGTATCGTATCTTCAGATGGTTGATTGCCACAATTTCACGCATTTCTGTGCGGTGTCGTTAAAAATGCTCAAATCATCAGGAGAGCAAGGTGTCTTGAGCAGTGGGCATTGCAGTAGATGTTCCATCGTTTGTGTCTCTCTGCCACAATTACACGAGGGGCCGCCAGTATGGTATCCCCATTTGATTAAATTTGCCTTGGTACGGCCTACGCCAGATCTAAGCCGATTGAGTGTTTTCCATGTTGGCCAGGATGCATCGCTTCCTAGAGGAAGACTCCCAGGTGGTTGAATTCTCACATCGACCAAGGGTGGGTTGGATTTTAACTTATCGATTCATCGTTCCATGTTTGTCTCTGCTTTGGATTGGACAAGGGGCAGGACATGCCTCAGAAAAGATCTTCTTGATTTTAACCTCGTCGGTGCTGGCTCAGATCCAAATAGTGGGTGCCTTGGGTCAGTAGATTGGTGTAGTCTTTCCGCTCTGCTGGCTGTCTCTCTTCTAATTTCGGGTGGTGCGATACCAGCAATTAGGTGTAGGTTGCTGGTGTTGGTAGTTTTGAGACAGCCTGTGATGGTCCGACAAGCATTGTTTAGGGCTGGATCTAGTTTTCTGGCATGTACGGATCTTGACCATACAGGACATGCATATTCAGCAGCTGTATAGCACAAGACCAGGGTTGATGTTCTGAGGGTATGAGGCGTGCATCCTCATTTTGAGTTGGTCAATTTCCTCAAAATGTTGTTCCTGGTGTTGACCTTGGCCTTAGTGCTCAGAATATGACTTTTATAGCTGAGTGTGCGATCGAGTTTGACTCCCAGATATAAGGGGTTTGGGTGGTATTCCAGCGATGTTCCGGACCACGTAATTCTGAGTGGTCGGTTTGCTTCTCTATTTCTGAGATGGAACGCACACACCTGAGTCTTGGATGCATTTGTTTTCAGATGGTTCTTTGCATAGTACTCAGTCAGCAGAGCAAGAGAGTCTGTTAGATTTCGTTCAACAGCTTCAAAGGAACTCTTTTGGGATGTAATGCACAGATCGTCTGCATAAATAAAACGAGATGTTCTTTCGTCTGTGGGTTGATCATTGGTGTAGATGTTATACAACATCTGGGCTAAAACACTGCCTTGAGGGAGGCCATTTCGCTGTTGCCGCCAACGACTTTTCTTCTGATTCAGAGCCACATAAAACATCCTGTTCTTTAGAATAGTATCAAGGAGTGTTGTCATTGCTTTATCATCGGTCATCTGGTAGATTTTAGTCATCAAGATACAATGATTTACTGTATCGTATGCAGCAGATAGATTGACGAAAACAGCACTCGTCTCTAATCTCTTATCGAAACCATCTTCAATATGCTGCGTGAAGTTAAGCAATTGGCCAGTTGTCGATTTACCTTCACGAAAACCAGCTTGTTGTGGAATGATCTTTGGTTCCACAACTGGGGTAAGCCTTCCAAGCAATAGCCTTTCAAACAGCTTATACGGATGGCATAGAAGGGAGATCGGTCTGAAGCTCTTAAGCAATGAAAGGTCTTTGCCTGGTTTTGGGAGAGCAATAACGCATGATTTCCGCCAGATCTTGGGAATGCGATTGGTTTCCATCCATTGATTAAACAGTTCAAGCAACCAGTTTTTAGCTTGCTGGCCAAAATGTTTTAGCTCTTTCGTAAAGATGCCATCCAAGCCAATCGCTTTGCCATTCTTGAGAGCAGCAATGCCATTAGGGAACTCTTGAGCTGTAAATGGTGATGTTAGATTTGGTTCCATGTTTTGTTTTCCGTTTTTTCTAAATTTCGCCCTAGAAGCTTTCTTTCCTTTTGTTTGCCCATTAACTAGGAATTGATGTGCAACTTGATTAGCGGTGACTGGGTAGTGGTGATGTTTTGGAATGGCAGGATCGTTGTTTAGCTTTCGAATCAGATTTCATGCTTTCTTGCTGTTTCTAGACATGTCCGTTGATTCAATTGTATCTAGCCATTTCCGTTGGCGCTCTTGAGTCATAGGGGCCCTAAGTTGTTTTCCTGCAGTAATGGTATCTTCAGCAAAAGGATCTTCCTTGTATAGCATTTTGTACTTACCCAGCATGTTCAGACTTTCTTCGTTGAGACATGGCACATACCTAGTTCGGCAGCCACGAGGAATATATTTCCGTGCAATATTTTGAATCAGGTTGGTGAAAAGTTCGTATTTTTTGGATTTGGTGTGATATTGTAGATTTGGTTTTCGAGGTCGGTTGTAAAACTTATCCAGTCTGCTTTTTGGAAATTGAAACGGCGTTGGTAAGGCACAATTGTAGGTGTGACTGCTGCATGGACACTGACACTAATAGGACAATGTTTCGTTCTGGGAATAGGGTCCAGAACTCCTTTTTTGCATAAGCTACTAATTGTGTGATTTACAAACGCAATGCCTGGATTATATCCAGCTTTCCACCTTGCACTATTAAAGAAAGGTGGATGCTTAGCATCATGCACCAGAGAGAGTTGATTACTGTCTGACCATTGCTCAACGGTGTTGCCATCTTCGTTAGTTGAATTGTATCCCCATTGGATATTATGGCTGTTAAAATCTCCAATGACGATCCTGTTCTTGTGCGGGTGCAACAGTGGTGGGAGCTTGAAAGGTGTTGCTGGTGGTTTGTACACTGATGTGATAACAATGCTTCCAAGATCTACAGAGAGGGTTTCAATGTTATTTTGGTCATCTGTATAAATTGATTCCACGGTTGTTCCTTCTTTTACAAAAATAGCACTTCCATACTTATCGTGTGGAATTTCAGCAATACAAGTCAATCGGTTCACTTTGGGCCGGTGACTTTGTGGTCCGCGATGGGTTTTTTGTAAACAAAGAACACTGCATTTATCCTTGAAACACATTTTTGCAATAAGATCTTCTTTAGCAGCTGATAGTCCTTCAATGTTCAGGGATATAACTGTCATCGACGGCTTTGAATGTCGCCCTGACGATGACATCTCTTCCGGTTTTGGTGCGACATTGATTCGAGTACAACAAAAATTTTTAGCTTGAAATGGTAGCAGAATTCGCAGCAAAGCTGACAGGGATCGCGACGTGAACGCTTCTGCTATGATCCCCGTCCGTAGTAACCACGTCTGTAGTAACCACGTCCGTAGTAACCAGGCAAGCTTTGAAGTTGCAATTTCACCGATGGAAAAAGCCCATGTGTCTGTTCGGACATTGCAGTTAACTAATAACTTGTAGTTTATAGCAGAAGAGTAGCTAGTTAAAAGTTTTTTGTGAAATATGCTCCAAATTCCAATCTAACCGCAATCAATTTGTTTGTGCAACAACAGAAAGAGTTAGAGGAGAAGGAAACTTCAGGTAATACTTGCTTGACGCCTGCCACACGTACTGGCAATGCGACTGACAACGTTCCCCAAATAAAGAAGAAATTTTCTTCTATAGAGGGAATTTTAGGAGAGTAGTTGAAACACTTTTTTTCAAAGCAAATCTACGCAACTATCAGGTGGTAACAAAACGACGTAATCTAACCACTATGTCACGCAGTACGTAGAACAAATGAAGAAACGATTTTGGGAACTACAATTATAGTACGAGGAATAAGCCAAGCATACCATGATCTCCGGAGTTTCTTGTACCACTATCAATTTTTAGTATAAAGGAAGCAAAACATTGATTTTCAAAATAGAAGATTATCAACAAAAATTGAGGAAAGCAAAGCAGAAAATTATATTTTTTGCCCCAACCAAAGTTAGCTTCTGGCTTCGCTAATATTATGACTGCATTATAAACAAGAAGAAATGTTGAGGCAGCCTTTGATTGGATCATGAGGTTGACAGTTACATTTTAAATAATGTCACGAGAGCCGCGACTGTAGTTGACAACATCGAGAGCGCTCTTTTGACAACGGATTCAAGTCATTGCACGATAAAAACTCGACAAAAGGAAAAATTTTAGGGAAAAAGGTAAATTGTTTTTTTATTATTCCATCCATTGTTTGCATATGTCCGTACCTTAGTCGTGTTCTTTAGCAAAGTGATGCGAAGTATACACACTATGCAGGTATGTTATTGCTGTATAAATTTGGTCAATTTTAATCAAAAGCTGTTTAAATGTCATAAATTGAAAAATGGTGTTTTGGGTTTCTGAAGTTTTCCTAAAAGCTCAGAAGAGAAATATGCTACAAACATTAAGAAGTCACTGCTGAGTTTACTCTTCTCCAAAATCACCAGCTTACATTTTTACAACCAGCCATCATTACACCACAGTAAATACGTAAAATAACTAATAATTTATTTCCATACTAGCCAGCTCTGCCGGCATCGTCCGCAAAGCCTCCCCATCAGTAACGTCAAGGTTAAGTGCTTCGGTTCAAGAGGCTGTGTCGGCTTCACCAATTGGGGTCTTTGGTGAACAGTAACAAAAAATTTATGTTGTTTGTGCACCTCCATGAGTCGTATTTACATAATGGTGATAATCTTATTATCTTATTTAAGACTGGCAAAGCTTTCAAAGAAGAAATGTTGTCACCAACTATCATAAATACTTTTAAAAATTGTAAAGGGGAGGGGGCGGGAGGTTCAGACAGAGCCAAAAAGAATATTGGCGGCCAGATGGTGGTTGCTTTCACAACTACAGAAGTAAATTATGCGGTGGTAAGCCTATTTTACAATTTGGCACCTCCTCTTTCTTATATACTGTATCTCGTATATTTGCGCTATTTAGTTTTTTGGCTGCGCTATTTGTCTTGTTTCCAGCATAGCAAAAAAGCGGCTTTGCTTTACCCAACCTCATTTACCATATTGTTATAGGCCAAGTTATTTTCAACCAATATCTTCTTTTTAAATTCAATTATAAAAATTGTTAGGTTAATGGTTATATTCTGATTTTTTTCTTAAACTTGGGATTTTATTACATTGCTTTATAGAATAGATATCTTAACAGACAGCATACCAGCAAATGAAACAATCTCTACTTTATAGTATACTAGCAGATTTCCCCGTCGTTGATCGGGTAAAATGTAAAGACTGATTAAATTTTTACATTGAATAACCATATTTTAATATAGGTTGAATAAATATAGGCTCGTAGCCCCCCATAGACGATTCTGATCGAAATTAAAATACCGTACTTGGCTTCCCTGGAAAAAGTTATATAAGATTCATATGTTTGTTTGTATCTAAATGTCTCCAGTTTTATTTCTATAGCGGACATACAGACAGACAAACTTTGAGTTTTATATATATAGATACGACAGCGTCGCCCGCAAGGCCCCCGTCAGTAATCTCGATATTGAGAATGTCGGTTTAAACGGCTGCACCAGCTTCACCCATCAAGCGCTTGTGTGAACAGTAACAAAAAGTTTATGTTTTTTCTGCACATTAGATTTTCAAGACTTAATGCGCTCCTTTCCTAATAGAAATTTCTGATTTCAAAGCCCTGGCTATGTCTTAGGTCCATGTGCTTTGTTCATTGCTTACGAAAAACCAAGCGACCTTGCGTTTTCCTTAGTCTGGAAGTAGGAAACACATTTCTGATATTAAGTCATTTTCAAGCAAAATGGCAAAAATTTTTCCATGTGATGCGATTTCACACAGGGACGTTGGTTTTTGATTTCTCCTCAGACTTTCTCAAGTCCTTGCTGGCTACGCATACTGTTGCATTTTAGTTTTTCCTTGTTTAGGCGTGCTAGGAGGAGTTAAAATTGCTCTGCTTTTTCCCAAAATTTACGTTTGATCCCGATAGCTCTAATAAGCTATTATCAACCAGAGTAGAAAAAATGTTCTTCCTGAGTACGCTGCTATTTCATCCCAGCATAACCTACCATCATCTGTGCCCAGTTAAAACATATCAGACAAAGCACTTGGTACGGCTCTACCGTACAAACATTTGCGAGAGCAGCAAAGAAAAAATTTTGAAAACATAGACCATAGTTCCTGTACAAGTAATGGTGTGATCATCTTGGTCTGATAATTAAGACAAAGTATACTCACAAAAAAAGAGTACGATGAAATGGTGACTAACAAAACTTTATTGAAATTTTGTACCTATTCTCATCTTTTTAGGTTACACTTTTTCCTTGCATCTGCAAATTCAGTGTATTTAAATGAGAAAAAAACGTCTGACAGGTAGGCTAATGCACCAATAAACTTCTTGTGGCCAAAATGTTCACTGAGTGAAGATTTTTATTGTGAAAGAAATACCTCTAAGTCCGCCCGAAAGTTGTAAACCCGAGCTATAACAAGATTTCTTAAAAGCCATCTCACGTTAGTGTGAAAAATATTAACCGTGTAATCTGAGTGCACAAAATTTAACAAAATTCTCAACTTCGATTGTTTCCTCCACCACTAATTAAATATTTTGGAAGGATTTTGCTTGCCAGCGCATGTCGATAAAGGAAATAATGAGAAGAAACAATATCTGAGAGACGTTTTTTCACAAGCGTTACAAATTCTGATTTAGCTCCAATCATGACAGGAGCCCCATCTGTACAAGATGAGACCACATAATTTTATAAAAGATCATTTTGTTCAAAGAAATCATCCACTAATTTCAGATTATCAATTGCTTTTGTAAACGCCTGCAGCTCTTGACACATCAAGATTTTTCTTTCAATATACTGACACTTACATAAGGACAGTAAGCTAGTAAATGTGCACAATCTGAAACCTCTGTTGACTCATCCAACTGAAGGCTGATCTTCCCTGGAATATCTCGAATTCGACTCAATGCGTGATCTAAAATAACCTGTGACATATCACTAATGCGGGGGCTTATGATACCATTTAATTATTTTTTTTAATTTTCTGTTTTGCTTCTTTTCCACACAAAAGTTCAACCATATTCACTGCACAAGGCTTAAAAAGTCGTTCACGACATGTATGAGGCTTTTTCCTTTGAAATTTTAGAGCGGCGCGATAGAATGCTTTCAAGGCTGATTCGTTTTCTGTCCAGTATCTACAATAAAACTTGATAAAGTTTCACCAGCAGGTAGTCGAGCCCTCTTGGCATAGAAAGACTCATGGATGCAAGCGGAATTACATGAAGTAAAGCGGGATTGATGGTTGATGGTACAGTGGAAAAATTGATTGTTTCATGGGACCATTACAAGCACTTTAGAGCAAAAAATGCAGTGTGTTTTTAGAACAACAGCAGCTACTGTAAAGGTAAACCAGAAATCTACAACCGACTTTTGATAAGTTGTTTTCTTTTCCGCATTAACTGTAAAATATGGAAGTCTTCAGCAAATATATTTAGTTAGAAGCAAAATTAGATTAGCATATTATCAAATATTATTTCAATCATTGAAAGATTAGGTCATCAAGCTGACAAATATTATTCGACTTACATGCAGTCGAATATTATTACATCTAAAGGAAGATGGGGTAGATTGGAACACAAAAAGTTTTTTATAGTTATCTTTTCACCGAAAGTGTTCACACTGAGTTTTGTAAAAAGCTAGCAGGCTACTTGTTTTACAATTTAGTTCTTTTAAATTAAATCTGTTGTTTATAGGTTGCGGTTGAGATGATCTTTAAAATAGTGGTTCCAATTTTCCCAGTGGTTTTCGTACAGGGACAACTGGTACACAGCAACAGAACACTTGAAACACTGTTTTTATGCTTTAGGGGGCTTTGGAAGACCTACACTTAAAATAGAATGGATCAGCTATTCAAACTTTTTAATTAGAAGTTACTAGAGCAAGTAGGTTAGTGAAATTTAAACCTTAGGGGAAAAATTAAGATAAGTTTTGATGGAAGGAAGTCCAATAACAACCGGAAAGATAAGTATAAAAATAATTATTTGTTTACTTAATATCAATTACATGTTCTGGGTAACCAAAACAGTCGTTCTTAATGGAGAAAAGTAAATATACTGCGATGTATTTGATCAATAAGGCGCACCAAACACTATTTTATTTTTTGCAAGGAGCTCTCTGTGCTATCTTTCATTTTGTGTTTCGCAACTGCAATTAAAAATATCAAAGTCTTTATTTTCTTGCATCAATTCAAATATTAAACTCTCAAGAAAAAGAAGCAAAAGTTTTAAATGAACCAAACTCAAACAACATGTACTTTTCAAAGTGTCTGTACGCTAGATATTGAGAGATAAAAAATCGTAGTCGAATTTGCAATATTTTTTGCCTTATTGTTGTTGCACAAATAGCTGGGTCTGGCCGGATCACCTTGATCCCTTTGACGCTACGCGATAATATATCGTCAATATAAGGAAAGTAATACTCTTGGGCATTGGCTTTTTGGTGCATGTATTTCAAGTTAACATCTCCATCGTCATCTTCTGACTTAGTTATTAATGCAACAAAAAATTTCTTCGATTTTGTTTGAAATTCATCAAGGACGTAATCTCACCAACGTCCGGCAATTTCGACAACATGGGAAACTCTTTAGGCATAAACATATCTTTTTAACCTCTGGTACATCATCAGATAATTGATCTGAAAGTTTTCGCATTTCTACATCTTCTGAATTGCTACTATGCGCAAATAGACTTTTTCCAACTTTTATATTTTTGTAATTTCGCTTCATATCTTTTGTTTTTGAAGTTTTTTATGCTTCTGCTTTTTTGATTTGCCTTTTCGCTTCACTAAACTTAGTAAATATTTTTTGTGGTGTATTGGTAGGGTGGCCATACGTCCCGTTTTTTCAGGCCTATCTCGGTTAAAATTATCGAATGTCCCGTTTTTTCGCTCAGTCACCTAGCACAGGCTGACCTAGGGTAGGCCAAAGGCAGCCTTGATAAACTAGGACATAGAGACAGCGAACTTTACTTGAACGATGATTCCAGCCGAAAATGACCACAAATGGGCGGTGAAACAGGTGGTGACCTTTTTTTTGGAGATCCCACCACCATAGGCGCGAACGCGGTCTCGATCTGACATTAAGCGTTCCGTTTTTGGACCTGACATTAGTCTCGACGAACCCACTGTCCCAGTGTTTGCTGTTGGAAAAGCAGGACGCTCAAAACAAGATAGAGTCCACGGATAAGCTCAAGGTGGGGTTGGTCTCCAAAAAAAAAGGTCACCACCTGTTTCGCTGCCGTTGTGTTGTCGATTCGAGCCGGAATCGTCATTGAGGTGGGTTTCGGCGACATATTTAAAGCGGGTCTGACTTTGGGGTACCCTAGGTCAAGCTGTACTGGCTGACTGAACGAAAAAGCGGGACCAGGCCCACCCGACCTAGTCACGAAAATAGCAGTCTGCAATAAGCGTCCCGGTTTTGCATTTACAAAAAATGGCCACCCTATGTATTGGTCAACACCATACTACAACCAGCATGTCTTTGCACCGAAGTTAATAGTATTTCTAATGTTGGTTACCTGTTGTAAAGGTTGGTGAGAAGTAAAAGCAGACTTATATGCGAAAGAAACTGACATTTTTTCTGTAGAGCCACAAAGAACAGCATCTGAAAAAAACAATCGCAAGGTACGATTTGCAAAAGCTTCTGAAGAACCTGGATTTAAAGTTAATCCGTCCAAAAAACTCATTTTCTTTAAAAATGTTTTCATCAAATGGAATAATTTCTGTGAGATAAAATCCAGAATATATTACTAGGAGTCGTCGATCTGCAATGGACAATATTGACTAGCCGATCAATATCATAAATGCCTAGAATCTCACCAGGTTAATGCATCAATTCAGCATTCAGACCTGAAGCGTAGTAGGCTTTAAAAGGCTGAATACAGCAACATCCAACGGTTGCGGTTTGTGATTACCGTGTGGGTGCAGAGTAAACATGTGGACGCCATTGGCTTTAGTCAAATCGATCACCGGGATTGATGAGTGTGACGTATGGTTGTCCAATATTTGCAAAGCTGGGTTAACCTTGGAAGCATTTGAATACTTTATGAAATGCAGCATTTTTTTTATTTACAGTTCAGCCGTCATCCAACCAATTGGAGTAGCCAGACCAAGTGTAGCTGCAGGAAATTCAGTTGTTATTAGCTGTTTCACGGACACACTAGGGAAAATCATTGCTGGTGGAAGAGCTAACCCCAATGCAATTATGATGTAACAAGTTGTCAGCAGAGTCCTTCTCTCACTGGATGAAACCTGTAAAACTTGTTTTGCACCTTTTGCAGCCAATACATTGTTGGATTTTACCACGGTGTTTGCGGATGTTTATCCTGGGTAAATACTTATGATCCATCAGCAAAGCATTTGTTAACTTGGTGCAGATTTTTAAGTTTTTTAAAAAATATTTGTACATTATGTTTGTTAAAAGCAGAAGATCTTGAGAGGCTGCATGACTCTGGCCGTCGTAGCGTAATATAGCGATGCCTATCCATGAAACTATATTAGCAATAATTTCCTGCGCTCTTCTAAATTTTTCAAGAAGGTTGGGTCTTTTTGTTATTCTTAATCGCTATTTCGTATACCTCTTCGTATTCCTTTGTCGCCTTTGTACCTTTCGTATACTTTTGTCGACTTTTGTTGGTCCATAGTTCATCTTTCTGCATGTCAAATCATATATTTTTATTTTATTTTATTTGTCAGTAGTAAATATTTTTGGTCAGGCACAGTTAGGTTCAAGACAAACAATTTCACCGGGAGCACTGCCAAACTTGCCACGAAAAGAGGAGTAATTTAATCAACCGAATTTTAACATAAACCTATGCCTGAAACGCTTTGACTAGTAACTCAAACTAACAGAAGATATTGTCATGCAAGACTGGTTTCATTTGGTCAAGAAAAAAAGCGCAAACTGGTTGTTCCATTCGTCCCTACATTCCGTTGCACCCCGCCTTCCCCTACTTGATTATAATAAATGCACAGAACTGCAATCGGACAGTTAACTATAAAAGAAACTTAATTCTGCTTTGAATACAATATTGTTTGATTTACAGAGACCAAAAATAGCTGAAACCAGTGCAATTAAGTTTCAAGACCCAGAAAATTCTGCTTGATGCGAACATTCCATTTCTTGTAAACAGAAAATCAAAGAAGTTTAAGTTTTAACGTTTCTTTTGAATTTTCTGTGAAGCAACAGAAATGAATGTGAACGGTTCATTATAAGATTAGTTTCTATGTGGTTTTGCTACAACATAATCGTTAATATTTCAAAAATTACATGATTTATAGGGAAAAAATTATCAAACGTGCTGTTGCTCCCAAGGAAGGTCAAATTAACCCTAAGGGTAAATCTATCCCCGATTGAGAACCCATGTTGTAACTTATGGTAGAAGAACAATAATGTACTAAGTAAACCTGAGATTCTATGTCATTGGATAAAACTTATCAAGCTGCTAATTGTCATCAAGGTTTTTGGTGTATGATTGACTGCGTATAGCTCTATATTTTGTAGGCTACAGTACAAGTCCACCACATAATTGCTGAAGTGCTGATTAATTGATACAGAAGCTGTTATTTTAATCATTGACATTAATTGCAATGGATTTTCATCAATTTAAGGTAAAGAGATGAGCTATCGAGCAAGCCAGAATAAAATAGACTTACAGGCTCAGCATTTCAAAACTATTATTTTATGATGTAACACGGAGGTAGAATAGGATGGAAGGAGGTGGTGACCTAACGCATCCTCCGTTGCCAAAATTTGAAAGACTTACTGGCATTTAATTTTTTTGTACCTGTATTTCATTTCCTCTGGTTAATTGACCGTATGTCTGTGCTGAGAATTAACTTGGAGTACAATGTTGAGTATCTTTACCAAAACTTATTCTATTTCTACATTTAAACACAATCATACTAAGCTAATGCAACACTTTGGTGAAGAGGGTTGAAGCCACATGCCCCTCTAAATACAGATAGAGGTTTATCACCATCAAAACTAATTTTACATCCACCTATTTTAAACATTTTTCTTCCTTGGTATATTGCTATAACGAGCTTAGTCGAACCAATGTAGGCTAAATAAAAATCCAACTGAATTGACTGTCAGATTCAATGAAAGATAGTCGAGAATCAATGTATGGCGACCCTACGAGATACAAACTGTGGATCATCGATGTTTTGCTGAAATCATGTGGGTGACTCATAAACATTCCAGCTTTGTTCGTGCGCTTGTTATTGTAAATTATTCGTTGGCCTAAAAACTAGTCGTAAAAGCATAAGCATAGCTACATATCATAATGTAATAATACTGGGTCATCAAGCCTTATGGCCAGGCGTAGTTCCGTCTGACGTACGGCATAGTGACCTAGTAAACAAGAATATAATAATGAGGCATTCAAAGCATTAACATTGAAGGCATTCATGAGGCTTGCCAAAGCACGTATGAAGCATTCAAAATTCAATTCAATTCGATTCAATTTGATTCAAAAAGATTCATCACAAGTTATCATTCGTGTATTCAACGTTGTGTTTATGATTTGAAATATATTCATTCTTGGAGTCAGACGTGCTGAGGGAACTTCACAACTCAACAATAACTCAGCAACACTGATACAGAAACTCGATTCCCACAACTGCAGACCTAGATACATAACCAGAAAAAAATTTAATTACTGTATACCGTATATGCTCGTTTTACCGCCCGGTCTTGATTAAGGGCCCGTTTGAATAGCTGCCCGTGTGAACAGAACTTAAAAATAAATAAGGGCCCGTGCTTGAATACCCGCCCGATGTAAAAGCTGATTTTTCAGTGGTAGAGAACAATAGGAAATAAGAAGCAGCTAAAATTTTGATTTGTTATTTCTTGTTAATAATTTAAACTAATATGAGGGAATTACTCTTTAGACGTAAATAATTTGCGTTTGACGTGAATAAATTGACATGGAAAAAGGATTGATGTCGTGAAATATTTGTCTTCAACGATAATTTTTGTACATAATTTTACTTTGAAAATAACAAGCGCCCGGGCTTGAATAAGGGCCCGTTTGAATAAGGGCCCGGTAGTGAGTTTGGTTGAAAAAAATAAGGGCCCGGGCTACAAAACGAGCAAATACGGTAACTAGATTTGATTCGTTGCTTGTGAAGATATATATAGTATTAACAGCTAGCGCTCACGCTCGGTTTGCAGGTCTTCAGTTAGACTGGGGCAACCATGACGGGTAGACTGCTTGTCCCCACCATCTGTCTGCCACATAAAGACGACGGCATCCAGTTAAGTGTATTGCCCAAGGACACAACAAGCAAGCTTTCCTGCTTGCTCTCCACACTATCCGCATTTGCTGACTGCCAAGCAGGGAAGCTGTGAATACTATGATTTAAAAGTTTTTTGCTATGACTTGACTTGGGAAATGAACCCCAGCTCTACCTACTGCGAAACAGACGCTCTAACCACTACGCCATCGCCCCGAATTGACGCGAATTTATTTGGGAAATGAACCATGTCGAGTCATACAAAAGACTTTAAAAAATGGTATTCACAGCTTCCCTGCTTGGCAGTCAGCAAAATAGGGATAGTATGGAGAGCAAGCAGGAAAGCTTGCTTGTTGTGTTCTTGGACAACATACTTAACTGGAGGCCGCCGTCTTTATGTGGCAGACAGATGTTGGGGCCAAGCAGTCTACCCGTCTTGGTGGCCCAAGTCTAACTGAAGACTTGCAAACCGAGCTTGAGCGCTAACGCAGTGTGGCCTATATATACCTATATATACAGCAGTGGCCTATATATACATCTTCCTGCATAAAGCTCACAAAAGCTAGCTCAAACGACAAATATGAAAAGCAACTAGAGTTTCAGGTTTTGTGCAACATGCTAGTATTTTTTGTAATATAAGTTTTTATTTATGGTCCATATACTGAACGCAAAACAAAGAAAATTATTTTTGCGAAACTTAAACAAGGAAATATTTTAAACTTTTCGCCTCGGGGTTCGCTAATCGACAGGTCATAAATTTTTGCTACTCTGTTGCTGGCTATAAATTTAAAGCCGCTATTTTGACTATTTGTCATTAATGTGCTGCATCACTGCATAAGCTACTTTTGAAAACAAAAGAAACTTTGGGCCTGAGGCAAGATTTTGTTAGGTAGTGCTAAGGTTTATTGTGTAGCCTACTCCAGTTGGACTGTAATGCATGAAGCGAAAACCTCAATGGGGTTTCAGTGGACCCAAAATCTTGGCTCTTTGCTTTTAACCCAAACACTAAAATAAAGCACAAGTGACTACTCTGTCTTAGAAAGCACAAATTAAAGAAATAAGTCTGTGTTGAAGTGAATTTCTTTGTGTAGAGCATTATGTGTGTAGTCTGCGTTGCGTTTTCAACGTTTACCATTGCATTAATTCTGCAGTGAACGTGCTATTTTTATATTGATAGTTATGTCACGTGTTTAGTGCTTCAATTTCAAGTTTAGAAGTTCCATAATGATACAAAAGGTAATCAAAAGGTTAGGAAATGTTTTTTCTAAAGACTCATAAAGTTTTATGATAAGTAGTAAAACCATGAATGGGTCTCTTTAAAAATCAGGGCCTGAGGCAAGTGCATCCACTACTGTTTATTCAACTCAGCTATCATAAGGAATATTAAAAGTTTGATTACTGCAAAATCATTTTATCATCTTCAAGTCAACAGCCATCTGAGTACATATTGTTATTGTTAAACCCAAATCTGCAAGCCTACTGTTAGCGCCACTTCGCTCTATGTGTACATTGATCCTTTGATAATGTGTAGAGTTAGTGCTTTCCGGTTACCAGATACTGTTCTTGGCGTGGTTAGCGATTACGTAATTTCTTTACTAGTCGCTATCCAGTTACTCTAGGTAGAACCTGTGCTAATTTAGTGTAATTAGTAGTGATGTATCTATTCATGATATAGTTAGGTATGGTAGCCTACTATGTATGGTATTTGAAGTGTGCTTCGTAGTGCTGGGCCTGGCTTACCTAGGCCTAGCATCTTTATCTATTTGCCTTTCTCCTTGCAGCTACAGGTTCAAGGTGTTTTAGTGGTAGGTTTCGCATGCATTGTTTGCGCTTACGATAGTTAAAATAGTGTTGATACCGGTGACCGTCTACCGTATCTATTGTTGCTGTGGAACCCAGCCTGCATCACCCAAATTAATAATAGTGTATTGATTCACGTGGTGCATGCTGCTGGGTGTTGTTGGGGCATTGTAGTTGTTCACAGTAGTATAATATATTCGTTGATATCATATTCGTCTGCTGCTGAGCTGATACCGTGTCCATTCCCCAGGCTGCTTTACCCCCTGTAGCCCTATCTCAGATAGAATACGACAACTAGAAATCGATTAGCTCATTGCCTAGAGCTAACATAGCTAAAACACCATTGATTGGTGAAGTTGTTGCTGATTGTTGTTGTGGAAGCCTATCGAATCAGGCTGTTTGTTTACCTGCTCTGCTGAATTTGTCAAGATTTGCTGATTGCTCGTTACTGCCTTCTGAAGAAGCTTATTGTATCCTTCTGAAGAAGCTTATTGTTGTATCTGTGTTTGTATAACTATGGGGTCTAATAGTGAAAGTGCTGATTCTGTTGCTAATTGTGTCAATCCCCATTGTGACAGTAACTCACCGCCTAGAGTTGCGGCGCGTGACTTTAGTGTGCTTCAAACTGAAAATCTGAATGAGGTACTAGTCTGTGATTTACCATCTGCTGTTGTTGTGAGTTCTGATACCTGTAGTGTGCAAGCTCGTACTGATGTCTCTGTTGGTGATGCTGTTGAGAACATGAGTTTCAATTTTGGCACAGAACCAAAGAGCAAAACGTATAAGATTGCATCAGAAAAGGCTTGTTCAGTTTCATTAAAGTCCTCAACCACGAGGCGAATTACTGAAGTAAAAATCAAAAAGGCACGCCTTTGGAAATTAGAACAAGAGCACAAGCTCAAACTTGAGATCTTGCGTGCCAAGGCAGATCTTGCAGAAACTGAAATAATGGCTGAAGCTGAATTACAAGATGTTAATCAAAATCTAGGTGAGCTCGAACAGAAGACAATGACTCCACAAGAAAGGGTTGTTAACTTTTTGGATAGTAAAGATGCGGTTGCCCAGATGTCTCGTTCACCAGTTGCGCATTCTGGTTCCCATCTTAGGCCTGACGCCCCAGTATGGGCTCAGCCTCAAGTTAGCACTAGCACTGTCAGTGCTGGAGGTATTCAGGGTAGACAGTCTGCTGCTGTCTATAGTGAGTACCAGCCCCCTACCTCGTGTGTACAAGCTTCATGGGACCCAAGTGTCCTATATCGCAGCAAGTTCCAACTACCCACGGTTGAATATGGGCCGGCAGTTTGTGATTCTGGTACCCTATGCAGTGCTGCTTCCCGACCTATGAATCTTTGGAATGGGCCGGCTGTTGATGGCAATAGAGGCCTTCCCAATACTGACAAATCTGTTGACTCTAAGATGACAGTTGATGATCTTGCCAAGATCCTGATAAGATGTCGAGATGTGCCCACGCCTTCTCTGGAGGATCGTTTTGATGGTGATCCTAAGCTGTACTATCGTTTCATGTATCAAGTAGAAGACAGAATTCTGAGAGTATATGCGGAATCAGATCCTGGTCATGCATTACATTTACTTGCCGCTGCTACAAGAGGGCGGGCTCGTAGAATCATTGATAATTGTATGTTGAATCCATCACCTAGAGATGCACTTTCATGTGCGCTGCAAGACTTGAAAGCTGCATTCGGTTCTCCCCAAAGAACGGCTAGTGCTCTGCTGCAACAAGTTCGCAATGGCCCTGTTGTTCGTGCCACTGCTGATGGTTTGGAAGATCTCTACATTGACATGATGGCATGTAGACAAGGAATGCTAGCAGCTGGTGCGTATGATGAGTTGAATGCTTATGCTACAACAGAGGCAATCTTTTGGCGCCTTCCTATGGACCTGCGCAAGCAGTTTGTGCGATTTACTGTTGACCATAGTTCTCCATCCGGTCGTGTACGGTTTGATGATGTGTTGTTGTTTATAGACCGGTGCAAGAAGGAAGCTAGCTCAACCTTTGGTCGACTGCTTCATGAGCCACGCTCCACTGAGAGTAGCTATCCTCGCAGTGGTGGGAGCAGATATACTAAAGCAAAGTTTACAAGGACCCAAGCCCTGAGAAGAACGGATTTAGCTTCAAGGGAAATGGGTCCTCAGGATGCAAAGGTTAACGTTCAATCTCGTGACCCCAAGTCGAAGCTCTGTGACTGCGGAAAACCATCTGAGCATGCACTTTGGAAGTGCAATAAGTTTGTTGCATTATCCGTTGAAGATCGTATTGCTGATACAAAGTTACAAAGACGCTGTTTCAATTGCTTGAGTGAGGGACACTTTGTTAGAGACTGTAAGAGTAATCGTCGTTGTCAGAAATGTAATTGTGCTCACCACACGCTCCTTCATCGTTTTGATAATTCTGAGAAAATCTCTACCCCTGAGACTTTAAACAAAAATGACGAGACCAATGCTGCTGTAGCACCAGCAGTGGGTGCAGAGCCTACTTGTAATCGTGCTGCCCATGCCAATACAGCTCGCAGTGCACGGGGCAGAACCAGGTTGAAGGTTTTGCCTGTAAGAGTTACAAATATGCGATCTGGTCTCGGACGTGACGTCTTAGCCTTACTGGATGATGGTTCGGACACTCACCTTATCTCGAAGAGCCTATATGATGAGCTGTCGCTTGTGGGAACTCCCATACGTAGTCATCTTTGCATGGCTAATGGGGAACACCGCACATCAGACACATTTGAAACACAGATTGAGATTCGTGGTCTCAATGAGACTGCATCCTTCACTTTAAAAGGGGTGCAAGTGGTTGACAGACTATCAGATTTACGTTCCAGTATTCCTTCTGCAAGTGATTTTGAGAATTATCCACATTTATCTGATGTCGATATACCATTGATTGATAGAACTACTGTTGATTTGTTGATTGGTTTGAACTATCGCATTCTCCATGAGCTTATTGAAAGGCGGGATGCTGGGGAAGAGAAACTATGTGCTGGGAGAACAGTTCTTGGCTGGTTTTTGTATGGAAATGACTGCTACAGTCAATCTTCACTTGAAGAAAATGTTGTGTGCCACATTGTAGGCCTTGACGATCGATCTGATGCAGACTTGTTGAAATTGGCTGTGGTTTCTCCTGCCAATAAAGGACAGTGCCCAACTTGTAATGGCACTGGAGGGCCCACACCAGACGTTGAGCTTGATTACCGAGCTCCTTCAGTTAATGATGATCGGGCCACGGCTATCATGGACAGTAGTTGTAACATAATTGATGGACATTACCAGATTGCCCTGCCCTGGGTTTCGAACAACCCTGGGCTCCCTAACAATCGACCAATCGCCTTCTCACGATTGAGTAGCTTAGGGCGACGGCTGAAATCTAATCCGAATACCCTTGCAAAGTACACTCAAAAAATTAATGAAATGATTGAGCATGGATATGCAGCTTTGGTGGATCCGGATGTTCAACAAGGAGAAGAAGGTAAGGTTTGGTACATTCCTCACCACAATACAAAGGGTGAGAAGTTTCGAATTGTGTTTGATACATCCTGTTGTTATAAAGGTGTTACATTAAATGAACGGCTCTTACAGGGACCCAATAATACAAACTTATTACTCGGAGTTCTTTTGCGATTTCGTTTGCATGAATATGCTGTGGTGGCTGACATAAAGAGCATGTTCCATCAGGTGCGGGTAGATCCTTCCGACAGAAGTGCTCTAAGGTTTTTGTATTGGCGTGATGGAGATCCTGATGAAGTTGTAAATACGTATGAAATGTCAGTACATGCATTTGGGCTGACTTCTTCGCCGAGTGTGGCGGGATACGCACTGCGACGAACTGTTGTGGACAATCAATCAAAGTTTTCTGTTGAGACTCGTAATACTGTGAATATGAACTTTTATGTTGATGATCTTTTGAAAAGCGTTGCGACCTCTGAAGGTCTTGTTGCATTGATTGACGAACTGGATAAGTTGTTGACATGTGGTGGTTTTAAGCTTATGAAGTTTTCCAGCAACCACCCTGAACTGCTAAACGGTGTTGCTAGCGAGCGTCTATTGCCTCGGTACGCTGAGCTAGATTTGCGATTTGAGGACATTCCTGAGCAAAAGACTTTGGGTGTGTGCTGGTCACCAAGTTCGGACTGTTTTCACATATCTGCGGCAAATGGTGATTATGTGTTTACGCGTCGCGGCCTGTTGTCTTTTCTTAGCCGGTGGTACGACCCCCTTGGGATAGTTTCGCCCTTCCTGTTGCCGGCAAAATTAATTCTGCAAAGTCTTTCACGTTCCAATCTGGGTTGGGATGATAGCAATTTGCCGTATGTTGAAAAAATGCGTTGGCTGAGGTGGAAAAAAGGCTTGCGTAATCTAGATGGTATAAAATTGCCGCGTCGATTTGCTGGACTCACAGATGCAGAATATATACATTTGCATTGCTTCACTGATGCTAGTAAACATGCTTTCGGTTTTGTTTTTTATATGCTAACTTGCAATAAGGGGCGTTTTGCTCTTTCATTTGTGATGGGAAAATCTAGAGTGCTCCCTGCTGAATGTACTACGACTCCTCGTGCAGAGTTGCATGCCGCCTACGAAGCGGTAAAAACGTCGTCTGTTCTGATTCGTGAAATTGGTTGCAAGTTTGATTCTGTTGTATTGTGGTGTGATTCACAGACTGTACGCGGTTACGTTAAAAATCCTGATAAAAGATTGCCGGTTTTTGAGGCAAATCGTGTTAAACGTATACTTCAGGTCACTAATTCGACGCAATGGCGGTGGGTGGACACGAAGAGAAATCCTGCAGACCTTTTCTCACGTGGTTTAAAACCGTCGTGTGCAGAACGTGCTCGAGAATGGCTTGAGGGTCCCCCCTTTTTGTTGCAAGGGGAAGAGGGTTCGTCTATGGCCACTCGGACCTTATCTGTTGACACTGAAGGTAATAGTGTGCCTGACAATGTTGGTGAATTTTCTGAATGTGCTTATGCTAATGTGAATGTTGCCGAAATTACTGTTTCTAAAGACATTTTATCTGAAAAACTGATCGCTCATTATAGTACGCTCCCAAGATTGGTGAGAGCGGCAGCATGGTGGCTACGCTTAAAGCGTATACTGCGAAATAGAGTTTTGAAAAACTGTACTCCCTCTGTGGTTGTATCTGGTCCCATTTCTGCAAATGAATATGCTGAAGCCCTCAGGGCTCTGATTTGTGTTGCACAGCGCACCGCACTTCCTGGTGTTGCGGATGCCTTAGAATGTAGAAATATTAAAGTTTGTGATACATATATTAAGGGCGTTTGTCGTCCATTGCTTGCTTATTGTCCGTATGTTGAAGAAGGACTGATTAGAATTGGTGGTCGGTTGCATAGATCGGACTTATCGTATGATTTCAAGCACCCTATAGTGCTGCCACGACGTCATGCATTAACAGGCTTAATAATTATGGACTTGCATTGTAAGATTGGGCATTTTGCTAGCGGGTTTGTCATGAATGAACTCACCAAGAATTACTTTGTTTTGGGTGGTAAACGAACAGTAAAGCACTACATTCGATTACTTTGCATGAACTGTCGCAATCGTGATGCCGCCCCGAGCGCCCAGCTTATGGTGCCACTCCCGCTTGCCCACATTGAGTCAAGAAATCGGCCCTTTACAAACACTGCTGTCGATTACTTCGGGCCGATTCTAGTCCGGCAAGGCCGGAATAATTTCAAGAGGTATGGCTGCATATTTTCATGCCTTGCCACCCGAGCTATTCACTTAGAGGTAGCCGAAGATTTGAGTACTGAATCATTTCTGATGGCCTACCGTCGGTTCCTTTCCGTCACTGGAGGAGCCACCAGAGTTCTGTACTCGGACAATGGCACGAACTTTGTTGGAGCTCATGCAGAGCTAAAGCGAGGGCTAGCTCGATTAGACAAGAGATGGATGACTGCTGCTATGGCGCAAAATGGCGTCGACTGGAAATTTAATCCCCCTTTGGCATCCCATCAAGGTGGGGTGTGGGAATCAATGATACGTCTTGTCCGAAAAACCATGTCTGCTCTGCAAGAAGACAAGAAATTGCGCACGTTGACTGAGAAGGGCCTGGAGACCCTATTTCGTGAAGTACAACTGATATTGAATAGTCGCTCCATTACACGGGTCAGTGCTGATCCCAATGATCTCCGTGCACTGAGCCCACTTAGTATTTTGACTGGTTGCGTTGATCCTGTACTGCCTACTGATGTGTTTGTTGCCTCTGACGGTATGCGCTCTTCCTGGAGAGCCTCTCAGAGACATGCTGATCAGTTTTGGCGACGCTGGTCTGAAGAATACTTGCCACTTCTACAAAGGCGCGCAAAATGGTTGCAATCGCAACGTAATATTAAAATCGGCGACCATGTGTTGGTCGGTTCAAATGATGTAAAGCCGCGTTGCGTTTATGATCGCGCAATTGTCATTAATGTTAGCCCTGACAAATTTGGGCATGTGCGGCGGGTTACAGTACGTGATGCAAGTGGCAAAACCTATGAGCGTGACATAAGAAAGCTGTGTTGGCTGGAAGGCGATATTAATGACCACGCCGACCGATGATTGCCACCTTGCATAACCCTTTTCACTATTGGCTGCCACTAGGCAGATTCGTTTATGCCATGGATAATCATGTTTTAGTTTGTGTCTTTACGTGCTAGTTATGCTGTTTCTTCGTTATTGATTGTTAATCATTAGCCTCGTCCTAGTTTGATCCGTATATCATTGAGTGTGGTGCCAAAACATCACAATACGTTACTCTCTTACGAGGCATGTGTGAATTCATGTTTCTTGTTTCAAATTTTGTTCGTGTGCTAAACTTACCTTGTGCATCGATCTCCCATGTGACACCTAGTGATCAATTGTTGATGTATCTCGTAGCGCTTTATCTGTGAAAGCTCATTTACCGTCGCTGGTATGTAATTCGCTTTGGGCCGGCTATGTTAGCGCCACTTCGCTCTATGTGTACATTGATCCTTTGATAATGTGTAGAGTTAGTGCTTTCCGGTTACCAGATACTGTTCTTGGCGTGGTTAGCGATTACGTAATTTCTTTACTAGTCGCTATCCAGTTACTCTAGGTAGAACCTGTGCTAATTTAGTGTAATTAGTAGTGATGTATCTATTCATGATATAGTTAGGTATGGTAGCCTACTATGTATGGTATTTGAAGTGTGCTTCGTAGTGCTGGGCCTGGCTTACCTAGGCCTAGCATCTTTATCTATTTGCCTTTCTCCTTGCAGCTACAGGTTCAAGGTGTTTTAGTGGTAGGTTTCGCATGCATTGTTTGCGCTTACGATAGTTAAAATAGTGTTGATACCGGTGACCGTCTACCGTATCTATTGTTGCTGTGGAACCCAGCCTGCATCACCCAAATTAATAATAGTGTATTGATTCACGTGGTGCATGCTGCTGGGTGTTGTTGGGGCATTGTAGTTGTTCACAGTAGTATAATATATTCGTTGATATCATATTCGTCTGCTGCTGAGCTGATACCGTGTCCATTCCCCAGGCTGCTTTACCCCCTGTAGCCCTATCTCAGATAGAATACGACAACTAGAAATCGATTAGCTCATTGCCTAGAGCTAACACCTACTTTGATATCAAACAACAAGTCCACCACCGTAGATTGCACGACTCGCAACTTTTTGAGTGTTGAAATTTCTACACTTTCGACCATAAGTTCAAAGCCCATTCAATTGCAATGACTTTTAGGATGTGTCAAAAGGCATTTTGTCGGTAATACTGCTTGCACACTCCTGAAAGTTCAAATATCATGCTGTAAATACCAAGGTAAATTAAACGAGCGTGGTTCTGGTTACAATAGCGTTTCGTGTCCGAGATTGTATCTTTTACTTTTTGTTTTTAGCTTTGGTGTGGCTTTGAAAACAACTTGATTCTGTATAGTAATGCAAGAGGCTAGCGATGCACATAGCAAAACTGCAGACAGTGACACTGTTTCGACCTATCAGGTCTCTTCAGTGCAGTTGGTGACCGACAAGAAGCTAGAGGCTTTTAATAAAGCATAGCTTAGACCCAGAGACGTAGCAGCCGCCCCCCAAACCCCCCAATTGGGGGGGGCCCAGGCCAACTTTGGGGGCCCAAGTTAGTCTGAAATTGCTTTTTGGCTACGTGACTATTTTCAGTTCAGCAGACTTGTTTACAACCGATTTAAACTGTAGGAAGAAATTGGCTTGTGACATCATAAGTGAATGCAACGTCATTTTATCTCGCACAATCTAGAATATTTCGATTGATTTTCTGGTAGAATCTTGAATATTCGATTGACGTAACAATGCCGTTGTTACGCAACAATCATAGAATGGTCTGGAATTCTGTTTGGCTATAAATACCGGGACAATATATATATATACACTGCAGAGTGCAGATAAAGTATTTTATTGACATTGTATAGAATGAAACGTTCAAAAAGTGGTGCCCAAAAGAGAAAAGAAGCAGCCACTGCTCGAGATGCTGTAGCGGAATTGCCCAAGATGACAGATTTTTTCAAGATTACTGAGCAGAGTAGACCTGGCACTAGTACCGAGAGGGATGAAGAAAACTATAGTGTACAAGAAAAAGAAGACTATGACGATCAGCATCAAAGTGATTGTGAATTTCCAGAAAATGTAAGTTGTGATTTACCTGCCAATACGCAACCTTCAATATCAAAAATAACTGAATCTCAATTTACCCCTATCCCTGATGACCCATGTAAATGGCCTGAAAGTATTTCTGATGCTCAACGATGTGATATAGTAAAGCGTGGACCACATCAACTAATAATGAATTTTCCATATAATAACACAACTCCAAGGCGACGTTTTTCCTCCAACCATTATAAACGTGTGTTACCTAATGGTGAAAGTGTTTCACGGTCGTGGCTAGTTTATTCTGGGGAATCAGATCAAGTTTTTTGCTTTTGTTGTAAGCTATTTGGAAAAACACTAAGCCCCTTTTGTAGTGGTATAAATACATGGGAGGGTTTTTCGAAAAAACTGAAAGACCATGAAAACGGCATTTCCCACCAAGAATGCTGCAGTCAATGGATGTTGCTAGCTGAAGGGATAAGAAATTCATCCACTATCGACAAACGCGAGATGAATATTTTTTTCAATGAAAGACGTTTTTGGAGAAATGTTTTAGAGAGACTTATCGACATTGCCTTGTTTCTATCGGAAAGGAATCTTGCTTTTAGAGGATCTGAAGAAGTCTTAGGATCTCCTCACAATGGAAATTTTCTGGGTATATTTGAGCTTTTGGCAAGAAGAGATCCGATCCTAAAAGAGCTTCAAGACAGAATCAAGAATAAAAACACTAAAGATCACTATTTGAGTCCTACCATACAAAATGAACTAATTGAATTGCTAGCGACAGAAGTTGAAAAAGAAAATTTACAGCAATTGAAATTGGCAAAATATTTTTCTATAATTTTGGACTGCACTCCAGATATGTGACATCATGAACAAATGTCTGTCATTCTCCGTTATGTACTATGTAATGAAGAAGCTGCTGTTGTTAAAGAAACATTTTTTGGCTACTTGAGAATAAGTGACAGTACTGGGAAAGGCTTGTTGGACGCTTTCTTAGAAAAAGCGACCGAACTGCAACTCGAATTGTCTGATTGTCGAGGTCAGTCATATGATAATGGTGCTAACATGAAAGGAAAACATTCTGGGGTCCAAGCAAGAATGCTAGACATCAATCCCAAAGCTGTTTACGTGCCCTGTGCAAACCATACCCTTAACTTAGTTGTTGTTGACAGTGCTAATTCATCGACGGAAGCATTGACATTTTTTGGAGTACTTACAAGGTTGTATGTGCCGTTTTCTTCCTCTGCTCAGCGTTGGGAAATTTTGAAGAAACATGTGGAGCTGTCCATAAAGTCACAATCTGATACTCGTTGGGAAAGCAGAATTAAATGCATCAAACCTCTTCGATACAATTTAAAAGAGGTGTTGCTGGCACTGAAAGACTTGGAAGCCATTTCCATAGAAAGAAAAGATGGAAGAGCTGCCTCAGAAACAAAATCGTTGATAGCTCATTTATCAAAATGGAGTTTTCTTTTGTCGGTGTTTATTTGGTATGATATCCTATTCCAAGTCAATAAAGCAAGCAAGATTCTTCAATCGTATGGAGTCTCCCTTTATACAATGGAAACGGAAATCCAGGCAACTGAAAAGTTTTTGCAAAACTATCGCACAACGGGTTATGACAGTGCCGCAACATCTGCTGTTGAAATAGCACAGGAATTGGATATTGTTCCTTCTTTTCCTCCGTCAAGAAGTGGAAAGAAAAGAAGATTGTTTGATTACCAAGGTGAAGAGGAACAACGAGCTACTCCTGAACTGAAATTTAAAAGCAACTTTTTCTATCCATTAGTAGACCAGGCTATTATGTCAATAAAGGAGCGCTTTAATTTGTTACGTGAGGTTTCTTCCGCCTTTTCGTTTTTGTACACACGAGACAAACTTTTGCTTGTGCAACAAGAAAATGCTCTTCTTACTTGCTGTAAAGAGTTCCAAAAAAAGTTCGGTGACATTGATTCTGATGAAATGAGCGCTGAGCTACAGCGGTTTGTTTTAATTTTACAAAAAAAACGCAATCTCAATACGGCTCAAGACTTTCTGAACTATCTTCTAAAGACTCATTTATTTGAATTGTATCCGAATGTGTACATCGCACTTCGAATCTTACTAACTTGCCCCGTGACTGTTGCCAGCGCTGAAAGAAGCTTCAGCAAATTGAAACTGATCAAAACTTTTAATAGAACGTCTATGACAGACAGTAGACTATTTTCATTAGCCATGTTGTCAATCGAAAATGACTGCGCCCGATCTCTTGATTATGACAATGTCATAACAGCATTTGCGAACAAAAAGGTTCGCTCCAGACTATTTAAATGATACTGTGTTTTTATAACTTTTTCATGTTTTTCAGTGTCATTGCTTTCGTTTCGCAGTGTCTGCATAAATGTCCTACTGAACTCTGGCATCGGTGCCGAATTTTTTATGACTTGCACCTTCGGTATCGGCATGCTTTATTCTGACATTAGCCTGTTTACTTATGTACAAATTGTGGTGTATTTTCTTAATGCAGCTTTTCAATTTTACACCTCTAAAGTGATATGACCTGTGCGCAGGGGCTCTTGCGCTTACTTTGGGGGGGGGGGGCCCGAAGTTGGAGAGCTACGGGACTGCTTAGACCGCCACAGTACTGACAGACCATCCACCAAGTGGATCTAGTATAGATCCCGCAAGTGTGGCGGTCTAAGCTATGCTTTATTAAAAGCCTCTAGCTTCTTGTCGGTCACCAACTGCACTGAAGAGACCTGATAGGTCGAAACAGTGTCACTGTCTGCAGTTTAACTTGATTCTGCTTTGAGCAATAAAGCAAACTTTAATCGAATAAAATTGATATGAATGTGGAACACTTGCAACCTACTATCGCCTTACTTGCTATTGCGCAGAAACGCTTGGCGAATAAGCGACATATATAAAACTTTTTGTACTTGCAAAAAACAGCATTTTATTTTTTAAGTTATTTATTAAGCAGCAAAGTTGTTAATAATTAAGATGATATTAAACTTTTTGAATTATTCCATCATTGATATGTGTTCATCATTTGAATTTCTGCGATTCTTCATACTAGTTTCTGCAACAAATCATTTGTAAAATAGATATTAGTTAATTGTGATACGTAAGCCTGTCGGTTGAGGCCAAGCAGATAAATGATTTCGCGCTCAAATCTCTCTTGGCTATAGTACTTTGATGTCTTAACACCAGAATGACCGGAATTTTAAACTACCTAGAACGACCAAGTGGCGTTTTCGAAGCTTGGTGAAAACTTTTTCCTTTTGTTGCATTAAACGAGGCTTAAAGACTACACAAAGATCAGCAAAGGATGTCACAAATTATGACACATTTATGGAAACCCGTTATCTACATGCTTGCTATCAGCACCAACCACAATCAAAATTTTTAGTCCAAATTTATCTGGCTTATTTGCAATGTATTGAATGATCTTGCAACTTCGCTTTTGTTTACTCTCACATAAATATTAGGCACATAAAATTTTTGGCTGTATTCAATGAAGCAGTTAAATAAGGAGGAACCAAGGCAAAATTTGTCTTCAACCACTCGACGTCTTCTTTCGCTTTTTACAGTATGTTAAATTTGACAAATCTCATTATTTTGTGAACCTGTTTCTGGAAAGGGCCTTACTGAACATTGGGCACTCCCAAGATGTGTCCCCCAGACTAAAGCAAGGCAGACCCCTTTGCCCTAACACACCCCTAGTAATAATAAGGCAAATAACCATGTCAAGTTCACGTAGTGTCACGTTCTATATGACATTTCCTGTTACACGATGAGCTAAACAAGCTACGAATTTCTAAAAAAGCTTCTGTTGGGCTTCTTGCAGCAGTAACTAAACCAGGTTTTTGTGTTTCAATATTTTTCACGGATTGGCTCATTCAGACATTTTCTTTCATTTATAGTAATTTCTAACTCTGCAACTAAATATTTTTTTTAATTCTCCTGCATCGTTCTCACTAGTCTCATCACAACTCGTAAACCATTGCTTTGAGTCACAGAAATAATCATCTTTCTCAATAAAATGTTCTTCGAATTCTGAGTCATTGAATGCTTTCTCAAAGTCGCAATATGTATAATTAATTTGTGAAAACTCATATCTCATGCTTTGCACCCAATACATGTACTTCAAATAAGTTTTAATGCAAACTTAAAAAGTACAACGCAAAAGCAAATTTTTATAAAGTTTTGAATCGAGGCGAGGCAAATGACCCGTCAATCATCTGTAATTTTTACGTCACTGAAGGAAAAATGCTTAAAAATCTTCTACACTTTATCTCACGCCTACCTTTTTGATGGAGGCAGCTAGAACAGCGTTTCTCAGTCTTTTTTCTGCATCTCAAAATTGTTCAAGATTTATTTTCCAGCAATGACAGGGACTTATTTAAAGCGTTAATAGATGCGCACAATCATGTGTTAAATATACTCGTGGACCGCTCCATTTGCTACTCACGCTTGGACCGCTACCAACGATTTGAAACATACTTAATTAAAGTAGAGGAAAACAAATACTAAAAAAGCAATAATTAAGGAAAAAAACTTTTAGCGGTCGAAATGACCCATTTTGACGTGTTAAAGTCAAAAATAGCGCCCGAATATCTAAAATTTATATGACAGTTTACTACATCAAAACACTGTAGTACAAAAAGCAGAATAATATTGGCCGTACATTTCATATCTTCAAGATTAAACACAAAACAACTTGGGTTATAAACCGCATGCAATTCACAAATACTGCTTTCATGGTACTATTCTATCTCAAACACTGCATCCAAGCGGGGCAATGTAGTCTTAAAATTTGCATCAGCCTGACAAATAACGTAAAAACAATGCAAGTAGTGTTCTGTAATTTTTTTTCGATTGCACAACAACGTTTTAAGCCATCTAACCCGAAATCTAATTTTTTATTACACAACTAGAACAAAATCAAAATGTATGCTTACCTTTAAAATTGCTTGCATCGTTTAAATGATCCTCATTTTTTGTCTGTTAAAACAATTCATCAAAATGGTAACGCCTTTTTAAAAACATATGGTAAGCTATCAGTAGTAGATACATAATTAATTGTGTGCAGAAAATACTAAAAAATGATTTTGCGTGTTTAGTAAAACAATGTTAATAGATGATTTATCACAAGCTAAGATAAATAGAGTAAAACAGGGTCGTCAAAATTAATCAAATATTGGAAAATTACAAAACAGTTTCTTGTTTCTTTATAATTTTAGAATCAGAAGAAATACGAGAGTGAAAATGGGTTTCAAATATTTTAAACATTCTTTATTTGAGAAAGTGCGGAGGATAAAGCACCATCTACAAACGTTTTGGCAGAACTAAAGCTAGTAAAACACAGGAGAGAAAAATAGAAAATGATGCTTTTCTAGAAAAATGATGTTTTTCAAGTTTATTTCAAAAAGAAAATGGACAAAATCTTTTTAGAAAAGTTAATCTCCAAAAAAGTTCTAAGTAAGCAAAACATAACAACGCAATATCAAACATGGAATATACAAAAAGGTTTCTGACAGTTGTTCTCGCATTTTTATGGACTTCATGTTCAGTTGAGCTATGCTACTACTCTCAGCTACTTCTGCCCCCGCAAAAAAAATTGTAAATAATGCCGTGATGTTGAACTTATTTCTATTATTTTACCAACAAATACAGTCATTTCGCAAAAGCATGGGACCACTTGAATAAACTACAGACTTTTAAAATATCAAAGATGTATGCATTTTTTAAATCATGGTGATTTTTGCTAGTTGAATTTTTTTTTCTTGGATTTTGGTATTATTTAAGTTTTGTGAATTATTTAAGCAAATACAAATTTTGTAAATAATCCTCAGTAGCAGATATTTTAGAAAGTCAAACATTGGCCCGATAGTCCCATTACTATCACAAATTATCTAACAGTAGACTGATTGATAAAAAATTTAGGCAATATATGTGACCACAAAAATACTTATCCTATATCAATGAAACATTTTGTTTCTACTTACCACCACCAGTTGCTGTTCCACCGTCGCCAGTGTTAATCACAACGTCCTTTACTTCAATTATCTTACCCATTTTGCAAATAAAATACCGTATTACTTGTAAAAGAAAGTGGCTTAATTTTAGCTGTAATACAAAACACAACAAACATGAAGATTAGGGACTACCTAGGTCATATTTAGGGCAAGTGGAAAGTAAACTTCTGACACAGTGCGAATAATTATGGTTTCGGGAAAATGGAAAAAATATTGGTGCAAAGATATGAAAGGAATGAGAAAATAACTAAAAATGCGCGTGTTGAAGAAAGGGATCCTTTGAAGCTTATTTTTTAAATCATTCTTTCCTGGTCTATGAAGGAAAACTCGATCTTACTTTGCAGTCAAAGTACGTATCTGCTAATCATTTTGGGCAAATAGATACTTTTTATAAGTTGAGCTCCTATAAGTACTTACTGCCCGCTTTCACGGAGTGTTTACCATAAGGTCATATGAGCGTCACAGCAAACATTCGTCAGCAAACAAAAAAGGCCGTCGGTCATATGAGATTTATACGTTCCACACTCACCAAAACTATTTTACCATATAAATGCCTTTTGCAAATTCATGTTGCTTAGCAATTTTATGCTCATCAAACTAATAAAAAAGAAAGAATGCGTGCTTTATTATGTGTAAAAAGACTTTCTGCACAACTTAAAGTGAGACACGTTATCAGAAGAAGTTGGAAGATAGGAAGAGAATTGATGTGTGTAATGTTACGTTACTTCCTACAAATAGACCTAGTAACGCAAAATAAATCTTTGCTTGCGAAAAACTGCATCATTTACCCCTTTTATAACACTGCTGTCTAGATTCTATTTCAATTTTTTAACTGGGGAGCCTGAGAGCCTTTAAGGCAGCTGGGGGTTTTTGAAAGGTAAACCAAAATTTAGAAATTTCTTGATGCTGAATTTTTGGTGTTTGAAAATTCATTTATTATCGTGAATAATATTCAAATAATGGACGAACAAGATTATGTTTTATTTGGTTTCCTTTTTATGCCTGAACTTGATGGGATACAACTAGATTCCCACGTTATTGCATCAAACTGACAAATATCATTAACTTCAAAGTAATTTCTGGTGGAGTGAGTAACTAGTTTTGAAAGATTTATGTAGTTGGTGATACGATCATTTAGATCAAGCTTTACCGGGATTTTAGTAGAATGGCACCAGTTAGACAGCATCCATAACATGTTTCCATTTAAAATATTGTAATTACAATTTAACAGCGACTTCTTGGAGAATTGAATTGTGGAATACTTATTATGTCATGGCTAAAACGCTCTAGCACATAAGAAACATTTGCGATGAAAAGCGCCAAAAAACTGCATGGCCTATCAGCCTTGATGGGGCGGCAAGATTGAGAATGTAAAACTTGTAGCAACACCCTGGTTAGATGTTAAGAAAAAGTTTGGAAAAAGCTTTTCAATTTTTGCTACGACGCTCTTGTTTTTTGTCTTTTGAACAACGTGAAGCACTACATTGGAGCAGCCGCTCTCACTTGTCATCAAGGTCTGTGAGAGCAAGTGCTCCATCTAGAGCCACAAAGATGAGCAGTCATGGAAAACCTGATCTACTGTTTTCTTCTCTACAGCGCACAAATAGGTTGCTGAAAAAGCCAAGTTTTATGTTTTATATATATATCCGAGCAGAATCGGATTGTACCGATTTTACTTCGGTTGAGCCTGACCACAACGGAAGAGACAAGCTGAAAGTAGAGCAAAGCCCCTTCTTCGTTAAAAATGGTTGAAACCTCTAATGTCTGCTGGTATTTTTCTATTTCTTTACAAATTTAAAATCTTTCTCTTAAAATAAGTTTTAACCAAGCTATACTTCCTTGTTTGCTTTGTTACAGTATGCTTGCTTGTAACTTTTTAAGCTTCCCTCTTATCTTTCAACAAAACTTTGCTTGTTTGTCGTTCTTGAGATGAGCAGACATAGAAGCAGGTATAGGTCGTAAAATCTACAACCTTGTGTTATACTTGAGCAAGCTGCTCTCGGCAATTAATGTTGATATCGGCAATGCTGCACCCAAACACTAATTAACACTACTAGCATGGACGTACATGTATTTTAAGATTAATTAGTTAGAAGGAGAAGCTATTCTAAGCTAATAAGAAAAGTCCTTAAAACTTTATCGTCAGGGGCTCTGAAAAATGCATTTTGAAAAAACAGTTTAGAAAAGGTTTAAAGTTCCCCTTTCATAGCATCAACTTGTCACTTCTTTTTCTTAGAATGTGTTAATTATATTCTGTGTAATTTATGAGGACGAAAATATTATCAATAATTGCTGTGGGTGGGAAAGAAATTGTAATAGAAGTCGTAAAACCGGAGGTTAAATGAATACATCTCCCAGTAGTTTTGAAGGCAGGTTTGCTAATGCATTTATCCCTCCTAATGTGATTGTAGAAAATTTTGAAAAAATAAACGCAGTTGTTTGTTACTGTGCTTAATGTTTGATTTTGCACTTTCCTGTTCTTTAAAACCTTACACAACTATACTGAAATAATAGTTCTCCAAACTATAAAGCACAATTGCTTCTGTCTGTGTATCTGTGTGTTATAATTCCTTCGAAACTTCTGGGCGTACAAACATCAAATTTGACACAATTTATACGGGACCCGGGTGAGTGTTAATGGAGTTTTGCAACGTCACAATGGCATCATGATTAAAAATAGTTTTTAAATTTGCATATCTTGAAAGAGGAAACGTTTTTGCTCAAAAAAAAGCCAGGGTCAACTTTCCAATGTACAAAAATTTTATCTTTCTCTGGTCTAAGATGACATTTCAGCTAATGCTTTATTGCACAATCTATTCTCTGTATTTTCTCAAACATTCCTGATCGTACTAAAGCGGTAAAAACTTTTTTGGGAGATATTATTAAGGTGCTTTCGATTAAAATAATTCTACAGCAATTAAAGCTGAATTGACGATCCAGCAAGCGATTTTTTTAGGCATTCTAAAGCATATCTTTTTCCTTTATTCTTGAATGCTTCAAACTTTTTCGATGATGTCATAATGTGTCTGGTATGACTAAAGTGAAAAGAGTTGAAAAAAAGCAGTAAAAATTAACTATGCGTAAAGCTGTTATTCACTGTTATTTCAACAGCAAGCAAGTGTTATACCACTTGTCAAACAAGAATAATATGTAACAGTATTAACTTAGCAGTAAGCCTAAAAACCTGTGTTTTGGTAATGCAATGGCAAGTTATAAAATTTTTGTGCAGTCTTGTCGCAAGTCTAACTGATTTTCACCTTTAACATGTTATTAATCAAATGTAGTATAGTTGAACGAATTTACGATACCTTACGTTAAATCTTACAGAAATGACAACAATTCTTTTTATTTTTTACTACAACAACTTGGTACATAGATTACACTCTTAAACCATTAGTAAACCTATGGTAATAGCTTATGTGTAAATGCTTGACTTTGGATTAGTTTGCAATTCTCTTAGCTGCAATTATACCAGAACCTAGCAATATACGCGCAGCCAGAGATGTTAGGTCATACAAATAGGTATACAATTACGAAAAGTCGTAAGTAGTATGACAAGCATTTAATAGAGTATTTCAAAAACAACACGGCAATCACTTTGTAGTCCTTCTAACCCACAAATTTATATACTGTATATGCTTCCATGCAAGTGGTGAAATAAACGGATAAAAATTGGTGAAAGTAATTGGTGCAACATATGGTATTTTGTAATTAGTTCAAAACAACAGCTGTTTAGCTTGACCAGTGTTTTACAACAGTGGACACCACAAATTTTTTTGTGCTAAATGTCACACGTGGATCAGAAGCTGCCAGCGTGCCACTAGTAGTACGCCTATCATAGTTTGGTAGTCTGACATAGAGGATCAATCAAGAGACCATGGATTCGAATTCCACCAGAACTGCTTTAGTTTTTCAAATTCCCCGCTTCCTAGAATTGAGCAAAAGCAATCCAAACGCAAGAAGCATTATGTCGTTTACAAGTTTGTCGAAAAGATTAGTCTGGTGATAATAACCACTACAAACAACATTCTTATCGCCATGTTACGGCAGCTAGCATCGCTGTAAATTATTGTTTTAATTACTATAATCGAATCACAAAACAACCTGAAATATATTGTGAAATAATAAAAGCCATTTTTTTTGGATATTTAGGAGGATTGCCATTTCCACCCCCCACCAGCATCACCATCGAAACCACCGTTGCCATTACTATCGCCTGTTGGAAGTATTGGTGATGGATCGCAATTAATTGATGTTTTATTCATTATCTTAATTCCTAGATTTAGCTTTTAGATGTCTTGAAACAAAAAATTTATTACGTTTAATTGCAAATCTAAATACAATGAACATAGGAAGCAAAGTAATCAGAGCCTTGTGTTGGTAGAAAAATGCGAAACTGATATCATTATCCTATGCCCTTTCTGACAATGTCTACTGGAAACCCTACTTCTAACAGTTGTTTTTTTCCTTTTGAAAGGACGAAGGAAAATGTTCCTGCAATGATCTAATCACTGATCATAATATTTAGATTCCTTGCATATGCTAAAAAAGGAAAAAAATATTTGGAGCCTACTTACTCGCTTGTCCGAACAAACTGCGTTCTCTTCCCTAAACTCGCAGATATAGATTTCATACAGCAAACAAAATATAGGAGCTCTAGTCTAATGTTGTGTTATAGTATTGTATTCACTGTCAAAATAAATAAGCTTAAGTTATGCAATAAGCCATGGCATTTCTATGACATTGAGCAATCCCTTAGTAATGATTAAAAGCATGATGGCATGACTGTTAAGTGAAGAGCACTCTTTGGCAGCGTGGTACGCGTTAGCAAACCAAATTTACGCGGTCAGCGTTAGCGCGAACTCCATAAATAATTAACGTCGTCATTAGTTGAGCTAACAACAAAAAAGTGACACCATTAGCGTTTACGCTCAGCAACTCGAATTTATTTTATTTTTGATTGAAACTTTACATTTTATTCCCTCGCAAAAACACAAGCATTACAAATTATTTATCCGCAAGCCTGCTCCGTTTTGCTGGAATGCTGAGAACAATTGTTACTTAACAGGAAATTGGCAAAGTACCTGAGCAGAATCTCAAAATCATCTGAAAACAACAAGAATAAGTTCGAAATGAAAGTGAACGTGAATAGGATATTAACTAAGATAGATTAACACTTTGAGCTAACGCTAGAACTTAGCAAATTTAAGTCTTGCCTCTACCACTTCCGTTAACTTCAGGAAAAATCACCGACGCCAGTGTTTGCGCAAGCAATTAGTCAACGCTATTAATTTGACGGTGTAAACCCGCAGCAATGCTTTCTTGGGGTCTGCTTCGCATCTTTTACTGTAACAAAGCAACAGGCTTCGTATTTGTATGGCGTTGAGAACTCTTGGTAGCAGCTCAAAGCTTTCTCCCTTGAAGTTTACTGTCCTGACACGTACTCTTATTTGCAATTTTAGCCAAACTCGTCCTCTTTAACCTTTTTTTTTCATTTACAGGATCGTAATGAAATATTTGCAAACGCATTGAAATATATTTTAGTTTGATAAATTTAACAACGTGGTGCGTCGTCGTTAACTTATTACTCTGTAAAAAAAATTCACTGCCTTAGCAAGAAACAAAGCAAACAAAGCGATTGGTTGCCGAATAATGTTTATCATAAAAAACATAACCTATTAACTTTAAATTCAAAGTGTGTTGCATTAATTTGGTGTTCGCTGAACAATACGAAATAAAACGTTGCCAATAATTTAGAAGCCGAACTGTCACGGCAGGGCTACTCAACTAAATTTTGGAAAGATCGGTCAAAAACTATAGCACTTGCAAAAGTGCGATGAAACTGTTCAAAGTGCCATCGAGAAGTTTAGGAAGCGATATTGGTGACAGAAAATGCCTGGTTAGTTCTCTTGGCGTGAGCTATTGAAAATTAAGATCAACCATGTAATATTGTTAATTTCTGGGAGAAATTAGGTTTCTACATTTTTTGCCAGTTTCTGAATGCTTGGTTTCTAACGACACCGCAGCGAGTACAAAACAGTAATTCATGGATGAGAAAATTTCCCGATCCAAAAAAATAGCCTACTAATGCCATCCGAGCCTGATCCAAACACTTATGACATTATTGACGAGAATTCAAAGGTATTTGAACCAGCTACACACATGTTTAACCCGTTTCTTACCAATGTTACCATATGGGAACATATTATCGATCGTGTGTTTCTTTCTTAAATAACTAATTTTTGTAGCATTGAAAAGCAAAAATGATACAAGGAAACATTTTTCTTTAATTTTCTCTATTTTTTGGTGTGATTTATTGCATTGTTTGAGAAATTTTAAAGGCGAAAAATTCCGATAAAAAAGCTTTAATTGCGTGATCAGATTCCATGGCAATATCACGCTCGGGTAACATTTTTGGGAGTTAGCAATAATGTTTTATTAAAAAGCTCACATTCCTTGACATGACATACTAGCTGCTGTTTGAAATTTGCTTGTTAGTTGCAAGATATGAAGCATTTTTTTCAATGTTCCCATTTGGGAACATTGGCGATTTTGGCTATGGTAAGTTTTATTGAAGATGAAAATATAACTTCAGTATATTAGGCTCAGTTGGAGCAGTTAGTGATATTTATATGTATACCTTTTCACAAAACATGTTGAATTTGCTATATTAGCTACTTATAACAGTAGTTGTAGCTTAGTTTATATCCTAAGCTTAGGCTGTGATGGAATTAAGCTAGATTTATCATTATGATGTAGATGGCCAATTTATTCGTAACTACCAGAATATTTGACTGCAGATCAAAAAAACTTAAAAAACGCAAGTAAAATGATAAACGCTTGAAATCAAACTATTCAAAAGTGTGTCGTTAAATGTTTTTACCCCTGAAAAGCGTTTTTTTAACTATTCAAGCTATTTTGAACTTTATCTGTAGTTGATAATGGAGTAGTTGTTCAATATAGTGTTTGATTTTATCATTTGCTACTTTGTATTGACATGCATCCAATTGCTGATCTGCAACTTTATTTGAAGCATCAGGCTGTAAAACTTAATTGTTATTGCTTTGTGCTTTCAGGTTTAGCTAAAGATACAGTGATCCCTCGTTTATCGCGGTAGGTACGTTCTAAGACCCCCCTGCGAAAGATGAATATCCGCGAAGCGGAATTACCAATATATTTTAGTCATTTGAAGCCCTCCCTGTGCCCTTATTTAACCTTCCCATTACAATACTGTTCACTATTCTGAAATAATAAGAACAATTATTAAGAAATCACACGAAATATTATAGAAAATAAGAAAGTAACACTTAATATTGAAGAAAAGAAAAATGTATATATATATATATATATATATATATATATACACAAACATACATGCGAATCGGCCGACCACGCGAAGTAGTGAGGGATCACTGTGCCATTATATTTGGCTATTTTGATTTTGTTCATTGCGGTGAGAAATATGGACCCAAAATCTTTTTATAAGTCTTCATGCAGACGTGTAAATCATGCTACTACTATGTCAGAAGTGAGAAACCTAGTAGAAACAACAGAAAGACCAGAAAGTGTAGTTCTATTCCCACCTGCTGGTGGTGATGAATGTGATCAAGCAAGTGATAATGAAGAAGTTCCTAAAGACTTTGAAACGGCTTTTGAACTTGCTGGTGAGCTCAAAGTGAAAGAAGATATTGATGATGTAGAGAATGATCAAATAGGTGTTCTGACCGAAGCACCAAAAGAAGAAAGCGAGCTTCAAATAAAAGTATGAGTTGGGACTAAAAGCATGTGTTGGGACGTGTACCACGATACATCCTGCTTGTAATTTTGAATAAAAAGTAGAAAACAAAATTTACAAACGCGTTTTTATTTTTTAGTTTTTTTGCTGCAACCCGCCAATGTTCCCATATGGGGACATAGGTGTATCTCAAAATCCTTTTTAGCTAGAAAGATAATTTTTTGTATATCAAATTAATGGTTCAGTTTAGTCTCATACAGTGCAATTGAATAAAAATAGACTACTGGAACATGTAGTGGTAAATAAAGGGTAAAAAACCACTGCCTACGTAATTATCCATAATGAAATCGTAAGCCAAGCTTGTCGGAAGGATATTCGTGAGTTTATATTTATCAACTTTTTTATCAAGACATCATTTTGTGTGTTCTAGTTCGTTTATCAAAGAATAAACCACTCACTAAAAAGTCAGTCTACTGCAACGCTACGTTACTTAACATCATTGCTTCTTTACTTGCAGAACATCATTGGTTACTGCTGTTTGTATATTGTCTCAATAATTTGTCAATGGAATATCATGCAGTTTTTTGTATAAGTTGCTTATTAATTACGTCTTTTAGACCCTATGCTTTTTCAAGCACTTGGTAAAATTCCCTAAAAGAGCGTGCTGAGCAACAGCAGTTTTTTCATCATAATCACAACACATCGCTAAAGCATAGTCTTTGCGTACCTAAACAGAACCTACGAGAAAGCAAAAGACTGGCGCGGTGGTTTAGTGGTTAAAGCGTACGTTTCGTAGTCGGTGGACCTGGGGTCATTTTCCAAGTCGAGTCTTACCAAAAGACTTTAAAAAGTAATATTCACAGCTTCCTTGATTGGCGCTCAGCACAAAAAAGGGATAGTGTGGAGAAAGAGCCGGCAAGCTTGCTTTGTTGTGTCCATTGGCAAGGCACGTTATGGGATGCCTCCATTTTTAAGTGGCAGACAGATGGCCTACCCGTACTTCACTGGGTTACAATTGTGAAGTTGCTCACCCAGCATGTCGTAAAAGGCGACTTTTGGGTATCCACAATGGCAATCCGTCTTGTTGATGATGGAGCTACCAGTTACTCAACAGTGGATCGAAATGGGTTACCATCTTTCCCTCAGTCTAATTTCAATTTGGTTGACGGCATGAACCTAAATTGCGGTTCGTGCCGAACCTCCATCTCGAGGAAGAAGAGGGGTAATCACAACAGCAACAGCATAAATAGAAAGACTGTGGTTAAATTAAGCTTATCAAAAATATAGCAAGTAATAATGCCATTCAAAATTTGGTTTAATTTACAATGATGCTTTTAGCAATTTGATTTGGTAAACTGATATGCCCTTGGCCTATTTCCTACCCACAACCCGAAGCCCAATTTTCCAGGGGAATGCACTGTTTAGTTTGCCCTTGGGAAAGCAATAACAAATCGAAAACAAGATAGCAATCACTCTCTCCCATCTCCTTATTGCATCCTTACATTCAAATTTGCAGAGTATAAAAATGTGTGAAAATCAAACAAATGCGATTGAGCGAAATAAAATGTACCTCCACGATAAAGCTTGAGGAAGCAATAATATGGCTGTGGAACTGGATTTGCGTAAAATGTGATATTTTACTTGAATCAATGCCAAAACGTGTTGTTTGAGAATTGCTGACAAATAACGGAGGCCAAATCAAATATTGATTTTCAAAAATGCGTTTAAAATAACTTGAAATCAAAAAGTTTAAATTTCAGTTTGATTTGCGAAGTGTTTCAGTTAATACGAAATACACCGCAATATGTAAAATCAAACTTATTATTAAACAAAAACACACCACGATCAAAACTGAATACCCTTCTATTTGCTATCAAAAAAACCATTGCATGTTTCTCTGAAATTATGTCAAATAATCATTGATTCAGTCCAGATTTGATCGAGTTATCTAAAATTGCTTCCGGTCAATGAAACTTGAAATCCGCCAAGACCACCCATCCAAATCCGGTTCTTGTGCAACACTGGTCTAAAACAATGGTAGGGTGGCATTCTCATTGCTCATACTTGCAAGAAAATAGGTGCAGACAATGAGAGAGGCAATCGCAGGTGTTAGCCTTTAAGCTCATAGTTCTCTCTTTCATATGTACAATATTTTGCATAAAAATTCATATAATGCTTGAGTAAATGCGGTTGCAAGAGCTTACTCAACAAAGAAAAGTTTGCAAATTAACAAGAAAATTATTCAAAAAGTTTTCAATATAACAAAGTTAAATACTAAGTTAGATCAAACATATATTTTAACATAAGTTTTTACAACTATATTTCATTCATGCTAGTGAACTCATGCTCTGTTGGCCAATCTTTAGGCAACGGGTAGACTGTTTTGCCTCACCCTCTGTTTACAACATAGAAATGAAGAAATTCCGATTAGTGCTTTTGCCACGCACACAACGCGCAAACTTGCCGTCTTTTTTTACACACCATTTCTTTAGTCCTTAGTACCAAACAGAGAAGCTGTCAATACCTATATTTTTAAATACGACCAAACATAGGAATTGAACTCAAGTCTCCCGACTGAAAACTGTACGCTTTAGCTCCTGTTTACAACTACAGTATTCTGTTCATGCTTTGCTTTTTACAGTCAAATGAAACAACTTTCTTTTATGACAACAAATATAAAGAGAATGTCAGTGAAATTTAATTCTTGACAAAAAATATAAGCAAAACAATAGCTATGCCTACATACTTTGCAACATAAAGACGCAGTAACTTTTTGCAGCTTTAGCTCACTGCTGGGATTTTTCGTTTCCTCCCCTTTCTAACCGCAGTTACATCCACGGTTACTCATCATGGAGCCTGAGGTCTAGTTTCAACACACTCAAGGTTCAAATTTAGCGCTGCGGCTCTGATATTCCACATCCGTGGTAAGATAAATCATCTTTTGCCTCCAAAGCAGACAGATAAACAGTGGGTTTTAACAAATCAGTGGCTCAGTAGAATAAAAAAAAAATAGTAATAACAAGAAAAGAAATATAAAGTTAGGTAATGGTTTTGTTAGAACATCGCTTCTTTTGAGTGTAAACCCCTTTCCCAAAAGATTTTGTCTGCTACATAACGGTGGTAGTGATAACAAATGCCAGTTGTAGCAAGCAAGAAAAATTGTAGCTCAGTCAATTTATAGTAGATAATTAAAATGCTAACCGCGCAAATAATAACTGTAGGAGGAAGTTCCGAGAGCACTCATAAACCTAGGCACGGGATTTTTAGAAGTTCAAAATTTTTGAAAATGCTAAGCCCTTAATTCCAAATATAAAAAAGTGCGTGGTGCTCTTGAGTTTTAGAGCAAAATGATGTGGGATTTTCAAAACGAGATATCCGATACCAATTTTTCCTAAAATTGCCTTTTTTAATTAAACCTCACAAAGCTAGTAAAATTTCTAAGCAAATAGTAAAAGTAGATCCTGCATTCACTATTTTGCCAAAGCCTTCTTGCAAGTAAACAGATTTGTCATTATTCTTCAAAATATGGTAATGGACTTGATCGTTTATCTAGGTTACCCTAAGCCAATTGTTTTTTCGGTAAAGAAAAAACAAACAATTCTAGCTAAAAACTATACATTTATTTTCAACATTTCGCTCGACCGGCAACGTCGAGCATCTTCAGAAAAGAGTATGGTAAAGTGAATAAATCACTCCCCCATAAGTCAGAAAACAAATACAGCACAACTCGACAAATTAAGCTGCCAGTACTATATTGAAACTAAAGAGAAAGATTTTAACTTTTTGGCAAACATGGGCGCACGATTGCAACAGTCATAGCAGTAAATAGGACAAATGAGATATCTCATTGTTTGATAAGAATTAGAGCTTAAAAATTTTTTTCAGCGACAAAACTAATTCGGGTAAAATGAAAAGTGATCAAAATAAAGATTATAGGAATTCAAGCAATTTGAATAAGAGAGCGATATACTTCTAGCCACCTTTCATTATCAGAACGGCTAATGACCTTGGAGTGTAAGTGGATAAATCAGCTTGCGGCTCTTAATATTCAATGATGATTACTCTCATGTTTCAGAATGGTCGAACCACTCCAATCAATTGTGTGATCGAGCTCAAGCACATGCTTGCACAAGGCCGCCTTTTCAGGTCTCAACTTTAATGGCTCGCTTGCGCTTTGCTATACCAGATTTTAAATTTGCTGAAATTATTATGTTAAGTTGCTATATGCTTATGTTAAGTTGCTATTTTCTTATGTCAGGTTGCTATATTGCTATATTGCTATATGTTGCTATATCTTATGTTAAGTTGCTACATGTATTCGCATGGTATTTATAGCTAAGTAACCGGCTTTGCCGGCGTCGCCCGGCAGGGGCCCTCCACCGGTAATGTCCGGGTTTAGTATTTCGGTTCAACCGGCTCCCCTGGCTTCACCCATCGGGCTCTTTTGTGAGCAGTTGCGAAAAGTTAATGAATTTTATGCACTTTCACAATTCTTCTACACAAAATTGCGATCATCATCATAATCTCTTAATCATAACTGGTAATGCTCACAAAGAATCTTGCCACAAATTATTGTTAATACTTGTGAGGGAGCAGAGATTGAAACATAATCAAAACTGATTGTAACGGCGAAATGGTGGTTGCTTTCGCAATTACAGAAATAAAATATTTACACTGGTAAACCCATTTTGCAATGTGGTGCTGCTCCTTTCCTATTTATAATTTATTTGTGATATTGAGTTCCTAATTTGGCTGCGCTATTGGTCTTGTTTCCGGCACAGTGACAAAAGCGGCAATTGTTTTCCCTATATTCAGTTTTACAAATTGTTACGGTCATGATTTTATATCAATTTTTTCTTAACCTTGGGATTTCATTACAATGCTATCGAGTATAGACATCAATAACTTAACAGGCAGCATATCAAAATAAGAAGAAATCCTTGCTTTATGGTATATACGACGGCGTCGCCTGAAGAGCCCCCGTCAATAACGTCGAAATTGAGAGTGTCGGTTTAGACGGCTTCATATATCTGGTTCTTGTGTAAACAGAAACCACACGCTTACGTGTTTTCTGCACATACGATGTTCACGACTTTGTGTGCTCCTTTTCCTAATAGAATATCTCATTTCAAGATCCTGGCTATGCCTTAGATTTATGTGCTCTGTTCATTGCTGACACGAACCCAAGGGAGCCTTGCGTTTCTCGTAGTTTGAAAGTAGAGAAGAGATTTCTAATATTAAGTTATTCTAAATCAAAATAGCAAAAATGTCTTTTGTGTGGTGCGATTTTACACAGTGACGCTGATTTCTTTTGATTGTCCCTTTCAATTTTCTTAAGCTCTTGCTGGCTACGCATTATGTAGCATGTTCTTTTCTCCCTTCTTGACTTGCCTTGGGTAAAAGTGTCCTTGGTTTTCCTCAAATGTGTGGTTTGACCGCGGTATCTCTATAAAGCTATTATAAAGCAAAATACTATGTGGTACGATTTACCACAGTGAGATTATGTTTTTGATTTTGTCTCACACTTTCTCAATTCCCTGCTGGCTACGCATTATGTCGCATCTTCGTTTTTTCTTGCTTAGGTATGCTCATAGAAGTGAAAAGAGTTCTTGCTTTTCCCAAATTTTCAGGTTTGATTCCGGTAGCTCTTTAAAGCTATTATCAAGCAAAATAGAAAACATGTTTTTTCCTAAGTATGGTGCAATTTTACCGTGGCAGGCCATACTATCACCCGTGCCAATTTAAAACGTATTGATATTTGTGATACTAAGATATTTGGCTGTGCTGTTTGCTTTAATTTGGTCATAGCATGAAAAGAGGCTATGGCTTTCCCCTAAATCATATAATCTATGGCAATAGGCCCTTGGTAAGCTCTTTTCTAACAAAAGCATTTTCTTTTGATTCAGTGTTGCAAAATAATGCTATTATTGTTTAATTTTAATCTTTTCTTAAATTTGGGATTTTATTACATTTAACTTTACCCCTAATCCAGACCTCCATATTTTTAAATGAAGATTAGTGTTTTGTACCCATATCCTTGCAAATAGAAATATCAGGAATGGGCTTTACCATTTATGTTCGCTTATTAAAATAATAGTAGATCATTTTACTGTCAGCTGCTGTTTTCATGTTTTCTGTAAATAGTATACAAGCATTGCGATGTCATTAAACATTATGACCTCACAATGCGTTTTAAGCCATCAAATAATAGAATTGCTACTTACCACTTTTTCATTACTGTAGACGAATTAAGATGCACTAAAATCTCTGACTGCGTGCATGTTCCTTGGCCCTGGCATAAACGCCGCCATGCAAAGAGAAAACTAACCCGAAATGAAGCACTTACAGTTAAATTATAGCAATAGCGGGGCCCATTAACAATGTTGAGGTTAAGAATATTAAATCAGCTGGCTGCTGCGCCAGCCTCGCCCAATTGCAAAGAAAATTGCTTCAACATTTAAACCATTTGTTAATCAACACTTACATTTTGGTGCAAACAATAAGTAAGAACCACGTTTACCCCATCGTTTTTTTCTTAGGTAATCACCAAGAGTTTTGCTTGGAGTAGGCTATATATTAAAATCTGAAGACGTTATTTTTTCGATGAATCTTTTTCAGTATATTGATTGATAATGCCAAAGATCAATGCTATTGAAAAAGAACAGCCAAAATTTACCATGGAATTTAGTTTTTGTAGAAATTGCAATTTTGTGAAATGCAGGCACTAAAATTCTGTTTGTTTTTAACCAATAGACTACATTTCATAAACATTTCAAGACTTAAGTTTTTGATGGATCTTATGATTTATGATTTTTATGATTTATGATTTGCCATTTTTATTCTCCATTCACGAGAAAGCGAATTGTATCGCTATGTTTTGGACGGTAAGTCCGCACTCGCTTGGGAGTTGCCATTTCCGGGTCACCTGTCTTCCACATAAAGGTGGGGCGTCCCGTTAAGTGCCTTGCCCAAGGACACAACAAGCGAACTTGCCGGCTTGTTCTCCACAACCTCCCCTAAATGCCGAGCGCCAAACAGGGAAGCTATAGATACCATTTTTTAAAGTCTTTTGGTATGACTCGACAAGGGGAATGAACCCCAGGTCTACCGACTACGAAGCGGACGCTCTAACCACTACGCCATCGCGTCGGTTGCCACTACGCCATCTATTGGAAAACGTCAACAGATAATGCAAAACAACCATGCTTGTGAAAAAAAGTAGTGAAAATGCACCAAAACTAAATTCTATTTAACAATTGCAAGTTTGTTAGGTCAAGTAGGATAATTGTTCCACTGAAAATGAAACATGTAAGAGACATATTATGACATTATAGAGCCAGTTTTAAAGGTGCAAGGATAAAAGAGAAAAAATGCTTAGAATACTTGAAGTGCTTAAATGAAGAGTTGCTCGTAGCATAACCAAATAAGCTTTAATTGTTGTAAAATTGTTTTTATCGAAAGCATCATATTAATATGTCCTGAAAGAACTTTGAATCACGTTTCTGCGACCAGTACTTTTTGAGAAAGAACAAAAACTGACTATGGAATGAATCATTGATTGTAATGTCATTTTAAACCCCAAACAAATGAAAGCTTGTGTAATGTGGTAAGTTGGAAGTTGGTTTTCGTTTGATCAAAAAAGCGGTTGTCCTCATTTAAGTAAAGCAAATTCTAAAAAAATAATTTTGATTATGACGTCATAATGACGTCATGAACCTCCTTATGACACTCATCAATGGATGATGATTAATCGTGGTGGGTTTGATGTTTGTATCGGTAGCAGTTTCGGAGGAGTTAAAACAGACAGGCAGACACACAAACAAACGAACAAACACACAGACAAAATTGCACTTGATAGCATAGATATAAGTTAGCAGTTATTGAAAAATGAGGAGATATCTGACGTGACAACTGCAAAGTTTATTCGGTATCGCCTGACCTTTAAATTTATTTATACATTTATGCTATCATTATGTGGTTTGTGTTGAATGTTGAATTTATAGACATATAAACAGAAACTGAAACTAAAGCTGTTGATGCTAGACTCTGGAAAACATGTCATTTTTGCCGCCCCTGGCACCGTTTGTGCCTGGAGCAAGAAACATAGGTGCAGCAACAAGCTTTGTATTTTATGATTAGGCCAAACATTTACAAAATTATTGTAAGTAGGAGGCCAATTGCTTTACAGCTTAATTGCTGTAAATCAGTTAAACATTGTAGCGTCCTTCCACAACTTTGAATTTCTGTCTCTTTGTACTTAGTGAAATGAATGCATGAAAGTTCTTGAAATTATTTGCTCTTTCTAAATAACCAAAATCTCAATTTATTTGTCGGAAAGTCGGTGTATATGGGCATAGATTTTAAAATCGATAGTTTGAGATGAAAGCAATGGAGCAAAATTGATTTGTTGGGCTACACCACTGTGTAAAATCTTAGTCACCAACTATACAATCGTAGCTGCGGAGGGAATTTTTCTCCTGAAAATGGGTGATTCGGCCAACCAGGTGATTGGATACAAGACATTTGGGAGGGGTCTTGCCCATTTTGTTTTAATGCAGGACAAAAGCAAACAACCAGCAAAAGAACTGTCTCAAATATTATTACTAGGGGTGTTGCACCAAGACATGAATTAAAGCCTTTGATCCAAATAACAAATGTCTGCAAAATAAATAAAAACATTTATTGCCTTCATTCTCGACCTCAACTTTGTTCCATTAAACTTATTAAAAGAAACGGCTACAATCTGAGAAGTGTTCAGATCAGTCTATATTTAAGTAAGATGATTGGGATTAGAGGCGTAGAGGCGATGCTTTTATTTATACCAACTTTTGGTGAGTGATTTCAAAAATTTAAGTAGGGTTAAGTTGAGTTAAAGTTTAATTTGGCAGATCTGAATGAATAAAAATATAGTTAAAACTTGAAATTTTTTGGTAAATAAAGTAGTTGCTTTCACAGTACTTACTTCACTGATTACAAAAATGACTTTTTTGTTAAATAGATAGAATTTCTTGTTTCTGGCATTATCAAATGCGCTCATTTCAAATCTACAAGAAATTTTTCGCTGCACATCAAGTTTTTTACTTATTTGCCATTTTACTATCGGTAATAAAAACATTACTAAGCTATAGATAACCTGTTAACGCACAATACTTTGCATTTTGTGGTAACAATCAATCTTTCTATGTAATACAAAGTACGCAACTATAAACGCAAAGTTTTATGTTGGCGTAAAGTTTTTGTACAACTGCACTTAAGTAAATACGAAGCAAATTGAGTTACCGATAATTTCAACTCTACCAAATTTGTACTTCAGGTGTGAACACTAGGGTTACAACTTTTTAACTTTTTTTTTCAAAACTGATTTCCTGTGGTGGGAATGAATGAACTTTTGCTTATAACTGCTGAAAATGATGTTTATTTTGTTGAGCCAACAAAAAAGGTCACGCATAAACCACTTTGAAAAATTCGCGATTACACCTTACCGTTATGTATAAGAAATGACTGTATAATACCATGAAAAGATAATTCCGCCTTCTTTAAATGAAGAAAAATGTAATAGTGACATCATAAACCACAGTATCATTCACTTCAGACACATAATATTTCAGAATTAAACTTTGTTTTGAAACTAAAAATTTGTTTCTATTCATATTTAAGCATAGAATTAGCAACTTCTAACAGTAATATCTTATCCTAAACTTTGAAATATTCAAATTACCGGTAATACAACATGTACAAGAAAAATTCAATTGCAACAAACAAGAACAAGGAAACCTGGAGAAAGAACTTGGTGCAGTTTCAACAACCATCAAGAAGAGGCAATATGGCAATATACGAAAATCCTCTCAGTGATCGGAACCGATTGCCCCTGAAAAGCCACGTGATGGGGCGTTTTAAATTTTTTCAGTCCACTGTTAAAGAACGGAAGAAGAGGATCAGTCTAATTGCTGCGGAGGTAAAAGCTTTATGGAGCACAAAACTGAACTTCCCCATGTATCAGATCAGGCCATTTGCTCAAAGCTTGAAAAGCTCTTGCTTGAGTACGACTCTTGCAGAAAGAAGAGTGACTTTGAGTCATTAGATGAACTGTTTGACGTGACTAAGGAGAAAGGCGAATGGCTTTGCAAAGAGGATAAGGAGCTATACAAATTGCAAATCCAGAGTAAAGGCCAGGTTGGTTATTCCACTGGCAAACTTGCTAGTGTTCAAACTATCCACCCATCCAAGCGAAGGAAGACACTCGAAGCAAGTGCACCAAATTTGGCAACTGCAAGCAGTTCAGTAGATTTAGTTTCTTCCGAAAGCAGTTCCGACTCATCTGATACTAGTGAAGAGAGTTCTTGGGAAGACGAAGCTGTACCATCAGCAAGCAAAAGAAAGCATGACTCTACCGGCGTGGCAAAGCGGCTTGTTATAAGCTCAAAGCTATCAACCCATAAAACATCAAAGCTGTGCCATCAGCTTTCTGGTGAAGGCATTGACATACCAACACCAAGTCAACAAGGAATTCATAAGGCTCTCTTGGAAGAAGCAGAACAACTGAAGCAACATTTGATTAGCACACTTCATCGTGAAAAGTGGAGCTTGCACTTTGACGGTAAACGAATACAAGGCATTGAATATCAAGCTGTTGTCTTAAAAAATGCAGCTACGGAAATCAAGTTGGCTGTGCTTCAGTTAAAGGATGGTACAGCTGCAACCATTGCAAAGGGGATCCAAGGTGTCTTGGATAACTTTAAGTTGTGGGGATCAATCTTGATGATTGTTGCTGACACGACAAGCGTCAACACTGGAAAGAAAACTGTAGTGGTCGTTCGGTTGCAGCAGATGTTCGAAGAGAATGGTAGTTCCAGGCCAACGTTTATCAGTTGCCAGCATCATGTACTTGATCGCATTCTTCGTCTAGTCATGGACGATGAGCTGCAGGGCTCAACCAAATCCCCAGACATCGATTATTTTTTTGTGAAGGATTTGACAAGCAGATATGATCAACTAAAGGAAGCTTTCAGCAATGGTAAAGCTAAGATCAAGGAAACAGGTGGTTGGAGAGATGACATGAAATTTTTGTACCACCTCACACGTGTCTTTCGTCACATCATGGAGAAAGATGAAGTCCCTTTAGTGAACTTTCAACAGATTCCTAACATGAGCAATGCACGCTGGAATTCTCGTGCCATCCTGGTACTCCTTGCATTCATTCTGATGCCTGAAACTCGAATCAGGCTTCGTAAAATCTGTTCATTCGTTTCTTACCAATGGGTTGACCATTGGTTTAGCAACCACTTGTTCCGCAATGAGGATTTTGATGAATTATCAGATGCTTTGGATGGATACCCAAAAGGTCTCAAATGCTTAAAAAACCACTGGAAACGAGATGACTCACCCATTAATATTGCTAGAAGCAACCAATGCTGCGAGCGTGCGATAAAAGTTATGCAACAGTTGCAGGCATTTTGCAGAAACACGGATAACCTCTCCCTGAGATTTATCCTTTCCAATGACATTAATTTGTCCAAGTGACTTCTTTGTTTGATTTTTGAACCGTAACAATGCAATACATGCTATTCTTTGTTTCTTGTATACAACTTGGCAAAGGCTTTGTATGTCTTTAAGATCCAATCAAAACACCAAAAAATTGCATTATTTAAAACCATTTTGTGCGTGACCTTTTTACATCAAATGTGAATAAAAATTGGATTTTCTTGAATCTTTTATAAAAGTTCATCAAGTTATAATACAGGGATAGGGGGTTCTGAAAAAGTTGTAACCCTAGTGAACACACAAGCGTTAGAGTTAACTCGAAAAATCAAAATGCTCATGACAGTTTGCATTTATGGCTAAGCTATTCGGTTGTGGTCGCGTTGCCCGCACTGCCCCCGATTAGCAATATCGAGGTTACGAATATTGGTTCGGCCAGCCAATCCGACTTCACCTGTATAGTTATAAACGCAGTGATATAAAAAGCTTATGTGTTTTGACGTATTCAGTTGCAAAACAAACGTACTGTTTTTTGACATGAAATCGATTAAAGCAGCATTGCGCATAGCGGCTGTATATCTGCCAAGTTTCGTGAGAGAGCCTGCCAATATTTTATTTATCCTGTTTTCATTATAGGCGTCCTCAAACTTAACAAATGTTATGTTTTCAACTCAGCAAGTGCTTGAAAGCATACCAAAGTTATGGTAGGGCGCCAAGGTAATTGATATGTATTTTTTTAGATTAAGCTGCTAAATACAAGGCCCACTACTTAGAACTTTATTTTGTAAATAAAAGCAGCAAGAAAGCTTCAACCGTTTCCTGTTGTTTGACGAAGCAGAAATAACCCGTAGTGATAATATTACTAGCCCTACAAAGCAACTCGACTGGTTCACTGCTAATCAACTGCTGTTCGCTTGGCGCGGAAATCAGAGAGTTGAAGCCTGGTGTTGCCGCACTAGCAACATTTCATGGAGTGCTACTTTTGATAAACCAGGACAAGCGATGCTCTGTCGAAGCCAGAAATTTGTTATTATGCTGACATCAAAGATTGTTTTGGCTCTGGATTTTTCCTGGAGATTTATAAGCTTATCAGGAAGTTAGTCATCTTTTTTGCACTTTCGCAAAAAATGATTGTTCTATCCTGGTAGCAATGTTTGTTTTCTCCCCAAGATAATGCAAGAATTTTTATTCAAAATTTTGTCAAATGTTCGGTGGTATTTTGAATTATGGCTTTTGAAGTTTCTGCATTCTTAAATTTCTCGTCAAGCACTTTGAAGTAAGCCATATTTTCTTTGTGTACCGGGGTTTTGCGAAAATCTGCTCTGGATTGTTAACTGGAAAAAAGACAAATTGAAAAAATAAAACTTAAACCAAATAACCGCCCGGTCTGTTATACGGCAGTTGCACATTGCTTGTGTCTGAACAACTAGGCTACACATGCACACACACAATAGATGTATAATCCATATTTATTTCAAAGTTTTGATCAAGATTATACCGCACCAAAGCTTCTCCTCAAGTGATGCCAACTGTCCCGTCAGCTTAAAAACGAGGTTGCTATTAGCATGTCACTGTCCACAAACCCTTCACACACATCAAATTCATCATCACTGTTGACCACTGTCTCTATTTCTTCATTTGTAGTTATCTCAAGATCGCTTTCCTCAGCTTCCTCCTTGTCATCACCACCATTCTCAATTTTTAGACCTGACACAACCCTCTGTAGACAAAAGTTTAGCAGATCTGATTTCACAGTTTGTCCACCAGCAGCAATTCCACAGCATTCAAAAGTGCGCCTAATGGTTTCTTCGTTAAGAGTGCTGACAGTCTGTTTTACGAAATCCAGTATTTGTTGGTAGAATAGCTTTTTGCAATACCCTTTGTTAGTGCATTCTTTCTGTTGTTTAACACATTAGCATGTGTTGAAAAACACATTAGGGCTCGCGCCCCCTTAAAAATTATCATATTGACACCATATAAACGCCTACCTAAAACAAACGCCTGTGGGCGGATTAAAAACTGGGCGGTTTTTCGGAAAACTCTCGTTTTTTTCCACATAGTTAGCTTATTTATGAAGACATAAACTTTCTGAAAAAAGACAATTTGATTAGTAATTAATCCTTGAAATGACAAATTGAGCTCATTAAAAAGTCAAAAAATACCAGCCAGGTAGCATGGCATGAACAGAAAATTTTGGTCTTCAAACTTTTCTGGTGCCATCTTACCAGCTTTCCGCAAGAGCACATCAATTTCCTTTGACAGATTTACAGCTCTATCCAAGACACGGTCTCGAAAAAGCCATCTGACTTCAGTGTGATATAACAGCACAGTGTGTTCTGATCTCATTATCTCGCAAAATGCTTTAAAAAGCATGTATTAAAGCGCCTTGTTGTATTTTTTGACATAGCCAATTGTCGTTCTAAAATCATAAGTACAATGTTTTAATTAGGAGGTTGCGCAAAGCCGCTACATTTCTCCAAAAATTTTTGAAGTCTCTTGCATAGTCTTTTTTGCCTTATTTTCAGCTGTACCTATGAACTGGACTTGGTTGCAATGTAAACAGGCAATGATTTCAAACACTTTTGTCAATTTATTTCGCAACTTGCTTGGAAATATAAAAGTAAAATTATGGAGTTGGGAAGGGGGACGCCAAAGTGGTTATTGTATAATTTATGAAATAAGCTATTAAACAATCGGCATGCTAATACGACTTTTCGTAATTGTATGCCGATTTGTGTAGCTGAAAATCTTTGGCTACGCTCATATTTCTAGGTCGTAGCAAAATCGCAGCTAGGATAAGTGCAACCTAACCCAAAGTCAAGCGCTTTCAGTTTAGTTATTACTAGTGGTTAGGTTATGGTTTGAAGAGCATAAGCCAAGAATCAGGTTATTGTGGGAAAAATGCGCGTAATTGTTGTGATTCCTGCAAGATTTAACGTAAAATATAGCCAATGTGTTCAACTTTGCTACATCTCATTAATATGTTTTGCAGATGAAGATCGGTCAGACTTGTGACACGACTGTACAAACTTATTCTACGTTGTCATTGCATTACTAAAAATCAGGTTATTAAAACAACCACCACGTAAGTACTTTAACGTATCCATCTTCTCTCTCGGGCAGCATGCAAGTCGTTTGCTTTCATTAAAACTGCAAATAAAAGCTTTACACGTAACTGCTGCCTGCTGCTTTTCTTCGCCTTTTTTTACTTCAATTGTACCAAACAGCAAAATGACATTACAGAGTGAGTTTGAAGCGTTCAAAAAAAATGTGTGCTTTAGAATGCTTAAAATGCTTAAAAAGAATCGCTTGTTGCATCGTCAATTGGTCAATCGCGTCCAGTTTGATGCCTGCACGCCCAGTGGTTTTGGAGAAGTAAAAACATACAGATAGATGGAATTGCGCTTTATTGTGTAGATAAACATTTTCAACAAGTCTAACAATGATAAGACGGTTTTATGTAAACTTCCAACTTTGGGACTAGACAGTATTTCCACTCTGAGCAGCAACTTCTAACAAATACAAGTAACTCAATGATAGACAATTTGTACTCTCAAAAGCGAACGTTTACAAAAAGGCCTTTGAATTGCATCAATAAGCTTATTTATTAACTTCCAATTACCGAAAATTTAATGAATTATTTCTATCAAGAGCAAATTGCATACCTGAAAACATGAGATACTTAAAACTTTACAAACAATGCCTTGTTTCGATTCGATGTTGTAAACTCAATTCCCTTCCAAGCCATTTTAATAAAGATAAAAACAAATTAAAATTAGTGAAAAACATTTTGCACTCTATTTGCAAGTCATTTTTCAGACTAATCCACCGCGATGCCATGCTGCTCGACCCCGCATCCTAGCCAATCTGCCACAGATGATCTTAATCAAAGGTGCAACAAGCAAACTTATCGTTTTTTCGCTTTACTTCTTTCGTGTTCTATTGAGCCCCTGGCAGAAACTTTGTGAATGGCCATTTAAGAACTTTGGTATGACTCAACAAGGAAAATAAACTCAGATTTAGTGAGCGCCCCAAGTGGGCGCAATAAACCGCTACGCTACAACTCTGGCTTGAAGGGGATATTCACTTTCCTGCCTTAACTTTTGCCGCCTTATAGTCTTGCTTAAAACTGTCGATAAGGGAGAACGGAATGGAAGGAATAAACTTCAAATCTTTTTAAAAGTGTAGATACGATATGCTTTTCTTAGTTTTTTTTTTGAGACACTTACAGGTAAGTTTCCTTAAAAATTTTTCTTCAATTAGTCTAAAATACTCTTGAAAGCAATTTTACAACTAGATAGTGCTCCGACATCTTTTCCATATATTATTGCTTTTGTGATGTATTATTACATCACTTAGATCAATTTTAGAAATATTCATTAAAAGATTATTAAATGTAAAACTTATAAAGCGATGACTTGAATATACAAACAGATTTTTTGGATACGATGAGTTATGCTCAATAATTCTCCTGGATATGCTTTTGTATGTTGGATGGTTCTATTGCATGTCGTTTATTCAAAATATTTTCAGCAAGCAAACAATTTGAATGAAAATTCTTACCATATTTATTTACCACCTGAGTATCGAGTCAATAGTTACCAGCAAGCTGCAAGGCAATGCCAGCAAAATAATCGATCAGTACTTGCTGCGATCAAAACGAAAAGAACCCTTCGTTTCTTGGTTAGACGTCTACAAGAACTAACTTCAGCAGCAGGTTATCATTCAAATATGTTGCAATTGAAAATCACAGACAGTTTGAAGGAAAAGTAAGATAAGAATATTTGAAAAAGAGAAATATGTTCTTTCCCAAAGCAATTAATGTTTGTAGTGCTTTTGGTTTATGTACCTCGTACATTGTGCATCTGCTTTTGCTTTGCTAAGACAGCGCCAAGAAATGGAAACACAACCTTGACCTTGTTCAGAAATTAAATTGACAATAGTTAAATTGAGAGTAGTCTTTAAAAGCAACAAAAATTGTTGTCCTTGATCAAATGAAAAAATCCATATAAATATGGGAAGCTAAAAACCAAACGAAAACCCCGGTGTCTGATGCCAACGCATTTTCTAATCTTCTTTGTTCATTCTGATACCAATATTACCGATTACGCCAATTAGAACTCTTAGAGGCAAGACAACTGTCTTAGCAAAAAGATGACGAGATTTTGAACATAAATAAGTTTTATTTTCTTTCAGATCAAAAAATTTTTGTTGGCCTGAAACGAATTAATGGTAGTTCTACATTTAAATGGGTTGACGGGACCACGCCAACATTTTTCTTTCAGTCATGGCTTTTAAATCATTCTTTCACAAATTTGACCAAAAACTGCGTCGTTTTAGATGGAGCCGCTAAGCGCTTACGAGTGACTAGTTGTTTCAATATAAACGCAGGATGCATTTGTCAAAAACCAAAGAAATACAGTTCAATCAAAAAAGGTATGTTGTCATGGTAATTTTTGCTTCGGATTAATGTAAATGTTCCGAAAGTGGGAGCCATGCACCATTTGCTCTTTAGTTGCCTTTCACAAGTCTCCGAGCAGACAATGGCGGATCATTACTCAAGGCCGATCAGGTTAATAAATAAAACCAACGCTGAAATTTTGAATCGACTAATTTACAATAATGATGTCACAAAGGTGCATTTTTAACCTTTTTACTAGCAAGCTACTCAACAAGTGTTGTCTCAATTCTGATAACAAGCGGGCAAATCAATGGCAATAGTTCTGAGTACAGGCTGCTGATAGTTTACGGCTATGATTAAATTAGCCATTTGTATAAACAGCTCATTGCAATAGTATTTAGTATGCAGAACATTGTGTAGGCGGCACAGATAGATTTGAAGTTGAAATGTATTCAATTATCATTGACATGCTATCTACTAAACTGGAAAACCACTTAAGAGCGTATTTTGACATTGAGAACAATACTTGTTTTTTTAATGACTAATCTCTACGGTTATATTTATGGTGTCAAAAAAGGCCTCGCAAATCAATAGCCTAGGGTCCCACCTGCTCTTAATCTGTCCTCGTAAATGAGCCAGGGTCTATCGTATTCGATCTATTCTAAAGTCTTTTTGTGATATAAGAAATAAAAATGCTAAAAAAATGGAATTTATTTTTCTAATGACCTGATTTATTGTGAAAATAAAACCTGCAATGTACTGTAGTTTAACTAAGCTAAAAGTATTTATCCACCCATTTGACCTATAGTAAAGCTGAAAATTCGATTTCGAATTTCGTCACATTAACATTGTTTTTGAGCAATAAGAGACAAATTTATTTAATTTTTTTATATCATGAGGCGTTTGCTAATTAATAAGCTTTTAAAAAGACTGTTCAAGAAAAAAGTTTGAAAAAAATTGCGCTGACTTGTTTCCGATTAAACTTTACGTTGCAGACGATGCCGTAAAGATTTTTCTTAGGGGGCTCTGAGTCGTGATACTTTAACTACTCTCAAGTAAAAAGGTTTACCAAGAAAAAGATAGAGTGCAGAAAAGCCTTCCAAATTATATGCCAAAAATTATCTTTCCACTGGGTCCTGCTTGCTCAGCAAATAATTGGCCATTGCATCCACTTCTCAGTCATAACCTGGACCGCATTAAAAGAAAGGATTGGTGGCAATCGGAATTGGATCAGTTCATGGAACCACTTGGTCTACGGCAGTCCTTGAATGCCTTAAAAAAGACATGTAGGCAACAATGGTTTGGCCGTGTCTTCCCAAGGGAAAAGTGCTCCAAAATTCTTATTAATCAATTTCGTTTGATGCAGTGAGCAACAAATTTAGGTTCGATTTTATTTATAGTACATGTTTGTCAGAACTCTGTTTGTTTAATCTGACGTAGCTGAAGGAGGGTACGTACAGCTTAACAGCACAGTACAATCATGAACAGTAAAATATAAATGATTGTTTACTATCTTCTCTTCAATGCATTATCTCGCCGTCATTGACTGTAAGAACTATTTTGCGGTGTGATGACTTAATTTTATGATAACACCACACCGTGTAGCAAAACTTAATCTCTCGTAGCTTTTGCAAAACTTTTGACAAATATGTTTTGATTCATCACTCTTTCTTAAAACTATAATACTGTGAATCGCTGCTGTTAGTTTCCGTCGTCAAATATTAGTATTTATAAGCACTAAAGTGCTCTTAGGCTACAGGTAAAAATGCAGTTTTACTGTGGATCAAGCCGTAGCCTATAGTAAGTAAATTTTGAGAAATCAAATTACCTTTCGTCAAAAAAAGTGAAAGAAAAACAAGAGCAAGCACGTTAACACAAAACAACGATGACTTGCTGTTATTCGCGTATTATGGGGGTACGAAGGTCGATGGCTCCTAAAACGGTATGACGATAACCAAACTTGAAAACGTAAAAGGTCATCATAACTGTTTGGAGGAATTGATTACTAGGAATTCTCGATTTCAAAATATTGTCCGTCAAAAAATGTCTATAACTTTATAAAATGCTTCTTCCCTCCCCCCAAAATAGTTGTTTCTACACAGGCCAGTGTTTACAGTCAAAGCTTGTAACTTCATCAAAAAACTGACAAATCCGTAGTAAAAATAAGTAGCCTAAAGCCGGCTACCTCTACTATTTGTTTTGAATGTAGCATGATTAATTTAAAGCTCTGATAATTCGTTTACCATAACCAAAACTATAGTCTGGCATTTTGTTTCTGTTAGTTCAGCGAATTATTCTCAATCGGTGCGGAAAATATTGAATTTAGCAAATTCTTATGTTGTTCTGGGTATGAAGAAAATGCAGTCTCCAATGCATTTGCAGGGTTTCTTGAGAGTGCTGAATGGGTTAAGGAAGATGAAGAAGTGAAAATAGTTCCTGATTGCGCGCTTGATTGGTAGGCTGTATTTTTAAGACGTACACAAAAATTATATTCTCTGGTGAATAATGCACAAGCCACCCATTCAATACCAAAAAGAATGATTAATATAGGTCGTAAAAGTGCTTTTCTTAATTTCATTTGTAATCTCGACCTCAGCTTAGTCAGGTCTCTACCTAGCCTACACAACCAATTTCAGTGGAGCCCCGTTTGGCCACCACCTCGATAACCAGACAACCCCATTATCAGGACCACTTCTGTGCGCGGTCTTTCGTAATCTGTTCTATGATAATGCATTGCATTCTGTTTCAATAACGCGTCCATCCCGCTATAGCGACTGCTTGAATGCGGTCCCGTAGGTGGTCAGGTAACCGACGTTCCACCTTAGTAAATAACATGCAATTTGCAATAATTTATTAATTACTTCCTATTTAACAGAGGCCGATAAGATTTTTAACTGTCGATTCTGGTGCAATTGGCATACTGCTTTGGCATTTGAAAATTTTGCTCTTAATATTAATTTCAATGGTTTTTTAATCAAAAAGCAGATAGAAGATAGCTTACATATGGCACTCTACACTTTTATTTCTAACAAGAGCGGATTAAATTTAATCCTACCATAAATAAAAAACCCACAACGAGGTTGATGCAGGCTATATTTGACGACGCTGATCCTATCATGCAATTATTAGTACTTCAGTTTGGGGTTGTGTATGGGATAATCTGTGTCCTCGCAGCCCAAAATGAGGCCCTCCCAAAACTTTAGACCGGGTCCTTTCTAAATCGTCTCTTGGCAAAGTTCGGTGAAAAGAAATTGCATATAAGACAAGTGGCAAGAGGGTTGGGCCACTTGTGAAGAAATTGAATGAAGCCTCTGGAAGCGGCGTTGTTGGTTCGGGCGCTTTTTCACTAATATTTAAAATCAAGCTGAAGTTACCGTCAAAGCAGTTTTACAGCATTTTGAAAGGCAAAGTTTTGTGATAAATAAAAAGATCTGGATCAAAATATCATAATCTGAGTTAAGTTTTCTCTTTTAATACAATGAGAATTTGTAAAAAACTATGCAACTGCCACATGTTTTTCCTGATCTTGTCTTTAGCAACTGTTCAAGTTTATGTTTTCAGATTAATAGTTGTTGTTGCAGTCATGACCTCATTGCACTAATTACTACATTCATAATTAACAAGAATCAATGATACGATAAATAAGCTCCATGCAAAATTTAGATAGCTGTCTGCAAATCTGTTTAAATTATTTAAAGATTCCCACCTTTATATAGTCCGCAACTACAAAATGTTGGAAACCAAAGATCTGTAAAAATTTTCGTATTTGAAGATTGTTCAATTTCTGTATTACGTTATTGCACTGCTTTTAAAGTTAATCGATTGTTTTAAAGATTTTATTTAAATTCATGTAAAAGTTTTATTTAAATTTATCTAAATGATTTATTTAATCTTATCTTTTCCGGGCTCTTTTTGTGCTATTTTGAGCCGGGAGAGGTCAAATCGATCCAAGCACTTCGGAAGCGAATAACTTTGCAACAGCTTGCACTAGGGTTTTTATTTTTTCTTCAGAAAGTGAAGAATATCTTGCTTTGTCTAACTACAGTGGAACCTCGCTAACCGGGCCAGTCATTGGATCGCAGCCAAGTGGTCGTGTTAGCGGGGTGGCCGCGTTAGTGCATTTTGCTATGTTAGCATGATGTTTGCAGGAATTGGACAGGCACTCGTAAGCTCAGTAATTTAGGTATGTATGACAATTTAAATTGTAAAACAATAATGCTTGACAATTTATGTTGTCAACAAAATTCGGTTTCTAATTTTTCAAAAATAAAACATAAACACAATATGAGTTTAATCACTACTGTTAAAAATTCTGGAACGGACCTTTGTCTCCATGTATTCGCGCCTTTAGTTTACTTGTATACAGCCGAAAATCTGTTTTTCCTTTTACTATACTCTGTATTTGAGTTTTGCTTATACTGAAACTCTTTTGACAAGTTCACGTCGCGTTTTTTCCACGCTTATTTTCTGCTTTATATCCATAACCTTTTATTTGATTAAAAATTTTTCCGGTTTTGTTTTACCCCACACCATATATTTTCTTGAGGTTATAAACGAAGTACAGAGTGTATTTTAACCAGCACCTTGCAAACTCACTGGCTAGAGTTTACCAAATCTTAAAACAATTATTACTGAACCCTATCAACGTTGGTTAGTTTTGATTTAAGAGTGGCAATGCCTATTCATTGTGGGATCAGAATTTCCACTGTGATTACGCACGCTAAATATATGACTAAAATTTTTTTAAAGAAATGCTTATTCCATCTATTACTACATGTGAACATTTTGTATTTTTTTAAAAAAATATCACTAAAAAACTTTAAGTCCAAAAAAACGTCACCCTCAATATCGAAAAATGTTTTACATATGTAGTGCAGTGTGATAGAGGGCTTTTGCATTATCTTTGCAGGTAGAGCTATGAAATGATCCTTCAAATTAAGTTCTATTTTCTAAAGCATCTTTTTGGCTGATTAACTTAAGTTTTTCTTTCATTCCAGATTTCAGAAATAAGATTTACTGTATTGCTGAATGAGTTTAATAAAATGTCGAAAAACGCACCTTCTTCAGACAAAATCCAGAAAATTTGGTCTTTAAATTTGTTACGGTTTCAAAAAATCAAACGTTTAAGAAAGCACTTGACTGTCAAAAATCTCAATCAAATGCATTAAATTTCCAAGAAACAGCAAATCCTAGATAAATACAAAACTTTGGCTTTTCATTCGAAAAGCAGAAAACATAGAAATGCAACGATAGCAAGTGAAGTAAAACAGCTTGGAAAAACTTGAACTTGCCAATTCAACAAGGCAGATCAACAGTTGCAAGAAAAATTGAGAGTTTCATAAAAAAAAAGTCTGGAAAACTTAACCAAACACCAGGAAATTACAAATTTGAGAAGATGTTTAGTGTTACCAATGAGGAAGAACAATAGTTGTTTCAAGAAGACAAAGATTTTTATGAGTTGCAGATCTGAATAAATGGAAATGCTGGTTATAGCACCACAAAAAAATATTCGAAAACGATTCATCCTAGAAAGCTAAAATTATTCAAAAGAAAAGCATCAGTGAAACCAGATTTTGTTTTTGACGGTGCTCAAGAAATATTAGAACAGTGTTTGCCAAACTGTGTGCCGTGGAAGATTTGCAGGTGTGCCGCTGGCTTTTTTAAAATACTTAATTTTTATTCATGTTTTCAGCCAAAATTGCGTAAATACTGCTATGAGGTAATGGTTGATAACTCCGGAGATCGTGTTGTGTTGCCTGAAAAAGTGGTAATTTCCAAAAAAATAGAAAGTCACCTTTCTCGTTGTCACTTATAATGCCACTCGCAATCAATATGATTAGAGTCATGCGGCTGTTTTGCAGCGAAATTTGTTTTGCTTTTGTTAGTGTGCCAACAGGCAAAAAGTTAGGGAAACATTGTATTAGAAGGTCAAGAATGAATGTGCGAAGACCTGAATTCTTGTAGCAGGGAAGGCTTTGAAATTTTCTCCTACCCTTCCTCTAAAAGGCAAAAAACTGATTATTCATTACGTTTAGTGTCCTCAGCAAAATTAAGTACGAGCAAAGCATAAAAGTCTGTATAGCGTTGTCTGAAACAGTGTTTCCACATTCACTTCAATTCAAAGTGGTGTTTACAAGGCTTTGACGAGCAAAGGGATAAAATTAAAAATGAATTTTATAGAAACCCTGAAAAATGATCACTGGAGTTTGTACTTTGATGAAAAGATCGTACAAAAAAGCGAACATCAGGTAGTAGTTTTAAAAAATGAAAACCAAGAAATCAAACTGCTGTTCTTAAACTGATAAATGAAAAAGGGAAGAAATATTCAATAAAATAAAATTTGCACTTGATCAATATAAACTCTGGCCATCAATAAAAACGATTGTGTTCGATATAACTGCAGCAAACACTGCAAGATATTCAGGTGCAGTCACACGACTACGGAAACACTTTGAAAATATTTGATTCAAAAAACCTGTATTCATTGGATGTCAACGCCATATTATAGATACAATACTGAAACATGTCCATAAAGATCATCTAGGCGAAACATCAATATCACCTAATCTCAACAACTCATTTTTTCCAAAACTGATAGTCCGTGGGCTAACTAAGGCACACCGTGCACCCCCTCACACCAATAAACGAAACTGTGTTTTTCTGGTAGATTTTTATGTGTTTTTTAATATTAGATATGTTAACATTGAATAAGCTCTTACGCACTACCGGTTTTGAGCCACTTGATTTGTTGTACCAACAAAACATTTTTTCTGATTTTGGGGAGTAATAAAAACATGAATGGCAATATTTTTGTATTGAAATATCATAAATACGTTAGTGACCACTCAAAATGTTAATACTGGAGAGCTCTACAATGTAAGTTTTGATTTATTCAAGGAAATATTCAAATTATCCAACTGGATTATATCAAATAAACGCCTATTAATCATTTAAAAGGTCCTCTTTTTATGTAAAGTTTTTGTGTGCTTTGATTTTATTTTTAGTCAATACCATTGTCTGTTTTAGATTCAGGTTCTTCATCACTTTGATCGTCAGTGGATATTTTGTCTATTCCCCCATCAACTAGTCTATGCTCATTCTTAGTCTCAAGTGCTTTGTCCGAAATGCCAGCGAGATGAGTTGGGAGTATATCCCTATCAGACTATTTTGGCTCAATGATTTTGTTTGCTAAAATCCATTCATTGTTCCCAGGTGGTAATGGAATAACTGGTTTGGAAATACGGAATCGTTTCCAAATTACCTCTTGGTAGTTCACTCTTTTTAGGTGTTCTCTTAAGCAGGCTCTCGGGGGTGGAAAGGATGACCATTCGGCACTCTTCTTTAGATTCAGTTGATTTTCTTTGCCACAGCATTTCTTTAAAACCATTTCATAGCGAAAATCATCAGCAGTTAAATGGCTACCTATGGGCTTGTACATGGAACACGTGAATTCTTCCAGTTGATAAAAAAGATCTTCCGACACATCCCATGACTTTACGGCTCTTGAAAACAGCCTGATAACGTGGTTTCTTTTGGAGGAGTTTTATCGGCTTCACTTTTCCAAATGCCTTTAAAAGCACAGGCCGTGTCACATCTTGAAAAAACATACAGACTCAGCAGAGCATTTTAGTAAAGAGGAGTGAAGTCATGTGTCAGTTGAGAGATAAATGACAATCTTCTCTTGCACCTGGAGCCTGTGTCAAACAGGAGAGTGATGTTTATTGTTGATGCATAATAAAGAAAAATAAAGAAAATATCACTATCTGCGCTTCTGACTTGAACATAGTTATATTGATCGACTGCATAGGAGCAATATAGAACAACCCTTGTGCCTATTTCCTCTTGATCAGACTCCAACTTGGGAATCTCTGTTATCATCACTAATTTTCCTTGTCTTTAAGTAGGTAGGCCTTCTCTTCACAGATAAATATAACTTATTTGTTTTGAAGCTCCCTCCCAAAATCATCCCTGCTTCACACCTTTAGAAGCAATCTCACAAGCTGCTATTTGTTGAAGTCATTGCTAAAAAATGATTTCCAGTTTTCAGGTCGTTTTGTACTTTCGCCTTTAATTATGCGTTTTTGACCACTACCGCGGCTTGTCCTTTCCAAGGTTTTGATAGAATTTTTCTTATAGCCAACATCTCAGTGCTAAATACGAGATCAGACTTTCCCAAGATACTGACATCCTATTTTTTTGGCATATCTGTTTAAATGTTGCTGGCACTTCTTTCATGCAGTACAAAAATGCATTCCTATCTTCAACATTCAACGTTTTGGCATTTAACAGCATGGTAAAATCATCTGATTCTTTTGTAAGATAAGTAAATCCATTGCTCTTATTGGTCTTCAAAAGGTAGCCGTCGGGTATTGGCATGAGTGGATATTTCATCAGTTCTCTCATATCAATCTTTTCTGATTGTTTTTGTGAAAGCACTAACAATTGAAACGCAACATTTGCTTGCTGCTTGTACTGAGCTTCACGATTGCTTAATGTCTTTACAACTGATGCCTTCCCCATAACCGATAATGCTTTTTAGTTCAGGTTTTTCATTGGCTCAAAGAACTGCTCTTTCTTTTGAAACCTATTAGATACGAAAGCTTCCTTTGCTGCAGTGCCAGACAATTCAGCATTCATGATACTGTATCTGATTCTATGTAAATGGTACTGCAGCACCAGATGAAATGAGGTAAAGTTTATCATCCATCTCTACTTGGCATGGGTCCTTGAAATTTTAAATTGCTTTCACTGTCCTGCCAAATGTTGCTTTTTCACTTTACTTTCACATGCGATGGCCGAGTATCACGGTGTTTTCTGCCACTACCATCATCATATATATTTGCCTTCTGAAGCACTACTTCAACATATCTCGATCTTTCGTGGGCTGTACGTGCCCAGCGACGATAAGCTTCATAGTAAATCAGGAGACCTGAAATCTCGGCACCCCGCCAGTCCGGGCCTACGTGACATTTGGCATGTCGCGTAAATGTTTCTTCAATGGTTATACCTACTGTACACCTGTTCGCTGGTTTGAATGACCTTGCCACACTTATTGCAGCTAATTTCGGTAATTCCTGGTGAGTTTTCACAATGTTGACCAAGAACAACGAGAAGTAGCAGAGATATCTGGCATAATTTTGACCATCAAAGCTTAAAAATAGATCCACCATCTTACTTAAACAAGCACCACACAAATAGTAATCATTAATTTTCTCTGCATACAGCAAGGAAAGGGCCAACGAATCATAATTCATGTACGCCATGCCAAATTGGGCAGTTTTGCCCTGGCTTCCGCCACGGACCTGTTGCCTGAACGAAGAATATTTTTCAAGAAAATTAGAAAGTGCTTCGTTTTGCATTGCAGCATGCAAGTTTTCTGAAGTTCTCTCATTAATAATATGATTAATACGATCGATTGCTTATAGCAGATCTCATGGCAAGCCTTTTAAATATCTAGTTTCCAAATATCTGTCAAGAAGCAGTCTCTCCAGGCTTTTAGCCATGACTTTGTGGCAATTTATTGCACGATTGTAGTTTTTTCCGGATATCACACTTTTGATGAAATCAACGGATATAACCCCCGCTTCCAACAGCACATCAGCTAATCCGGACTCATTCATTTTTTTACCAATCATTTTTAGGTATGCACTGATCAAATGAAAGGATCCTATCATTACAATGTGGTCATCATAGAAGTCTAGACTCTTCCAAATAATAGGGTAAGCCTTCATGCACAAGCCTAAGTCAAATGTTATGAGAGCGTATTGCTGACCGACCTCTCGCGATGCATTTTTAATACTCTAAGGCAGGGGTGACAAACTCGTGGGCTTCTGGGGGCCACATTGCATGTTGGCAATCGTGCCGCATGATGTTTTTCGATTTGGAGATCACCACTTCTCCGGGTAACGGTATCTATAATGTAGCACGCAGCGAGGTCGATCTCAAAGAAAAGGTTACCTCCTCTCCAGCATCTCCATACCATCGCCCTTCTTCAAGCTTCGTTAATCAGAAATCAAGTTCTGTGGCACGAAGTGAAATTTATCAAGAATTTTAGAATCGTCTCGCGGGCCGCATTGAAAGGATCCGATGGCCGCGAGTTTGACACCCCTACTCTAAGGCACTCTTGTACAGTGGAGTAGACTGTTGTAAGGTGATCAATGATTGGGTGATAATTTATTGTGGTAAAGCGCTTTGGAACTTGACCAGTCTCAGATATGAAGCCCGTCCACCCAGGTATATGCTGAGATACAGTGCTGCTATGCAAACGCCAGATATATCACAGGAAATATTTCAACATTAACTTTGACAGACCATTTCATATTCTACCAATGTTTGATGAGAAATCGTCATTTTTGGATTATCCCTCTTATTTCTATAGAATGGAGGTAAGGTAACATTTGCCAGGGATTTCAGAGATCGTACCCTGTCCTTGGCAGAGATAGCAGGCCTTCTGCCTGGTATCTGTCATGTCTTCATCAGCAGCAGGCTCAGAGGGAATATTTCGTAACAATATCCCGGGCAGGTGTTATTCGAATCTGCACCAAAAATGTCATTAACAAGTTGATCAAAATTATCAAAGTCGCTGCGAAATTATGATAGGTGATGAGGATTTCGTATTATTTGGGGTGTTAGAATGGTATGAGCCTTTTCAAGAGCCTCTGCAAGTGAGGTTTCAAGTTTCAATGAAAAAAAGTAACTTTCTGAATGACCCAGTTGGTTCATTAACATGCTTAGTTTGACACTGTGGGAGAGGTAGCCTAATGTCATGCAAAGCAGAATGTGTTTCGTTAGTGAACACTGGCCTTTAGTTGCTGCCCGACACACGTCCTGACCAATGGATGAAACGAGAAGCTCTATTCTCTCTGATTCTGATCTCTCAGCTTTCCCATTACTGAGAATGCGCAAGAAGAGTTGCAGTCGTTTGGGGTAGGGTTTTCAGTTGTTAGGCTTGAAAAGGTAAACTTTTGTTCAAAAACTGAACTCATAAAATTCTTTCTATGCTTCAAATATAACTTAAGTAATTCGTTGTAAATGTTTAGGACGTTTAGAAGCAATAATTACGGTGTTGAATTGTCTTTACGTTTTAATGTTGCCTAGAAACACTCAGTTAGTCGTCCAAAATCCAACAAAATCACTCGAAACGACTTTCAATCACTACAAACTTAATTGTACCTGTGACCTAGCAGTTTGGCAACCGTTTACAATTGCACTAGTCTACTAAACACCATTTCGATTAACACGAGACAAAGAAAAACAAAATTGCCCGTGGAAGTGTTGCCAAGCAAAAAGTAAAGAAACAAAAGTTAACAAGCTTGGTGAATTTCAACACAAAGCATTACACTAAAGATTGCTTTAACGTAATCACAATCCATTGCATGTTAAACTGTCATAAACAGAAACCACGTACCAAACTTTCAAGCGGTGGTTGAAACTGGTGATTACTTAATGGCCCTTGTCGATATACTTTTTATCGAATTTACTTAAATGAAAACTTACATTGTAGAGCTCTCCAGTATTAACATTTTGAGTGGTCACTAACGTATTTATGATATTTCAATACAAAAATATTGCCATTCATGTTTTTATTACTCCCCAAAATCAGAAAAAATGTTTTGTTGGTACAACAAATCAAGTGGCTCAAAACCGGTAGTGCGTAAGAGCTTATTCAATGTTAACATATCTAATATTAAAAAACACATATAAATCTACCAGAAAAATACAGTTTCGTTTATTGGTGTGAGGGGGTGCACGGTGTGCCTTAGTTAGCCCACGGACTATAACGAAAGACCACGGACAACCGAAAAATGCATTCCACAACACTGGAAAACAGTTGAAGTCAGTAATCGAGATTGGTGGCGAGATGACACGGCTTTTCTTCATCACTTAGTGACATGCTACAGAATTTTTGATGAGTCAGAAAGCTTCCCAAATGTGAATTTTCAATCACTGCCTGGTCTTAGCAGTGCAAGATGGAACTCGCGGGCGATTTACTCTCTGCTTGCTTTTGTTTGGATACCGGAGTAACAGCAGAAAAACTAAGGCAGCATGTGAATTTTTTTGCGCTTCACGGGCTGACATCTGATTTTCTGCTTTAATCCTGCTGACTTTGGCAATTTGACAGATGCTTGCAAGGAGCACCCAAAAGTTTCGCAATCATCGAAGAAATTTTGGTCCAAGAGTCTAACATCTATACTATAGCAAGGCAGCGTTCAAATATCTGTGCAGAGCGTGCAGTTAAAGTGCTACAAGACTTGCTTCCATTCTGCAGATTCTCTAAAAAGTTAAACATTAAACTTCTTCTAACCAATGTTCTATAGGGATATGTAGTCTTCACTTATTTGTTGAAACGCAAATTGTAAAATTGCACAGTTTTTTCATAAATGTTGGTGAATTTTTACTTGTAATAGATTTGAAATCATTTTTTGCAATTGAAGAGTGACATTTTTTTAATGAAAAATCAAAAATGCTATTTTTTCTCGATATGTGCGTAAAAACTCTACCGAAAATCATGTGGGGACATGGGGTTACAAAATTGTCATAACCTTAACGCACGCAATCCTCTTGTTTTGGCGCGATTAGCAATAATCTCTGTCACAACAGTAAAGGTGTTAAGCGCGTTAGTAGTCGCTTTGGCGGGATTGAAATTGCAGTTTGAATCAACTATATGGTCGTCGCGGTCTGGAAAATGGAGTGGTCGCGTTGGTCAAACAAGATACAATGTTTTACTCTAGGAAAATATTCGGGACCGCACAGAAGCAGTTGCGATAATGGAGTGTCCGCGTTATGCTGGTGGTTGCCAATCCAGGTTTCCAGTGCAGTTGTTTTTGTTAACATCAGTTAAATAACCTTCTAATTATTATAAATAAATTATTCAACAGTGATTTTCAAAATTTTAACAACAATTGATAATAAAGAAACGACTTGCGGCTTTTCTTTTTTCGTTGGAAAATGAATCAATGCTAAGGTTTTTCGTTTGCCTAGAAGCTATTTATTTTTGTCTGTCACCATCCGGAAGCAAAAGTTCAAAAATTCTTACATCACCTAGTTTACCGCTTTTACAATAACGACGTAACTTTCGACCAAGGATGACCTTGACACAACTTTGCTCAGGAGGCTGTTTAAACACCCTGCTTTATTTTTACAGTTTATTGGAAACTCTTCACTTAAAAAAAAGTTCTGCTGCTTACGTAACGCTTTACGATTACACGTGTCCTTTTTTTTTATTATGTAGGGCAAAATATGAAAAATTTTGCTAATGTGGATGGTTAAACCGCTATGTTTAGTTTCAAACTATAACAAACGTCTGCGCCAATTAAAAGTCACATAAAAGCCACCTAAATGATAGAAAAAGTTTAAAAATTTCACGCACTTAGCTTGAATGAAAACAAAGTTGTAGCAGTTTTAATTTGCTTTAAGGTCGAGTCCACTCGTTTTGGAAAAATAAGATTTAAATTTTATTTAAAGGGTTAAGTTAAAAGTTACCAAACCTTTTTACATTCTGTAACTGGAAAAAGATTGGAGGCCATTGTTATTCATTGTTTGAATTCCTCAACTCGAAAAACTTTCACTTTCTGTAAATCACTGTGGGCTACTTTATTTATATTTTGTTATTAAATTCCTTTAAAATTATTCAATAGTTTTTAAAGGATTTGTAAAGGTTTTATTGAAATTTTTTATTAAAACTTTTACTTGAAGGTTTAAGAGAAAGGTTACCTACATTTTTGTAGTTGCTCTTGTAGTTTGTAATTACAAAAAATTGAAAAGCACTGTTCACCGTTGTTTAAATTTGCCAGCTTAAATATTTTTCACTTTCTGCAAGCAACTATATATATTACTTTTTTTCATATTTTGTTACTAAACTTGCTCTTACTGCTAAAAACAAAAACTTGAAACATTCTTAGAATCAAGCGCGTTTGTAAATTGATTGAATCGAAATTTATCAATCTTATATTTTCCTTTCCTAAGAAGTGTCTTGCAGGCTATCTCAGAACAATAGCTACAGATGCATGTTGAATAATCTAGCTAGCAAGACCTGTCACGAATTGAATAGAAGCGCTAGAGAAAAAATAGAAAGTAGGCTATAGTGTGAGGTTGCAAACTCGTAAGGCAGTAACGTCACCACACATCTGCTATACGTTTAAATCCAACGCTGGAAAAACTCTTGCAACCAACTTAAAAAATGAACACTATTTATGCAATACTAATGAACATAGCATTAGTTACCAGCAATGAGTATAAGTTAATTTTTAAGAAATTGATTTGGTGTATAATCGTGACCGATCAATAAAAGAATACTTTTCTGTTTAGCTTTTTTCTATTTTCTTTTTTTGATTTGTGATAAACGAAATTTGCCGATGCAGCCAGCATCTGGGAATTAAAGATGAAACTAGTGGATGTGTTATTGAGCATCGCAAAAAGTTGAGCATCGGTTTTCTCCTACGGGAAAATATACGAAGATTGTATTGTTTCAGAACTCTTGCAAGTCGTCCAAACAAATATGGCTTTGAAGCAGCAATTAATAACAAACAACTCGCAAAGCACGAACACTTTACCATTTACCAATTTAAGTAAGCTAAATGATAACTTTCGTTACACATATAATGTCTGTAAAGTAATTTCTACACAAGTCGATAAGAACTCAATCGATGTCTCCCAAGTTAACGTTGATCTGGTTTTCTAAGAAGAGTAAAAGTTCATTTCATCATTTTTTGTTTAACCCTAACCACAATTAAGGATTGGTTCCGAATGGTGGCGGTAGAGGGGTAAATGTTGAAAGATCTACTGTGTAAATAAATCTTTCTCCCAGATAAACATATTAATATCATAAAAATATTTTGTAAAGAGGGATTATTTGACAATTTTTATTTTTTTGGAATTGGGGGGAAATGTAAAGTTAACGTTTTTCCGAACAAGGTTTTCAGGTATCAAAAATCAGATTTTTATCTACACATTTTTGATAGGTGGGGTACTTAACGTCCTTAAATAATTATTTTCTTTACATTTGGTTATGTTTTCTGATACCTAGTTTACATGACTTGCTAGACTTGGATTGTGCTCCAGTGGCGATTTCAGAGCCAATCTTGGAAGGTTTAAAAGAGCTTACAGTAGAATCGATTATTCGGGCCAATTGATAAAGAAATTACATTGAGAGAGAAAACTCAATTACTGGTTGATATGGTACAACTAGGAAAAAAGTGTCTAACACGGGTGACATGTTGCTTGAATATCCTTAAAATTGTTTGAAATTATGTTGAAGATCTTTATTTTAGCGAATATTTTTTAATTTAAAGGGTCGCATTTGAAGGCCGCCTTTACTGTCACAAGCTCTACTGATGCCACTCTCCAAGTCATGTAGTCTGCTGTAGTTTTCGTACACAATACACACTGCAATTTAGGTTTCATAATTCCCGGAAGTGCGGTTGCTTTCTTTGGTTGTGCTGCTTGTTTTTTCTGTTGTAAAAGGTTAGAGAAAAATTGTGTAAAATTAATGCTATTGCTATCTTATCCTGCAATTTTACAAGGACCTAACCCAATGATATTAATGTAGCCTAAAAATGGGCAAGCTGCTTTTTATATCATTTTTCTTTTTTATATTATTATTAGTCGGCTCTACCAGCATTGCCCGCGGACCCCTACATCACTAATGTCAAGGTTGAGAATGCCGGTTCACATAGCCAAGCCGGCTTCATTCCATGGATAGTTGTCAAAACAGTAATAAAAAGCTTACGTTTTCTCACATAAGCAAAAAAACGCAATCACTTAAAAACAACATTATGGAGGTTGGTGATAGCTACTACATGTCTACCAAGTTTCTCAAGTTCCTGCCAACATCTTGTTTGCCCTGTTTTCACCATAGACGTTCTAAAACTCTGCAAACTTTTATCCGTTAAGTTTAGCAAGCGCTGGAAAGCTTATCGAAGTGGAGGAAGGGTGACAAAGTATCGCATAGCACTGGCAGACCATCCACTACAGCTGATCTAGTATAGGTACCACAAGTGTGACGGTCTACGCTATGCATTATTAAAAGCCTCTAGCTTCTTGTCGATCACCAACTGCACTGAAGAGACCTTATAGGTGAAAACAGTGCCACTGTCTGCAGTTTTCTAAGTGCATCGCTATCCTCTTGCATTACTTTAAGAGCTTGTAATTGATAAGTGTTTTCACGATTAAGTTATAAAATATTAGGCCCACTAGCTTCGACTCGTTCGCAACTGCAGGTGTATTTGTATAAGCTAAGATCTGAGGCTGGGTGCACGTTGTTTGGTCCTGGTATAAACGCCGCCATGAAAAAAGCAAACTTACCCAAAATGAAGCACTTATAGTTAACTTATTACAATGGCAGGGTCCCTATCAGCTATCTCGAGGTTAACGATATCGGTTCAGCCGGGTCACCGGCTACACCCAATTGATTTTTATGAGAACAGTAATGAAATGTGAATGTGTTAAAGGAAATCGATTAAGCCAAATAAAGCATTACATCAAATTGCTCTTAGCCGCTATGGAGTTTCTTACCACGCCTTGCTTTGCCCTGTTTTGCTTTCGAACTGCACTTGCTTGTAATTGAAAGATCCAACAATTTGAAAAAGTTTTATTTGTTCATTTTATGAAGTACCTGGAAGCATAACTTTCAAGTTGTGGGGTAGATGAGGAGTGTCAAAGTAATGGATATGTATTTTCAGAAATAAGTGGTAGAACATTAGGGCCACTACTGACGATTTGTTTGCGATTGCACATCTTTTTGCCCGATCTAAAGCCTTTGAATGGGCGCAGGTTGCTTTGTCCTGGCATAAACGCAGCCATGCAAAGAGCGAATTAACCCGAAATGAAGCACTTACAGTGATTACAGTTGCAGCGCCGCCATCAGTAAGGTTGAAATTAAGAATATCAAATCACCCGGTTGCGCCGGCTTTGCCTAATTGCAAAAGAAATTGTCTTGACATGTTGATAAAATGTAGCTCGACACTTGTATGTTGTTGCAAGCGATTAAAGAGGACCCTCTCTGCCCACTTCTTTTTGTAGGGGATCATCAATAATTTTTTGTCACATTTTGATAATTTAATAGAACTTTCGGTTCTATCTCAATCTTTAATTTCTTTTAAAATTGAGGTGATGTATGATAATCGTTCGGATAATTAGGTCTGACTGTAACTTAATAAAACTTGGAAAAGATTGGCTTCCACTAAAAACACTTTAAACCACGTTAATAACAGAATAATGTATTCGCAGAAATAATACTTCACGACTTCAAGCTTCTTTGCTCAACGATCTCAAAATTAACCACTTTACTACACAATCGGGAAAACTGCCAAAAATAAATCCACCAATAACTGTTCAATATTCTCCACGTCAACAAAATCCTCAATGAATTATCACAAAAAAACAATAACCCTTCTTTAATCCGTCAATCAATCTCTCTCTCTCTCCCCGTAACAACACTTCTTTATACTCTCTAAAAAAAAGTTCCATCGCCTTATATATACATCAAAAAAAACAATCCCGAAAACGCTAGAACGAAATCAAGTGAAAAAAGAAAAAAAGCATTACTTGTTATGTAATCGGTGGTCGAAATTCTTCCAAGAAGCTAGAATCACTAGATCAATCTAGAATTTTATTATGTCGTAAACGATTGTGACGTAATAAAGGCGTACTTACAGCAAATCCAATTGCGAGGAAAAAAGATCTTTTCTTTCAATCAGTAGCCGAGCGAACAAATGATACAGCACTTTACACATATATAAAAACTACGCTTACAGAGCAAATTTCCTTATTCGTGACATTTTGCTTGGGGTAATCTAAATTTTAAAACGTTTAGAGACTTTATTTTTAAATGAATGTTTTTAAAACTTTTGAAAGATAATTCCAAAGAACCATACTTTTGAGGAAGAATAGTCAACATCTACCAAAGAACTTAGTTTTTTTAGGAATCACAATTTTGTGAAGTCCAGAAACCAAATTTCTGAGTATTTTTCACCGGTAGGCTAAATTTCAAAATGTTGTGAAAACTTCATTTTGTGATGAATCTTTTTGAAATTGCAGATGCATAATGCCAATAAACCATGCTTTCGAGGAAAAGTAATCATAATGTATCAAAGAACTAACTTTTTCTAAAAATTCAAAGCTTCTTAGGTGTAGTAGGAGAATTTTTTAACTAAAAATGGACCGTGATTTATGGCAATCAATTTTTGATCAGCCATTATACATGTAAACTAATCCTTAGTCCGAACTAATTAGGATTACACATTGATACAAAGCAAATTGCCAAAGCTTTCAAACGACACTAATTGTTAATGCCTTATCATAATCGTTATGTACTAAATCTATCTGTATTTACTCAGATGACCACATTTGTGTTAAGGTTTGTGGGTAAAAAGTTACACTACATTTGTTTAATTTTATCTGTATTATGAAATCGTGTATAGTAGAGGATCACTCAGCTTTACAGTGCTCAACAGCAAACTTGCCAGAGCAGCAATATGTTTATTTGCACAAATAGAAATAGTATAAAAATAAATAATGAAAGTACATTCATATATTATCAAAATTGTTTTAAAATAGCCTTTAATTTGTTAAAACAATTTTGAAAATCGGATAAGAGATGAAATAACAAATTTGTTTTTAATTAAACTGATTTTGCAAGAATTTTGCAATTTTTGAAAAAATCGTCATATGTGATGATCTGTGGTAGCAAAAGACTTTGTTGATCGTACCAGACAGCAGTGTTATGACACCATATAGCAAGTTTGAAGCTTGCAGAAGAAAAGAATGCTTGAAAGAAAAATCTGTTGTTACGTCGCCAATTGAAATTTGATTTTTGTAAAGTTTATTTTATTTAATTTTTATTTACATGTCCTGAAAAACGGTTTGATCACATTTCTACGATCAGTTGTTTTTGAGAAAATACTGAGAAAAACCAGGGCAATCAAGCATTAGTGTGACGTTATTTAAAACCCCAAAGGGATGAAATGTTTTATGAGTTGGGTAAGGTGGTAAGTTGAAGACTAATTTTTTTTAGCAAAAGCTGTTTTTCTGTGTCAAGAAATGTAAATTTAAAAAAATTGTTTCATCTTGACGGACATCCTGGGGTGGAGATCAATTGTGCCAAATTTATTGTTTGTACGCTAAGTAGTTTCGTAGAAGTTAAAACATCCAGACACTCACACACACAGACACATACACAAGAAGGATTGTTTTTTGTAGTATAGTAATCAGTTCTCAATAATAAGAATTTTTATATCAGCTATTATAGAGTGTTCAAAAATGATTTTACGTTTAGAGACCTTCATACAACAAAAACTAGTTTACATAAAATCCAACTTTCAGAAAATCTTGGTCAGAAAAGACATGCAGTTTTGGAGTAATGTAACTATAGGAAATTATTTTATACAAACTGTCTGTGATTTTCGCATGAACGTTTTGCCCTAGATGACTGTAAATAGGGAATGGCTGAAAGAGAGTTTTGTGCTTCGCTTTTACAACAGAAATTTTTTGTCTTTTTGCTTTTTGTTATCAAAAATACGAATTAATATCTCGTATCGTTTTATTGACCATGTTCTTTTATATTGCTGTAAAATCAAATTTAGAATAAATGATCTTGAAATTAGTATATATCAGTCAGATACTCAGTGCTAGTATTTGTCACATTCAACATTAGATTATGTAAAAAGACACCCAGTGCTAATTTTTTCACATGTTAAGTCTACTAAGGTGTTAATAGTTTTAGACTGTTTGGAAAATAGACGTTATTGGTTTGGTTGCTCTCTACCTGCTACTGATAGCCTTTTAAAAATATTTTGCAATGTCAAATCATGTGCACAACTTATTTGCTGCATAATATAAGTGATTCTAAATTGTTTTAGTGATGCTTAATAAACGTACTATAAGATTTGATCTACTGCTACCGATACGTTTAAACTGATCCAATAGAAATAGTTTGTGGTATTAGCATATGATGGTCTAAAATCCAAATTTTGTCGTAATTCATGAATAACGTTGAGCATTGCTATTTGCTTATGCAAGTTTTATTTATTGCGCACTAGCCGGGGTTGCAGGCAGAACTCTTTTCTGAAATATCAGGATTAAGAATACTGGTTCAGCCGGCTACGTCACCTTCAACGAATGAATAGTTGTGAGAACAGTAACAAAAATTGAATATTTTTTTAACATAGTCAAGAGTCAAAAGTATCGTTTTTTTGAGAACAATTCGAATAAATGCTATCATGAGTGTTGCGCATAGCGGCGATATTTTCCCCAAATTTTTCCCTAGACTTTCTTGAGTCCCTGGTAACGTCTTACTTGGCCTGTTTCCGGCATAGCCGTACAGTAAAAGAGGAGTTCGAGGATCAGGTTATTTGTGCTAAAGATGCAGATAATTAATTCTTGCAAATCTTGCTATATTTCACTTAAAAAATCGAAAATTTGGTCGACTGTGCTACATTTGATTAGCATGCCTTGAAGATTAAGAGTAGTCACGATGGGGCACAACTAAACAAAGATATTCCAGCTTGTCAAGCATTATCAAAAAACAGATTTTTCGGTCCAATGAAATGCTAATACAATGATCTAGATTCTAGACTATTATTGTACTTTATCAGGCAGCATAACAGTTGTTTGCTTTCGAAACGTCAGTAAACAATTACCTTTAAGCGCAGCGGTTGCCTGCATCTGTTTTCACTCCAATGGTACCAGACAACATCATGACAAAACAGTGCGTTTTTGAAGAGTTCAAAAAAGAAAAAGCATCCTTGAAATGCTTGAAAAAGAACTAGCCGGCTTTGCCTGCGTTGCCCGGCAGGGACTCTTTATCAGTAATGTCGGGGTTTATTATTTTGGTTGAACCGGCTGCGCCGGCTTTACCCATCGGGCTCTTGTGTGAGCAGTAGAGAAAAGTTAATAAATTTTATGCACCTTCACAATTCTTTATACACGAAATTGTGATCATCATATTTTCTTAAACATGACGGGCAATGTTCACAAAGAATCTTGCCACAAGTTATTGTTGATACTTGTGAGAGAGCAGGGATTTAAATATAATCACAAATGATAGTAGCGGCAAAATGGAGGTTGCTTTCACAATTACAGAAATAAACTATTAAATGGTAAGCTTATTTTTCGATGTGGTACTGCCCCTTTTCTATTTATATTTTTTGTATTAAGTTTCTAATTTGACTGCGCTATTGGTCTTGTTTCCAGCATAGCGACAAAAGCGGCTACTGTTCTCTTAATATTCAGTTTTACAAACTGTTGTTGTTATGGTTTTATGCTGATTTTTTCTTAAACTTGGAGTTTTATTGCAATGCTGCAGAGCAGGGGTGTCAAACTCATTCAGTACTGCGTGCCACATTTACATACCTGGATGATATACGGGCCAGGCTCTATCGAAAAAAATTTGGAGATCACCTCTTCTCCGAGCAACAGTCTCCAGAAATTGTGTAATGTAGCCTGAACTAGAGCTGATCTCAAAAAAAAGGTCAATACCTCTCTTGCCGTAAATGTTAGAACAAAGTCAGCGTAGCACGCTGTCCCAAGTATTTCCCTGTCAGGTCGCCTTTGTTTACAAAAACAAACATTTTTTCGGCTGCAAACTGCGTGTTATCTAACGTTACAAAACTGCACAAATTGACTGCTATTCCTGTTTAAAGATAAGACTTTTATCAAGCGTAAATTTTAATCGGTATCCGTCCGTTGTCTCAAGGTTGACATATCGCTTATTTACAACCGCGCTCTAAACTAATTCTTTCGCTAACTTAAAAAGACATTTTAAAACTGTTTGGAGTACATTGTGCGGTAAAATAACACTGTTGCGAGGGCCGCAAAAGTTCTTGAAAAGGGCCGCAAGTTTGACATACCTGATGTAGAGTATAGACACAAATACCTCTACAGGTAGCATAAGAAAAAATTCCTTCTTTATAGTATATACGACGGCGTTACCTGAAGAGCCCCCATCAGCAACGTCGGGATTGAGAGTTTCGGTTCAGCCGGCCAAGCCGGCTTCATCTATCAGGCTCTTGTGTGAAGAGTCACTAAACGTTTATGTACTTTCTGCACATACGATTTTTATGACTATTTGTACTCCTTTTCTTATAATAAAATATCTCATTTCAAGATCCTGGCTATGTCTTAGGTCTAAGTGCGCTGTTCATTGCGTATACGAACCCAAGAGAGCCTTGCGTTTCTCGTAGTTTGGAAGTAGGGGACGCATTTATGATATTAAACTATTTTCAAGCACAATAGTTAAAACGTTTTTCGTGTGGTGCGATTTCTCTCAGTGACGCTGTTTTCTTTTAATTTCCCCCTTGAACTTTCTCAAATTCTCGCTGGCTACGCTTTATGTCGCATGTTCTTTTTTCCCTGCTTGACGTGCCCTAAGGAGTTAAAAGAGTCCGTGCTTTTTCCCAAATGCTTGGTTTGACCCCAGTAGCTCTATAAAGCTATAGTAAAGCAAAATACCAAGAATGTCTTTCATGTGGTACAACTTAACACAGTGACGTTGTTAATTTTGATTTCGCTTCAAACTTTCTCAAGTCCCTGCTGGCTATGGGTTATGATTCATACTCGTTTTTCTTTGCTTAGGTATGCTCATAGAAGTTAAATGAGTTCTTGCTTTTCCCAAACTTTCAGGTTTGATCCCGTTAGCTCTATAAAGCTATTATCAAGCAAAATATAAAACATGTTGCTCTTAAGTATGGTGCGATTTTACACCGGCAGGCCATACTATTACCCGTGCCGATTTAAAACGTATCAATTATTACCGCAGCGTAAGCTTCGCCATACAAACATTTGTGAGAGCAACAGCAAAATGTTTTAGTAAATATAAACCATAGCTGCTGTACATGTAATGGTGATCATGTTGGTCTATTAATCACGACTGGAAGTATTCAAAAAGAAAGAATGATGATACAAACTACCATTCGTAATTTTTAAAAGTGTAAGGAGGGGGTAGTAAAACATAGTCAAAATTGATGGCGTCGCCCAAATGGTGGTCATTTTGACAATTAAAGAATCAGCTATTTAGTGGTAGGTTTATTTTATGATTTGGTGGGCCCGCTTTCGTATCAATATTGGTGACATTGAGATTTTTGCTTGCGCTGTTTGATTTAATTCTGCTATAGCATGAAAAGGAGCCATGTCTTTTCCCTAAGTCATATAACCTATTGCAATAGGCGCCTATTAAGCTCTTCTCAAACAAAAACATTTCCTCTTAATGCAGTGTCACAAATTGATGCTATTATTGTTTAGTTTTCATCTTTTCTTAAATTCGGGATTTTGTTACATTTAACTTTGCCCCTTATCCAGACTCCCTACTTTTAAATAAAGATTAGTGCTTTGTACCCATATCCTTGCAAATAGAAACATCAATAATGGGCTTTACCATTTATGTTTGCTATCAAAATGATAGTGGATAATTTTGCTGCCTACTGCTGTTTTTACTAAATAGTAACAAGCATTGCGATGTCATTTAACATTATGACCTCACAATGCGTTTTAAGCTATTAAATATCAGGAAATTACGATCGCCACTTACCACCTTTTCGTTACTGTAGGCGAATTAATATGAACTAACGTTTCTGATCGCGTGCATGTTTCTTGGCCCTGGCATAAATTCCGCCATGCAAAGAGCAAACTAACCCGAAATGAAGCACTCGCAGTTAAGTTACAGCAATAGCGGGGAGCCCCCATTAATAATGATGAGGTTAAGAACATCAAATCAGCTGGCTGCTGCGACTGCCTCGCCTAATTGCAAAGGAAATTCCTTCAAAATTTAGATCATATGTAGCTCGACACTATCATTTTGTTGCAAACCATAAAAAATGACCATCTTTACCCCATCGTCTTTTTCTTGGGTAATCACCAAGTGTTTTGCTTGGATTGGCTATATATTGAAATCTGTAGACTTGATTTTTCGATGAATCTTTGTGAATAATTTGATGGATGATGCCAAAGATCCATGCTATCAAAAAATGAACAGCCAAAATGTACCAAAGAACTTAGATTTTCTAGAAATTGCAATTTTGTGAACTGCAGGCATCAAAATTTAGCTGTTTCTAACAGGTAGACTACATTTTATAAACAATTAGAGACTTCAGTTTTTGATGGATGTTTTTGAAAAGGTCGACAGATAATGCAAAAGAACCATGCTTGTACCGGCGTGGTGGCGAAGTGGTTAGAGCCTCCGCTTCGCAATCGGTAGACCTGGGGTTCATTTCCCAAGTCGAGTCATGCCAAAAGACTTTAAAAAATGGTATTCGTAGCTTCCTCGCACGGCGCTCAGCAAATACTTATAGTGAGGAGAATAGATGGTCGGGCAAAGTAGTCGAACTGAAGACTTACAAACCGAGCGTGAGCGCTAACGCAGTGTGGCCCTGCATATACATCTTCCTGCATAAAGCTCTAAAAAAATAGCTCATACGACAAAGAAGAAGAACCATACTTGTGAGGAAAAGTAGTCAAAATGTACCAAAGAACTAACTTTGTTTAACAATTGCAAGTTTGTTAGGTCAAGCAGGATAATTGTTTAACTAAAAATGAGACATGATGTATGACAACCAATTTTTGATCAGCCACTATAAACTAATCCTTAACCTTAAGTAACTGGAGTCACATATTGCTGGAAAGCAATTTTTCCAAGCTTTCGAAGGACAGTAATTTTTAGTACTTCATTTTAACGTTTTTGCATTAAAGTTGCCTGTTTTTACTGAGCTTATCTCTTTTTGGAAGAAGTAAAAAGTTATACCACAGGTCCTAAAGTTTAGTTTTTCAGTATAAAAACAAATATTGGTTAGATATATTAAATTGGTTAATTTATTGCTTAAATACTTAAATTATTGGTTAAATACAAATATAAAAACAAAAAACAAACAAGTATACAAATAGCAGCTTTCCATTAAGTGGATCTAGTATAGATCCCGCAAGTGTGGCGGTCTACGCTATGTTTTATTAAAAGCCTCTAGCTTCTTGTCGGTCACCAACTGCACTGAAGAGACCTGATAGATCGAAACAGTGTCACTCTCTGCAGTTTTGCCAAGTGCATCGCTAGCCTCTTGCAAAACAAATATTGATTGTACATATTATGCGCTATCGGAATTGTCTTGAAATAATCTTTAATTTGGTGAATAAAGTGTGAAAATCAGTTGGGAAATGAGGTCACAAATCAGTTTTTAGTAAACTGATTTTGCAAACAGGGTGCAGTTTTTGAAAACATCTTGATATTATGATCTGTGGTAGCGAACATTAGTGTTAATCCTAGGAGACATATGACAAAATAAAGCCAGTGTTAAGCGTGCGAGCGAAAAAGAGAAGTATGCTTAAAGGGTTTAAAGTGCTAAAATAAAGAATTGCTCGTAGCATAATCAAATAAACATTAATTGTTGTGAAATTGTTTCTATCAAAAGCAGCTTATTAATATCTCCTAGAAGAGCGTTTAATTGCGTTTCTGCGATGAGTGCTTTTTGAGAAAGAACAAAAAACAAATTGCTCAATGAATCGTTGATTGTGAGGTCATTTTACACTTCAAACAAATGAAAGTTTTTGTATTGTAGTAAGTCGGAAGTTGGTTTTCGTTAGAGCAAAGAGCAGAAGTCTTCTGTAAAGTAATGATATTTCTAAAAAAATATTTTTGATTATGTCGCCATGAACACCCCTTAATGACACTTACCAAGGGGTAGAGATCAATCGTGGCAAGTTTGATGTTTGTACCTCAAGCAGTTTCAGAGGAGTTAAAACAGACAGACACACAGACAGAATTGCGCTTTATGGTACTGTATAGATGTATTCTTGCAACTTCAGTTTAGCTCAAAATGTTGTACTATTTTTTCATTAAAGGCGCATTGTCAAAACCTCCCAAAAAAGCATTAAATGGCGTTTCTACGGTCAGCACTTTTTTATAACATAACGAAAACAAAATCTGCAAAATCAAGCGCTGCCTAATTGTGACGTCATTTATATCCCAGAGAGGTAGAATTTTTGCTAGTTGGTAAATTGTAGACTGGTTTTTATTTCATCAAGACAACCTTTTTTCTCCGTCACAAAATGCAAATTTAAAAACTGTAAATAATTATGGCATTATCGTGACATCAATAACCCCCTTTTGCCCCTACCTTGGGGCGATGATTAATTGTGCCAAGTTTTGTGTTTGTACCCCCAGTAGTCTTGGAAGAGTCAAAGCGCACGCACGGACAGAATTTCCCTTCATATATTAGACAATTCGTGTTTGTGTTTTCGAGTTTTGATAATGTTTGTGACATGTCTTTGTTATAATTAAAAAAATCAATCAATATATTGTTATCGTGGGTAGTTATTAGATCACGAGCATATGTATAGGATTATTTGCAAAAAATAAATTGCATCTTATATTTCAACTTGGGTGAAAATGTCGCCTATCGACGAATATTTTACCACGTATTTTTATGTTTGTTTATTTGAGAGCCTTTTTAGTTTCCGATAAATAGAGAAACAAAAGTTTTGTTCACAATTTTAAGGGATTTTATTGTGGTTTGTGGGCCACTTTCCTCTTTCTAGTCTACTTACAAAAATTGAAAAATCTCAGACGAAGTTTTATAGCCTATTTAAAGCTTCCTCTCATTGAAAATGTGAATTATTGAAATTCGTAGGCCTATAAAATAGTTTGAATGCATTATTCCAAAATGACAAGATTGCTCGAATTAAAATGCTTTGACATATTCAATTTTATGTAAACCGCTTGTTGATTTACAAAGATTTTAAAACCCCAAACAATTGTAAAACATCTTTTCATTTTTGCATTTTTATTATGATATCTACCCTTGAGACACCAGTTGTGGCCATAAGTTTTATCTTGACCTACTTCTTAGTCACCAACTTTTAATCTTTTGCCAAAATTTGTTAGAATTAACTACTTATAAAAACGTATCAAAAAGAGTGCATAACAGTAATATGTCATTCCCAAGAACTCTAACAGCATCACAATACTGAAATCATAAATGCGCTCTCTTGAACGCCTCACATTGGATCATAATTACAATTGTATCAGCACTTTTCATACGGGTAGTTCAGGCGTAACTACATCATTTGGCCGTTCGCGATAAATATATAACATTAGGATTCTTAAACTGGGAAGGGGGCGTTTGGGAGATTCACGAAAGAGATATGGTAAAATGGTTCCATAATATTCCTTAAAGAGATTTGGGCGATTTGTTAAAAATCAGCGTTTTGAGGAAACTGATCTCCAAAGAAAAAGGTCATCTGATTCAGAGAGAAAATGTAAAACTGAAATCGTTTGGAACAAAGTCATCTTCATATAAATAAAGGATCACGTGTTAAGGATAGAACATTGTGAAGGGGGGCGCGACTTAAACAGCTTAAGAACTCTTGGTTTAATAAGTTTCCTGTAGTCTAGTCGCAAGCTAAAAACAACGGCAGATGAAGATTGACCTATAGGAAGTCTTACTTATTTCAGTCTATTGCTTTTGGGAGTTAAAATTATCAAACAAAAATCCTTGAATTGAGAAGTCTAAAGCAAGGTTTTCCTAACATTGGGCGTCACTACTGCACCCGGAGTTCATAAGAATATTATAAAATATAAAACCCTAACAAAGCATCGCACAATGAATAGCTTTCTCTGCACTCGTATAGTGCAGTTGGACTTGATACATGCTCATCAATGAAATGTAATTTTCAAGGATGTAACTGAACAAATGCTCTTCATTATTGTTGTCTCATCAAATGCGCTTAAGGAATTTATTAAGCCATATCATGGGCTTTTAAAGGTAGGAAAGCTTACGTAACCAACCGTTTAGTTTAAGTTTATTCTTTGGAAGAATCAAATGTGCTATTTATAAATTCTTGAAACAAAAAATGTAGAAAGACGTAATTGGCATAATGATTTGAAATGTGGAGCGAGCATGTTTTCTTTTAAAAGAAGGAAAGCAAAACTCTGAATCTGTAGTGGGGGTATAACAGGATCGGTTTTATAAAATGTTCTTCTAATGTTATCGAGTGTCGCGTTCAATAGAATTTGGTTCTATCTCAACTTTAATTTTATTCTTAAAATTGAGACGACTTATAGTATTGTTCGAATAATTAAGTCTGGCTGCAACCTAACAGCTAAGTGATGATTGGCTTCAACTAAAATATTTGAACTACTCACCTTTCGATCAAGAACAGAACTAATATTTCAAAAAATACTTTAAGACTTTAAATTCCTTCGCTGGACAATCACAGAAGATAAATAACTTTAATATAACAATCAGAAAACAGCCGAAGCTAAATCCACCAAATAACCGTCAATAGAATCCACAATAAATCACTACAGAATACCACATTTCTTTCTTCAGCCTCTTTACACTTTTACTCTCTTTACACTTTACTCTCTTCAGAATGTGTAAAAATCTCACCGCCTTATGGTCGGCGTTCCAGAAAAAGCCAGAACAACATCACGTGACACACAAAAAAACACCATTAATAAATTACGTAATCGGTAATCAAAAAAGTTTTCTAGAAGAAACAAAATTCACTCGAATACTCTGGAACTTAATTACGTAGTCAACCATTGTGACGTAAGAAGAGGTGTGTGAGTTACAAATCTAAATGGGAAAGAAAAAAAGGTCTCGTTGCGAAAAACAGCCAAGGTTTAAAAAGCAAGTTTAGGGCTTAAGACAATTCAGATTTACAAATAAAATGATTATGGCAGAACAAATCGACAAATCACAACAACTATAAATAATGTAAAAACTAATCTTACCAAGAGAATTAACTTATTCGTGACCACAAACTTATGTAAAATAAAATCAAACGTTATGAATTTTTTTTGTTGGCTTAACATCTTTTTGCGCTGGATGTGGGGAAAAATTTGAAGTAATGTCCAAGAAAAACAGATTGGAAAATGAAGACATGTGGCCTAAAAATTTTTAGAAACTCTGGCCTATTTTGAAAATACAAATTAACTAATTTTCTGTATAGTCATTTTTTCAATTAGGCATTATAGGCTAAATAGTCTCTAGATTAAATTGGCAACGTAATGGAGTAGATTGGGGTGTTGTTTTTATAGCGGTTAGTCTAATGATTGCATCCTCGTTTGTTTATGCCTGCAGATAACGGCTTGTTTCTGTATTCTAGGAAAAATGCTTTTTGATCCTAGTTATTTTCACGATTTCCTCCACTTGATGTAGAAGTGCAGTGCATAAGCAATACGCCTTTTGGTAACCGGAAACTGATTTGAACTAGAAAATTTTCTTATGGGATAAAACTAACAAGAAGATATTTTTCAAACATTTGTTGGTAGGCGGGTCGCCTGTTAAATTTTAAAGCAGTTTTTCCCCGTCGTTTTGATTTTTCAGCAAAATCAAAGAAGCGAAAATGCAAACGAGGCAAAAGAGGGAAGAAATTTCAGCACTGGTGGCCGACATTAAAAAGAATAGAAAATCGAAAACAAAGGAAGCAGGAAATAAAGACGGTTCAGTTGAAAAAGAAGTGGTTTCCGAGACGTCGTTGAGTAAGTTGAACTTTACAACCAATCTAACATCGAGTAACGCAGAAGTAGAAATTTCTTGCTTGGACCGGGGTCAAATATTTTTAAAAAATTTTAAAAATATTGCAGTATAAAATATAATTGGTTTAAAGTGTCTTCACATGAATGTTTGGCAAAAATTATGATATATTAGGCAAAGTTATTTAGATAAGTATTACAAGAGGCCAGCGATGTCCTTTGAGCAAACTGCAGACAATGACTCTGTTTTGACCTATTAGGTCTTTTCATTGTAGTTGGTGACCGACAAAAAGCTAGAGGGTTAAATAAAGCATAACTTAGATTGTCTAAGGTATGCTTTATTTAGATAAATTTTGCATCTTAAGTTGCCGAAGTTGCTTTGATTGCAACTTCTAATTGATATTATAAAAATAAGAAGGTAGGCCTTATTCCGTTCTTACTAGCAACCAACAAAAGCAGTTTAAGAAATCTAAAATTCAAGAAAAAAAAAAAGAATACTTATGCAAAAAATTTGCTGTTGTGCTTGAAATTAGCTTAAGATTGACATCGAAAATTTGGAGAGGCTCTTAGCCAATATTGGTAAGACTTGAGTCAAGTGGCGCCGTAAAAAATAGACTCGGCTTGACTCGAGTTAATTGCACAAATTGATTCGACTCACCTCGAGATTATATAGAAGTAATTCTTTTTTGACTTTTCTTTTTACCTCCTTTTGTCATTCAGTCTTTTCTTTTTCCGGAACTCACTCGCACATCTGGCAGAAACTGTTTTCTTTCTTCTCCTTTACGATTAGGATACAATGGGTCCTCAGAAACTCATTTCTTCCGGACGACGACGCGGCTGATGAGCTGGCCAGGTGGGCTGAGCTACTCTTATCTTCTGCAGCATCATGTAGTCTCTCTCTTATCAACTCTTTCATTTTTTCTGACTGGATGGATACCGTCTTATCTAAACTCTTCGACACACAGGTCCACTAGGCATCCACTGAGGAGCTTGTGCTTCCTCGTCATGCTCGCAGCGTTCTTTTTCGTCTTCGCTGCGAGGGACACAGCCTTCTACTGAACTCTTATCTCTATAGAATTGGCGAAGATGGGGATCCTTCATGCGATGCCTGCGGTCTTCCGACCCATGACACTTCTCATCTCATTCTTCACTGTCCAGCAACGGACTCTTTACGCTGCTCATTCTTCAACAAATCTTTATTTCTCCCCAACCTCTGGTCCCGGCCCTGGAGAGTCGCCCGGCTTCTGCGCTTCCACGGTCTTCCGCCTTGCCCTTACCCCGCGGAAGGGGTCGGGTAACAACAACAACGATAACAATGGAATGAATGTACACGATAATTTATAAATGAAATGAATTGATGCACATAATCTGTTTCCTCTCGAAAAAATTTCTTTATTCACATATCAAAAAAGAATCGAATGTTTGCTCAAGTGTAACTAATTGCTTTAGTTTTTGAATTTTTGTGTCAAGTCCAAAAGAGGCAATTCACTGTCCCCCCTTTAAATACGTTTCAGGTGAGGTGCTCCACTTGCGTAGCCTCACATTTTGATTAGCTTCCTTAGGGCCTTACTTAAGCAAATCAATAATCCCAAGCTGTCAGAAAATTGCTAGATCCAAGCTACTTTGATTAGCGTCAATAAGAAGCAATTATTGCAGATGAGGCGCTAAAATTCTTTCTTTTCTCTAAAAGTAATAAGAACATCAAAAATGAAATTTGGAGAATATTTTCACAATTCCTGATTTTCTACGAAAGAAACTGGAATTTATATTTTGTTAACAATATTCATTTTTAATTTATTCATACTTCTTTGTAAATTCTCTTGTTTTCTTCTAGTTTGCTTATTTTGATTGTTTCCTCCTACATTTTCGTTTTCATAAATTTTGGTTCAAATTTCTTCAAACAAGGAAATTTCCTCTCAACTGGGAGCACCGGCAACAGGGTCATTATTAATAAATATGTTTCAAAAGTCAGGGCGTAACAAAACAAAACTTCTTGTGATTGGTCGATTATTTTTATTTGATAATACCGATAGACATTATAGTAGTAGTAGTAGTAGTTATTCAGTTTTTATCCGGTGTTTTCCCTTTAGCAGAGATGGCCAGATTTACCCCATTCCTTCTGCAATTTCTCGCACTCCGTCCCTCCACTTGTCTCGTCTCAGAGCATCCTCCTTCTTCAAACCAACCTTCTCTGTCTCCTCTTCCACTTGCTTCTTCCAGGTCTTCTTCGGTCGTCCTCGCTTTCTCTTGCCAGTCACTTCAAGATTCAGAGCAACCCTCAAAACACTATTGTCATCCCTCCTCAGTACATGTCCATACCATCTAACTCCATTTGCTGTTGCTAATCGGTCTATCGTTTCCTTCAACCCTAACATATCCATCTGTTCTTCAGTCGTGTTTCTGTCTACAATATTCTGACCGCACATGGCTCTCACCATAGCTCTCTCCGTTCTCCTTAAAATTGCTTTTTCATTTTCTTTGAGACACCATGTCTCACTTCCATACAGTATTGCTGATCTTACGCAACAACAATAAACTTCACCTTTCATCTTCAGAGGAAACCTATTTCCAAGCAACAACTCTCCACATTTCCTGAATCTTACCCAACCGATTGTTACTCTTGCTGTGACTGCCGCTTCACAACCACCACTAGCATTTAGTCTGTCTCCCAAATAACAAAATCCATTCACTGTCTCCACTTCATCGCACAACTTCTCGATTGAGTCCATCGTCCCTTCCATTATTCCTTTACATTTCAAGCAAACAAAATGTATTGCCAACCTAGCGGTAACTCTCTTGATGCACTTAACTCTCTTTTTGCACATTTGCCATGAACCCAGTTTTCACATTTTGTGCACAACACTGAGTTAACCATGACTCTCCTCCCACAAACTCCACATGGATCTATCTTGCTTTTGTATAGTTCGCCTTCTGACCCGCTTACCATGATTTTTGTTTTTCTGGTGTTGACCTTTAAGCCTTTACTTTCCAGTGCATTCTTCCAATTCCAAAACCTTTCCGTCAAGTCTTCCATGTCTTCACTCATGATAACAAGGTCATCTGCATATAGTAATTCGTTAACCACACCCCTTCTTGCATTTTCGGTAACAACGTCCACCACTATTGCAAACAATAGTGGCGACAGCACAGATCCTTGATGTACACCAACATTTACTTCAAATTCCTCTGAATATGCAGATCCCACCCTCACTCTTGTCTTTGCACCATCATACAGGCTCATAACTGCCCGAACTATTACTTCTGATAGACCCTTCTTTCTCATGGCCCATTCCATCACTTTTCTTGGCACTCTATCAAAAGCGTTTTCCATGTCAACAAAACACATATACAACTTCTTGTCCTTCTTTTGATATTCCTCCTGCATTCTTCTCACAATAAATATCGCATCCATTGTTCCTTTTCCTGGCATAAATCCAAACTGCATTTCATTCAAATTGACTAGTGTTCGTATTCGCCTCTCTAGCACTTTTTCAACAATTTTCATGGCATGTTCTAGCAGTTTCACTCCTTTGTATGATCCGCAGCTCATCACATCACCCTTTCCTTTAAAGATAGGTACAATCACACTTGTTTTCCACTCATCAGGCATTCCTCTACCATCCAATACACGCTGGCACAGTTCCATCATCACTTTAACCCCGATTTCACCACTCACAACTATCATCTCCACACTTACTTCAGATGGTCCGGTTGCCTTTCCTGATTTCATCCTTTGCATTGCCTCCACAATTTCATTACGAGCCACTTTTTCCACTGGTCCTTCTACAACATCAGTTTCCACCATGTGGTCCCATTCGTTCTCTTCATTCATGATCTTTTCCATATGTTCCTTCCAAATTTTTGCCCGAACTTCTTCAATAAAACCCAATCGTCCGTCTCCTCCTCTCAAGCACCTTCCTCCTTCCACATCCTTCCCTTCCTTTTTCATTCTTCTAAGGAAGTAGAAAACACTATTAGAATTATGATATAAATTATTCAACTCCTGATTAGCTTCCTTTCTCATAGCTCTAGCAACAATTTTCCTCGTTTGATTTCTTATACGTTTGTATTGATTCTTATTTTCTTCTGATGGGAACCTGCACAGCTCTTTAAATGCCGCCTTCTTTCTTGCAATGGTATCCTTGACCTCTTCATTCCACCACCACATGTCTCCTTGATCTCTCCTAGACTTCTTCTTTCCACACACTTCGTCAAAAGCCTTTAGAACACCATCCTTAAAAGTTTTCCACAAATCAGGCGCATCTGCGTTCACTAGTTCTTTTACTCTTTTTTCAAATCTCACTCTTGTTTGGTTTTCATTCAACTTCCAAATCTTTCTTCTTATGATTCGTTCCTTTCTCACACCCTTTTTTAGAACCTTTTTATCTAGATCTACGACCACCAGCCTGTGCTGAAGTTCCCATGGAATCACTTTTACATCCCTTATATACTTTCTATATTTTTCCCCCACAAGCACAAAATCAATTTCTGTTTCACACCCACCGCCACTATAAGTAATTTTCCTTTTGTCTGTCTTTTTAAACCAAGTATTTGCCACGCACAGCTCTCTTTCATCACAAAACTCCAGCAATCTTCTTCCTTCTGCATTTCTTTTCCCAACACCATTCCCCCCGTGAACACCTTCAAAACCCTCAGCACATTTCCCCACATGTCCATTGAAATCCCCCAAAGAAACAATGATTTCACTACAACTTCCCAAGTCCCACTCACTCCCCATTTCATCATAAAAACGAACTTTCTCTGCATCTGGTCTTCCACTTTGTGGCCCATACGCACATATTACGCGCATCATCTCCCTACCTAGAGTTAGCACAATTACGATTACTCTGTCACTTTTTCTTTTAACTTCCACAACGTTCCCAGATATTTCCTCTTTCACCAAAATTCCAACCCCTCCGAATCCTGCATCATTTCCTGACCACCACATTTTATACCTTCGTCCCGAAGCACCCACAAAACGAGCTCCTTGGCCTTTCCATCTTACTTCCTGGATGCAACACACATCAACTTTTCTCTACCTCAGTTCTTCACACACTTCCGTTTTCCTTCCACAAAGACTTCCCACATTTAATGTTCCAAATCTTATCCCATGACATTCAGATTTAAACCCGGAGATTCTTCGCACCCCCTACCCATTTAAGAGCTGCCGGGGACTGGGGGCCATTTGTATATTTTTTCTGGTCATGGGGATTTACTGGAGCAAAATTCTTCTACAGGGAGCATGCCCTTGCTTACCCCCAACCTCAGTTTTTTGACATGAGTGGTCCAACCAAGCAATTAAGCTGGCAACCCCACCATTAACAGTCAGACTGCAATTGGTAGGTACCCAATAGTCGCCTCTTACGACATGCTGGATAAACAGCTTCACTATTCTGATAACCGGTGAAGCACGGTAAAGTAAAGTATAGTACCTTAAAAAATGAGAGCGAGAAATTCGGAGTTACCCCTGCAAATGCAGTAAAAATAATTTCAGAAGTTGTTTTAATTTTTATGTGAAGGCTACAAAAACATTTGCTTCTGATATATTACATCAATTTGTTTGGCTGTTGTTTCACGACCCCAAAATTACATTTTTCGGCCCAATGTGGGATCGCAACGCATAGCTTGAGAAGCACTGATGTAAAAGTTAGAAAATGGTAAACGTCACATCACACAAAAATATTCTCAGTAAATAATCATATGTAATAGGCAATACAAAAAATTGTAATAGGCAATATAGCTGTATTGTATAAGGTAGTTATGCTAAAGATTGAGATTTTTTTCGATAGTAGCCGGTTTTGCCGCTGTCGCCCACAAGACCCCATTAGTAATGTCGAGATTACGATTGTCAGTTCAGCTGGCCAAACCGGCTTCGCTCAATGAATAGTTGTAAAAAGAGTTATTTAAAGTTCACGTTTTTTGATATAGCAAAATCTCCTATCAAAACAAAGATAATGTTTTTTGAAACGCAGTAGATTAAAGAAAACTTTACGGGAGTTGCGCATGACCACTACATGTCTTTGCACTTACTGGAGTCCCGGACAACGCCTTATTTGCTCTGTTTTTACCATAGCCGTCCTTAAATTAACAAGCTTAAACTTACTTGTTAAGTTGGGCGAGTGCTTAAAAACATATTACAAATGTGCAACGGTGCCAGAGCGGTTGATATGTATTTTCAGGATAAATCTATTAAATATTAGGACCACTACTTACAATTTTTGTATCGGCATGCCTATTTGTACGATCTAAAGCCTCTAGCTACAGGTATGTTGCTTGGTCCTGGCATAAACGCAGCCACGGAAGAAACAAATTAATCCGAAGCAATGCATGCGCTTACAGTTAAGTTACTACAGTTGTTGAATCCCCAACAGTAATGTTGACGTTAAGAATATGGGTAGTAGTGAGCACAGCAATGGAAAGCTAATTTATTGTTGACATGGCCAAATCTCGTTTTAAAATCAAAAGTACCGTTTATTCAAGGAAATTGATTAACCTTAAAAAACATCATAGAGGTTTGCGCACAGCCGCTATATTTCTCCATGAGTTTCTGGAGTTCCTGGCTACATCTTTCTTGCCCTGTTTGGTACTTATACGGGGAATTGCTCACAATTGAAACATCCAACAATTTGAAACAGTTTTATTTGCTCATTTCATAAGGTGCAAGCAAGCATAATTTCAAAGTAGTCGACTAGGGGGGGTCAATCTTTTTGAAATTTTTGATAGATAATTCTAAAGAACCATACTTTTAAGGAAGAATTCTCAACATCTACCAAAGAACTTAGTTTTTCTAGGAATTACAATTTTGTGAAGCCCAGAAACCTAAATTCTGAGTATTGTTCACCGGTTGGCTAAATTTCAAAATGTTGTAGAGATTTCATTTTGTGATGAATATTTTTGAAAATTAGATGCATAATGCCCATAAACCATGCTTTCGAGGAAAACCAACCAAGATGTACCAAAGAACTAACTTTTTCTAAAAATTCTAAGCTTCTCAGGTGTAGTAGGAAACTTGTTTAACTGAAAAGTGGGCCATGGTGTATGGCAACCAATTTTTGATCAGCCATTATACATGTAAATTAATCCTTAGTCCTAACCAATTAGAATTAAATATTGCTGCAAAGAAAATTGCCAAAGCTTTTACACGACACTAATTGTTGATGCCTTATCATGACTTTTATATAATACATTTTACCATTAACATCAACATATTTCCTATATCTACTCAGCTTACCACTTTTTTGTGGGCGGGAGGTGAGTAAAAGTTACATTTTAGTTGTTAAAGTGTAACTTATTTGCATAAAAACATATAGTAAAGATACCTAAAATATATTATCGAAATTGGTTTAAAATGACTTTCAATTCGTTAAAACAATTTTGAAAATCGGTTAAGAGATGAGGTCACAAATCAAATTTTGATTTAACTGATTTTGTAAAAAGCATGCAGTTTTTTAAAAAAGATCATACAATGATCAATAGTAGCAAAAGACTGTGTTGATCATACCAGACAGCGAAATTGTGAACCCATAAAGCAAGTGTGAAGCCTGCAGAAAAAAAGTTAAAATGGTTAAGTAAAGAACCTGTTATTGCCTTGCCAATACATCTTCAATTAGTGTAGAGTTTGTTTTATCGAAAGCATCTTGTTAATATCTCGCAAAATAGCTTTTAATTGCATTTCTACAATCAGTAGTTTTTGAGAAGAAAACACCGACAGTCACACTGTTTCGATCTATCAGGTCTCTTTAGTGTAGTTGGTGACCAACAAGAAGCTAGAGGCTTTATATAAAGCACAGCTTAGACCGTCAAACTTATGGGACCTATACTAGGTCCACTACATTGGATGGTCTGTCAGTACTCCGCGAAGCCTTGTCACTTGTGAATGAGTGGTGGTTGTCGCAGGTGCACTAACTCTAACAACTGCTAGAACAACGGTGCTGTCACAGCCTAGTGATCCCAAGCTCTTATAGTAGTGCAAGAGGCTTGCGATGCGCCTAGCAAGCTGCAGATAGTGACACTGTTTCGACCTATCAAGTTTTTTTGGTGCAGTTGGTGATCGACAAGAAGCTTTTGCCTTTAAATAAAGCATAGCTTAGACCGTCACACTTGTGGGATCTATACTAGGTCCACTGTAGTTCTTGTCGGTCACCAACTGCACTGAAAAGACTTGATAGGTCAAAACAGTGTCACTGTCTGCAGTTTGTTAAGTGCATCGCTAGCCTCTTGCATTACTACAAGAACACATATCACAATTAATTCTTAATTATGACGTCATTAAAGTTCCTGAAGACAAGAAATTTGTTGACGTTGGTGAGTCGGGTACTGGTTATTGTTTAATAAGCTAAAAACCGCGTTCTTCAGTCAAAAAGTTCGACTTTAAAAAATGATTTTTGTTTGTGACGTTGTGATGACGCCACGAACCGCTCTTATGACACTCACCTCGGGTCGCTAATCAATTGTGCAAAGTTTTGTGCTCAAACATCCAGTAGTTTCGAAGGATTTGAAACACATAGGCAGACAGACTTGGGCAGTATAGCATATATAGCTATTGTAGTACGTGGAACTTTTTATGAGTCTTTACCGATGTGCTAAAGATCGAAAGCAGGGGGTAAAACCTGCCGCCTGCGTCGTGAAATTTTTGTGGCCCCTGGAAGAAATTTTAGAATATTGGCAAAATTAAACTTATAAAATTTTGGCAAAATATTTTTATGACAAAGAAAAAAGTCATCACTGACCAAATTGGGAAACTTTGGGAAATATACTACTGTAAAAGCTAGGATCTCAAAAAAGAAGGTATACACTGCCCACTAGCGTATCGAAGGGGAGGCCACTGTGCCATGGGCCCCACCCCCCAGATCCTAAAAATAAAAAAATGTAAAGCAAAACCAAACAGTTTTATCAAAATCAAAGCTGGTTTTTCGCGAGTATTCGGGGTTCACCCAGGATTTTGATTTTCCTGTGAAAAACCCTAGAATGGTCGTGCCTTCGGCACTCCCCACAAAGTTGATTTGTGACGTCACACAATTTTGACGAAACTTTGATGCCCCTCGGAAACTTTTTGCGTACGCCACTGACATTGCCATATCCCATGCATACTGTCACTAATCAATACTGGTGAGCTTAATTTCGCTCGGATACAAACTTCAACCGCCCAGCAGAATTTTCAAAGTCGAAAATCGGTGGGCTTACAAAAAAGGTTGCACACCCCTGACCTAAAGCGGTTAAAAATCTAACCGAAAACATTTTACGGTAATATAGCCTAGCGCTTACAATAATTGGAGTTTGTCCTTTTCTTTCTATAATACAACATAACTTTGTTTCTAAACACGAAAAAGTTATATCGTTTACAAATGGTATCCCATTACTAAAATATCTTTTCTTAATTTTAAACAAAAATCTACTGCAATCTCATTTCATTCACTGAACTTTTTACATTCTTAAAAATTCTACTTCCAAATGTCTTGTAGCAAAGTGTTTAATAGCGAAAGACGTATCATATAAATTGCAAACACATTTTATGATGAAATTTACAGCCAAAGGCGAAATTAGAAGGCGGTTTGCACTCAAAGTATTCGAGTTGGCGCAAACTGATAGAAAAATTGATATTACCATTTGCTTATAAAAATTTACTTAAAAACCCTACAACTTTGATCAAAAACGACAAAATAAAAGCAGAAACTATGAATCAAAAACCTTAACTTCATACGATCTCGATGAATCTAATAGGAAAATAAGGGGAAATATTAGACAGCGGTAGTTTGCAAGAAACGCAGGTTTTTCACTGATATCAGTTGATTGGTAGGCTAATAGTTGTCTTGATTTCATAAAACCCAGTTACGTTCAAATGCTTTGCACTACACCAGCGGTTCCCAAAATGGACGCCGCTTTACTATAATGCGCAGTAAGACATTGCCAGGGACGCCGCGTAAACCGAACAAAAATAGTTGTATTCAATTGATTGCTAAAAAAAGTCTTCAATTTTAAAACGGGAAAATTTGACATCAAAAAACGGCCGACTCTCATGCTTCAGCAAAACCGCGGCTTCAAAAAGTTGATCAACAAAAATATAATTTCTTAAATTCAAAATGGGGCAGTTAAACACGTTTTGCTACAGCTAAGTACATGGGTCTTTTTTCATAGGACTGCCACAACCAGAAAATCCATAACAACTACAAGCCAGTTTTTACATAGACAATTTTATTTATTTCCACTTCAAATAGGTTATTGATTTCTGTTTGCTTAGGCCTCCAATCTGCAAAGCAATAGTTTTGTTAGACCTTAAGCCCTGGTCAATGCAACGAGAAATCTATAACTACGTTATAGTACACAGCCACTCCATTAACTTCAAGTAACAAAACTGAGCAACTGCATTACTATAGTAACATTTCTCAAAAAAACATGTTACTAAACGTATTTGTACTTGGTTCTTTATAGCGTAATTTAGAGCACTTTTGTCTTACAGTCTTAAGCTTTATTTTAGTCAAAAATCAAACAATCTGCTTACAAATCTTAGGGCAAACTTGAAAAAAATAGATATAGAATGAGTACCACATGACGATTAGAGTCCAAAAATATAAGCCGATAAATAGGAAGATGGTTGAGCAGTGAGCGGCATCTGGCATGTTTTGACCTAGTTGATATAGATGTGCTCAGGTAAAATGAATTAAATATTTGTCAATCAAATATCAAGTTTTATACTTGAACGAATACAGTATTTTAGAAAAGAATTAGCCTCACATTAGATACTGCTTTCATTGCAATTATAATTATTGTTGCATTTGGCAGTGGCATTGATAATTGCAGCGGTAAATAAATTTGCTTGTAAGATATTTCATGAGATTGTGTTTGAATTATTGAAAAGTTGGTTTGTGACAAAGAAATGAAGATTGCTTGATGTAACATTTCTGTAATTCTTTGTCCTTGATACATTTAAGGGGAATTGTTAGAAAGAAAATTACACACCTGAACGGCGCTTTCAAAGGTAGGAGGAGATAGCCGTCTCTGGCCGAAAAGAATTAGAGGAGCAGAACCGCCTCCGCTCATAACAGCAGTCTCCTATGTAACACTTTGAAAATATGTTGATTCAAGTTGATTTTTGAAGTCATGAAATTTGCAGAAGATAATTTATTTATATTTTAATACCAGCAGGTTTAATTTTAATTTCCAATATGTTCGTTTTAAACCAAACAAAGCTCTTTAGGTCGTTCCATGTACTTCTAGAAAAACCTGTACTGGACACAAGATTTCCTGGTATACACTAGTGGCCCGATATGCTGAAATGGCTAATCCACACATTCAAAGCTTTGTTGCGCAAAAACGAAAAGTTACTTTGTCATATGATTTACACAAACACATAATGACGTCATGTTTGTTGCTACGGACACCGATGACATCATAATGACGTCACTATTACAGAAAATTGAAGCAAAAAATGCTTTTGTTAAACATTCACGTTTTATTTAGTTATCCAAGGCATGCAGACATTTAGTGCATCGAAAATCTACGAATATCGGGTAATACTGCGTTATAATACAAAGACAAATAGGGCACTACTACCGTATAATACCTAGACAAATCAGCCAGACTTGCACATTACAACTCAGTATATGAAGATCATAAATCAACTGTCATGAACATCTGCGCTGAATCCCCTCAACACCTGTATTTTTTTCTGTGGACGCCGGTGTCCATGGTAATGGCTGGAATATTCATGACATTTACAGATATTGTGCTGAACAAAACTACACACAGTGTGTTGTTTTTTGACATGACACTACTACATCACCAATGACCAAAGATAGCACACTCACAAAAATGATACAGAACGGTACACAGTCAGTTGTAGAGTGATAAATAAACAAAAACGTATATTATAAGCCAATGCAATGCAATCAAAATGTACCACAAAGCTTCTTAATTTTACGACTTGACGATGAAGGTCTGTTACTTTGTGTTAAATCACGAACATAATTGGACACAAAGCAGTTAAAAAAATTTACAGATCATGCTTTTAATAATATCATGGTCTACTGAACATTTTAACAAAGTTGTGTAATTTGACCAAATATCAACCAATGAAGTAGATACAAGACAAACAAAAAAATGCTTTTTTTCTTCAATTGCTAAAAATTTCTGCTTTAGTAAAGGATCAATACGGATGGCATTGAATATGCAGTAGCATTGCTGACAGAGAGAAAATGATATATCATTAGGGAGAATAAACCCTCTCTCGATTGATTTCATTCATAAATTTGCAGGCTTCATCACATTGCTCATCAAACACATCGGGGTTAATTAACACAACATCTGTAGAACTCGACAGAAGAATGTCCGAACAAGAATCACAAGATTTGGCACGAAGTTGAGAACGGACCATTGCCCCTGTGACATAATAAATGCTATTCAGTTCGGAAGAAAATGGTCTGGGCGACTGAGAAATTTGCTCAAGGAAGAGCTCTACGTCTTCAACAAATCCATTTGGTGGTGGAGAACTATCATCAAAATCATCGCGGAGAGAAAATTCTGAGAACTTTATAAGCGAAATGGCTTTAATTTTTCGCTCATTTTGCAGAACCTGTTGCACAGATATGAAGTAATTGCCGCCACACATTTGACTATACCAGCCAAATCTAGACTCTAAAACATCAGATTGAAATTTACTAAGCACATAACTTAATCCCAGATCAGAAAGCAGGTATTTAGCAATATCACAAAGGGCAAAAGAGGTGTGCTTGACAGCTAAACATGTTTCTTTGGAAAGGCAAGGTAATCCGCTACAATACCAGGTTTCAATAAACTGAGCAAATTTTTCAAGATAATGCAGTTTGAAATCATCGCAATTACTGATGGGCTCTCGAAACAGATCTTTTTTGTGTTGACCAATAGACGAGTCTTAACATTGACGATTTTCCACATCTTAAGGACGATCTCTACAAAATCAGCTGTTCTAGTCCACTGTTTACCTTGATTTTCGTTGAAATACTGCAATGCGTGCAGAGTGCTTTCATGGAAAATGGCATTTGACAATTTTACTGAAGTCTTCTCAATGTTCTTTGGAGCTAGTGATTTTTGTGTTAGCTTGTGTGCAAGCTTACGAGGCTGTTTCGATTCTTCAGCATATAAGTTACGGATATCAATAAATGAAGCAGTTTTTATCGAAGTAGGATCATCAATGCTAGGAAAAGAAAGTATTCCTCGTTTACAAAAATTGTTGTATATGTTTTTCAGATTGTGCACAGAGTCAAACAGTAAAAATAACGGCCTCTTTGTAATAGGGTTATAGACCATGGAACTAAGAACACCACCACACAAAACATTTTTGAAGAATGAACGGTTTGCAGTGTGATTGTCGCAACAAAGTGACACAACACTGAAGCCAGATTCGGCCAATAACTGCAGAACATTCCATGTCGCTTCCTTGAGCTTATCTGCATTCAAATGAGAAATCGGAATCAAGGCTACCACATCTTGGTACTTATCACATACTGATGAAGCCATAAAGCATAGAATCGTGGAAGCAACTTCTCCAGCCTGAGTCAGACCCATTCCTTTGCCAGATGCAGAAGAATATTCAATTCTTTTAGCAGTATAAATTTCATCCAGCATGAGATTGATGTACGACTGAGAAGAAGTCAAACCAGCCCTTCTAGCCTTTAAGTAATTGACAGAAGTATTTTGAGTTGGCGAACCAAACTTGTACGTAATACGTCGTAGTGTTCTTTCTGATGGCAAAATTAAAATTTCATTTTCCAACAATGCTCGATATGCGCTGCTACTTGCAGTTCATATCAAATAAGCAAAAACAGTACTTAATTTAGAATATCGCCGTATATTTGGGGGAAGTCTAATCAGTTGCAGTTGTTCAATCAAGAAATCAACTGATTTAAATGAGTTATCTTGAAGTGATTTTTTAAGTTCAATCAAAGCATCCTCAAAAATAGGTTCAGGGCCACCAACCTTGGATTTAAGACTGGCAATTAAGTTCAAAACTTGGCTGAAAAGAGTCAGTTCCGCACCATCAACTATATCATCATTCTTGTTCAACTTTTTGCCATCTACAAAAGAATCATAGGACAAATCATCACGAATTCGTAAAACAATGCTTAGATGTGGAGTTTCAGCATGTATGTCAATTATGCATAAAAAGAGGGTGTCACCTTTTAATATTGCAGTGATGTCAGAAGGTATTGCTGGGTCAGATTGAATCCGCTGATAGATATCATGTATGGATGACACTTTGTCCTTTTCAAGAAAAAGTTGACTCATTTTCTCAGCATCTTCAGCACTTTGCTGACGTCTGGCACTTGCAGAACTGGTTTTTGACCTTTCATTTGGTGGATTATTTATTTTATTTATTTATTTGCCATATTTATCCTCCATTCACGAGAAAGCGAATTGTATCGCTATACTTTGGACGGTAAGTCCGCACTCGCTTGGGAGTTGCCTTTTTTGAGATTTATGGGTCACCTGTCTTCCACATAAAGGCGGGGCGTCCCGTTAAGTGCCTTGCCCAAGGACACAACAAGCGAACTTGCCGGCTTGTTCTCCACAACCTCCTCTAAATGCCGAGTGCCAAGCAGGGAAGCTGCGGATACCATTTTTTAAAGTCTTTTGGTATGACTCGACAAGGGGAATGAACCCCAGGTCTACCGACTGCGAAGCGAACGCTCTAACCACTACGCCATCGCATCACTTGACATACAGCTGGGACAGTTGTGAAATAAACTTGGTACTGCATCACTCTTCAGTTTTCTGAACAAAAAAATAAAGTGTTAAGTTGTAATTTAGTGTGAAAATTAAATGCAATTGTAATATACCCCAACCCTAAAGTTGTACAACGCAGCAGTGCCACATTTCAAAGAAGTCGGTTGAGCAACAAGCGAGTACTACATATATATGTCTATAGAGCATGTCAAAAAATTTAATAACAGAGAATAAGAAATTCATTTAACTCACTGAGGATTTTTAAAGCCAAATTTTTAAAGTACAGTTTGTTAGCCTCCTAATGTGCAGCTTTACTAAATTTATCATGGAAAGGCAATAGGCATTTGTAGTTTACTAGTTACTAATAACTTGATAAACAAAAGCACAACGCCCCTTCTTGTTGTTTACGGGAGTTTCTTTGATCTCTCTCAAACCTCAACATCCTTAGATCAATGGCAAATCTGTTACTTTCTTCACCTCAACAATGACACCTTATAATTCTTATTTCTATTACAGTGCAAGTTCACTTGTTACTCACATTGTAGTTTTTGAACCGAAAGATTTATACTAAGTTTATTTCGAATTAACTGGTGAAAAAATAAAGATAAAGATGATGTCATAATATATTGACATAAGATAATGTTGTAGTCTGCGGTTACAGTATCCATAAGAATCCTGTCAGGATGACATTGATAAGTTCTGATACTGAATTTCTTGACATGGTATATTGAAATTAGCATTGCTTCCTTGTTCCTTAATCAATTTCTTTTAAATCTGGCACACTTATTTATAATGTTTGAAAGGCTATCTGTGAAAAAATTTCATTAGATTTGGTTATCTCATGTGAAGACATTGAACTGTTGAAGGACAAAAAGATGTTTCGAAACATCCTAATGAAAAGGACTTCTCTGATAATAAGTTATTGACATACTCTATTGAAATAGGCAATACTTTCTTGTTGCTCAACTGATTTCTTTTTTGAAATTTGGCACAGTTATCCAAAATGCCTTTAAGGCAAATTGGGTAAAATGTCACTGAAATTGAATTGCTGCTTATGGAGATATTACCTGTCAAAGAATGGTTCTGTTTTTCTGGGGTACACTTGATATATACCAAATCATACTAAAATCAGTGAGGGGTCTTTTAATTTTAGATTTTTAAATCAACCAATATATGAAACTATGATCACAATATACAATAGTTCACCTTCTTTTGAGTTCTGATGTGTCTTTTTACTTTTTTCGTCGTGAGTTGGAATCTTCTGATGTTGTTATAAAGCAATCATCCGTAAAGTGTAGTGAACATAATTTAGAATTTTTGCTTGGAACAAAATCCTGACGTGAAATTTTGCGCAACCACTTTTGCAAAAGTGGTCGATCTTGTAACGAAAATTGGTGCATTGATACATTTTCTGGTGTTTCATGTCCATCATATCCACTTTTACATCCATATGCAGAGCAGCGACCCATATATCTGTATATGTAGTATCAGCAATATCATATAAAGATGTATTAACAGATAACAGTAGAAACTATGAAATCTGAACAAATGCTTTTGCTCAGAGAAAGTTTTCTAAAATCCAAATTTATTTTTATTGGTATCAGTGTGCTTTCTTCAAAAGAGGAAATTTAAACGTTATGGCTTCCAGTAAGATGTCTCTTCATATCAAGATTGTGGAATCGCAGAGGGTAGGGTAGGCAATTTGCTAGAACCACGAGTCAACAATCAAAAATATTTGAGAGCCAAGGGCTGGAGTTGAAATTTTTTTTAGCTTTGAGTGAGAGTAGACTTTTTGAAAAGTTTTGCCAAAAGCCATTTTTAGGCATAAATTAAGGAAAATACACAAAAAAGTGCTGGGGCTGAGTTAAAAATCGTTCATAGGGAAGAGTTAGAGTCATGCTATTTAGGTTTCAACTCCACAACCCTGCTACTAATCATGACGCACATTCATGCATATCTTCATCTGTATATTTTCCGGGTCTCATGTGAAATATGCCCTTATCAATTTAGTTTAGGGTTGGAGCCTGGGGTTAGGGTTATTAACTCTGCAAACTATCTTGCCTTAACCCTACTCCCAAACCAAACCCCAAACCCTAAAGTTGTACAATGCACATTGCACAAGGTTGAAAATTGACAGAGGCATACTACATAGCCTATGAGTCCCAACCTGCAATCAAAACACAAGTGTCTTCAGGTCCAAAGTGTGTAGTGTACACATGACTGGGTTATCCAGTGAGCAAAGTGGGCAACTGCCCAGTGCTTTTCCAACAATCAATGGGAGAGAACTGCAAAACACCCTTAGGTAGTATTGTAAACAACACCCAACTAAGCCCTATTCTAATTCCTGCCCTTTCCCTAAAACTAACCTCAAAACATGTTCTATGAAAAATGGCAGCTTATTCTAAAGGAGAGTCAAAGTTTTAAGTTATAATAAAATAAATCGAATCCGACATTCTAAGATCTTTTTTATTGATGTAACCACCGGTATGTGTAGTGGTTAGAGCGTCTGCTTCGCAGTCGGTAGACCTGGGGTTCATTCCCCTTGTCGAGTCATACCTAAAGACTTTAAAAAATGGTATCCACAGCTTCCCTGCTTGGCGCTCAGCATTTATGGGAGATTGTGGAGAACAAGCTGGCAAGCTCGCTTGTTGTGTCCTTGGGCAAGGCACTTAACGGGATGCCCCACCTTTATGTGGAACACAGGTGGCCCAGACATCACGAAAATGGCAACTCCCAAGCGAGTGCGGACTTACCGTCCAAAAATATAGCAATACAATTCGCTTTCTCGTGAATGGAGGATAAATATGAAAAATACAAAAAAAAAGTAATCAGCTAGTTGGACTGTAGCCTAAATGTGCATCCACAAAGAACTACTCTAAATTGCTCATTTTCTTGTATTGTAATAGGGTACGCAGGAACAATTGCGAATTTAATCTTTCAGTTCTTCAATGTCTTAACTTATAGCCTTAACATATCATTTATTTTATACGCCATCTGCCAAAACTGAATAAAGCTGAGCTTGTACAAAATCTTTTAGCTGCAACACCAACGCGCTTACCAGTCGTTCTGATTGAGCGAAATTAGCTTTCTGCGATCGGGCCACTAATGTACAGTCACGTGACCAATGCGGAGTCTTTGTCCCGTACAGGTTTTTCTAAAAGTACATGGGTCGTTCACTGCGACTCTTTTGAATTATGAGCAGGTTTGAAAAAATTGCGTGCTGTGAAGATGATGATTTAAAAAAAAAGAATCAAACCCCACTGCTGCAACAGAAAATGCGGCTGATGAGATTGCTGACTGCAGGCATTTGCGCTGTACATTCCAACATTCGAGTTAGCATGAGGGAGATCTCCAACAAAAAGTTCGTCGTCTGTTAAATGTAATTACTCAGGGCTAAGAATTTCGTTGCGACTCAATATAAAAAGTTACAAAACACTATTATCGATACTACAAGCAATATAATCACCTGAGTAAACCGAAAAATATTTGCTTCCCCAAGATTTGCTCTTGCCCCTTCAAAGATATCCGGCTGGCTACGTATTGGTAAATGATGACAAACAATTTCTTTTCCAATTGGTAGGCCTACTAGTGTTACACAAGCGCCTCCAAGATAATAGCTTAGTGCAGCGCTAATAGCTTCATTAATACCTCATGAGGTACAGCGACACGTTGCTGCGTCGCTTTGTGGTAGCAAGGACATCACATCTTTACGTCCTTGGTGTTTTTTCAGGGAATCAACCTGTTGACTTAATCACCTAATTTGGCTGTCAACTTGAGTTGAGAGCTGTTTTGTCTTGATGAAAGTCTACTTTTGCGGTGATTTGTTTGATCTTATCAGCGACTTGTTTTCAACTCTCCCCATGGCCCATCAAAGTTTTACACTGCTAGCTACACCTCTGACGTCAGCGGCAGCGTTTCAATACAAAAAATGTATAAAAGTTGTATTCTTTTAGAAATATTATTTTTATGAATTTTAGGGCTTTAAAGGTCATTCAAATTATTTGAGAAATATTCTAGCAATGCAATTTTTCCAAAACGCCAAATTCTAGTTTGGTTTTCATAAAATTGTATTCGATATGCAAGTAGGCACTATAGTTTTTTTTTTCTTTCAGGTGAAGAGGAATATCATGTTCCTGAACTGGACATTTGATTTGAACTTGAAAGAAATTATTGAACTACTGAAGAATACACAGTCCAGGAATAAATTTTTTCACAAAAATTGATGCCACCTAAAATACATTGCTGAGTATATTTGGGGAAACTAAACAATAACAACAAGTGTAGACCAAGCTACCCCCGGAGAAATAATTATAAAGGACTTTCTCAATTCGAAATAGTAGAAACAAACTACGTACTGCGATCAATATCCTTATTGAACCTGATAATGCACGCAGTGCCTTTTAACCTATTTTTGCTTAGAAAAATAAAAATGTTTTGAAATGTGCGAAAGCAATGTATGTTTTGTTTAGCAAACTGCAGAGAGTGACACTGTTTCGACCTATCAGGGCTATTCAGCATGTTGTTTAGAAGGGTGTCAGCACATGATAACTGCCATCAAAAATTGTTTTTAGTTTATCCATAAAATTACTAACCAAAATATTATGTTGCGAAAACGCAGCGATTGTCACCAAAACCACCCCTGTATCGAGCGCATCTCAGCCGTATCGTCGTTGAATATTATCTACAGGACCTAAAACAACTTTCATCTGCTGCAATAATATACTTTTTGGTCTAAATCTAGATTCTGGTTGGATTGCTTTTGCGACATCAGTACCATAAATCATAGTTGAGAAGATTCACTAGACATAGTGCTCACACATGCACAGCAGGTAATCACAGCTAACATCTTTGCGTCATTATGATAATCAAGTTGATAAGATTCGGCTCAGTCGTAGCAAACACACCTGCAGTTGCTAACTCTTTGAACCATTATTTGTTAGAAACAGGTATATTGAACAAGAACTAAGAGAACCTGCCTGGTTTTATCCCTCTTTCTACCGCGGAGTCTAATGGACCCCAAGATAAATTTCGATTTCTCAGAACATATAGCAGGCACAATCTTGATATGCCCTAATTTTTACAACTTTTATTGATCTCTAGGAAAATAGGTTATTGATCTCAAACGAAGTTTTGCAGCATGAAAAAATTATAGCATCTTGTATCAGTGGGGCTGTTGTATTGGTATTGCCACCCATCGAAAGAGCCAAAATTTTGTTTTTGTTGTGTTTTGCCCGTTGATAGTATTTGTTTGGGTACGACAAATCAAAGAATTTTTACATTCGTGTAAATATCTATTTGGCGATTGAGCTAATTAGCTGAAGTTGGCGTTCAAAAACGTTGCTTTGACTGAGAAAAAGTTTCAAGAACTGTGAGGAAGAATGAAAAAAAGAATAGCTAGATAACTATTTGATGAGAAGATATTGGGTCTTTTAAAAGAGTGAAGAGGAAATGAGCGAAGAGGATGGGCAGAGCGAGTTATCGAAAAATGGAGAAATTGTTCACCTCAGCATCAAAAATTTGTCTTCCTTTAATGTCTCAGATATTGATGAAGAAATTGAAGATGCTAGTTTATCAGTCTTCATTTTCCGAAACAAGAAGGAAAATTGGTCAGCGTCTTCACATGTATCTAACACTGGACGAAGCGCTACTTGTAACATATTTCGCGAGCGAACAGGCCTTTCATGTTGTGCAAAAACACTATGTGATGCGACGCTTGATTCATCCAAGCTTTTCTTTCCAAACAAATGGCTGAAAAAAGTTTGCAATTAGACAGATGCGGAAGGATCGCTAGTTGCCAAACCAACTGGATTGCTATTAATCAAGATAAATTCAAAAAATTTTTGTGTATGGTTATCCTTATTGGAGTTTACGAATCAAACAATGAGAATGCTTCTCAACTTTGCAGTAAAGAAAATGAGAGGCCAATTTTAAATAAACTAATGAACCGAAATCGATATCAACAGATCCTTTGAGTGCTTCAATTTGATGATGCGAATTCATGAATGAGAAATAGATGACAAACTTTGGCCCATTAGAGATTTTCGAAAAATGGGATTTCAATCTGCACAATACCTATAGTCCAGGGCCCTTTAATGACTGTTGACAAACAGCAGGTTTGTTTCAAAGATGCTTTTTTCGACAATACATTCCATCAAAACCGGAAAAATACTGCATGAAAATTGGGGCAATATGCGAAGCCAACACTTGCTATGCGTGGAAGATGCAAGTATACACTGGAAAAATTTCTACAGTTGAAAGAGAAGTTTACCAAGGCGCTAGGGTGGTTAAAGATTTAGTCAAAGAAATTAAAAATTTTGACATAAACATCACTTGCGATAACTTTTTTACTTTTCACTAGCACGTAAACTACTACCACAAAAGCTTACTCATGTTGGAGCCATTCAAAAAAATAAGCCGGAGCTTTCTCAACAATTTACTGTTGCTAAAAGTCGTAAGATAACATCCACTATTTTTGGATTTTAAAAAGATACAGTGATCGCATTATACTGCCCAATAAAAGGTTGTGTGGTAAATACGACGTCAATCATACACTTTCTTCCCAAAATAACTTTAAATTCTACAGAGAAAAAGTCTGAAGTAATTGTGTATTACAACCGCACCAAAGGTGAGGTTGACACTCTTGACAGAATGGTTACAACATACACTGAATGACGAGAATATGGCCAGCAGCTTTATTTTACAATATGATCGACTCTTCTTTGTCGTTTCAGATTTTTCATTTTGAGCATTTTTTTAGGAAGACATACTGTATATATATATACTGCGTGTGCACTCAGGTTCGGTTTGCGAGTCTTCAGTTTAGACTGGGGCCACCAAGACGGGTAGACTGCTTGGCCCCAACACCCGTCTGCCATAGGAAGATAAGGCATCCCGTTAAGTGCCTTGCCCAAGGATACAACAAGGAAGCTTGCTGGCTTGTTCTCCACACTATCCTTATCGTGCAGAGAGACAAGTAAGAAAGCTGTGAATAGCATTTTTAAGCCTTTTGGTATGACTCGACTTGGGGAATGAACCCCAGGTCTACCGACTGCAAAGCGGACGCTCAAACCATTACGCCATCGCGCCGGTAATATGATCGATTTTCAACAATGTCAATGCTTTTGTGATATGGTAGCAATTACCAGGCGAAAACAGCAGCAAGTTTGGCAAGAGAAGAAATTTTTTAAACCAGCGAGGAAAATCGCTTGCTGGATCACCAGCTTCGTCTTCAACCTCAATAAAGCACTCGCTCAGCAATAAAACAGAAGAAAGGGGATAGCTATGAAGATCAAACGCCAAAAACAAAAAAGGCTAGATTCCAACTTCGCTAAATATACAAAGACAGAAAATGCAGACAAATGTCTACTGCGTGATAACAGAAAAAGCAGGCAAATGTGTACTGCGTGCAAACTGAACATTTGCCGAGAGCATTCGCGATTAATGTAATCGTAACTATAACTTACAATAGTTCTTGTAAACAATGATGAACTGTAAACTTGGTTGCTTTTTTTGAGCCAAATTCATAGTTTGATCATTATTCGATAATGGATCACCTCCCAATCAGCTTGGTTTACATTAGCGCATACGAATTTTATAACTTCGTGTGTTTTTAATTTTGTTGCAATGCTTGTTAGTTAGCTTTTGTAATTTGTTCTATTCTTTTTCATCTTGACTTTAATTTCATAATTTAAACTGGCTTTTTTAGTGCTAAACATGCGCTTTTAATATTGGGGTTCATAGGACCCAGTGGTATAATTTGCATACTTTTTTCGGTAGACAGAGGGTTTATCTGGGTTGCGTCTGAAGAGCGGCATTGACAATAGCGATTTTGCAAAGCGCTCGGAAGCGATAAGCTAAGTTTTTTTACACGTTTGACACCAATTTTGCTTGGGAACGTATTATTGCCCAGCTTAATTAATTCGTGCTAAATTGCACTTCGCAGAATGGCAACTTGGATTTGCGTAAACACTTCAGCTGTTGTTTAAGAAACACAATATAGCTAAAGCGCAGCCGAAAGCTGTTTGACATCAGCAACACTCTTTATGAGAAATGATGCGTTTAACCAACTGCATGTCTAGCAAATCACACTACCTATGCAAAAAAATATTTGTAACTACTAGGGCGATTTAAGGACAATAAAGTTACTTTTTTTGCTTGTAGAGAATAAAACAGGCGTGGAAACAAAATCTCACAGTTGTGGGATCAACATTAATTAAGTTATAAAGTTACAAAAAGTTGCGTTTTCTGATTTTAGGTCATTTTTTTGTTTAGCCGATGTTTATTTCCATATGTTTTTAGCATTATTCTCTACATATTTATCACTTTTACTCCAGAAAAAATGATTATTTTGTGCTGTCATTATTAGTTTTGTGCTGCCAAGGCTCTTAGTACAAATTTTAGTACTGGTGATGGTGCGAACCAACCAAAAATAGCTTCAGTGGAGCGCAGTATTTCAATGCTGTCTAAGCTACTAGCTAAAGTCCAAAATTTTTTGTCAGAAATCTTGACGAATTACCGGTACATGTGTGCATTATACTTTAAACACCAATTGAACTAGCTGTAGATTTTGTTTAATGGATTTACTCTATTTTTGTTTATTTTTTATTTCATTCAATAGTTACTTTTAAAAGAATATAGTCACTTTAAAATTTTTTTAAGTTACCGTACAAAAACAATGCCGTAGTAATAACTTGAAGTACGTGCTACTAACCCGGTATTGCCGTCGGCCATCGCATTTCACTAAAATGCTTGAATTTCGATTTTCACAAAAACTTCAGCGTATATTGTTAAACTGAGCTAACTTGCAATCTGACTGTCACATTACTTGTCTAACTAAAGCGAAAAGTTGGGTTGAAATCTCTCCAGCTGTGTCGGCCGGACGAAAGAAAAAACCGCCCAATTTTTTAGTTGCGAAAACGCAGCATTTGTCTTATTTCTCCCTCCCTATGGAAATATCTCTAGCAAAGAGCGCCTTCTTTCAGAGCAGATGCTGCTATTCGTCCAGAGCATCATCTAATGTGAACCTCTAAAGAGGCCCACGCGTGAAAAAATAGCGGCAAGGCCAGGGTTTGCCTCTCTATATGATGCTCTGAACTGGTTATTGTCTGTAGCTGAAGCCAACCTTACAGCCGTCTGACACATTAGCATACTTAATTTTATGGCTGAATGAAGCAGCAGAAAAATTAAGTTCACGAAGTTTATTTTGAATCATAGGGGGAATTAAAAACGATTAGCCGAGACAAAAAGCTTATTAAATACCTGAGACAAGAAACGCATTAATTGCTAGCACAAAATAGAAAATGTTGCATTGAACTTTTAAAAGCTGTTAAAATACTAAAAACAAATAAAAGCACGTTTACTGCAAGGCAAAAGCTGAATGTTATTGAGACATGGAAACAATTGCAAGACACTCATTTGGAATTTTTCTCATTCGTCTACAGTACACGTCTACACTTGAACAAAGTAGTTGGCCAAAGTATGTATGAATAGATGCCAGATGAGGACTACATTCCAAAAAACGGTTTTCATATTTGGAAGGGAGGTAACCCTCAATAAAATAAGCACTTATTCTACACACGAAAATATAAGAGGAACGAAGAATTTAGGCGACTGCAAAATAACCTGAGTTTTTCGACAGCAGGACACCAGTGCATGTCGTTGAGTATGGCGCAAGCCACAGTTTGAAACCGAAACGTTGAACTGCAAACGCCGGTTTCGCTCCAATATGCCGCAAGCGCCGTGATGCTCGTAAGGGCTTAACAAAAAACTATTCAATGACAAGCCAGACTCTCAGTTCACGCTTCAAGCTGTCGTAATAGAACGTAATATTGTTTGATCAATATGTGCCAAAAATGTTGCTATGAACTTTGACAAGTTAAAATTCGCTTTTCAGAAAGAAAATCTAACCTTTGACCAAGACATGCAAAAAAATAAAAAACATACACGAGTATGCTTATGCTTATAAAACTAAGCACAAAATATACAAATTAGGGTTAACACCAACAGTTAATATGGCAAAAACGCATGCTGTAACGCCACTCGCTCTATTTTAACACCTGTTTAGTGCGAAAATGCCTTCGAAATCAACAGGTTGCTAAAGAACAAAAACTGTTGTAGTTCACTTTTTACTCTTAAGAAACAGCAACTAAGCTTTGGGAGTAGTAAGTTTTAATTCCATCCTCATCGATTAGAAAAGATGTGAAACGGTGACATCGAAGATATTTCTCACTACTTCCCTCAAGTAACCACAAAAATGACCTTTCTTCTTTTTAGGTGCGTTATGAACTTATAGGATCAGATCTGTGAAAATAAAATTGAGTCACAATCTAACTGCTGGCGACTTTTAACCAACCTTATAGATAAAAAATCTGGGCTTTAATACGAGATTTGAGGTCAATTCACTTTGCTTGCAGCATCTTTGTCTTTTTAGCTTCACAACATAGCAATAGAGGCGCTAGGAAAGGACAAACTACTGTCCCGACCAGGCATTCTACTTGAATTGCAAGGTATATCTTTTAACCAATTTCCTGCTCATAGCAATTAAGTCTGATAGAAAATCGTGTGATGAGCGGTAGAAAAACAGACGTAAACAGCATCGGAAAGTTGTTTTCTAGTGCAACAAAAAAACAAAATTGCTGGTTTTCCCCGAGCTAGATTTCGGTTAAGGTACGCGGAATGAACCTAAAAAGTCATACCGTGCCTTGATTCATAGCCATAGCTAGGAGGTCACAGGAACCATGGCCTCCCCACATTTTTAAATGGGATTAAGGACGTGAGGTATTTTCACTCAGCTATTGGGCTAACTAAACGTCGATCTCAAAAAAAGGTCATTCAAGAAACTTGAGGCAAAATGTGACTAAACTGGAGGTCAGAAAAAATGAGACCGGCAAAAAAGATCATCCATCGAACTTCATAACTCTGCTCCTCCCCTAAATTTTGCTTCCAGCTATTTTACTGCATCCATTCCAAAGAGTGAGGATAAAGCCAACAGAAAAAGTTTGAAAACATTCTCTGAAACTGTGTCAGCTACTTTCGAAAGAATTTTTTCAACCAACAAACCAAAAACCTGTTTGGAAAACGTTAAACTTTTGAAAAAGACAGTTACGTAAAGCAAGTATTACTAAAAATTACCTGGCATGTGTCCTTCCCAAATACGGCCAATCACTAAGCCGTACCTCTACACATAGCTAAGAGTACGCTTTAAACTTTTTACATGACAAAGTTAGTAACAAAACAAACCTGAACATTGAGGTAACGCCGTAAGAGTCTGGAGAAACTGGTTCACGAAAACTAGTTGAATTATTTGAAGGACGTTGCGCATGCGGGGCGTCGAAATCTAAATAACATCCAGTAAGCTATCGTAAATAACTTTAATATAGAAGGTAAAGGTCCCAATCGAGATTCTAAGCTTTGAAAATAGAAAAATTAAGTCTCCCACTTTTTGGGCCCATGGCACTGACGAAAGTAGGGGGTGGGTGAAAGAAGTTCCTTTCTTTTGGCCGTCTTTTCTTTGACACGAATGTCATGTTATTACAACTTGGGTACAAGAAGCGAGCAATTTTTCGAAATTTTGACCCACCTTGGATTCGAACTCTGGTCTTACTGCACTAAGGAGATCGGTAACACTACAAAACAACCTTACTGGTTACAAATCAAAAGCTGTGCTTATCAAAATGACAGTACGTTTTCACTTAAATTATTCAATCAAACGCGTAAATGTTAAAAAATGGACCATAGTTGACTAGGTTAGATTTTCTGCATTCCCACTGCACTAAATTGCGGGCGAAAATTGCTAAGCTTTTTGTTGTGCAACTCCTATGAAAGGATTGGATAATCCCATTACGGTCAGCTTTATATCAAGATCTTTAAAGAGTTTTCCGCAAAGATTGCTGGGTTACTACGGGCGATGGTATAAAAGCAAGGATTTCGCAAATGTTAAAATCGACTTAAACTCCCTTCACATGAGACTTCGGCCATCAATATTGTTGGACGTGCATGATAATGTGAAAAGTCTGTTCAATAAACGACTTGTCATATACGTCATTATTGATTGCACCACTTGCATCGCATTTGTTATTGTTTAATATCCGGTAGCGACCGGATGCGATGCAGTCGAACACAGAACACTAGCTAGCCGCCACATACTGTGATCTGCTTGGTCCAGTGATTTCAACCGGAGTGATATATGCCACACTCAGGGGATCCGCGAAACAAATAATGCTGCTGGTTCTACTGTTAAAACTTTTCTGTAAAGTGCTAAAAATTACAAGTGAGCATGTGTTGGCGTAAAAGTTAATACGTTACTTGCCAATTAATTTTCCTTCTAGTTCTCACCAATACAACTCCAGATCAAACTCACACATTTAACTTACGTTTAGAGGGAGTAGCGTTGACGAGGATTCAGGTGCGGGTTTTTAAGATTTTGAAGAAAAAATGGAAAACTAACTGCAGACACGACCTATATTGCAAATTCTTGAGTCGAAGCAGATTCTGAAATTTTATAGAATGCCTTCAAAGTTCGCCCTGGCGCCCGACAGCGAGCACGGTGGGTGTCTTCAGCAACATATGCACTTAAGATGTTGCTGCTCCAAACTCAACTCGCTGTAGATGCAAGAATTCTCAAGGGAGCAGAACTATTTGGTTTTTTTGTTGCTGTCATTTATGCAAAGCACTGGTTTAAAGCCCCTGTAAGTGCTGAAGCTGCTGCCTTATGATTTACAGTTGTACAAGCTGCTGCTGGCTCATGAACGAATACCAGTATTTAAAGACTAATGTGATGCTGCTCTCTCAGCATTAAAAAGATATCTTTGGGATTTGAGCGAAGAGCTAATCCCATTTGCTCCGTGTTCTCACCAACTCAGAAGCACACTAAACAAAATCTGGCTTCTAAGTTATTTTGTGTTTACCAAAAATTTTGAAAGACAGACATGTCTCCACAAAAGCCGGTATTTCAATCGATATCAGAAGATACAAAAATTGAAAACTTGATTGGTGAAAGATCAATTATCATTTTTCTACGTTTCAACTGTGCAGATATAAAGACGTTCAATTTCTACGGTATTCATGCACGAAATGGAACAACTTTGTAAGTTTTCGAAAATTTAAAGACTTGGTTTCAACGCTGCATGTGACGAACGACTTAGGAGAAAGAGGTATCAAGATTCTTGAAGACACAAAAACATTAACAGAAAATTCGGAACAAAGACAGATGATACTTCATTGCGTGGGGAAAAGTATACGCAATCTAGCTGATTTTAAAAAGTTCAATCTAGGTGGCTCTTCTTCATGAAAACAGATATTCCAACAATATTTTAATGATTTTAACACTTCGTATTTACTTACAGTGAGTGACATTCACCACTTGCACAGTTTAACGCAGCAAAAATCGTTTCGTATGGGATACCAACGGTCCAACACCAATTTATAAAATATATTTTTAAACTTATTTGGTTATTTGCTATAAAAAATGTTTCAATCCTTCGAAAATTTATTTTTTTCATCAACTTGTCTTTAAAATTTGTAGAAAGTTATGTCAAATCTCAAAAAATCTCATTTTTGTCCAGATTTTTTATTTTTTTAAGTTTGTTTTTTGCAACAAATAATCTGTATTTTATATATTTTAGTGAAATGTGTATTTGTATTCCGCAAATTTTAAGTGGTCACACGGTCTTCTGAGACTTCTGGTTTGGGAGTTATAGTCGATTTTGTGTTTTGGCCCTCAGCGTTACTCCCAAAACGTTAAAGTGGATTCACACGACCAATCCTCAACCGAGAGAGCTCAAATTTTCTGTTGGGTCTTTTGTAATGAATTGAAACCAATCTAGGGCGTGACCTCCAAGTTTTTAAAACAAGTGTATTTTTGAACAGAACAGTATCTTTGAAGCTGCATGCACCCATAAAAAGGTATAAGCGGTGCTCATTTACGAAAAAAATTTAATACTAATTCACACTGAGATTTGAATAAATCCTGACATGCAATACAGTACATTCTGGGTTTTTTGTACATTTTCAGTGTCGCCTTGAAGCTCTATGCAGAGTCGCTTTAGTTTATCAATGGATGCCGCAAACTATTTATCTTTTTAGCAGGGCGTCGTCAGGTTGGGGACCTCTGGAGAAGTCAGTGAACTCTAAGGAACAAAACACAGCTCAACCAGAAATTTTAAATTGAACTTACGTTTGAGATATGGTTGAAGATCAGTAGGTAACATAGATTGAGCAGTTTTAAGATCATCGCTGCTACATCGTCCATTTTCCAACCCATAAGCCATCCCCATTTGTTTCAATACTTCCACGTCATCATGGATTTCAAACGTCTTGTCAAAATTAAACAAATATTCGTGCCTAAAAAGAATTCACTGATGTGTCTGTCTTTAGTAAAGCAGTGCAAATCTATACAAGGTTGATCCGGACAGTGCCGACGACTAAACGCCAGCTTTAGTCTCACGCATTGACTACCGATCCATCATCTAACTCTAAAATAATCTTCCAAACGTTGCCTGTTTTTCTTGGAAGACAGGTTCATAACACCACACTCTCAGAGATATCTATGTTAGACAACCAGTTGGCAATGTTAATCAAGTGCAATAAGACCGTGCAATTCTTCGACAGAAAGAATGCGAGTTCCATGCCAGCATGGGAGCGAGTTAGCTTTGTTTTGGTGAAAAAACTTTAGGTTATTTTTCTATCGCGATTGCGGTGTTTGTGATAGACAGAGATCATCAGATTGAAAACCTAAAAGCGAGCCTGACCTAAAGTTTTATGCATTGCATAGCATAAGCGTAAATTTAACAAATACAACCTACTTGTCGTTCGATATACTGCAGTCTATTACAGTTTGGTTGCTTGTGCTAACGATGATAAAAGGCAGAGGAATGATTGAGAGATTAGAAGGGTTACCAAGAGTTTCCTCAATTCGCTTGTTGCGTTGGACTAAATTCTTAAACAAGATTTGCTGTAGAAAAAAACATTCAGTGTGTTTTAATTATGTGATGTTAGTCTACCAGCAATATATGACTGAGCAACATGCGACTTGGCATTTGAAACGGACGAGGAGATTGTAAACGGCATTACGAACTCCATGAGCTGCTGCTCCTGGAATCATAAGCTGTTCACAATAGGTGCTTGCAAATTCAGAAGACAGCAATGTGGAATTGTAAATTTTAAATGTATGAATTGCAAATGCTTGTGAATTTGTAACGCTTTTCTTAACTGTTCGAAGCATTCCACTGGCCCACCAACGCAATACTATTCAGAGCAATTGTAAATTTTGTACTATTAACATCAGTAGCCGTGCTTCATTCACCGAGTCAGTATAGTGAAGCTGCTTACCAAGTAGGGCCAAATAAAAGACAAGCGATTTTCACTAGTCATCACTGTCATGCTGGTGGTTGCGCCATTGTATACCTCACTAGAGAAAAAAAGTTGGCGCTTTTCTCTCACTCGATTAGCATCGTGCTCCTACGCGGTGGGGTAGTAACCAAAGCGTTTGCTTCGCAATCGATAGATTCAAATTTCTGATGTCGAGTCAGAGCGAGGACTATGAAAACGATATTTACAGATTCAATGAGCGATTATAAGCATGAAAAAACTAGCGTCAAATAAAAAGGCGAGTCTGCTCGTTGTGTTGATGAATAAGGCATTTAACGGATAGCTCCATCCTTAAATGGCAGATAGGTGGTGGGGTCAAGCAGTCTTGGTGGCCTAGCCAGGAAAAATCAGCAAACAGGATATGACAGCTTTTTCGCATGAAATAGCAAATTGAGCGTTTACCCACATGGATGCAAGTTTTTTGATGTGAGGCTTAGATGTTTTATTTCACTTGAAGCTGTTAACCTTAGCAAAAGATAGGATTACCAATCAATCATACGCAATTGCAAGGATGAAAGGCTACCCTACCTGAAGAATGAGCTCTCGCAGCTGAGCGGTCTTTTGTTCAATTCTTTGCTTAATCATTTGTTTTCTTTCCTGTAAGAGCAAAATGGTGAAACAGGCAGCGAACATGTTTTCGGCCACTCAGAGAATAGCTTGTGTTCAGACCTGTTTCGGAATTACCAGTACTTCGGGCACAAAGTATTTCTACAACAAGCCTGCCACTGAGCTGAGAAATTTGTCATAAAGCGCGTTTACCGATTGAAAGACGAAACTAATAAAGCAGCCTCATGGATACTCTCACTTCACATTAGCTTAGAATTTACCAAAGGAAAAAACAGCATAAGTTCTGCTAATAGCATAATCTAAAAGGCAATCAAGGACTTGGTTTTGTTGATCTATATGTACACTAGCGTTAAAAGCAACTTCTTGATAGAGTTTCCGTTAGCGTAAAATGCGACCTGCAATTGCTATTTGCCCGCCATGCAAAATTCGTATGTGACTTTGTTCTTGCGATGGATTATTTCTTTCACCCACTAATTACAGAATAACAAGAAGCCAAAAGAGGCATTTGATCAGACTTTAGACAGCGGATACAGCGTTTATACCACTAATGCAAGCGAACAAGTAAAATGTGGCTGAGTGGGAAAGAGGTCAGTTTTATGGCAACAATAAACAAATATTCGTATGTTTAAACCTCTAGAGGGCATTTTTGCGATCTTACAAAAGGCACTTCAAAGTGTGTCACGAATCAATAATTAGCAGCTTCAAAATGTTGTTTTGATGTTCGCCAAGTTTTGATTGAGCAAAACACGTCAACGAGATTCTGATACAGCTAACTTAATTATCAATTTTGATTTGGGCAAAATTGCCTACAAGATTTGAATAGTGAGATTATGATTGTGGCATATCATTGGCGGTAAAACTTGCAAGTTTTAACTTTTGACATCACGGTGATTTTCCATTGTTTTTTATCTGGCATCTTTAAAAACAATGTTTTTCGTTAATATATAGATGACCGAAAATATTCAGAAAAAAATCGTTATGTAATGTTTATGTGTATCTCTGTTCGTTTATTCGGAGAATAATGGTAGCTGTTGGAAACCGTAAAGTCCAAGTGAAAGAAATAATTGTTGTAGTTAGTTAAGGGGAAAGCTTTATCGGTGAATATATTTCTTGCTATTATGAACAAAAAGGGGAGTAGATCTATAGCTGGTAGAGAAGACATTTGGTATTGAATTATCAAGGCTCAGTCAAGTTGAAGTCACGCCAGTTGTTGGAGCGATACATTACGTCGGCTCAATCATAAAGCACGATCAATGAGATAGAGCAAAAATTCTACAGCGCGGCAACACCATTACCCCTGAATACAGAATTCTTTAAAACTGTGATTTTATCGAAATAATAGCAAAATAATTCATGCGAAATTTTGGAACTATGGTGCGGGTCTGAACCTTAAGTAATGGGCTGCTAAAGTTACTGCAGTGCGGTGCGAATCTGAAGGATAAATAGATACAATTGAATGCCTTTCAAATACGGATTTTGTTCCTGAAAAATATCGAAGCTATTTGCAGAAAGTTTTAGACCACGAATGCGCAAAATTATGTAAGTTCGCAGTACCTTTAGAGATTCTAGTTCGTGAATTGAATTAGTAGGAAATCCTAGCCAACGGATTTCTTTCCTGTCTTTTTGTAGAATTCCTACAGCCATTAGCACGTTCAATGCGTCGTACACACGTCTGCGTATGTTCTTCTGGTCATACTGCTGAAAAAAAAGTAAAGCTTGACGGTACCAGAACTTAATACGCAAATTTAATGTTTACAGCATTAAGTACCAAACGCCTTGTGTCAAGTGGGTCGTCACTGTTACAATCTAAATCTGTTACAAAAACTGTGACTGAGTGACATATTCAGGGGTCTCGAAAAAGTCGTTCTGGATTCTAAGCTTCAGACTAGCGCCAACGATAATTGTGTGGCACACGGAATTAATAACTTGTTAATCAATGCATGATGATGAAAAGCAGGTAGTTAGTGGTGTAAACAAGCATAGGCAACATTCGTGCTTATACATATGCTGGGAAAAATGATGAAATAGGCTGGGAAATAGGCTTGGATGCAAAGCAGATACATCGAAAATTATAAACATAACATTTCTACAGATCCAAATATTGCTGTGTACGGCTTCGCTAAGCCCAATCCGAGTGTTAACCCAGAGTTTTGATAAGTCGAGCTAGTGAATGTTTCTCTAAGCTTGCTAAGACAGCTAAAGCATTGACTAAAGAAGTAAAAAACAGCGCTTTGTTGGGCAGAAAAGTTATGATAGGAAAGTAATACCAGAATGTCTGGGCAACATAGTCATGTGAAAACCAAACCACATTCTACACAAGCAAACGAAACTTGAAGAGGGAAACGGTTCACGTGGTTTTAAGATGTAGCATTGAAGAAAAAATTGATCTGAAAAGAGCAAGACTGTCAGGCGAATCAAAAACTCTTAAGAGCAGATCAAATAGGACGATTGATGACTTTTCTATGGAGACCACCAAAGATTTACTTTAAATTAAAAACCTGAAATTCTTCGTGATGCAACACTATACGGTAAGTTGATGTTCTTGCATCTATTGTAAAACCTTAAGCAGAAACGCGCAAACTGTGGATCGCATCCTCAGATTGATCACCCCAAACAAAAGCCTTTGGTTTAAAACCTTAGCCCTTTTGAGGTTGATCTAAAAAGAATGTGGTTGGATAGAGTTCGCGCCTAGACCGCAGTATCATTTGCTCGAATGAAATTGGCTGGCCTGCAAAATGTTTGCACACGCTTGCTATAAAGGTTTTCCAGAGATCGAAAGATGACGTAGACTCACAGCTTAAGTTTGAAACGTTAAACCAAACATTACGGACGACAAAAAGGCTAAGAGACCGCATATCAACGAAGGATCAGGAATGACAACTTATAAAACTCAACCAATACAAGAGTTTAGAAGCCTGCAAAGTGACTTTATAGTGTTCGAGTCAGCAGTCATTCATAGACTGCGCGATCGGCCCGAGCTTTCGTTGGAACCCTATGGGCGACCTAAAAAGCAAACTACGATTCATTTGGCAATGTCACATAGAACGCAAACGCTCTTAGGCCTGGCCGCAGTGAAGAATGGGCTTTAAAGCTGAACTCGCAGACTTAAAACATCTAGTTTGATTTTTAGTTCATCTAGTCAAGCTGGCGTCGCCCTACATGTTAGAACCTTGTATTACTTATGTTCGCTGCCACGCTTCGCAACTGGCCAGGTCATGCGAGTTAAGGTAAACGTGACGCGACCTTTTGCTGTCGTTCTGGCTACATTCTTTGATGGACAGTGAGTCATTGTGAAATCAGTTTGACTCATAAAGACAGTATTTAATGTCAAGCTAAGTTGAAATTTAGAACGGTCGTAACATTGAACCGGTAGAAATTTCTCACACCATAATTTAACACGGTGCCACACAAACAGAGGAAATTTAATCAGCAAAAGAGTGTAAACGCAACACCACAGGGTTACCAATGATGGTTCGCCACCACAATCTGTGGTTTAAACAAAATAACTCAAATTCTTAGAAATTAACGCTGCGAGGTTCTTGCGTCGGTGGGTGATTGATAAAAGCATTTACAGTAATTTTCTGGTCTGATTGCAATGTTCAGTATTTACGTTGGACATGCAACGCATTGGCAACTTTTTGAAATGAATTTCAACAAAAATTGTTCGGTGTGTGTGTTAACAAAGATTCTTTTTGAGAAGAGAATTTTAGAGACTTAGAGGGCCTTTGTCATAGAGTAGCGGGTTTAGATGGCAAGTGGTTTTGGTGATCACAAAGGAGAATTCGAACCTTGCGATGGCTTCGCAGTTCACTCGGAAAAGGCACAGTATGGCAACTCTCCTGTTTGTATTAGAAATGCAACGTGCTAGTAGTTCCAGTAACTGTGCCAGCGGGTCTAAACACAGATGATATAGCTTAACCGACCAACCGTTTTCCGTGGCCTAATAAAAATAAATGGGCAAAAAAACAGACCTGATCAGAAATAATTGCATGCTCCTTCACATATTCATCAACTAATTCATCTGCAACTTCGTTGTACGTTGTTGTCATTTTCTCTTTCACTTTTTCACATACACGCATTGCAAAATGACGCAAACCTTTTCTGTTTTTATCGCCATTTAGAGTTCGTCGATGTTTTCTGGAAAATTAAAGGTTCAAACTTTAATCAGAGGGGTATGCGGATGACTTGGTTCTAATGAGTGAAAGTATAGAGAATTTAAAAGAAAGATTTTTTAAATTGAAAGAGGCGTTTGAAAGGAAGGGGCTAAAGGTGGACCTCAAGAAAACCAAAGTAATGGTGAGTGGTTCGAAAGGTGAGGTAGTCAAGAGTAAAGTAGATCCATGTGCCAAGTGCGGCAAGACGGTGATGGAAAATTCGGTGATGTGCACAAAGGGTGGTAAATGGGTGCATGGTAGATGCGCGAAAATGGAAGAGATTGACTTCAACTCTGGCAAAAGGTTTTGTTGTAAAATATGTTGATACAAACAAAGGAATTATAGAACCAGGTGAAGAAATATTATTTTTTGACCAGGTTGACTTTGTGAAGAGCTTTTGATATTTGGGGGACAAGTTGAACGCCTGTGGTGGAAGTGAAGCAGCGGTAACAGCAAGAACGAAAATTGGATGGATAAAATTTAGAGAATGTGGGAGTTACTTTATGGGAGAAAGTTTTCATTAAAAATAAAAGGACTTATCAAGAGTTGAGTAAGATCAGCAATGCTCTATGGGAGCGAGACATATCGGAGGGAGAATAAGATGGAAATTTTGAGAAGAACTGAAAAGTAATGATGAGAGCAATGTGTAGAGTTAAGTTGATTGAGAAAAGAAGGAGCCAAGAACTTATGAGTTTGCTAGGTTTAAAGGATACTTTGAATGAACTAGCCAGGGCGAGTGGAGTGCGATGGTATAGGCATGTTTTGAGAAGGGATAATGGTGATGTTTTGAAAAGAGCGTTGGATTTTGAAGAGGCGGAAAGAAGAGAGCGTGGGCGACCGAATATGACGAGGAAAAGACAAGTGGTAGAACATACCGATTAGATTAGACAGAAAAAGGAAGATGCCATTGACAGAACAAAGTGGCGTGATGGTGTGTACGAACGATCGAGAAACATGAGGTGAATCTAGTCACCTGCGCTTACGCAGACAAACTGGATTTTAAAAAGAGGATCTCTCTCTCTCTTCTGTGTGTGTGCAACCTGCAGCCCGTGGAAGATTATGACTCGTGGACCGCGATTGCAGATAGCATTTGTAGGCCAACTTCTTGGAAAATCAGGCAAATAAAGGCCAAACTCATTAGTTGATCTTCCAAACAAAAGATCAAAAGTACTTTACTTGCACTTTCTCGTATATATAAACATTCACAACTATACTAGTACCACCAGATTGGCGTGTGGCTAATTCATAAATGGCTGTAAATATTTACAGCGTGCACGTCGTTGCATTGGAATCAGCACAAAAACTTGAGTATCGACATTTTGACTAAAAATTGATCTTTCGGGGCAATTTTGATGAAATGGACCACAACTGACTGCTATCCTACAATATCAGTTTGCAAACATTTTTGCCAGCTCAAGGGGTGAACCCCTGCTTTGTATTAGTAAGTTTTCCAAAAATATTTCATCATTTATTACTTTGGAATGGAAACTCTTGCTACATTTTAACGTTAAATAAACAAATTTGTTTGGAAGGCAAAATGGGTTTAAAATTTCATGATCCTCAAGTTTCTCCTCAAACAAAGGCTGTCATGTACATACGTTTTCTTTTTGGGCGGCTGCTTCTGTTTGAGGAAGCACAGCAACTTATTGAGGGGGGGAGAGGACAAGAACCCGGCTTGCTCTGGTTGGCGTCCCACCAGAGACTACATACAAAAAAGTAGCAGGTAATACAGTTGGTGCCAAAGTGCTGTATTTGGAGAGACATTAAATTTAATTTAACAAATCAGAAAGCTGCAATTAGTAGTTTTCCCATACAGGACAAAATGTTCTCAGGGCTTCCTACAAAGCTGCATACCGTTGCTTTGTGCGAAAAACCACACATTATTGCGGAAGAATCAATTCTTCCTGCTGCTATTGACTAGTACGTATTATGACTGGAGATAACGCAACCAAAAAACTAAAGATTTTCCTTTATCAAATAACAGAATATGTCGACGCTTTCAAGACATAGGTGTAAATATCACCGACCAGTTCTTTTGCAGGTTGAAGGATAACGAATTTGCCATTTAGCTTGATGAAGCAGCTTTTGGCAGTCAAGACGCTTAATTGATATGCTACGAGTGGTATGTGTTCCAGGCCAAAAAAACGAATAGTTGAAGATGTGCTTTTTTGTAAACCACTCGAATCACAGTGCCGCGTGTTTCACACTACATACAAATTTTTCTCGGAGAAGGGTTTACTATGGCAAAATGTTACTGGAATTCGCACAGATGGAGCAAAGTCTATGTCAGGCAAATACAACGGTCTGCAAAGTTTCGTTCGTGATTGCGCGCCTTTAGCTAAATGGATTAACTGCATGCTTCATCGGGAAGAACTAGCATCCCACAGTTTTAGTGCTGATCTAAACCAAGTTGTAGAAGAAATTGTAAAGATGATCAACTATACAAAAACAAGCGCCGTCAGGAGTCGTATTTTCAGCAAACTGTGTGACGATTTAAAGACACCAAACAGAAATCTGTTTTTCCATGCTACTACTCGATGGCTGTCGTTGAGAAATGCCCTCGCAAGAGTTTTTGAGGTGAGGCAAAAGCGTCTCACCTTTTTGCGAATAGAGAAACGCGCAAGTGCTGAATGCCTTCAACAGGAAGAGTTTTTATTAAAGTTTAGTTATCTTTGAAAAACTGAACAAGCTAAATGTCAATATGCAAGGAAACGACGCGAATATTTCAGAATTGTCTGACAAAATAGAAGCTTTTATGCGAAAAATTTCATATCTGACAACTCTGGGCATGAATATTTTCCTTTTCTTAATCGCATGCTAGCTGACCTTACCATTATATCACTATCATCAGTGGTCATAAAAACAGCTTGTGGTCATTTATATTTGAGTACACTTGAGGGGCATTTCAAGTAGTGTTTTAAAAGAGATGTATCTTCGTATGCCTGGGTTAGAAATTCTTTTTCTGTGAGTGCTGTTCCGTCAATGTTTAGCAGATTGCAGAAAGAGGTATTAATTGACCTCTTTTGTGATGATACCTTGAAATTGAAAACAGATAAATCTTCGACATGCGTTTGGAGTGAAGCCTGAACAGCGTATTCCTTTATATAGAAACAAGCTCTCCGAGTTTCGATTACTTTTGCTACTTCTTGCTTATGTAAAACTGACTTTTCTGCGGTTGCGGTAGTAAAAACAAAGTAACGCTCCGCGCATAGCCGCATCAAACACTATACCGCGATTTGATGCGCTATGTCAAAACAAGACAGCTAATGTAACGCATTAAATGACAACTTGTCAATTTTTGTTATGCTGTACGTCATCTGATTTTTTTTTTGGTAGATTCGTGGGTCGTGAGTGAACACAAGTTGAGAACCACAGATGTAGACTAATACAAAGAAAGGGCACATTGAAATCTTGGAAACATCCACTCCCTCCTAGCTCGTAAGTATTGAAGCCCATGCAGTTGCAATCTACAGTCTTACTCCAATAATTACATTAAAAACTATGACTGGCCCGTGAAATCTTCCACTACTGTAAAATTAACGCCTCTGCAAAAATGGTTGTACAGACCTGCTTTTAATGCAATCTTAAATCATCGACAATGGCTGTTTTACTATCACGATGGTCTTTAACTCTTTCGCTCCCGCGAAAATAGCGAAAAAATGTCCGTAAGGTGGCAGCGCGAAAAACTGTCATAATCAATCATAATTAATCATAATTATGTGCCTCAAGTTTGTTTGTAAATCATTACTCATCTGATTACTTCGACATTAAGTGTGATATATCGTTGAAATCTACATTTCTTGAGGATTTCAAATAGAAAAATTTTTTTTTTGAATATGCAAATTTTATGCAAATTAACCCCCCCAACTAGGGGGGTTGTCTTCAAAATTAAAGAGGTACCCTCACCTCAAAGATCACTACAGATTTTATTTTCTACCAAATTTTTTAGAAATGGTTGCAAGATGATGCTAAGGAAATAAGCTTTCAAGGTACATCACTCAAAACTTACCTAAAGGCCTAGGTTTTCTACAATTTGCAATTTTCTGAGGCACATGACCTTTTTTTTGACCGATACCGACCGGTACCAAATTTTGGTAGTTAAATTTAGTACCTAAAATATGATCAGTCATTATCTGCTAGAGGTTAGCCTAAACCATGTAACATTATGTATTTTTGAACAGGGAATTTCTTCAAGATTCAGAAAGTATTAAGTTTAAATAGAATATGCTGTCACTGACAATGAAACAGCAGCTTGTTTACACCCTTCCCATTTCTTGAGAAACAAGGGGGATACAGCAAACTTTGATTTAGAGAAGCCAAACTTCTGCTAGCTTTTAAACTTGTATTTCGCTTCTTGTCTCCTTAGAAACTTGATACAAAATGACAACTTTATTGGTGAAATATTTGCAATTTATTTTATCTTTTTATAGGGTGTAGTTTTTGTAAAAATTATAATTTAGTGAAGGTAAGTCAAAAAATTTTTTTGGGTTTTGAACTGACATGATGTACAGTACTCATTTTTGATCAGTAAATATCATATACCACTTAGTCTAAACTATTTAAAGTTATATATTGCTGGAAAGCAAATTTCCTAAGCTTTCAAATGTAACCGGTATTTAGCAACATATCATATTTTTTATGCAATAAATTTACTTTTATCTACTTACCATACAAATTTGTTTGGGGGGGTTTTGAGACCCCTAAAACATTTGGAAATTCAAAAAAGTAAAATTTATTATTATCGCTTGAAATTTTGTCAAATGATGCCCCAAAAGAGTAGTTTTCAGACTGTGTTAATGATAAAGGGTTTGGTTTTATGGTAAAGATGTAATCTCAATTTGATTTTAGTGTAGTTGGCACGTGCTGAGAATTTGGCCGATTTTATCGTCTGCAACTGGGTTGTTGGTCTTTTTAACCCTTTTTGGGTATAAAAATCCAAGAATTAGGGCACAAATTATACATCATCCGATGCGTGAGGAAATAAGCGTGATCTTTTGAAAATTTTATGAAAATCGGATAAAAAATAAGGTCACAAATCGATTTTTTAGTAAACTAACTTTGTAACTCAATTTTAAAAAATTTGAGATAAACACTGAAAACACGAGATCATCAATCGATGATTCTGCTATGCCGTGCTCAGAGGAAGGTATTTCACAGCAATTTTTAAGATCGATTGCAGAGTTTCTGATACAAATACAACGAGTCATCACTACATAGAACTTTGAACCAGGTCAGACCACGACTTGTTTGACGCGTAATAATGAAAGCTTTTTCTGTGACCGCGAAATACTAGGATTCCTCCTTACTTCCATTGTTCAACAAAATTAGTTTTCATAATTCTTAGTCAAATATGGATCACATAGATAAAGCAATATCAGCTCATTGAGTAATACAAGAGACCAGCGATGCACTTAGCAAACTGCAAACAAAGACATTGTTTTGACCTATCAGGTCTCTTCAGTGCAGTTGGTGACCGAAAAGGAGCCAAAGGCTCTAAATAAAGCATAGCTTAGATCGTCATACTTGTGGGACCTATACTAGGTCCACTGTAGTGGATGGTCTGTTAGCACTCTACGAAACCATCCAGTACAGTGGACCTAGTATAGGTTCCACAAGTGTGACGATCAAAACTATGCTTTATTTAAAGGCTCTAACTTCTTGTCAGTCACAAACTGCACTGAAGAGACCTAATAGGTTGAAACAGTGTCACTGTCGGCAGTTTGCAAAGGATATCAGCTCAGTTTTACTGTATTATTAAATTATGCAAAACTATGACGGTATGTACTTGATTTATATCTTCGGTTTGGCCAGCTTCCGCAGGATTAGTTTTTTTAAATTTAGTTTCATAGTAGTGAAGACGCTTCTTCAGTGAAACGCATTTGCTTCACTGTATTTCAAATCAATTCATGCTCAGCTAATATAGTTTTCTCCATCTTCCTAAACTAAAGTCTTACAAACAGCGACAAAATTGCTCAACTATGTCGAAGACGGATAGATTGAATACCTTTTACCAAACTTAACTACACTTAGACAAACATGAGTTCAATTCCCTGTTGGGTCATGACAAAATACATCATGTGATGGAAAAAACAAGAGCTTCAACAAAAACCTCAGCAAAAGATTCGTGCTGCATACCTTAGGCTGTGAAACTACCATACCGGTATGATGAAGAAAATAGCAGCAAATTCTATAAACCTCGTTGGTCACAATGAGAAAGTTACGCGAGTTACAAAGGGCTAATGATGGAAAAAGTTGTGTATAATCTGCCTACAACTTTTTCCCTGCTCATGCAGCCAACTTTGATCGAAAAAAAACAGGCATTTTAAACACAAACCTTGGCAAAGCAAGATTTTGTATAACACAGACAAACACAAGATCATAGCACCATTTTCTACCGAACAAAATGAATTAACATCCAAATCAACTCACACTCTCAATAAGGTGACAAACTGTATACCGTTGATGGTGTTTTGTAACGTAAAGTACTGGTGCATAAAGTAATGGTACAAATTATATATGTTATTCATAGTACAACATCTTGGATTGTGAGATCGACAAACGTTTTTGCTATGAGGTATCTGACAACAGCATAGTTTGTAATCCCAACTTGTGAGTGATAATCGCACTAAATCTTTCCCATTGCATTTTGTAGCATGTGAATGAACGTTCTTTTTCATATCCAAGTTCTACAGACCGCACCAAACAAAAAAGTGCAATATCGGTTCCCTCGATGTAAATCTGCATAGCTATCCCGTGAACTAATAAGTGACGTAATAGCAACAGAGGGGCAAAAATCAATGAAAAACCATAACTTTGAGAAACAACAATAAACATCAGGCTTGTAAAACTTGGTTACATCTATAACATTCGTTGTGAGAAAAGCGACAAGTTGCCAACATTAAGTGCATTTTTATGAAACTGGGTTCGAGTCCAATGCGCAACCAGAGTAAAACCAAGTGAACTCATTTCTAGCAAAATCAAATACAATGCAATATGATCACTTTTACCTCTGACAAGAAGTGGACAATGGAGGTGCCGGTAGTTGTTCAGGTGATGTACGAGGCAACGGTGTGCTGATCGTATGGATCAACGCAGTCATGTGACTTGTGGATGGTGTGTGGCAAGCAATAGACTTTGGACAATAATCTGATAGTGCAGGGCTGGTTTGATTAGGTTGGTTTTGAAAGGTTGATGACTGAAAAGATATTATCATATAAGGGATGTTGTTCTTCATCGCACCTTGTAATATTAAAAACTAGACGTGGTTATTGTAATACATTGTCTAACATTATCTATACAAAGTGGGCCTTTGTACATAAAAATCTACAACTCCTTCTTTGCACCATGACAAACCAAATAATTCTAGTCTTTAAGAATACTACAATAACTTCTTGATATGCAAGTACAGTATTTACCATTCGTGTTTGATAATTTGATTCGCTCTCAATGAATGAAAAATTTTGAAAACTTGATGTAGATTCTATTTTAACATGAGGAGATGGAAGTGGAGGATCAGCGGTGTTGAGACCTAAATCAAAATAAAATAATAATAAAGGACATAAATAACGTGTTGGTGAGTAGTAACACAGAACATTTAATATAGCTACAAAAAACCAGAAGCACTTTCTGACCCACTCAGCAATAGTATAACTGCAACTAATGGAAAGTGCTTGAGAGTAAATGAATGACACATAAAACAAATCCAGCAGAAGTCTACCACAAGGCATTCATATCACAGCAATTCTGCATTGGGCATCTTGGAGCCTCTGAAGATTTCTGGAGAATAAGTATTTTCCAAGCCCTCCTTAGTTCAGATGTGGATAAAGACAAAATAAAAACTGCAAGCGAAAACCAATTTTTAGGGAGCGTATTCAAGTATCATTGGCCGCTTTCACTAAGCCACAGGATTGCACACATTTAATTCCGAGTTAAAACACCAAACTTTAAACAACAAATAATATGCTTTCTTAAAACGCACATGCTAAGCCACGATCTGAAACTAGTACCTGCAGAATTGCCTTCCACTGCTCGGACATTGGTCTCAGTTAGCACTGAATTAGTGGCCTGAAAAATGAACATTATGAAGACAAGCTACCAAGTCTATTTAATCACTAGCTGGCTCTGCAAGCGTGACCCTGCAAAGCTACTTGTCAGTTACAACCCAGTAAAACTTATCGGTTTAGCTGACAGCTCCAGCTTCATGCAAGAAGCATTGTGAGAACAGCAATGAAAAGTTGCTACAAATGGAGGGCACAAGCCCAGTGCTTTTTGATTGTTTTATAGGTCTCACTAAAAGCTCATCATTTCACAAACTTTTTCTGCTTCCTTTAATTAACTCTGAAAACACAAACCCACACTTGTGGACGGGCACCAAAATATCATAGATATCAGTTTTACGATCCAAAAAATTTACTCTTTAGTGGTAAGCTTATTTTAGAATTTGGTTATCTCTTTTATAATTATACTTCTAGCCTTAAGTCCCTTAGTTCTCAAAGTATCAGCATAGAACCAGCCAGAGCAGGACAAAAAGCATGATGCCTTCTCAAAATTTTTTGCAGATGAACTCAGCAAAATCCATGTTTTCATCAAGCAAAAGATTTCATGCAGAAGCATGGTTTTATTTAGCTTTCTTTCAAACTTTGAATTTCATTTACTTTCTCTAAAGTTAAGATGGTGAGAGCCATCAAATAGTAGCTGCCAATACGGCTGATCATTAAGTCTAAATTTAAACTTTGACCGAGATTGTAAAAATGTGCTGATGCTGGTCATAATTACCATGCATGACGAAAGTTGAGAATGAAACAGATAAAATAATCTTTGATTACTTTTATTTGTACCTGTGGTGACAAAAATATTATTAAAACCCAAAATCTATTACAGAACAATATATTAATCGATACTTTGCATCTTGAAGAAAACAAACGAAACCAAACAATGCAATCTGTTGAAGCTGCAGCAAACACGAGGTTGTAAAACTTTTACTGTATTGAATGATACACAGGATAAAAACGTTTGCATTTGAGTGTTTGGCAGAGAGACCTAATTAAAAAGTAAGGCAACAACTTCCCACGTAAGCTATTTTTGTTATTGGAACTCAGCATTAGCTTGCTAGTGTTTGAGAAGACAAACAGGGGAGCAAAAAGTCAAAAACTTCTGGATGTTTGTAAGCATTTGCAACAGCCATACAGTAGTTTGGCAATTGGCATATGGAACGTACTCACCATCACTGGAAAGAAAGAAGGCATGTTGGGAAAGTCAAGCAGCGTCAGTGGAACACAGCTGATATCTCTTCATAATCATGGATAAATGTGTTTGAGTGATGGTTAAAAGCTTTTCTATTTTGGCATTGGCTCAACATCATTTGCTTAGGCTGGTATGGGCATATCTGTAAAATCCTGACTGGCAGATTGTACTGATGAACGGATTCCAATAGGTGGGAGAGCGTAAACTCATTGAACTAAAAATTGAACAGCAAAGGTCTCTTTCTCTCAGGCATAAGTACTAAATTTATCAACACATTACAATAAGTTTGTGAAAATCAAGCTCATATGAAAGTAGGCATAAGAACAGTAAGGTACTACACCAATTGGCAATACCTGGTCAAACAGTTCTGCATGTTGTAAAAAAACTTAGCAGCACATGGAAAAGTTCAAGTATCTTGGGGTCACATTACAAGTAATGGTGAGCAGAACAAAACTGTCAACCACCATCCATATTCTTTGGACTAGCACCATGTGACCTTTGGCTTTTTCCCAGGATAAAAATTGTTGTAAAAGACTTATTACACAATCCAAGCTCGCATGACAAAGAAGTTAAAGATCCTCAAACAGGTGGAGTTTGCCAAGTACTATGATGCATAGCAGGAATGTATGAAAATTCGCATCAACTCAGAAGGAAACAATAATGCTCACAACTTATTTGTAAAAAAAATTTTTTTTAAATCTTTATGGCAACAATCACATTACTTTTGTGTAACACCTTGGCGTTGTTTAAAAACATGATATAATGCAAATGCATAACCAAATACATCAACAAAAAATGAACTAAGCTGCAAAGGCACCTTACCAAGTTATGGCAGGATTTCCCTGCGAGTTGACTTGTAAGTATACAAAAAGCTCAGCTGTGAGCTGAAGACAAGAGCATCCAACAATCAAATCTAATTTATAGCAAAAAAAAACACTTTTGCCCAAGTTAAAACTTAATTTTTAAAACAGGTGCATCAAAATATGTACCATATTTTAAAGCCACAAACTTGCTTCTGTTTAAAACCACTTTTTTCCAAATGTCGCAAAATTGCCTCATACCGTATTCTTGCAACTTTTGGCTTGTGATTGCAAGTTTTAGCAATTATTGAAAATTGTATCCGATTTGTAACTGTTCACCATTGACCTGACAAACTAAAATCTACAATGGTACTTTTTGACTTGCCACACTACAGTCAATTAAACATAATGGTACTAATACTTTTCTTACTTGACAAAAAGTTGCTGTCACCCCAATTGCATTGCCCCAAAAAATTACATCACAGATTTAGAGAAACTTATGAAAATGAATAGTGTGACCTAAATTAGACGTGGTCACATGCAAACAATAAAGAAGTACCAGACCGGTTTTGCCATTATTGGGGTCTTCAGTGGGAAACATATCATACGAGCAGGAAACTGAACCTTTAAGATGTAGACTTTCTATTGGTGATAGATATTATTCGGCCACCTGGCTGGATGTCGTTGCTGTTGTTATAGCTGCTTTTTTTGTGAGTGACCAGATTTCCTGGTTTTGCTACTTGTGGAGTGCATAATGTTTGTCTGACTACTTAATTATTATATAAACCCTTTCTCATTATGATTCTTTGTTCCAGCCTTCAATGTACTTGTATAGAGCGATGCTTACATCAAAGTGCAACTGTAGAGTAATAGCACAGTGTTTTCTATGCACTACACAAGTAGCAAAACCGAGAAATCTGCTCACTCACAAAAAAAGGAGCAATAACATCAGCAACGGCATCCAGCTGAGTAGTCAAATGGTATCTACCATAGATAAAAGGTCTACATCTTGATTCAATTCCCTGCTGGTAGAATACGTGCCACTGAAGAACCCCAATAATGGCAAACTGGTCTGGTGCTTCCTTATTGTTCATATATGACAACCTAATTATTACATAAATCCACACTCCCTCATTTTAACCAATTGGACGGTTACATTTTCAGTTTTTATAGATTTCTGCAATACATCTTGTTGTGGTGAAGTCTTGGTTGTGGTGTTTTGCAGTTAGAATAATAGCATAGTGGATTCTATGCACTCCACAAGTAGCAAACCAGGAAATCCAGTCACTCACTTACAAAAAACAGCTATAACATCAGCAACGGCATCCAGCCAGGGGGTCAAATGGTATCTACCATAAATAGAAGGTGCACATTTTGAAGGTTCAGTTTCCTGCTGATCGGATAAATGCCACTGAAGAGCCCCCAATAATGGCAAAACGGGTCTGGTATTCTTTATTGTTTGCATGTGATTACTTCATTATCATATAAATTCTCACTCTTTAATTTTAACCAATTAAGTGGTAACATTTTCAGTTTCTATAGATCTCTGCAATTTCAGTAATTTTTTAGTTGGTAGTTTTTCATGTGTTTGCAATGCAGTATTAACTTAGAATGAATTTCCTTATTTCTGTAACCCCATGTTTTAGTATGAATTTCTGTGATTCAGAAAGTCACTACTTTGAAATGATTTTCTGTATTTCAGTAAATCTAATATTTGTATTTTAGATTTGTGCCAAAATAAGTGCCACAAGACAAGATGTAATAACCAGTAATTTTGCCAGAGCAATTTTGTAACATATTTTGGTCACATCCAACATTGAGAAACTCTTTCAAACTCCAGCAGATTATCTGTAACTTCCATGCTAATTAAAGCAAGAGCCAAAAGATCCATGCCCACCCAAAAAAAATTGAATATATTTTTGTTGAGATGAGGATTAAAGGTAAGGTTTAAGTTTTATCACACACACTGTCAATGTAAGCACAAGATGAATCACTGGTAATGAACTATGCCAACAGCTTAATGAACCTAATGTCAGAAATCATGTATCTACTGATAATTTAATGAAGCCAGGCTTGTACGCAAACAATTATTTCACAAAACAGCAACACCAAAACATGGAAATTTCAAATTCATGAAAATTTCAAAAACTCATACCAGTACTAAATTGCAAATTTACTAAAACGCCATAATTCATACTCAAATATAAAATTATCAAATTGCCAAAATACAGAAAAAACAACAACTAGAAAAATATGAAAATCACAAAAAGGAAGGAATTTGGTGAAGTTGATAAAAACTAAAATACGCCCATCTGATTCCATAAAATTAGATGATTGAATTAGTGCAACAATACATCTCTATATCTAATAACTAAGTTGGTCTGAATAATAGCAGAGTAAATTTTAGGACTTAAAATGCTCTAACCACAAACTTTTAAAAGTATTATGATTCAATAAGTTCATCTCGTCAAGTAAATGAGAGTAACTTGAGACAAGTTATTATAAATCAAGTCATGCTTCAAAAAAATGTGTTAACATCTCCCTTGCACCACTCACTCAGTTTTTGCATCTTCAACTAGCCTAGTTTTGGTTGACTGCATTTGCGGTGACACTGAGCTAGTGTAGACACAATGTATTGATGTGCAACCAACTTAACAACACTTTCACCATCTGTGAAATGCACCAATAAGAGGCTGTGAATTAGGCAACGAATTAGAGTTCGATTTGCAAATCAATCGGCAATGTTATCAAACTAGCGTCTTTATCTATCACATTTTCCTAAACTACCCTTAATATTTTTAAGCATTTTAATGCTGTTTATGGTGTAACTAGTACAGCAGATCTGATCAATTTAAAAATTAGAAATACAAAAATTTAGCCAAATGAAATATATGGTGTTGATAACTGGAAACTAAATATGCAAAGGTTTAAAAAAAGGCAGTGACTATTTTGCCGTGGACGGCAATTTACCCTCAGAGACTATTTGCCATGAGTCATTTGTGATTGGTCAATCTAAATGATGTACTAAAGGTGTGACTTTTGGTCGTCTCTGATTGGTCAATTTTAAAAACCAATTAAAAAAATTTTGCACTCCCAGGTCTCTATCCCCCACATTGTACACTCCGTTCCAGTGTACACTGCCCCGTACATTTGCATACCGGGCCTGCCCCTTCAGTGTACACTGCCTTTCTTTTAATGCCCTGCCAGCTGAAATTTGAACCCACAACCATGGTATCTCAAGACCAGCACACTATCCACTACACCACAGCGTCACTGGCATAATCATAGCAAATACAGCTATATAAACACACGTGAATGATTACGGCAAAATAGATTCCAAGGGCAAATTGCCGTCGACAGCAAAATAGCCACTGCCTTAAAAAAAGTAGTTAGATCAAAGTTGCAAGTAGCAAGTGGCAGATAAAAAATGAATAGTTGTAATTTAACCCAAATTATTATAATCATTTGCAAAAATATTATGAGGTAGAGTAAATTCAAAAGTCATATGACGACATCACCAAATAGCTAGACCTATATAATGTCTATTGCCTACCACAGATTCTGTTTTCACAATTCGGAAAATAGAAGGTTGAAATGAAGTTTCTGCATTTGATCTTGTCACTGGGATAGCTTTTAGAACTTTGAGTTGAACTGGTATCTTTACACCTTTTACATTGTTTGTAAACACTCTTTGAACTTGAATGAAATTAGGTTTATCAACTGAAGCAGGCACACTGGAGAAAATAGGTTTTGCCAAAACAGCACTAGAATTTTCAGTCACATCTTTTTGTTTACTTGCTTGAATATCCATAGATCTTAAAAAGTATATCTGCTGACATATTAGAATTATAATCTAGATAGTCTTAAATTGTTGTTGTTACCATAACAAGCAAGGTATTACTAGAACAGACTGATATTTTGTTAAGAGCTGCCCAACTTGCATAAGCTAGCTTCAGCTACGTATTTTTTGGTTGTTTTCTGGGTAATCTTGTACTTTAGCGCGGTAAATTATTTAAGCTGAAAAACGATGAAAAAAAAGTGTACACCGAAGGGGCAGGCCTGATATGTAAATGTATGGGGCAGTGTACACTGGAAGGGAGTGTACAGGGTGGGGGATAGAGATTGGTCGTTTCTAATTGGTCAATTTTAAAAACCAATTTAAAAAATTTTGCACCCCCAGGTCTCTATCCCCCACCCTGTACACTCCCTTTCAGTGTACACTGCCCCATACATTTACATACCAGGCCTGCCCCTTCGGTGTATACTGCCTTTCAATAAACATAGATATTCTTTTTTTCCATCGTTTTTCAGCTTAAATAATTTACCGCGCTAAAGTACAGGATTACCGTTTTCTGTTTGACCATATTTGAATATATTAACAATACCAAACAAATAAAAACAACTAACCACACCGAAGTTGCCTTACAAAGCAGGCGTGAAAACACAGTCCTATATTACCGGTAACGCAGTAAAACTTTTTTTCCCAAAATGAGGACAGTGCAATCCAAGCGAAGAATGAACAGAGGAGCTTTTCTGTTGTCAAAATTCCTGTATTTCTAGGAGCATAAAAATGGGATTTATTCGCAATTCTTAGTAAAAAGAATAAAGCCAAAATGCTGGTAAACATTTTATTAAAACGTTTCGCTTTTACACTAAAAGCATCATCAGTTACATAAATGGTCACCTAAGGCTAGGCTAAATAGATACTGCATTGATAACTAACCGCTGTACAACTAAATTTAGTAAGGTATCAAAATTATGACATCACAAACTGATAAAACAAACAACTGCCATCAATTAGCAAGGCAAGGCTAACTTAAAAAGCGCACTGCAGATATACTTTCTATAACTATTACGTATTAAACAAATAAATTGGTTGTGATGCTCCATCCAAGTTAATTTGCGGTTGAATTTTTTGAATAAGTAAGGTTTCTTTGATTCGTAGCTTTCTGCGGTTGTTGCTATGACCAAGTATTTCAGGAGAATCAAAATTCATCTTGTGGTTAGGATTGCGCACAAGGTGCTTTGCTACATCTGATTCTTGATTTAGTTTTCCGTTTGGTACATGTTCTTGAATTCGTGTGGCTAGATTACGGTGAGTTTGGCCAATGTATGATTGTCCACACGAGCAATTTAGTTTATACACAACTCCTGCATTGTGTAATAGGGCTTGACGATCTTTAAATTTGAAGCATTTGCCAATATTGTGAGTGTCGTGTACCAATCTGAATCGAAATTTTGTAGAAAGATTTTTAATTAAATACTGCCGAATTTCTTTTTCAATTTGCAACGATATATTGCCAAGGTAAGGTAATCGCAGAAAAAGGGGAATTTCTTTGCTTTCTGACGTTTTTAGACTTTCACAGTTGCTACTTGTATCATATTTCTGCATGATTGGTGATTTATGTCGCTTGTTCAAGAATAAACGTATTTGTTTGTTGATGTACCAGAGAGGATAGCCATTTCGTTGTAATATAGAAGATATGCCTTGAAAGTCCTCATGAATCAAACTATACGAATTACATATGCTATATGCTCTGTGTAGCAGTTGGCCACATGGTTTCATTTGATGTAATTAGCCTATTTACCAACATTCCACTGGATTTAGTTATTGATATTGTTTTACAAAAAATCTACTCAAATAAAGAAATGACTCTTTTTCATGGGCTCACAAAAGCTCAATTTAAAAAGTTATTAACCTGGACCACCAAAACTACTACCTTTCAGTTCAACAAGCAATACTACAAACAGACAAACGGTGTAGCTATGGGGTCTCCCTTAGCTCCGCTTTTGGCTGATTTGTGCATGAATTGGATCGTTGACCAAACAAAACAGATTCGACCACAACCGACTCTATTTTATAGATACGTAGACGACTGCTTTGCATTGTTTTCAAGTCAAAAAGAGATTTTAAAGTTCCACCAACAACTCAATATGATTCATCCTAATATAAAATTTACCTACGAAGCTGCTGAAAACCATCAAATGCCTTTTTTAGATGTTTGGATAGACAATTCCAAAGGAATATTGAAGCTAAGCACTTACCGAAAACCTACAAACACTGGTCTTTACATTAATTGGCAAAGTTTTGTTCCTTCCCGTTATAAATTGAATCTAGTTAAAACTTTGCTACACAGAGCATATAGCATATGTAATTCGTATAGTTTGATCCATGAGGACTTTCAAGGCATATCTTCTATATTACAACGAAATGGCTATCCTCTCTGGTACATCAACAAACAAATACGTTTATTCTTGAACAAGCGACATAAATCACCAATCATGCAGAAATATGATACAAGTAGCAACTGTGAAAGTCTAAAAACGTCAGAAAGCAAAGAAATTCCCCTTTTTCTGCGATTACCTTACCTTGGCAATATATCGTTGCAAATTGAAAAAGAAATTCGGCAGTATTTAATTAAAAATCTTTCTACAAAATTTCGATTCAGATTGGTACACGACACTCACAATATTGGCAAATGCTTCAAATTTAAAGATCGTCAAGCCCTATTACACAATGCAGGAGTTGTGTATAAACTAAATTGCTCGTGTGGACAATCATACATTGGCCAAACTCACCGTAATCTAGCCACACGAATTCAAGAACATGTACCAAACGGAAAACTAAATCAAGAATCAGATGTAGCAAAGCACCTTGTGCGCAATCCTAACCACAAGATGAATTTTGATTCTCCTGAATTACTTGGTCATAGCAACAACCGCAGAAAGCTACGAATCAAAGAAACCTTACTTATTCAAAAAATTCAACCGCAAATTAACTTGGATGGAGCATCACAACCAATTTATTTGTTTAATACGTAATAGTTATAGAAAGTATATCTGCAGTGCGCTTTTTAAGTTAGCCTTGCCTTGCTAATTGATGGCAGTTGTTTGTTTTTATCAGTTTGTGATGTCATAATTTTGATACCTTACTAAATTTAGTTGTACAGCGGTTAGTTATCAATGCAGTATCTATTTAGCCTAGCCTTAGGTGACCATTTATGTAACTGATGATGCTTTTAGTGTAAAAGCGAAACGTTTTAATAAAATGTTTACCAGCATTTTGGCTTTATTCTTTTTACTAAGAATTGCGAATAAATCCCATTTTTATGCTCCTAGTTTTATTGAGAGCCACTATGGGCAAAATACCAAGATACTACTCCGTCAGCTAGAAGCAGTCAGTAAGAAGATTGTTAAAAGAGAAGCAGACGTCGAGTTTTTAATCAATTGTGTTACCTATCGACTTCAACCAAAATTTCTCAGATTTAAACTCTACAAAAAAGAAAAGCATAAAAGTAAAAGAGTTGTATCGTTGAAGAAAAATTTTCTTTTGACAGAAATTAGACAGCATCGTAAGGCACTGAAGAAATTGAAAACTACTGCTGAGGAATTGTGTAAAGGTTTAAACAGCTCAATCGGTTACCTATCTCGCATTTACGTGCAAAGATTCATAAAAAAGAAAACAGAGCTGGCTACAAGAACCATTCGAATTATTCATAAACGCAAACTTAAAGATTTAGGCCTGGATATAGGCTTAGGGGAAGAAACGGAACAGATTCAGGTATTAACTAATTTATCAAATTACAATCTTTCTGACATAGAACGTAAGGTACTGAACAAAGGCTTAAAATTTGGCATCTTTCCGGATAAGCTGAATTTAACCAACATTCAGACGGAATTTGAAGATTTTTACCAGCAAATTCGGCCTAATCTCTTGGACAACAAACATCGCCTTGAACTTAAATCTAAGTTGATGACATTGTACAGCAAATTGAAATCATCGTTCTTTTATGGCTTGAAACATCAAGACATTGGCCTATCAACGGAAGAACGCGATGCTTTACAAAAACTGGCAAATAATCCGACGCTGATTATCTGCAAGCCAGACAAAGGCAACGGAGTGGTTGTTATGAACAAAAATGACTATATAAACAAAATGAATAAAATTATATCCAACAAAGCGCAATTTCAGAAGGTATCTGTTGATGACAATATTGCCAACTTATCCAAATTTCAACGATTTCTCTATAATCTAAAAAGGAAGCAATTTCTAAAAAAAGAAGTTTACAATCGAATTAGACCAATCTCAGCTCTTACTCCTACACTTTATGGTTTGCCAAAACTGCACAAAGAAGGATACCCATGTCGGCCTATCTTAGCATCAAATGGTAGTTACACTTACGATTGCGCAGTATGGCTAAATGAAATACTCACACCACTGCGCGAACATCCATCTTGCATCAAAGACACTTTCGATTTTGTATCCCGATTATCAAAATTCAACTTCAGTTCAAGCCACATGGTTTCATTTGATGTAATTAGCCTATTTACCAACATTCCACTGGATTTAGTTATTGATATTGTTTTACAAAAAATCTACTCAAATAAAGAAATGACTCTTTTTCATGGGCTCACAAAAGCTCAATTTAAAAAGTTATTAACCTGGACCACCAAAACTACTACCTTTCAGTTCAACAAGCAATACTACAAACAGACAAACGGTGTAGCTATGGGGTCTCCCTTAGCTCCGCTTTTGGCTGATTTGTGCATGAATTGGATCGTTGACCAAACAAAACAGATTCGACCACAACCGACTCTATTTTATAGATACGTAGACGACTGCTTTGCATTGTTTTCAAGTCAAAAAGAGATTTTAAAGTTCCACCAACAACTCAATATGATTCATCCTAATATAAAATTTACCTACGAAGCTGCTGAAAACCATCAAATGCCTTTTTTAGATGTTTGGATAGACAATTCCAAAGGAATATTGAAGCTAAGCACTTACCGAAAACCTACAAACACTGGTCTTTACATTAATTGGCAAAGTTTTGTTCCTTCCCGTTATAAATTGAATCTAGTTAAAACTTTGCTACACAGAGCATATAGCATATGTAATTCGTATAGTTTGATCCATGAGGACTTTCAAGGCATATCTTCTATATTACAACGAAATGGCTATCCTCTCTGGTACATCAACAAACAAATACGTTTATTCTTGAACAAGCGACATAAATCACCAATCATGCAGAAATATGATACAAGTAGCAACTGTGAAAGTCTAAAAACGTCAGAAAGCAAAGAAATTCCCCTTTTTCTGCGATTACCTTACCTTGGCAATATATCGTTGCAAATTGAAAAAGAAATTCGGCAGTATTTAATTAAAAATCTTTCTACAAAATTTCGATTCAGATTGGTACACGACACTCACAATATTGGCAAATGCTTCAAATTTAAAGATCGTCAAGCCCTATTACACAATGCAGGAGTTGTGTATAAACTAAATTGCTCGTGTGGACAATCATACATTGGCCAAACTCACCGTAATCTAGCCACACGAATTCAAGAACATGTACCAAACGGAAAACTAAATCAAGAATCAGATGTAGCAAAGCACCTTGTGCGCAATCCTAACCACAAGATGAATTTTGATTCTCCTGAAATACTTGGTCATAGCAACAACCGCAGAAAGCTACGAATCAAAGAAACCTTACTTATTCAAAAAATTCAACCGCAAATTAACTTGGATGGAGCATCACAACCAATTTATTTGTTTAATACGTAATAGTTATAGAAAGTATATCTGCAGTGCGCTTTTTAAGTTAGCCTTGCCTTGCTAATTGATGGCAGTTGTTTGTTTTATCAGTTTGTGATGTCATAATTTTGATACCTTACTAAATTTAGTTGTACAGCGGTTAGTTATCAATGCAGTATCTATTTAGCCTAGCCTTAGGTGACCATTTATGTAACTGATGATGCTTTTAGTGTAAAAGCGAAACGTTTTAATAAAATATCCTGTATTTCTATTTACCAAACCTGAAGTTTTACATTTTTTTATTTCCTTATTTTCTCTTAAATTCCTCATTTGACTCAATCCCCCTTTCATCAATTATAAACTCAAATTTACCAAAATAAGAAAATTTTCTGTGGAGTGAAATCCCTGCATGGGTACCAGGGCTTTGATACCACTGTGGTATGCCACAATTTCATATCGCCAATCACACCACCCATCAAATCCTGGTATTTCCTGATATATCTTATATTGCCAAATGCAATCTCAATAAAATCATCGTGTTTTTTGGTGTAATTCATATCATCAATTTTAATCTTAGTAAAGTTTGTACATATAGGCTGTTTGCACAATTACCGGGATGTGCAGCAACTACATTCCAATAAAATCCTGGTATACCCTCATATATGTAACATCATCAATTTCAATCCCAGTAAAATTCAAGTTTGTATCGGAAATTGCGTAACTGTCATAATGTGGTGCAACTACAGCCCGATAAAACTGTGTTATTTTCCAATAAACTTAATATCGCCAATTTTAACTCCTATAAAATCCAAGTTTGCACAAGTAATTGTATAATTACTAGGATGGGCTGCGACTACATCCCGATAAAATCCTGATATTCTCTGGTATATTTTATATCAATTCCAGTAAAATCCAAGTTTGTACCGGTAAATGTATAATTACCGGAATGAGCTGCGACTACATCCCAATAAAATTGTGTTATTTTCAGGTATATTTTATATGGCCATTTTCAAATTCTGTAAATTCCAAGTATGTACCGTAAATTGCATAACTACCGGGATGGGCTGCGACTACATCTCAAAAAAATCCTGGTATTCCCTGTTATATTTTGCATCATCAATTTCAATCCCAGTAAAGCTCAAGTTTGTACCGGTAATTGTATAATTACCGGGACGGGCTGCGAATACATTTCAATATGATCCTTGTATTCCCTTGTAAATCTTACAATTTACATCATCGTTTTCAATCCCATTAAAATCCACCTTTATACCAATAATTCCAAATTCACCATGACGTTCTATAATTACATTCCAATACAACCCTGGTAATTCCCGGAAAGTATAAAATTAAAGGCATTAATCCCAGTAAAATTCGAGTTTATTCCAGTAATTTCAAGGTACCAGAATAATTTTCTTGGTACAACCAAAAAATTGACTTTAATAAAAAAACTTGCTTTAGTCATTACATTTATTCTCAAGTAAAAACACTAGCACTTCAAAATATTTATCTGTAAGCCTGCTCAGTTTTGTTGGAAAGCAGGAAATAAACTGGCAGTTGAAAAAATATAAGACGAGAATTACAAACTCATAATAATAACAACAAAAACAAAGTTATTATGAAAAAAATCATTCATAGTAAGCTATACAGTACTTGCTGAAAAATAATTAAGGCTTAACGTTGTTGTTGTCGCTACCCGACCCCTTTCGAGGGATGGGGGCATGGCAGAAGACCATGGAGATCTAGAAGCTGGGCAATTTCCCAGGGTATGGACCAGAGATCGTAGAGTGACAGAGAGTCGCCAAAGAGCGAGTAGCGCAAAGAGTCCGTAGCTGGACAGTGCACAATGAGATGAGAGGTGTCCTGGAGTGGGTGTCGAAAGGCGCTGCAAGAAGGATTGTCGATTCTGCCAATCCCAGAGATAAGAGGTTAACAGTAGGCTGTGTCTGTTGCACCGTACCTCTATCCCAAGGAAGAGGAAGGTAATCACAGCAACAACAACAGGAACAGATCGAGAAGTTAGGAAAGAAAGAAGATGAGAAAGAAGAGCCAGCGACAGAACGAAGGAGTGAGTACTCAGATTAGGGCTTGATTTAGATAAGAGAGAAGAGCAAATCGTCTGCCATCCTTCAGCCTTGGCCTTGGCGATGACGGACGAGGCATGTCCAGAAGCGGAGATGTAAGACTTACAATCTCCATGTTGTTGTTGGTTACCCGACACCTTCCAAGGAATGGGGGCATGGCGGGAAACCATGGAGCCCCAGAAGCCAGGCAACTCCCCAAGGTGTGGACCAGAGATCGTAGAGAGACAGAGAGTCGCCAAAGGGTGAGTAACGCAAAGAGTCCGTAGCTGGACAGTGCAGAACGAAATGAGAGGTGTCCTGGGACGGGTGTCCGCAGGCGCTGCAAGAAGGATTCTCGATTCTGCCAATCCTAGAGAGATAAGAACCTAAAAGAAGGCTGTGTCCATTGCAGCGAAGACGAGAGAGGACAGCGAGCGTGACGAGGGAGCACAAGTTCCTCAATGGAAGTTGAGGGAATCTGTGTGTCAAAGAATTTAGGTGAGACAATACGCCTCCAGTCCAAGATGAGACGAGACCGGATACGAGAGATAAGAGGAGGAAGACTACAAGGGATAGCAGAGGGCGCAAGTAGCGCTCCCATCTAGCCAGCTCGTCAGCCGAGTCGTTCCCCAGGAGAAACGAGTGTCTGGGAACCCATTGTAGCCTGATAGAACAGGAGGAGAAGATAGGGTGGTGAGGACAGAACAAGAGTCAGATAGTAGGAGAAGAGAATAAAAATAGCAGCATTGTTGGTGTTGCCGAGACCAGCAAAGAGTGTGCAGAATGGCACAGGCCTCACCGAAAAAACTTGAACACACTGGGCTTGCCGAAAAGGAAAGAATTGCCTCAGTGCCACAGAGAGAGCAGTTGGCAAGTACGCCAGAGCCGCCTTTGCCAAAAGGAAAAGGAACAGAGCCGTCTGTCCAGAGCACCAGATCATGGGGAGGGGGCGAGAGACAGGGGGATCAGAGCGAGAGCATGGAGAGGAAAGGGTGGACTCCACAGTAAAAGAAGACAGATTCCAACGAGGACAGGGAGGGCAAGCAAGAAGAGCCTCCCTAGAACAAGTAGAAGGAAGCATGAGCGGGTGAGTGGATGCAAAAGCTCTCCAGGACGATCTGCAGAGTCTTGATTTCACTCCAAGTCTGGCCAAATCTGAGACAGGAAAAGAGGTTGGGAGACGAAGGGCCCGCTCATACGATAAAAGAGTGAAATGAGTCAGAGTGACTCGTAGGGGAGGTAAAGAAGCCTCGGTGAGCAGTAAAGGGATAGGGGAGGACGAGAGGCAGCAGGTGATGGCGCGACTGGCCGCTCGATGGAGGCGTTCCAATTTGGTGATATTGGTAGCGCTTAGGAAAGGAAACTATCCGGGTGAAGCGTAAGTGAGAAGGGGCCGAAGAAAAGATTTATACAGAACAGAGAGGGACTCCTTAGAGGGGCCCCATGAGGAAGCAGAGATACAGCGTAAGGCCTTGAGATGTGGGAAAAATTTGGCCTTCAGCGAAGATACAGGTTTAGAAAAGGAAAGAGCGCGGTCAAAGGTGACCCCAAGAAAAGTTAGAGGGATTGAAACGGAGGCGGGAGCCAAGTAGGAGGAGGTTGGGCTGGAGGTTAGCTTGGTCGGGATCCACTGGGAAGAAGGAGCCCTCACATTTGTTCAGATTGAGAGGAAGACACCAGTACTCAGACCAGCGCTCTAATTGAAACAGAGCTCCTTGTGTGGCCTCCACCGCAGTGGGGACCAAGTGAGAGGAGGACCAAATGGCCAGATTGTCAGCGTAAAGAGAACAGCTGACGGAAGAAGGTAGAGAAGCAGGAAGATCATTAATGAAGAGAGAGAAAAGTACAGGGCCAAGAACGGATCCTTGCGGTACACCTCGACGGACTCGAAAGGAACGACTTTTGTGATTTTGAAAAAACCACAGAAGCGCGCCTGTCGGAAAGAAAAGATTGAGTCCAACGAGCAAAGCAAGGAGGGAGGCCGGCCCAAATCAGTTTGTGGAAAAGGGCGGGATGCCAGACAGAGTCAAAAGCTTTAAAAAAATTGATAGTAGACAGGATCGTCCGAGAACCCGGCCTGGGTTTGTTAAACCCATCCGAAATGGACTGAGAAAGATACAGAATTTGATCTAGAGTAGACCGTCCAGGGTGGAAACATGCCTGACGGGGAGAGAGAATGAAATTACATTCCAGAAAGAGGAGAAGACGGGATAGAAGGATGCGTTCAAAAAGCTTTGATACGCAGGAGGTGAGAGAGATAGGCCGAAAGGAAGTAGGAGAGTCGAAACGCTTTCTAATCTTATGTATGGGAATAATGGAAGATGTCTTCCAGATGGAAGGAAAGGAATGCGAAGACCAGGAGGGATTGAAGATGTGAAGAAGTAAATCCCTGCCAGAGCGAGGAAGGTGCTTTTGCATGGGATAGGCAACTTTGTCTGGGCCAGTGGCACTGGACGAGGAGAGGTTGGAAGCAGCCGCAAAAAATTCGGCAGGAGAGAAGGAGAGCAAAAGGAGAAGTGAGACTCCTCCGGGCACGTGGCTTTGCGGAGCTCAGAGAGGTAGCCTCTGGCTCTGCTACGCAGGCTCTTTGGCTGAGAAACAGAAAAGTGGGATCTCAGGTAAGCGGCGTAAACCAAAGCCGATTCCTTGGGAGAGGAACAGTTAGGGAAATTAGAAGAGGAAGAAGACGAGGAAGGAGAGCCAGCGATAGAGCGAAGAAGAGAGTGCACAAATTTAGGGTTAGATTTAGGTGAAAGAAAAGAGCAAGTCGTCTGCCATGCCTCAGCCTTGGCCTTGGCAATGACCGACGAGGCACGTCGAGAGGCGGAGATGTAAGCCTGGCGATCTTCATCACTTCTGTGAGCGGCAGCGAAAGCGTTGCGTCTTTCACTAACCGCACCTTCCACCTCATCAAACCACCAGGCTTTAGGAGAGCGTTTGATGCGGCCGAAAGGAATCGAAGATTTGGCCGCATTCAGTGCCAGAGAGGTGAAAAGAGCAGCAGCAGAGGAAAGAAACGAGATTCTTCTGCAGAGGGACAGTGCGAGTCAAAGTAGGAGGCAAAGCCATCCCAGCGAGCTTTCTGAAAATTGAAGGAAGGGGGGCGCTCGTTGAGGCGATAGGCCGAAGAGAGAGGGACAGATAGAAGAATAGGAAGGTTGCATATGACGTCACACATTTCGCGCCAAAAAAATTGGCTGACCAAAAGCTCTAATTTATGCTGGAGAGGTATAGGGCGAACACCAACTTTTGGGGTTATTTTGAAAACTAATGAAAAATCAATTAAAATTTGGAATGATTTATTGCTAGTTGGATTCTCGGAAACAAATAAATTTGACCAAAAGCAATTTGGCTGAGATTTGTTTATGCAGTTGGCTAGTATAAGCTCAGCACAGTGGACTAATTTTTAAAAAATGCCCCTAAGAGAAGTGCCATCTAACTTCCATTTGCTCCTCACTTAAAAATAGATTATACCAATTAGATACAAGTCGGTACATTAACAAAAACAACCATTATTTGATCATTACTACCGGTACGTTAAGCTTGCCGGTAAGCTTACTTGTTGTGTCCATGAGCAAGGCATTTAACGGTATGCCTCCATCTTTATGTGGCAAACAGGTGGTGGGGCCAAGCAGTGTACCTGTCGTGGTGACTCAGTGTGACGAAAGACATGCAAACAGAGCATGAGCTCATACGCATGAATGAATAAATTGGTACCGTAATTTTTACATTACCCGTGGTCCAGCAGCCTAGGTAATAGCCCAAACAATTGTTTAAGGAGTAGTTAAGGTCACACAATTACATCTGACATATCAATATGACTGACCTGCAATCACTATTGACAAAAAATTTCAAAAACTTACTGATTTTATTTAACAATAACTAATCCAGCATATGATAAACGATACAGAAGTCTACCCTGTCATTTAGGCTACAGTATAACTTAAGTTTTCAACTTTTCAGAATGCTTATGCCACTAAATATACTGTATAAGTTACACATTACAATTAACTTAAACTCAGCATTCCGAAACACGCTGATTAATTGAATATGAAACCCTCACAGAAGCGGGCTACAAATAAGCCTGCATGTTTAGCCCATAAAATTAGCCCAACTATTAGCAATAACAAGCAAACCTTAGCACCTCTTATCTTACTTTGACCTTAGATTCATTCCTTAACATCAGTAAAACAACATATTCAACGTGCATTCAACAAATGTCACGTTTATCGATTTGATTTGCAAAAAACGATATCACTCCTATTCAATTCAATGCAAAATCTCTGAATCTGGTCAGCCAGTTTTTTTGAAAGCGCATTTTGATGACGTTTGATCATGTGCGTGCAACCTTCCTATTGGTAGGTGGTCAGAACTCAGGCCCTAAAGCACCTCCCAGGAGCAAGAAAGGGCAAGAGAAGAGAGAGCAAAGGAGATGTCAGGAGAGGAGCAATGGAGAAGGGTGGGTGTGTCAGGGTCATTGGGAGGGAGGAGTTCAGAAGAGATAACCCAGTCGAATACTTCCTCCCTGCGGGAATCAGAAGTACCACTTGAGTCCCAGAGGGGGTGATGGCAATTGAAGTCCCCCAGAATGAGAAGATTTCTGGAGGAGGGAAGAACGGAGGGAGAGAAGGAGTCAGTTCTGCCATCTGTTGGGGAGAAGCGAATAGGGGGGACGTATACATTAAGAAAAGAGAGCGAGGAGGAGTTGTTGAGAGAGATGTTAAGCCTTACATAATCAGAGTAGGGAACAAGTGAAGAAAGAGAGGATGTAGAAAGTTCAGAAAAGGATAGGCCCCGCCAGACAAAAATGACAACACCATCGCTAGCGTGCGTGGCAGCAGGAGAGAGAATGCCAGACCGGGAGTGGGTGCGATCAGAGCGCAGAGCAGAGAATCCAGGAATCCGGAAAGAGGAAGATGAGTTTAGATTGGGTTCCTTGATACAGATAAAGTCGACAGGGTGGGACGAGAGAAAGTGAAGTAGTTCAGTGCTCCTGGCTCAAAGACCTCCAGCATTCCATTGAAGAACCCTGAGAGAGTCAGGGAAGGAGAAGAGGTACAGAAGGACAGCCAGGAGCAAAGGATGGTGGTGAGGGAGCAGAGGAAGAAGATATAGAATGGACAGTTGGGGGATAGGAGGTTTGGAGACGAGGGTGGGGCAAGAGTGCTGCATTAGCAGAGGGGGGACAGATTGTACAGTGGAGGTATACATGTTGGAGGAGTCCGAGGAGGGAATCACAGTGTTATAGCAGGGGGGGGAGTTCCAATAGTGAGAGCTGCCAAGAACTCTGAATTTAGAGAGGAAAAGTTGTGAGCACCTTAGATGGACCCATTTGGAGCAAGTGCAACTTTGCACTGAATTGCCCCCTCGCCTACCCAGGTCACATTTTCAGCGGCGCACACAGAGCAGGGAAACATGGGGCCAGGGTTGGGATGAACGTTACTGGTCATCAAGAGAAGGAAAAGAATGAGGAGACGAAGAAGGGTAAGAGAGGGGCAGGAGAGAAAAAAAAGAGAAAACAGGGGACCGATTTTGAAGATGCTGCGTGCTGCCCTTCTGCGGTCGTTCAGGTGGCAGCATAGCGAAAAAATGAAGCGGAGTGCCCGGGGTAACTAGGACCCTCAGGAAGGCCAACAGCCATTTCGACCCAACCCAAGCGAGGTTGGGAACCGCACCACCACGTTGAGGCGGCTGTTGATCTTCATCGCTTCTGTGAGCGGCAGCGAAAACCTTACGTCTTTCACTAACCTAGATGTTTTGGTTTGATTCCTGACCTTGATCTACTTTCAAATAAAAACACATTCGGGATAAACCAAATTTTTTGCTGTCCCAGACTGTAGCTTTTTCAGGCCTGAATAGTATGAACGAACGTGTTCGTGCAAAAAACAGATCTCTTGTAGCAAAGTTATTTGCAAGTTTTGTGGTGGTACATTGCGCTGTAAGTTAGATAAATAGTACTGTAGTAAAAGTTTGCAACAACTTTGCACATGGCAGTCAAATCATTTTGACATGGCGGCTATTTTGCCATCTTCAGCAGAATAGGCTGTAGACTAGCAGGCTCCTTTTTTTACTTTTTTTACTTTAAATAAGCAAATTTGACAAATTGCACTCAAAGTAACTGCAAGTTCTGGTATAGATCTATTTAAATGTCAAGGTTAAGAGTTTGATCCTTCACAGTAGTTTTTCAATTTAGGGCTGAATTCTCTGCAGAATGTGTTACAGTAATTTTTTTATCAAATTTCATCACAGCAGTGTACATTACAAGAGGGTTGGGGAGTGGATACATATGGTACCGGCACTAAATTAGAAAGAAGGGTGCACATTGGGGATTTAATTTTTGTCGCGTCACTTCTTTAATACATTATAAAAAATAATTGACCAATCATTGATGAATAAAAGTGATGTTTTTCATGTCGTAGAAACTGACCAATTACAAAGACTAATGGAAAATAGCTGCAGATAACGCTATACAAAAAATTCCTCGTTTGGAATTCAACAAATACAGATTGTTATTGGATAGAATAAAATTCATTCAAGCTAAAACACCTCAGCAGTTTGTTTCACCTATGGTAGCTTGTCAGGAGGATTCAAAAACACAACACTGATATAAGATACGGTGGATGAAATTCACAATTAAAGTCAAGAGTGAATACTAAGCTCAAAAAATTAAAGTAAGGTAAGCTACAAAGATCTACCCTTACTCAAGTGCAGACATCTGAGTTCGCAGAAAGTAGAGTATTCATTCTCGAGGCTTTTTTTCTGACACTTTTCAAGAGAATCTGTCAGAAAAAGAGCGAAAAGATGAAGTGAGTCTTTTCACTCTATTTCTGACGGATTCTCTTGAAAAGTGTCAGAAGAAAAGCTTTGAGAATGAATACTCTACTTTCTGCAATTTCAAATTCTGTACCACCAATCAGCTATCCAAATACATCTGAGTTCATCTCCAAGAGCAGACACCGCACCAAAGTCAAGCTGAAAAGCAATCTTTACCGAATTTTATTTGTGGTTTTTCATTTATTTCCTGTTTTTACTAAAAGCTATGACTTTATATTTTTTGTAGCACCTGCAATCGTTTTGCCTGCACCTGTTACCTTTAGTCTTTTTCACGCCTCTCTGATTTTTCACCTTATAAATGCCATCATGTCTTGCAAAACCATCCATCTGCTTGCCAGTTGAGTAAGGCAGCTCTTTACAGCCGCCAATCTTACTTTGATTTTTTGAAATTTGTATTCACTCTTGACCTTAATTCTGAATTTCACCTGTTGTGTTTTCTTACAACAAAACAACTAGATAATCATGCAGATTTAACTAGCTTAAAAACCCAACACAAGTATACCCTTTAGTTCACTTCTATTAACAATCTCAATAATTACCAAAACGTGACTACACACAATAGATTATAAATGTAGCTGTTATGTACATACGATACTATATCATCACCCTACCTTCCGTTGTGATTTGAAGATACGGACTCATAGGATATTACAATTTACACAAAAGCATGCACTGCGACTCAAAAATTGTATATGACATTGTATCAGAGCAGACTTAGCAATCGAAAGGTACTTTAAGTCGCCTTTCCCTTTGGGGCCGTCCCAACCTATGAGAAATGCCGCCATTGACCCCATCATTCAAAGATGTGCTGTTTTTATGATTTCTTTCTCTACTGGGGCCTTGTTTTCCTCATAATGAACGTGAGCTAGTTGAAGGGAAGTTTTTATGATTTTCATTATGCAAAGTGTCCACTTGAGGCTTGTTTGCTTGTTCACAATCAGTTATGCAGGTGTTTTGATCAGAGACGTAACGTGGTCGTAACTGGTCGACATGTCTTCACCACCTCGCTCCATTTGATAGGACTCGTACTCGTACACTACGAGTGCCATATACTTTTTCAATTTCTGCTGCATCGAGGATTGTTGCGTGCATGCTGACCTTCTTCCAGTGAATAACATGGCATGCCAACTTGATAAGGATTTTCATCTTGGTTTATCCGTAACTTGGATGGGTGAGATGTTTCCTTCAATTGCCTCCTCTGCGCCGCATAAGCTGGTGATGGTAGCAATACATCAATCTTGGCTCCAGTTTGTCTTCCTGTCAATAGTTCGCTTGGCGAATATCCTCCAACTAGTGGTGTGCGCCGATATTTCATTAAAAATTCTTACAAAGCAGATTTACATGGGAGATTTGATTTTCTTAAGGCTTGTTGAAATGTCTGCACCAATCTTTTGGCTGCTCCATTTGTTGTAGGATGGTAAGGTGCTCCCGTAAGATGCACAATTTCTCTATCCTTGAATCACTTCTGAAATTTACCCGATGTAAATGAGGACGTGTTATCCGTAACCAGGCTATGTGTATACCCAAAATGTGCAAATGTCTCTTCCAACAGTGCCATTGTAGACTTTGACAAGACAGTTTTAGTGGAATAAATGCATGGGTATTTGGAGTAGGCATAAACAATCACTAGCCAATTATTTCCCATAAAATTAACCGCATGTTCCACATATACTCGGCTCCATGGCTTCTCCGGAAGCATCCATGGGTGATTTTTCATTTTCGGCGGTTTATTCTGGTGTTCTCCACATGATGTGCAGTTTCGGCATTGTTCTTTAATGTCGAAGTCCAGATCTGGCCAGTGTACTGCTGTGCGAGCTAAATGTTTCATTTTCTCAATGCCAAAATGACTCGTATGCAAAATGCCAATAACTTGCTTTCGTCAACTTTGGGGAATCACAACTCTAGTTACATATAGCAAACATCCATGCTCCACAGATAAAAAATATGCAACTTTGCAAAATTTCTCAGCTTTTTCTGTAGAAGCTTTCTTTTGCGGTCATCCTTTTTGTGTATACAGAATGACTGCTGAAATTGTAGGATCCTTTGCTGATTCTTTAAGTAGGACTCCTGGGTCTGTTGGCTTCAGCTGTGAGCTGATGGTCTTGATGGCGTTTATTACATACATGTCATCTTTCTCTTCTTCTTTGTGGTCGAAATGCGCATCAGTACGTGTTGAATTTGCACGTATAAATTTAATATGTAATGTTCTGAGTTTTAAACCCGCAGTCTTTTGATACGGTCTTGACGCTCAGTTTATCATGTCGTGCTGCTAGTAATTACAATTTGAGCTTTTGCCCCGAGTATTCCAAAATTTACGTGTTCTTGATTCGAAGACCGAGTCAAAAAATGTATGTGAGCGAGTATAATTGAGAATTTACAACTGGAAGAACGGTCAAAATATTTGTGTGAATTTAACTGTTGGAAGATTTGTACAAAGTAACCGTTGGAGATTGCCATTGCTGTTTGTATTACAAGTTACTGAACGTTCTGTATATGTATGTATATTTTGGATCGGTTCCATCATAGTCCGGTAAGCTCAACTGTAATACTTGTTTTTCATTACCTATTTATGCCGCTGGTTTTTCTTTACATCAATTGTTTAATATTTAAGTTATTAATCCGAAAATTGACAATAACTTGTGTTATAACTAAACCCGTAGTCTTATCCCGTTTTTGTGTATATGGAATTCAAACATAACTTGTGCGTAATTGAACCCGTAGTCTGGTCTGGTTTTGTGTATCTGATATTCGAGCATAACTTGTGTTGTAATTGAACCCGCATTCTGATCTCATTTGTGTGTGCTTCATTTGGCAATTTATTTCCGTGTTTCAGAAAACCGTACTTCTTGAGCTCCCCCACTTTGATGGTGCTTCAATATACTAAATATTTATAACATCGGATGGAAGTGTAAGATTTTGGAGTGCGTGTAAAATTGGCTATAACCTGTCTCAGCAGCCTCAGTGTTCCAAAAACTGATTCCATAGGCTGCTGTTACAGTACCTGAAGGCAATCGGCTTAGCACATCTGCATTTCCATGAGCAGAAGTATTTCTATATTCGATGGAATAGTTACAACGATTTAGTATCAAAGCCCATCTAGCCAAGCGATTGGCAGCCAAAGTTGGTGTGGCTTTGGTGGGACTAAACACTGATAGCAATGGCTTGTGATCAGTCACTAAGATAAATTTTCGTCCCTAAAGGTATTGGTGGAACTTTCGTAGAGCAAACACAATAGCGAGAGCTTCTTTTTGTATCTGGCTGTATTTTCTTTGGCTCTCCATCAATGTTTTAGATGCGTTGGCAATTGGACGTTTCTGGCCATCTTGAAAACGTTGAAACAACACTGCACCAATTCCCTCGTTGGAAACATTACAAGAGATACCAATTGGCAGTGAAGAATCAAAGTGAGCTAGCACCATGTCTGTGCAAAGAATGTCTTTCACAGTTTGAAAAGCTTTCTCTTCTTTCTCCTTTCATTTCCATTCCACGCCGTTTCTGGTTAACTTGTTTAAAGGCTCAGTAATCGTAAACAAGTTTGGCAAAAACTTTACATAAAACTGTACTGAACCTAAAAATGATTTAGGCGTTGAAAGATTGTGAGGTCGTGGCATTTTACGAACAGCGTCAACTTTCTTTTCCCTGGATATGCCCTGGGACGAAAGAGTATGTCCCAAATACTCCACAGGGGGTTTGGCAAACTCACATTTATCCAAACAACAGCATAGTCCATGGTCTTAAGCTTCTGTAGAAGTTGACGCAAATTTTCTAAATGGTCTTCAGCATTTTTGCCGCTTACGAGTATGTTATCTAAGTAAACAGTAGGCCTACCACCTTTAAGATCTGAAGTCGATTGGGTCATTATTTACTGAAAGTAACCCAGTGCCGATGTTATCCCAAAAGGTAATCTCATTTGAAGAAGCACACTCTTATGCGTGCTGAATGCCAGCCTTTTTTGACTTTCTTGGCTGAGGGGAATTTGATTATAACCATTTCCTAAGTCAATTTTAGTGAAGCAATACCCCCACCTCGCTTTTGCATTAATTCTTCGGGAACCGGAATGGGTTGTTTATGTATTTCCAATTAATAGTTTATTGTGGCTGAGTAGTCCCCACATACTCTTAGTGAGGCTACAGTTTGCCCTGAGCGTAGGGATTTTTTTATTGGTACTACTGGTGTGCCAAAATCGTTTAATTGTGCAGGCTTCTACACCCCTTTGGCAATACCCCGTCATAAGCTTGTGCCAAGTCATCCTGTATGGCAAAGGGCACAGGTCGTGGTTTGCAAAATACAGGCGTTATATCTGGTTTAAACTTTATGTCAAATTCAAAATCTTTTAGGCAACCTAATTCATCACTAAAAACATCAGGAAATTCATTACGCATTTGTCTACAAGCACTTCGCAAGCTTTCAGCACATTGATACACAGATTTACACAAAGACAAACTGCATTGCTTTCCATGAATCATATCATCTAGTGATATGCTTAGTGTTGCAATCGCATCTCTACCTAATAAGTTTAATTGTGGAATGTCTGTGACCACAAAATCAATTTGTTTGCCGTCAAGGCTTGATTCATTATTATGCATAACTGCAACAGGTTTTGCTTTACATACGCCTAAAACAGGTAACTTATGACCACAAGCTGATGTATAAACTTTGTCAGTAGTTTGCAATGCTGGTCGGCCAATTTTAATCTAGCACGATTTTGAAAAAAAGCTATTCCCAGCACCTCTGTCCATTTGAAAAATGGTTTGGTGACCATCAAGGCTAATAAATTGTTGCAACTGGGGAGCAGATCTGACCATTTTGACAGTCTGCAATGTATCTGAGTTGCTGGGTTTCACAGTATGTACTGTAGTGTCTTTTTTCTTTTTGTAACAAGCCCTTTTTGATATGTCCTAACTTGTGACAATAATTACATACATTATTTTTAAAATAGCAAGTGGTGCCTGTGTGACCTTTTCTGCCACAATGGCCACAAGGTGGTGCATTTGACCTGTTCACTAAATTTCGAGTATCATTGCACACATCATTTGAAGATCGTTTACTCACTTGCCGGCATGCTCGTGATGGTGTACGTACTTTAACTGAATAGGTCTGCTCATTAATAGATGGGAGTTGAGAAGCTGACTGTCTCTTTTGCAACTTTGTTGGTTTCTTCTATCTCAAGGGTAATATTAATGGCTTTTGCAAAGGTCAATTTGTCTTTTTTTCTTTGAAAATAGCTTTAAGTTTTGTCTCATTGTTCACTGAGCAAATGAATCTGGTGCACATGGCATCATCTTGGGAATCAGTAACTGAACCAAAATCACATGTAACAGCGTCTTGTCGGATGCGTGCTGCTAATTCTGTGACAGACTCATTATATTTTCTGCTCAAATCACTCGAAAATTTGTATCTTTCCCAAAAAACACATAATTTTGGGTTATATTGTTCAGCCATAAACTGTGCAAGTGTTTCCATATCGGACTCATTAATGTTGATAGGAGGCTGCTGCTGAGATGCTAAGCTTTGCAGTAACTTGTACACTAAAACAGTCTGATTAGTTAAGAAGATTTGAGCTATTTTTGTTTCAGGCACAGAGTGAGCTTTTATGAATGTTAAGAAACGGGAGTAATAATCAGTCCATAATTCAGCAGTCCATAATTTCAAATTTTATATCTTTAATTTGATAGGTCAACGAAAAGTAAATGTTTACGTTAGGTCATATTTTTAGGGTAATAAATTCATTTTTTGTAATTAACACTATTGATCAAAATAATTTTTTTGTATTGGTGAGAACAACTGATAACTGCTATAAAACTTGCTTAACTTTTTTGTTTTATCTTGCCATGTTTGCCAATTTTTTGTAGGTGTCGCGTTTCAATTGAGTTTTGATTCTATTTCAACTTTAATTTACTTCTTAAAATTGAAGCGACTTGCAGTATCGATCAAATAATTAAGTTTGGTTGCAACTTAATAGCTAAGAAAAGATTGGTTTCCAATAAGATACTTTAACCCGCGCACTTCTCGATCAAGAACAGAACAATATATTCACAAACCACTTTAAAACTTCGAATTCCTTCGCTTGCCAAAACACAGCACTAAAGCACTTTAATAATTAAATATCAGAGACTAACTAAAACTAAAACCACCAAAATAATCGCTTGATTCCTGTCACAACAATCACCACACGACAACGCCTTTTACAACACTGTAACCTTTACTCTACTCTGATCTACTACTCAATGAACTTCTGAATGAATAAAAAAATCTCACCGCGTTATATATACAGTTGGAAAATGATCTAGAAATTGCTAGAACATCACGTGATACAAGAAAAACACCATTAAAAAAATTACGTAATCGGAAATAACAATAAAAAAGAAAAATCTTCGAAAAGAAACAAGAATCACTAGAATACGTTGGAAAGTCATGTAAACAGCCATTGTGTTGTAAGAAAAGTGTAAAATTACAAATCTATTAATAAATCTGAAATAAAAAAGATCTTTTTTCTTTTGAAAACAGTTTAGCAAGTTAGGGCTACAAACAAATCAGATTTACAAATAAAATAATCATGGCAAAACAAATAGATTACAACTCTATACATATGAAAAGCTATTCTTTAACGCAAATTCACTTATTCGTGACAGTAGGGTTGTACAAATGGCCATTTCTTATCACAATTAAACGATTGTGGTGCGATAAAGTGAGACAAAATTATTTGCAATTATGTTGCAATCGAAGAGTTGCGATATTTTAGAGGCGCAACTAGGCTATGTTTATTTGTCAGGTAAAAAAAATTGTAGTAGAGCAAAGAAACATCTACGATACTAGTTTATACTACTTGTTTTCAGTACTTAGGTGAATTAAGAAACAAAGAATAGTTTATATCTGCAGCTGCAGTTTGCGAGCTCACTAAGCGATCCTATTTTACTATTCTACAGTGAAATTAAGAGTCAAAGGGTGACCTGAGATTTTTATTTAGACTTTACTTTAGTTTTTCATTTAGGTTTTCAAATGATACCAAAAGTTAAAGCAACCAAAAAATCAAAATTCAATCTGTACTTCAAGACTTCTAGGAAGAAGTTTGGAAAAGTCCCAAGAAGAAATTATGTTCCAATTTTTGCTACTGTACGATTTCTTGCAACAAATGCTCTATTGTTGAAAGTCATCAAAACACGTCCCACCACCAAAATGCATTAGGCAGCAAATCTAAACTACCAACCCACACACTTAGCAAACCAATTTTGTGGAAAGAGTAATCAAGGAATTTTTGTCTGCTGATATTCCTTTTTAAAAGCCAATAAGGATATCAAAAACCTATTTTACAACTTTGTTAACAGTTGGCCATCTAAAACTACTTTTAGAAAAACAGTTCTGCAATTGAGCGCCCATGAGTTACAGCGGCAATGTTGCCAGTTCCGCGGGTTTTCCCACGGAATCGTGCTAGTTTTGATGAGGCGTTGCCAAAAAAATTTAGCAGTCGCGAGTTGCGGTTTTTTGGGTTATTTTTTGCCGTCTCGTTTCCGTTAACCTTGGTTGTTATCGAGCACTGCGCTAGCAACATGAGACTCTCTCTAACTGATATTTATTAATATACGTATGTATTATTTTCTTTCTTGATATACCCTATTTAAATTACTGTTTCTCGTGCTTGCAATATTGCTCGAACTCATTGAACAAGAAACTTTAGTGAGAGGCTGCAGACTCGGCGACCGCACCTGACATCACAATTTCAGGATATACGGTAGGATTTTGCAATCACTCACTAAAAAATACAATGGTTTTAACATCTTACTTTTATCTATTTTTGCGCCTGTTTTACCATATACCGTACTGTATTAGCAAACAAAATTAATTGAACTGAACTAGACTCAACAACAACATACCGTAACATACAACGATCCATCTCAACCGGTCAATAATCTGCCACCGGTTTCGACCTTATTGGGTTTCATCAGGCGGGTGTAAAAAAACACGCAAGAACAAAAATGCATGATACATGGACTAACAGATTTGCTATCGCGTAAAAAATAATACAATACAGTAATACCTATATCAAGGGGTTCAATTAAAGACACGGACACACGATATAGAGAAAAGTCAAAGTAAATGTTTCCGCTAATTTTTTTTTCGTCATATGCGGGAAAAATTTTGAAGTGTGCGCTTTTAAAAATAATCTAAATTTGTTTTGAAAAAATATGTAAATTTTATGCGCGGCATTATTTTACTTGTGTGCGCGGGCACAAGCGCACACCTTAGAGGAAGCACTGGTCAAAATGATAAGCCATAGTAAAAGTGCGGGATTATTTTTAAGATTTCATCACTTAACAAAACATAGAGGATGCTATAGTTGGTAGAGAGCAGTTTTCATGCAATCTTCTCCTTAAAAAGATCTGCCTCCAGTATCACACAAAGATAAAAAAGAAAAATTGCTCAAAAATAATTACCAACATACTGTTATTCTGGCTACCGGGTATTTTAGATAAATTTATTTTATTTAGCTCTTCTGGTAATTATAATGTTTATTTAAGTTGATACAAGTTCTTACCGAGCATGCAAAAAACTTCAATATCCGTCAACGTCTCGAACAGCTATACAGCTGTTCTTCATCAGGACTAATAATAAACGAAAGCATGAGTGAGGCAATATAAATAGTGTGCTACGCAATCGAAAGATAAAGGCAAAACAAAAAGTTTAAAGGCAAATAATAAATAACTGTAGATTACGTCAAATTACCATAAATTTCAGAATAAAAACAATTTTCTTTATCATTGATTGAATTTTCAGAATTATGAATAAAAAGAATTCAAGAAATCGGCGTTTGGTAAAATCTATTTTTTCAAAGGTTAAAATTTTGCTATGATCCCAGTCAACTCGGTGATCTTTGATGATGACATGATGACATGCTTTATCATTGCCGTTTTTTATTAAAATTGTTGTTATCAACTTTTGCCAGATTTGCTGGCTTTAAATCTCTTTTATGCTCAGCCAATCTTGTTTTGTAAGCCCGTCCAGTTTCCCCAATGTAGATACCAGTGCAATCTCGACAAGGAATCTGGTAAACTACATCAGGTCTAGACGACGATTCATATAGTCTTCTTTTGACTGCAGCCTTGCCAATGAAACTGCGTTGTAATCTTAAAACGACCATTGCCAAAGTAGTGTCACTGCAATTATATTTTTAATTTGTTGGTGTTTATAATAGTAAAAGTAAAAAAAGCAAGCTGAATAGTGAATACGCAGAGAATGAATTTAAAATTTTAAATTGTGTCAAATGCGTGTAATATTATTTTTGCAGAAAGTTGTTTTTGGATTTGTGCAATGGGGCTTTAAAACGTTTAATTCCACAACCCATCGGTCATAGGGAACGTTTATTTCTATTTTTTGATTTTACCTATATTCAGTAATTTTTTGAAGCCTTGAACTCACAATCTTTTGGTCTCAGAGCACACTAAACTACTTCGGCAGCACTGTGTTAAACAAGTAAATTTTTCCTATTTTCAGTGACGTATGCTAATATTTTGTGTAAAAAAGTGCATTACCTATTCTTCTTTGCATGTTCAAGTATTTTAGAGTGTAAATATTCTTGAAATGTTGCGACATTATTTTCTAAATGCTTGTTTATGCTAAAAATGAAATAGACATGCTTAAAAGCTAGAAAATCTGCAGTCTTGAAAAAACAATGTTAACCCTACTAATGGCAGCATCAAAATCAAGATGTTCATCCCGAAGTTCTATATATCCCTGCATCCTACCAACTGATCGAGAAATATTGTCATTAAAAGATGTACAGTATTACGATGTTCAAATAATAAAAAACACTTTTAACAAATTCTCGCACGTTGTCCGCCATCAGTTGGTGCCTACTGCTGGTCATCATGAAGCTTACGGATTTCGCGGATATTTGCGTCACGTGAAGAACAATTTTTAGGTTTCAAAGTACGTCGAACAACATCCGGGTATCTTGCCGGGGCGTAGCCAAATTAAATCAAAGCCTTTACTGGGTGTATGTAGGCTAAGTCAAAGCAGACTAAAGTTAGCCTTTGCCGGTATGCAAAGTGCACGCGGCGATTGGGTGAGCCGTAGCGTAAGTTAGGTTTTTGGAATGTATTGTGATTGTGCAGTAAAGTGTCATAAGAAGGTATTTAGGTGATACTCTTGGTATCAGATTATAGGTTCCTGTATAGATGCTAGGCCTATTGATTCCCTACTCAGTTCAATTAACATGTTATGATAGTGGTAGTCTGGCATTCAGTGCTGTGCAGCAAAATTAATTATATCAATTGTATAAGTACTGCCGCCAATTTAGGCGGCATTGTATTTACTTGTCTATCATTCATAAGTTTGATGTCTCACTAAAAGGATGAACGATAGGATACTGTCAAGCATCCACACGTTTAAATACACTCTCAAGTTGAATGCAGTGGGCTATTCAGTTTGTGTAAGTTCAAATAGTAATTCTTTAAGGTTACATGGCAGCTGCTGATGAGCTTTTCAGTGTAGATGTAAAGTTTGAGGCAGGTAACTGTGTTAACCGATTTGATGTCAAACTCTTCAAATTTTGACCACTTTTTGAAGTCTTACTAAATAGTGCGTGTTTGTAATGTGCTTGACATCCATAGCAATGTCTTGCAATGTCATATAACCTTAACTCTGATTCAAGCCTTCACTGTGCTTGAAGTAGATATTGCTGGACACGTTAATGAAGTTGAGTTCATTGGGATAATTCATCACAAATCACTAGTTAGCTACCGCTTTAGTACTTTCAACTTTGATCTAACCACTTTTTTGTACACCTTCATATGTATTTATCACTTGACAAAACCACATGTTACATATCTAACATTTGGATCCAGAAAAATGGGTTCTTAAATTTAGCAGATGTGCTGTCACAAGTTACCTTGTAAATGGAGTTATTCAGGACAAGGTTAAATGCTTTAAGATGTTAACAATAATTGAGAGAAATGTGATAGTTTAGGATTTTGTGGCTTGATTTGCGAATTGATTTAGTGCAAATCCATTTATGATCCATGATCTAATTTATAGCGTATTATATTATTCACATTTCAACTCGTGATGAGTGTCACTAACTTGATACATTTCATCATATTGCATCTATGTTAGACCAGCATCATTGAATTTGCGGTCAAGCAAAACTAGTTTATTTAAAGTTACTAAAACTTGTTCAGAATTATGTAATATCGCCATCAATATGTTTATTCAAATTATGTGAAGCATGACTGAATTTATGTTAACTTGTCCCAATGTGCCCATGTCCTGTAATATCCCAGTATAGTACTCATTAGAATAATCATATTTTTGGGGGTAGTTGAAGACGTACCTAAACTCTAGTGACTATGGTAAAGAAGTTAGGAAGAAAATAAAATGCAAAAATCTGTGGAAAGTTTGTTATGGATTAGTGGTTTTAATCTAATAAAGTAATGTGATCCCCTGCATGGATCATTGTTTAGGGTCAGGTTAGGGTTAATTGGAGTTGGTTAAAGTTAGGAATGGGATTAGCTTTAGTGTCAGAGTTAGGGTCACTAATAGGTTTAGGGCTAGTCTGTGGACTTCCACAGAATTTCTGGGTTTGAGTAGTATCCAAGAAGTTGAAGTTGTATTGCTAATTTTGCACTTGCCAGCAACTCAAATCACTGGGGCTACTCCTGCTAAGCAGCATTCCCTTTAACCACAAATATGTGCGAAATTTCAAAAATATGTTTGACACATTTGCAGTTAAAATTTTAAGAAAGTCCAGTAGTTATGAAAATGTCTTTTGGTTAGTTATATTATACTTTTTTGTCAGCAAAATGTTAAACCAACAGCTTAATGTGTAGGAAGAGAAGAGAAAGGTGAAGAGAAATCAAAGTCTGGCTAATGTTTGTTATTGATGTCTTGCTTAAAGATTGTGTGGTTGTAACACAACAGTGAGTGACAATGACTTAACAGTGTGTTTGCAGTTTGCATGTATTTTTTTAAACAAATTATTCCTCAAGCAAACAACCAAGTTTTTGCTATTGCAAATTTTGCTTAGGATTTATCTTACTAACATGCACTGTTTATCTAATATTCTGAAATGCTTATAAGTTGCTGTTGCTGAAGTCATAGATTTTGAGTGATCACTTTTGACATATGAAACAGAAATAGCCAGATTTTTTGCTGCCACTGTTTAGTAATCAATAGGATACATGTTAGTGAATTTTTTAGGGTTCACATGATAACGAGATTTGTTTACATTACCAAATCACAACATCAGCCTTGCCTCCCCACCTCTGAACATTTAAAAATTTGGCTGATATGCCCATACAATTTTTTGGACTCGTTTTTGCATTCATCTTTGGAGGTCAGTGGCATGCAGTTAACTTGATTCCCTCTTGCAAAAAGCATAGCTAAGTAAACCATAAACAACTTGCAAGCAGGTGCCTCGAATGGCTTACAGAATAATGTTCATTTGTGGTGGAGCTGATGGTCTAGACCAGAATTCAAGAAAATTATACATGCTTCTGTGAAGTTTGAAAATAGAATGCGTGGTAAAATGACTGAGAAGCACTGAACTAGACAAAAAGTACTGTCATAAACCAACCAAATAAGTTTGAGGGATAATAAAAGGCTTCCATCACACATGAACCAAAGTTGTGGATAAACTTAAAAAATTAAAGTTCTACAGGTCTGAGGAAAACTGACTTATTGATTCGTAAATGAAGTCGTATGACTTATTTGTTTGCATTGAAAAAAAGTGTTAAAACAATTTGTGCTTAACTGTGAATTTCTGTTGTGCCATTGTCATGTAATGTTTATGTGAGATGTTTGTTAGCAGTTATTCTGCTTTTATCAAGTGTTGTCCCCATAACAGAGGTGGCTAGATTCACCCCATTCCTTCTGCAATTGCTCACACTCTGTTTCTCCACTTTGCTCGATTTAGGGCAGTGCTTCTCAACCTTTTTGATGTCATGGACCACTTTTTGCCAAGACTTTATTTCGGGGCCCACTTCATGAAAAATTTGTTTCAGAACAATCATTTATTGCGGGAAGGAAGTTGCTACAAAACAAAAGACTGTTAAGTTTATAGTACATTTTTAGCTTTCGCAATTCATTACCTTTCATCCTCAGAGAAAACCTATTTTCATGCAATAACTGTCCATATTCTCTAAATCTTGCCCAACCAATTCTTCCTGTTGCTGTGACTGGCATTTTATAACCTCTACTAGATATTAGTCTGTCTTTCAAATAGCAAAATCCATTCACTGTATCCACTTCACCACATAACTTCTTGATTGAATCCACTGTTCTTTTCATTATTCCTTTATATCTTGGGCAAACATAATGCAATGTCAACCTAGTGGTAACTCTCTTTATTTTTGCACATCTGCCATGAACCCAGTTTTCACATTTTGTGCGCAACACTGACTTGGTCATTACTCTTCTCCCACAAACTCCCCACGGGATCTGTCTTACTTTTGAACAGTTCTCCTTCTATCTCGCTTATCGTCACTTTGGTTTTTTTGGTGTTAACCTTTAAATCCTTAATTTTCAATGCATTCTTCCAATTCGAAAATCTTTTCTTTAAATCTCCCATGGTTTTGCTCATGAGAACAAGGTCATCTGCATACAGTAATTCATTGACCACACCCCTTGCATTTTCTGTAACAACGTCCACAACTATTGCAAACAATAGTGGCGACAGCACAGGTTTTTGATGTACACCAATTTTTACTTTAAATTCCTCTGAATATGCAGATCCCACCCTCACTCTTGTCTTCGCACCATCATACGACCTCATAACTGCCAAAACCATTACTTCTGATAAACCCTTCTTTCTCATGGCCCACTCCATCACTTTTCTTGGCACTCTATCAAAAGCTTTTTCCATGTCAACAAAACACGTACACAACTTCTTGTCCTTTTGATATTCCTTCTGCATCCTCCCTGCAATGAATATCGCATCCTCTATTCCTTTTCTTGGCATAAATCCAAAATGCATTTTATTCAAATTAATAAGTGTTTGTATTTGCCTCTCTAGTATATCCTTTCAACAATTTTCATGGCATGTTGTAGCAGTTTCACTCTTCAGTGTGACCCACAGCTTGTCACATCACTATTTCCTTTAAAGATAAACACCATCACATTAATTTTCCACTCATCAGGCATTCCTCTACCATCCAGTACATGCTGACACAGCTCCATTATCACTTTAACCCCAATTTCACCACTCACAACTATCATCTCTACACTTACTTCAGATGGTCCAGTTGCCTTTCCTGATTTTATATTTTTGCATTGCTTCCACAATTTCATTGCAAGTCACTTTTTCCACTGGTCCTTCTACATCAGTTTTCCACCACGTGGTCCCATTTGTTCCTTTTTATTCATGATCTTTTCCATGTGTTCCTTCCAAATTTTTGCCAAGTCTTCAATAAAAGCCAATCGTCTTCCTCTAAGTACCTTTCACCTTTTATATCCTTCTCTTCCTTTTTCATTTTTCTAGGGAAGCAGAAAACCCTATTAAAATTCTGAGATAAATCATTCAACTCTTTTTCAGCTTTCTTTCTCTATAGCTCTAGCAACAATTTTTATCGTTTGATTTCTCAAACATTTGTATTAACTCTGATTTTCTTCTGATGGGAACCTGAACAGCTCTTTAAATGCTGCCTTCTTTTTTGCTATGGTATTTTTGACCTCTGCGTTCCACCACCATATGTCTTCTCGATCTGTGCAAGACTTCTTTCCACCTACTTCATCACATGCCTCTAGAGCACTATCCTTGAAAGTTTTCCGCAAATCAGGTGCATTTGTGCTTATTAGTTCTTTTACTCTTTTTTCTTTTCTTTTAGTTCTTTTTTCTTGTTTGGTTTTCATTTAACTTCAAAATCTTTCTTATGATCCGTTCCTTTTTCACAATCTTTTTGGAACCTTTTTATCTAGACCTACGACCACCAGCCTGTGCTGAAGTTCCCATGGTATCACTTTTACATCCCTTATATACTTTCTATATTTTTTCCTCTCAAGCACACAATCAATTTCTGTTTCACATCCTCCAGCACTTGGTGATTTTCCTTTTGTCTGCCTTGTAAAACCAAGTGTTTGCCACGCACAGCTCTTTCATCACAGAACTCCAGCTATTCTACATTTCTTTTCCAAATACCATTACCCCATGTACACCTTCAAAACCCTCAGCACATTTCTCCACATGTCCATTGAAATCCCCCAAAGAAACGATGATTTTACTAGAACTTCCCAAGTCCCACTTGCCATTTCATCATAAAAGCAGTGTTTCTCTGTGTCTGGTCTTTTGCCTCGTGACCCATACGCACATACATTGCATCACTTCTCCACCTAAAGTTAGCATAATTGCCATTACTCTGTCGCTTTTTCTTCTGACTTCCACAACATTACCAGGTATGTCCTTTCACCAAATTCTAACCCCTTCAAATTCTGCATCATTTTCTGACCACAGTTTATACCTTTGTCTCAAAGTACCCGCAAAACAAACTCCGTGGTCTTTTCATTTTACCTCAGGGCATGCGGCACACATCAACTCTTCTCTTCCTCAGTTCTTCACACTTTTCTGTTTTCCTTCCACAAAGACTTCCCACATTTAATGTACCAAATCTTATCCCATAACATTCAGATTTAAACCTGGAGATTCTTCACACCCTCTGCCCATTTAGGAGCTGCCAGGGACTGTTCTATCTTTTCTGTTTTTTGCCTTGTGTTTCCAAAAACACATGCCTGGACAAGAAGTTGGCATTTACCCGAATAGAACGCCAATGTGCTAAGAAAATTGTCCTTGGCAAAACTATTGCTCCTCTGCATTTATTTCCTTTTTTGACCTAATCAGCTTGAAGACTTAGCCAGGGTCACAATCAGTGTTTGTTTTGAGTTCACAAGGACTGTGATACGGTTATCATTCTACCTGAACTCTATATTTGTGTGTCTTACCAATTTTGCTTCTTCCAGTTGGATATTGTGATACACTAAGATGCATTATTCCATGGAAAGTGTCCCAAAGAAATCAATATGGGTGCGACTGAAGTGTAGAAATTTTGTGGAATTGCTGACCAGCGTTGGGGTCAGGGCTAGAATTTTTCTGTGTTAGTAATATTTTTGAATATACAGGCCTAAGTTGTTGATTTTTAAAATTAATGAAAAATTAGTGTTAGGGTTTATTTGACAGTTGTAATATCTTAAAACTGATGTATTGCAAAGGCAGATTTGTTTATTTTAAGTCCTGTGATTTATTTTGCTGTGTGACCTATTTAAATCATGCGTCTGTATGTGCAGTTTATCATCCTAGCAAGTTTATAGCATCCCAGCTTACTACTGATACTATAGCAATTTATTTTCCTAGTAAATATTGCTGTAGTATTGGTAGTGCAGTGTTTTTCCTAAGTTTTAGACAAGCTGGCGTGTGCTCAAAAATTTTCTAAAGTTGACGGCGGGTTTTGTGCACCCAACAGTAAAATTTGACTAATTGCTCATGCAAAACATCATTACTTTTGCCAACACACAAATTGAAGTCTTAAATTTCATTTGCAACCAAAAAGTTCTTATACAAAAACATTTTCTCAGAAGTCTAAAACATGGATGGCATGTGCCTGAATAAACTGCCATTTCACAGAAAACAGTCCACATTAAAAAGCTAGGTGCTAGATCTCTCACGACCATTGACCATGTTTTTGTTTTTTTTGCTGTGATGTTGTGGTGTAGTTTACAGTTAGTTATTTTGTCTTTCCATTCAGCTTGTAATTGTGCAAGCTGAGGTGCCACTCACTGAAAATGCATGCAGTAAGTGGTAGTTTTTTAAGGCTAATTGTTTTTGACTAATTGGCGATTTGTTTATGCGCATGCCACCTTTGATCAAGATACTTCTTGTGCAACGGCACGTGTTTTTAGGGAGAAGGTTTGCAACGGTTTTCCTTCAGAGACTTTTGTGTTGGTGAAATCAGAGAGGTTTTGTAAACATTGAGGGTTCTGCAAGGGTTCCTCCTTTGGTTTTATTTGGCAAAAAGTTTTTTTTTGAGCATGTTTTGCAAAATATCAATTAGCATAAACACATGATGTAACCATTTTGATTTCTTTTTTTATTTGATTTTATGCGCAAAAATTTGACTTCAATCATTATTACATCAAAAATACACAACTAAGCAAAAAGTAGATTTTCTTTGACGCTCGTATTATAACTTGAAATTTATATGGAGCAAAGACAGAGGTTTTCAAACTCGCTACCAATTCTATTGTTGAACTTACATGTGTGGTATATCGAAGAATAATATGGCATGAGCACAATTCGATTTTGTAAAGTTAATTACCTAAAAGAAAAGATCTAGAAGTCGAAAAAAGGCAAAATATATGGTTTTCTATGACAAAATGGAGAAATAGTAGCTTTTATAAAGTTGATTTCTCCAAACAAAAGTTTTTGAGTAAACAATAGACAGAAGCCTCGAGTTTTGCCTTGGCTATTGTTAAAAGTCTTTATATACTTGTACGACAAACTTCCTTGATTGCCCCCAAATTTTCTCTGCCGTACCTCAGTTTGAGAAATTATGAACTAAGGTTTTTATCCAGAAAACCAGAGCCAACACAGTTCTCATAATTTTTTTTTGTAATTGGGGTTCCAGGACCCTTATCAAAAAGCAACATGGGCTTCACAACACTAAAATGGTTGAAAAACACTGATGATGTATACTAGTGCGTGTTAGAGAATGGCCTTAGGTAACCAAATCAAAACCTCAAATAATCGTAAATTTAAACCCACCTCCACTGTGCTTGTAGATCTTCTGCTCAGGTTGTTTTATGATTTGATTTTGGTGATCCCCCGAGTAATTTTGAAGGACAGCTGCTGATCTTTTTAAATTGGTACAGTTTTTGAAGTCTTGTTGACATAGTGTGATTGGTTTCAGCTGTTTTATTAGCAACCCTGCCGTTATATGGCAGAACCTTATAACTACAGAAATCATGCTGTAGAGAATATTGACTTTGTTGTGGTTTATTAGAGTTCAACGTGGGAACAAGCGAACCAATTTTTTTTTAGTTTCGCTTTAAAGTTGTCAACTGTATAAACATTAATTATTTCTTCCCGTTTGCTGATCAGTCGCTTCACATACGAAAATAAATCGAGATTGCTTATGATATTTGAAAAGTAGCTATTTCAGTACAATTATTTTTCATTTATCCGGACCCGTTGTGCGCCATTCAGCTCGAATAATCAAAAATCAAGTGTATATTGTACATAGAGTGAAGAACAGTTATTTCATTTGAGTTGCATTGTATACAGTACAGTATATACATTTGTGTTTTCCGGACTGACTTCGTTATTTGGGCCGGTTCATGCACTGTTTAGTCTGGAAAAACTGAGGTCGGGTGTATTTGAACTGATGAAATGCAGCAATTCTGGGAGGTTGTTTTGATTTCTCAAAGCAGTGGTTTCCATAAAGGGTTTTGCACAAGAATAGCTTTAGTCTTAATTGATGGTAGACACTCTTAACTCTATTTATTGGGCAACAGGGTTCGAAAACTGGGATCCTGGTTTAGTGAATTTCAGGGAATTCAGTCTTTATGTATTATGGATTACCTGGTTTTGCCAACAAAGTAGCGGATATTTTCTGACTTGAAAGCGATCACTGGTAACATAGGTGTTATACTACTAAAAAACTGATGTTGCCTAAAGTTTCATTTTAGGCTTCACAATAAAAAGAGTAGGAACCTATATAGTTACGGCAACCTCAGCTGAAATAACTCTGGATTCGTTCATCACTAAACTTCGCCCACGGTTAAGCGACAAACCTGTCAATGCTCTTTAAGTTTTCGTTACAGTTATGATGTTCAAAGTGAACAAATTTAGCTTTAGTGTGCTTTGCCTAATTGGTTTTTGGTGTTTTGCTTATATCTATGAATAAAATTCCCAGTTTTTTTCCTCAGATTGTATTAGCTCTACCCGTTTTCTGGATTTCATAATCAGAAAATCTAAAACTGCATTGGGGGTTTTTTAAATTTTGTTATAGGGGACTACAAATCATTGAAAAATGGCAAAGAATCCGTAGTGAAAAATATTTTTGAAAAGTTACTAACTATTGTCTCAAAACACCTCAAAAAAACCACCGTCTGTGTCAAAAAGTATGATTTTATTTGTTGCTATTTAAAATTATAAGTGAGTTGATTATTTTAGTTATTTTTTTTATCGATGGTATCTATTCTGCTTTTTTACAAAGTACATTCAGTTGCTCAGTGGACAAGTGTACATTTCAAAATATGTATTACTTGCGAGTGCAACATCTGCCCCAAACTTCATTTTTCTTAGCGGTACAACAAGAGATAAAACGCCATTCATCAATATCAGTTGCAGATAACAAATTTTCGTTTTTGAATTTTCCGAGTTAAAACACCTGTAAAATCGTTGAAACCGGTAACCATAATGGCATAATTTGATATCCTTGTGGCGGTAAGTGATAATAAATAATTAAGAAATCATTTCTTGAAATAGTAGTTCCCTCATTTCTTGCACTGCCATGAGAAATTGGGGCAAGATATCATTTATCTTGCAAGTACCTGGAGTAACAAAACTATCGATCATAGTAGCTGAGTACATGCTGACAGGGAACATGTGTGAATTTCAAGGTTGCACCTTGCACTTTTATGGCTCTTCTACCTCAAATCAACGACTCTGGTTTAGGAACTAGAGAGTTGCCTCGTTGGAGAGACTTTAGCTTTGCGTTGTCACTCATTTCCCTTGAAGGAGGTTAAGTGGTATCATCATTATTTTGTACTTACGTTTAGTTTTATATAAATTTTGATGAAGTTGCACGTTATAGAGGCTTTTTTTTAAACTTCAGTTACTTTTAACAGGTGTGCGACATAAGTTGTTTAAAATTGCTTTGATAAACTTTATGGAAGAAGACTGTTATCATTAAAGACAGCACAGTAGGAAACTTAAACCTGATATTTTCATTGCCGAAAGCCGACATTGACTTGTTTTAGAAAAGCATCTACATTTTTTTCTGTATCTGATTTCACAGTTTTGTGCAAGACAATTTATATTCATCATGGCAAACGCAACTCCACAACATATAGAAGATTTAAAAAAGCAAGCGGAGAAGTTAAAACAAGAAATCAGGGTAAGTTGAAAGATATCATGCATGTTATAAATCTAATTTTGCTTTGTTGTAAATTTGCGGAGGTAACATTCTTGCTGTTTGCTTTCCTTTAGAGTTATTTTAAGCACTTGACAAGACGGTATGTAACTGCTTATTTTATTACTTAACTCAAAAAACAAATGTAGCAAACTCTATAGGCACTGTCTTTATAAACACATACCGTGTATACTAGCCATCATATTTACTTGACAACTGACCATTACCTTATTGATCTTTGATAGTGAATGTCAGCGTGTTGAATAGCAGATGTCAAACTATGTTTGGTTTCTGTGTCAATAAGTCTGGTATCTAAAATACTATTTAGTGGCAAGTGTAGAAGAAATGGATAGCGGTTTTAAGGGTTATTAATGAGTACGGTAAAACTTTGGTTAGTTCACCACCCGTGGTCTGTAGTAGATTACTACTAGCAGGGTGGTTATATTAATAAAAATGTAATGCATTTTTCGAGATCAGTTAGTGATTTTCAATCTGTATGCCACGGCTCATCAGTGTGCCGTGAAGCACCCGTGATTGTGCCGCAGCAGTTTTAATTAGGTTTGATTTTTAAACATGAGTCATGGGACTAAGCTGCTTTTTCAGTCACATCTTGTTTCAGTGAATATGTGCAAAACTTTCAAATTCTGTTGAAAACCGTGGTTAACAATAAACATTTAAACAACAAATTAATGAATTATTGTTTTTTTTAGGCCATAAACACATTGTTGTCATTCCTATTTTAAAAATTTAAATAATCAAATGTTTCCTTGAATGCTGGTGATGTGCGCTGATAATTGTATTGTGTAGCTCACCATGCCGTTAGATAAGAAGATTGAAAATCACTGCTGTTGCTAAAGTAATTAGGTGGGCGTTAAAGTGGAGGTGATGCAAGGGTGGTTACCAGCCGGGATCTCATTGTATACAGTTATCTGCACATTTACTACTAACCAACTCCCTTACTTTTTGGAGTCTTTAATGTGATTAATTTCAGTTGCTTTTGCTTTTTAGTTGGGCCTGCACAATTCAAAACAGTTAGAGCAGCCAAATATTGTCTCTACGGTTTTCATGCCGACATTTTTTTTACTCAGAGCTACCCTCGGTGTAGACCAAAAAATAAGTGCGTTATGAAAAAATGATAATTTTGCCGTTAATTTAGGACGAAAGCTTTGTTTTGGATGTACGCATTTTGAGCAAAAAATTTCGAAGACCAACTAAGCAGTAAGCACTCGACCTAAAACAACAGTTTTCTTGGACGCAAGGACATTTTCATTTTCTGAGTTGTCGCTCTTGAAAATAGCACAAATCTTAAAAACTAGCACAAAGTGATAGTCCTTTCAATAGGATTTTGCGGTAAACTAACATTTTTCTAAAATCTTCTGCCGGGTCGCAACAAAGACTTTTGCGGATCTTGTGTTTTACAGGCTTGCTCGTAGGAAATGTATTGACTTTTGATGCGCGGTTTGTTTGATTGGGTTATTTTAGTGGACATAAAGCAAATTACCTATTAATTGCTTATAATACTTTACTTTTCAGGAAAAGAAGATTGCCTTGTGCGATACATCTCTAATCCAGGTGGGTGGTTGCTTGATGGTGGTTTGGAATGATGACATGTTTTTTTGTTTAACCCTTTAAGGATCATAAGATTCTAACTCATAAAATTTGAGACAACTCGTTAATTGTTTGGTAACAACAAAATTGCAATAAGTTTCAGAAAAAATGGTTATTGCTTCATATTGATATAACAATTAACAATCATGTAACACATTTGTTACATTATCCCTCAAAGGGTTAAAAGCCTGTGCGATTACCGATAGTAATAGAAAATATGCTTTTGGTTCTGACCTTATCGTGTTGTCATCAGTTTTGTCATGTTTGATGTTGGTACGACCAGTAGTATAAGAGGAGATATATACGACATGTGTACACGAAAAGACAAGATTGTGTTTGATGCTGTAGATTTCAGATTGTGTTGTGAAATGTTGAATAAATAATTTTAGGCTTTTGGTTTGTCGTGATGTGTCTTCAAATTGTTTGGTGGTTCAGGAAATAAGTCTTGTGTGTCTGAAACTTAAATAAAAAGCTGTAGATCCCTATTTCAATAACTTAGTTGCAAATTACTTAGAAGTTATTGTGTATCTTTTTAAAAGGTTCTTTAGCATATGAAAAACCTCATTTAACAACGTAATTACAAATTTTCTTAACGGTGAATTTAAACATGTTTTGCAAAACTGATTTTCTGACACTCATTTTTATAGAATCTTAATTTACTCGCAGCAGGTTGATGACCACAATACCCCACGTCTGTAGCAATTTTATTGCTTCAAGCACACCAAAAATCCACCAGAGCATTTCCATGTTGTGGTAAAAACAGGTGCAAAAACGACCAGTTCTTTTAGGCAAATATAAGAAACAAAAAATCTTCATGTGGGTTCATGTTGAATGTAATGGTGGAAATTTTTACTAAACAGAGGATAATTGCAGATCGCCTCGAGTCTTGATCCCATCGGAAGAGTACAGATGCGGCCAAGGCGAACCTTACGTGGACATCTTGCAAAAATCTATGCTATGCACTGGGGATCAGATTCTAGGTACGTGCGCCTCATTCGGTCGACAATAATTGTGCTCAGCACGTCGAGGTCTTCGTCTCACAACCACGCGCCACATTTTTGTTCACCGCAATGTGTGGTGGATACCCTGAATTTTGCGGCATTTTTTTGCTTGATTGAAGCGTTTGTGATAAAAAGGCACAAAGCGAATATCTGAAGAGTTGATTGGTGGTACAAAACTTGAATATTGCGGAAAGTAATACATTCATTTTCTCGAAGCTTTTCGTCTGACTCGTCTTCAGGAGAAATACGTCAGAATGAAAAAGATAGAAGTGTTGCTCGCTTATATAGAGGAACCTATATTCCTCTATATAAGCGAGCAACACTTCTATCTTTTTCATTCTGACGTATTTCTCCTGAAGACGAGTCAGACGAAAAGCTTCGAGAAAATGAATGTATTACTTTCCGCAAAGCGAATATCACTGACAGTGTTAAAATGAATTGGATTGCAGCCCACTCTTCAACCTTATGTGTTTTTCATGAAAAGGTGTCGAGACCCTAGTTATTATATTACCCTAACATTTGCGCTTTCACTTACAGGCATATTGTAAGCGCTTCTCAGGATGGCAAGTTAATTTTGTGGGACTCTTATACAACTAATAAAGTAAGTTGTCGGAAAACTGTGTTTTGCGTAAAACTTTGCTTTGATTACAATGATTGCTACTTGTGATGAAGTGGCGAAAGTTGGTTGTATGAAAGTTAGCTCAGAAAATTTGACGTGTTGTTATATTGTCGTGTTGTTACAAATAACTAGAGTATTTTAAACTTTTTTAATTTAGTGATATTTCTACATCAAAAAGTGTTATATCAACAGCAAATAATTTATTTTGAAGCATAATGTAATGGTAAAATAACGTGGGGTGGCAAGAAATGCTTAAAGTATGAAATACCATTGTTGGTTTTGATTCACTAGTAAGCTCTTCAATTGATGATATAGAGCCTGCGAGGGCGAAAAATAGGTTTGTTTGACATTTTTTGTCAATATTGCTTTACAGTAAATATTCCTTACCACTCCTTCCTAATGTTTGTTCAGATTTATTATTGCTGTTATTTTTTGTCTTGGTATAATTATGTGGCAAATTGTTAAAGTATGTTGATCTGTTATGTCACTGGCTTTTATACACTACACTATGGATTTTAGCTTCATCAGTCATTAATCATTATGAACAAATTAGTGTTTGGTCGTGCATTGGACAAATCTGCAATTCGCTACTTATAAATTAGCTTCATCCCTGTGCACTGCTGCGCGCGCATGATTTTGCGAGACCGATTTTGTTAGCGTCAATTTTCGTGTTTAGTTCAATTCACGAATAAGTTTACAGGTACGTTAGTTCATGATATAGCTAAGCACTCTGTTCCAGGTTCATGCTATACCGCTTCGTTCAAGCTGGGTTATGACATGCGCTTATGCGCCCTCATCCAATTTCGTTGCTTGCGGTGGTTTGGACAACATATGCTCAATTTACAGTCTGCGCACACGAGAAGGCACTGTTCGTGTGTCTCGTGAACTCAATGGACATACTGGTGAGTAAAGAGTTGTATATAATTAAGTGATGGGAAGGATAAGTCAACTCTACTAATGTGTTTGGCTTTGCTATTGCACGTGTTATAAGCTCCAAGGGTCGGAGAAATGGACAATTAAACAAAAAAGCCCACAAGTTATTAAAAGTTACAGATCTTTTCAAAATAACATGTCTTGCCCAGAGTACGAGATTATGTAGAAAAGATTTTTATTTTAAAAGCCGTTTTAGTCCAGTTTCCTCCAACCAAGGTAGCCTTTCTTGTTGTAGCTGTTGTTGTGATTACCCTTCCTCTTCCTCGGGATGGAGGTACGGCACGAACGGCAATTTGGGTTCATGCCGTCAATCTTATTGATATTAGGCTAGGGGAAAGATGGCAGCCCATTTCGAACCAGTCATAATTGACTGGTAGCCCCATCACCAACAAGGCGGACCGCCACTGGTGGGTACCCAAGGGTCGCCTTTTACGACATGCTGGGTGAGCAACTTCACAATTGAACCTGGTGAAATACGGGTAGGCCACCTGTCTGCCACATAAAAATGGAGGCGTCCCGTTAAGTGCCTTGTCCAAGAACACAACAAGCAAGCTTGCCGGCTTGTTCTCCACAATATCCGTTTTTCATGCTAAGCGCCAAGGAGGGAAGCTGTGAATACCATTTTTTATAGTCATTTGATGTGACTCGACTTAGGGAATGAAACCCTGGTCTACCGACTGCGAAGCTGACGCTCTAACCACTACGCCATCGCGACGGTGCGGCGCGGGTTATGAGTTTTTGAGAAATCAAGGATCTTTCTTTAAAAATTATGTTTTAAATAATTTAGAAGCATTTTGTAAACGCATAGTAACTTGTTGAGACAACTGTTTGATTCAATTTGTTTGTTTTATTTTTAAGAACGATCGCAAAGTAAGGTTTGTGCAATACCTAGGATTATGTTTATCGTTTGTAACATACGGCTGGATTTCCTTTCAATGCTTCAGCGTACTGCTAGGTTGAAAACCAACTTGTTTGTGACAAGAAAATTCTTTCTGTTTACCTAGTTATAATATGCTCATCAGCACAAAAAGTAATTAAGTGTAGTTGCGACTTCTTTTGTAAAATAAGTTTGTGCCTATATTAGGTATACAAGACGTTCTTGTTCCTGAACTATTTGTGGTTGGTGTGTTAACTGCAGACAATATTCCCTATCCATGATTTTTTTGTCTGGTCTGAAGAATTTTTACGTAATAAATGTTATGATCACTGCCTATCGTCTGCTATATTACCAACAACTACAGTGTCAAGAAGTCTCCTGGGATGACTTGCGTTAAGAAAATGTCTTTTTTTAGGATATCTGTCTTGTTGTCGCTTTTTGGATGACGGAAAGATTGTCACCAGCTCAGGAGATATGACTTGGTGAGTATTCAGTGACAAGATCATTGCAGGTTATTAAGTTATAGTTGGTTGTATGGACTTTCGCAGTTTTGCTTGTTGCGCATGAACTGCTCTAAGATCAGTGTCGTACGCTGCTATTCTGACACTCGACATGTGGTAATATTAATTGTATGCTTGGTTTCTACGCTTTTGAATTATTTCGCGATGTTTTTCAGTAATTTTTTAAAAAAATCACTTTTATGACAGGCGCTGCATTTTAGACGTACAGTTGCAGCAAACAAGTCTTTCAGATCCACAACACTCGTTTTGATCACAAATTTTCGCCAATGAAAACTATTTTTTTCAGTTCTGGGTGGGTAGTGATAAACCCATATTGCTGTAATTAAATTCTCAACACGTATTCACCCGCAGTTCGCGATTGTATTCGGTAGTTCCATTTAACTGTAGACGGTTTTTGCAATAGTTCGTTATGTCGTTTTCGATATCGTTATGACGTAGAACAAGTATTAGTTTTATTGTTGTCCGCGCGTTACGAAGCGCTTTGGAGACTTCAACTATTTTTGGCCCCAGCAAGCCTTTTGTGAATATATTGCTCCTTGCAAAGCCGGCTAGTGATAAATTTTCGACGATTTGCCAAAGCTTTGTCCCAACGTCTTGGCGAAATTGCTTTTTGTTTGATCGTTGATTGTTAACTTCTGTACAAGATGCTTTTGCAACTTGGAATCGTGGATATTGTTTGACATTCAACGCTTTATACAACAAAATTGTTAATTTAAATCAATTTGGCATAATGATTTTATTTTTGGCTACGGTCATGGGATTACGAGCTATAAATAGACCTGAACAGACGCAATACATGAAGCTGGTCGTAAAATTTCTGTCTTCAGCTCGTTCCACGAGCCGTCGTCGTAAACCAAAGCATAAATTATCGTTAGCAAGAAAACTTGGACGCGTGATCAACTACGCAAGTTCAACGCGAGCCACTTATTTAGTGGTTGTAGTCTACTTGAGTATATGCCGTGTATCTTAGGACTGCTTACAGGCAAACTGAGTAACCTCACAGATTGTGTTATCTCTTAATAATTGATGAGCGGCGTACAAGTAGGATATCGATCACCACAAGATTTACTAAGCTTCGCTTTTTTTAAGATGCCAGAAAACACATTTAAAATACTTAAATGTGAAGGTGTTGCCATACCGAACTAATTAAAAATGTGTTCAGTTTCACCCAATTTCGCCTTAGTAAATTATCAAGTGATGATTTTCCGTTCGCCCTAAGCTATTCGCGATGTTAATTCAATTATGGCGTTGAACCTTTTTTACCAAGCCTGTAAAAAATTCAGATTTGTGATGACTTAATGTATTGTTGGTTTTAGCCAGAACTCCTGTTTTCGGGTCGGGTGGCTCTGGTGATTTTATGCGGAAAGTGTTTGCTTGTACTTTGTACATGTGTTTCTTACCTCTACTGAACGGTAATGAAACCTTTTGAGTGCAACTGAGCACGCATAATACAACTTTTAGACAGTAGGGCAAAAATAGTCTATTGTCGTTTAAAGCAAGCTGTCAAAAGCCACCACGTGCATAATTGGTTTAACAGTGCTTAGAAAGTGTTGTTTAGAAAAGTTTTTATTTTTGCCAGTGGAAGAGCAAGGCAGACCATTGTTCATTTGTGTTCCCTCTTATTTGCTGCGTGTAGTCGTGGGTATTTGTTGAAGATTAGGTGTGCCCATTGTTTAAATCTAGGTGATACCAAACAAGATGTTTATTAGCAAAGTTCATAACGTTGTGGCCGCTTTACTTGACAGGTGCATCGGAAATTGTGGCCGAGTGATTTAAAAAGTGCACATATTGTGTTTTTGTAAACGTGTGCTTTGACATTAAGTTGATTTGAGCCATAATTGCCGATTTGCCCAAAATTGTTGGTCGAAAGGGAATCATGACGGTATTGTATCTCAAGATTTCTTGTTCTGTATAGATGCAATTATTTCATCAAGTATACATGCGATTATTTAGATTACGCAATACCGCCGCTAAATGCGTCACTAAAACCAGTCATTTCGAAGTGATATTGCATGCGCTTAGGCTTAGACAGAAAGTAAGTGCTTTGCGGTTTTTTATAGTTACGTCGGCTTTTGCATTTCTTGTTGGATAGTAGGTTATCTCATGTTGTGACAATGCAACTTGAGATCTAGGCATAGAAGTTCGCTTAGCAGTTGAAAATTGATCATGCAATTTTGAACTGATATCTACAGGAAGGAAAAGCACAATTTATCATATTAATGTAGTGTTGTACATCGATTGAGTCAGGTGAAGACTGGGCCAACTTAATCATTTTTTGCTGGATCATCGTGTTGTAATGCGCATACTGCAAATGCACGAAGCTGGTTGCTTGCGCACGCACTCTGCATTATTCTTTACTTAATTTTCTCGAACACATTTTCTAAACAGCTTGATCTTTTTTGGCAAAGACCGAAGAAATAGGAATACACCAACATCCGCTTTCATGACACGTGAAGACTGCTACCCACTCAATCATAAAAAGCCTATTACTTGGTTACTATAGTCAGCTGTTCTTGGTGAACTTTAGCTGACGTTTTTGAAGAAACAAGGAAATAACTGTGAGTGCAACGATCCAACTCAATAAACAACATGTTTGCTTGCTTGCCTTTTTTTCTTTTTTTTCTTCGCGCGCCAATTTGTCCCTTTTTAAAGTCTCTTTGTCTGCTGGAGTTGTGTCACAAGCATTGGTAGGTGTTGGCACATTTTAAATGCCAATATCTTTTGTTTTCTTTGTAATGTTAGTATGTTTCAGTGTTGCTGTTAAACATTTTTGGCAAATGCGCTGGTAACGTTCGTATTTTCTTATAGTGGAATAAAAATTTCTGGTTATTTTTATCTGTAACGGCGTTATTGCTGAAACATTTGTGCGGTAGTAGAATTGAACTCAATAAGTTTTTTAAATGCACTTCAGCACGCTTTTATACTCCCTTGCAAAGTCGGTATTAAGGAAGTTTGTTCCTTTTCTCTTAGCATGATGATCGTGCGTAGTAGGAAAGAAGCTTGATATTACTACGCAGAAACCAGTACTCGCTTGCTAAAGAAGTGAGCTATTGAGCTTGTATTTTAACACAATGAAATGAGCGAAGCTTGCGTCCGATTGTGCGCTCACTTTTTGCTGATTGGAGGGGGCTTTAACCGAAATGGTACGGCACCATGGAGCAGTGGTTGGAGCGTCCACATTGTAGTCGGTAGACCTGGGGTTCATTCCCTAAGTCGAGTCATACCAAAAGACTTTAAAAAATGGTATTCACAGCTTCCCTGCTTGGCGCTCAGCATAAAAAAGGGATAGTGTGGAGAACAAGCCGGCAAGCTTGCTTGTTGTGTCCTTGGGCAAGGCACTTAACGGGACGCCTCCACCTTTATGTGGCAGACAGGTGGCCCCACCCGTACTTCACCGGATTATAATTGTGAAGTTGCTAACCCAGCATGTCAGACGACTCTTGGGTACCCACCAGTGGCAGTCCGCCTTGTTGGTGGTGGGGCTACCAGTCACTCAAGACTGGTTCGAAATGGGCTGCCATCTTCCCCTAGCCTAATATCAATTAGGTTGATGGCATGAACCTGAATTACCGTTCATGCCGTACCTCCATCCCAAGGAAGAGGAGGGGTAAACACACACACACACACACACACACCATTTCGCATTCGGAGGACTTCATTTCAATTTTTTTTATGGAATGCTACTGAAAACTTTCGAAACGGTATTCACAGCTCCCCTGCTGGATGCTCTGCGTGAAATAGATGGTGTGAAAAAAACTCGCAAGTTCGCTTGTTGTGCATAGGGAAGGCACTTAACGAGATACCTTTGTGTAACAGGCAGGTGGTGGGATCGTGCAGTCTGTCCGTCGCGGTGACCCAGACTGACGAAAGTCTTGTAAATAGAGCATGAGCTTGTGCCCATTGTTCAATAATTAAACTGAAATAAGTTGTTAAAGCAAGTGTTCACTCGCGTGCCCGGCTTACGGCGAAACAGCACAAAGCCTGTTTTCAAGTAAAAAAGTATGTTGTCAAAAATACTTACGAGTACGTTCGAAGTGCTGATGACAAAGGCAGGTTGAAAAAGAACAAGCTTAATTTTTGTTTTGTTTTTTTTCCAGCGCTCTTTGGGACATTGAAGCTGGCGTTCAAACCACTGCATTTATTGGTCATACCAGTGATGTGATGTCGCTTTCTCTTACTGAAGACAAAAACACTTTTATTTCTGGTGCATGCGACGCTACTGCAAAGCTGTGGGACTTGAGAGACGGGATGTGCCGACAAACGTTTTCTGGACATGAATCGGACATCAATGCTGTTTCGGTGAGTGGGTGACCGTTGTGATCGTCGCGCCGGAGCTTGCTTGATATCACAGTACATTACATCTTTAACTTATGCTGTTGTTTTTGTAACAATATTAGTTTCCGAACAACTGAACAGTGAGGAAAGTCGTGAAACAATTAGAAGTAATGCTTCCATAGCAAGGTTCCATGGTAAAAATTTGAGGTACACAGTGAGCTGCATATGGGCTTGCAGTTGTGTATTAAGGACCCTTGGGTTTGGTTGTACGCTGGAGAAATTTGCTGTTTGGGAAATCTAAGAACGAGCTTTTACGATTATTAGTAGACAGGCATTAAGCCTGAGAATCAGCAGCATCACCCAGGCTTTCCCGAAGGTTTATGGCATCAAAAGAGGTGATAAACAGGCAGCATGCGGCCTGTGACGTAAAATTTTTGTGGCCCGTTGAAGAAATTTAGAAATTTTGGCGAAATGTTGATCTCCAAAAGGAAAAAAGGGGTCATCATTTGAGCAAATTGGGTAGTTTTGGCAAATTTCCAGCTGTGTAAGCTGGAATCTCAAAAAAAGTTTTCACGGCGATATCCCATGAACACTGAAACTAATCACTGCCCGGGAACTTAATTGGGCCCGAATACAAACTTCAACTATCCTGCAGAATTTTCGAAAAGTCGGAAATCGGCCTCCTCTGGTCTAGTCTATGGAATGTAAGCTTGTTATATTTTTGGAAGTTTAAAATCTCTTAAATTTGTCGTGCCTAAGAGAGCCACAGGGAGAAAACGATATCCTGGTCTATAGTACCAGTTAGAATAAGTATAAATTGCTGGGTACAACCGTTTTGGGGCTTAGTGACAAAAATTTACGTAACTTAAAAGTATTGATTATAAATGATTGTATTGGCCAACGTACGTATCTTATCAAAGGCAATTTGTAGATTTCAGATATAGGTATTTGAATTATTGAAATTGGTTTGCGCATGCACTATTTTTGCGCCAATAGTAGTCGCATTTCTTCTTTGCGTTAACTTATTAATGGCTTTTAAGAGATGGTTTCACACGTGTAAGTATACAAACGACAAACTATTTGTCTATGGACGATATATGCTTACCGCTACGAAGTTAAAGACTAATGGAGATTTGTCAAGCTGAAACATCAGGTTTTAAGGCTAAGTCGGAAAAGTGGTTTCAAATGCTTGCTGTACCCGTGAAAAATTTCCACTGTACTCAAATGATATGATTTAGTGAGGAGGCAAGTTTTTGCAATGATTGTGACTATTAATGGTTGCCATCAGAGCTGTGGAGTCGGGACTCTTAACATCCGACTCCTATAATTTTTAAAAACCGACTCCGACTCTTGCTCCTATTTTTAATTAAATAAGAATAATGAAATATTTTGTTCCATATTTCCTATCTTTATGTTGCTTATTAACCAAAATAGCATTTCATCACTGCCAAGTAAATTATCAGGCCAATTTCAAAGTCATAAATAACTTTGAAAATAGCCCGATGCTATAAATATCTCCTCTAGTCCATAAATTGGTCGCAACTCCAACTCCGCAGCCCTGATCGCCATTATCGCATTCTACATTCGTTAGTTGAAACTTGGTGCACGTTTACAGATGTCAGTGCTTTTGCACTCTCTCTACTTCTAACGAATTAAACGAAGCAAAAACTGCAACAGCGAGAGCATGTCAGTGGAAACCACTTTTGAGAATAGCGTTTACCTGCTATTTTAAACTTTTAGATTTAACTATCGACATGTGGCATCACGCCACTACTTGTTAGCTTTTTACTGTAGGGTAACTGCTGGAATAATTTATTAAATTGCTGATGTCAACTGCGTGCGCCATGTCCATCTGGTTTGACTGATCGTATTGGACAACCACGCCTTTTTTGCGTTTTTTTTTTATCATTACATTTTATCTTTTTAGTAGTGCACATTTAACAGCATATGATACGCTCAACGTATCAATCCTTAATAACAGCTTTGGCTGTTGCTATACATCATTGTAGTTAATTTTTCTAGTAGATTTGGTTTGCAAATGGGTGGTAGCAAAAGTTTGCATAATACATGTACTCTGTATTTTTGCATCGTACGATGAAGTAGAAGAGAAGTTTGGTCGCAGTAGTGCGTGAAAATCTTTAAACCAGGGGTTTCCAAGTTGTATGAACTCCCGACACATAAGTTGACCTCCGTAAAAAACACTATCAGCGCTGGATGAGGTCCATAAAACTCTCTATGTAGGATAATTTCCCGAAAAAGGTCATCAAGGATGTGCGTCGTGGCACCCCAATCGTGAGCCTATCTATGTCTTATACAATACAGAGTCGAAAAGCTGACTAGATACGTGATGCAGTAAAACGAAGCATTATATATTAAAAATACGCGTGTGTCAATAGAATCATAACATTTTTCTTTAGATGTTTCCAAACAACCAAGCTTTTGGTACTGGATCTGATGATGCTACTTGCAGACTTTTTGATATTCGTTCTGATCAGGAACTCATGGTATATAGCAATGACAATATTGCATGCGGAATTACTAGCGTTGCTTTCAGCAAGAGTGGTCGCCTTTTCTTTGCCGGTTATGATGATTACAATTGCAATATTTGGGATTCAATGAAAGGCGAAAGAGCGGGTAAGAAAAAGTAACCTTGTACAGGTTGACCATCACTGATCCGGAATCGTTGGGACCTGGGGGGTGTCGGATTAGCCATTTATTATCTCAGAATACACCAACCCAGTTGCTAACCACATCATCTTAAAATTGAAATATCCTCTAAATCAGTACAAGTAGGTTAATAAAGAAAAGACAAGTGAAATGTTAATGAAATACAGGTAAATAATTGGTATAGATACGGTACAATACAAAGCTGGCGTTATAACCCGGTAAATTTGAAATTACAGTACAGAGTACAGGTTCTGTTTTCTAGGTCAAATTAGTGCCGGTTAACTGAATGCCGAATTAGTGATGGTCAACCTGTAATAGCATTTTATTGGTAGATACGTTGCAATACTTTTGTGCTTCGGCACAGCCAAGTTTCATAGTGTCTTCCACACGTTTAGGCCGATTGAACTATCAAAAAGATTGGTTTTCTAGATAATGCAATTCAATCATAAGTATGCCTTGAAACATTGGTTGAAGGGGTTGAACATTTCCATAAACCTTAAAATATGTACTCTGCTAGAAAAGCGTTGCTGATAAACTTGCACAGTGAAAAAACTCGTAGCAGCTTTTAAGGCCTCAGAAATTGGCATCTACTGTTCAAACGAAATAAGGGAAATTTTGCACAGGAACATTTCCTTTTTAACGCTACCACTTGGTTAAAAGAAGTAATAAAATCACTTCCTTGTATAGTTGTTTGTTGCAGGCTAGCATTTCAATAAAAGAGCTTTGTCATAGCTAATATGTATGATGACTGTATTCACTACGCTGTTAGTGAACAGCGATCTCAAACAATGATCCTTTGAAATGACTTGCTGCCCTTGTCTCTTTCTTTGCTACACTACGAAAAAGCTGTCGATGCAAAAGTCTTAAATAAGTCTTAATTTTTGTTATCGATTGTTTTTTCAAAACCTGTTATATTTTTTGCATGCCAACATTAACCACGGAATCTTAGACTTTTTAACCGTGTTGCCTTAATATTCTTTTTATCATCCAAACACGGCTTTCTCTTGCTTTAGAAACATTTGTATTAGAACTTCCTGATTTTTTTTCAGTAAGATTTACAAAAGCTCGCATGGGATAGAGAATAAACATTACTAGACTTTGTTTATCGATGAAACTTTTTCTTAACGTCTGGTTTGCTTCACAACCATTGGAATGAAGTTTGGTACTAATTCAATCAAACGTTGTTCTAGCATAGAGTCTGGTTCGAAAGTTAGTATGTTCGAAAGTATGCTGATAGGCATTCACTAAACCAGCGCCTCGAAGTCCGCGATAGAGGCCTTCTATTTGAGCAGAGCACAAAAAAAGTTTTGCTGTTTTAAAATATATCTCACAATATGCAATCAATTTTTACTGCAGTTGCTGCTGAACGTGCTGGATTAGAGCAATATATACTAATTAATAAGCGTGTTTTAAGGAACTTACGGCGTAAGTTGGTTTAGAAACGTATGGCAATCTACTAAAATTTCAAAGTTGACCATATTTCTTTAAAATGAAGTCCACTTGGCATTATGTTTAATTGTGTATTTCCTTGAACAAACAACTCCTGCAATTACGAAACTTGTCTCATACAGTAACACAATCAATTTGGATCATTTTCACTCCCAAAGGAAGAGAACAATATCAGTTCGTGACATTTTTCGTAAAACAATTGTGTATTGTATTTAACACTGGCAACATTGCTTGTTGAAGAACTTTAATAGGGGAAGAAATATTGTTTTTTACTGGATTAATAATAAGTGCACGTTGTTGTAATAATTTTGACTAGGTCTATGCAATTGTTTACCCCTTTCAGAAAACAAGATGTTGCAGAGTTCCTGTTAGTGTCTGCTGAAGTCAAAACCAATATAGCCCAGCTATTTAGACATCTCATAAAGGATAAAGTTTAGTCTACGATTCAGTAACTAAAAATATATTGGTATTTGCAAACTGTAATATTGAAACTCCTTTGCAATGTTATAAAAAGTGATTATAGCCGATTCGTTTGGTACTTCGCAGCTTAATGTTCGCAAGAACTTTCAAACATGTATTTAGGTCTGATATTACTGCAAATTAGTGGCACTAGTCTTTATTCCATTTGTGTGAGCATTAGCGAAATCACAATTAGGCAGTCTTAATACCGGCACAACCATGCAGAACAGTGGAGCATATGTGTGTTAGCTGTGCAGCTCGTGATGGTTGTTTTTCGACAAATTCAGCAGTGAATGTGACGTGTAGAGCGTGTGTGCGTGCGCGATTTCATGAATGTTTTAAGCTGCATCAGAAGCCAGTCTACATATGTTGCTGCTTGTTTCCGCTAACTGTTCGCGTGGGTGTGCCTGCTTGCGTTGGTAAATGCGTAAGTCTACTTTTCAGCGAGCCAAATACCGTTGCCAGTTTCTGGCTTCATACAAGCGAATTTCGCACTTATACTCTGTGAGAAAATACAGCGTAATATACACCCGTTGCACAGTGCTTTAATTATACCTGTCGGCTCACTGCATTCTTGTAACGAAAATTATTTTGAGTAGCAACAAGGCGGTACAAATCCACAGGTTGTAAGCCTGTCAAGCTTTACAACTTTGGTCTTGAGACTTTTAGCACTTTTTTGCTTAAAAAAGATAGGCGAAATATGAACTGAAGGTATTTTATAGTTTTTCATCACTTTTGCTTGTGGCAGAAACTCTAGAAATTTTATATTCACCCTCTTTCCACTTATAGCTGCTAACTTAATTGGTTAAAAGTCAAGTAACGACGTTTATTTTGTTGATAAAAAAGCATAATTGTTAGGAATCTGGACTTATTGTTTTAGAAGTGGTTAAATGGGGATAAAGAAAATAGATGAGCGACATCGATTTTGCTTGAGACAAGATCTTTACTTCGAGCTAATTAGGATTTAAACGTGTTGCTGTTAAATCAAAACTTTCTATGGAGGATAACTAAACGTTCAACGTGGATTAGAAAAGACTTGAAATGTCAAATATTCAAAACACCGCGTATACCTGATTTAAAGTGCTTGCTCATTACTAGTATATTGTACATACCTGTTCACTACATCAAATGCGAAGTGCACCTCTGAATGCAGAATTAGCTAAGGCGGTTGTAGGCTTAACTTGTTATAGGTGACTATCCCATCATGTTTTCTTAAAACTGCTTTGGGTTTTTTGAGATGCTATGTAGTACGGCATGTCACTGAACCAGTCATAAGCATGGACTGGTAACCTCACCAACAAGGCGGACTGCTATTAATGGTAAGCCGTAGTCGCTTGCGACAGGCTGGTTGGACAGCTTCATTGTACTAATCGGATGAGGCACTGGCAATGATCTACAGGGTGTCCCAGAAGTCCACACCATGCAGGTTTCCATAAAAAACATCTTTGTTGATCATAATCATAATAGAAGCTCAATTTGTGCACCCTCAGCAATAAAACACGTATCAATTCTCTTTATAAAACTGTCTTTTGCTCTCTTGAGGGCTTCAGTGGTGATCTTTTGGCACTTAATCTTTAAAGTGTATCGACAATTGTAGCACACAACGGATTTTGGATGTTCTCAAAGCAAATAGTCAAGTAAGAGACAGATCTGGTGATCGGGATGGCCACTCCACGGGACCCTAGGTCCATTCCACCTTTCAGGAAAGTTCTGGTTCAAATAGTGGTGCGCAGAAGATCAGTATGATGCGCGACATCTGGGACATTTTTTATGTTGGTTGGGAAAGACATGCTAAATTGATGGTGCTCTTGCCGTTTAAAGTGTGATCCACATGTATGTAATAAGTTGCAAACCTTGGCCACGACAGCAATGAGTCCAATCCGGTGCAATAGGAAAAAAAACTATTTTCTGCGGAGTCCCCAATTCTGCATTGATTGCAAAAGCACGCAAAAATAAGTCACACATCTGGTAGACTAGAAAGAAAACTCGTCGGTTTAAAAATAACTTTAGTCGCTGGACCCTGAAAATTGATATGAATGTGTTGATAGGCTACATGCACTAAATATTCAACAACGTGTTTTTTAAGTTAGAACAGGAAATAGTTTGAAAGCAATTTCCAAACTACAATTGTTTTAACATTGGCCATTTTCTCCCATCCCTTGAACTTTACTATTTTTGTAACAGTATCCACTTCTACTCTACACAATACTGGTTGCAGCTATTCCTTAGCAGGGAGTTGAGCAGTTGGGGATGTGATGTATGCCTACTGCTAACTGTCCATTATCAGATTTAACTGTATTGTAGAAACGGTTGGAATTAGTAAAAGTATTGTAAGAAGGTTGTAATGTGACTAAAAAGATAGGTTAATCACTAAAAGGCTTTTGCACAGTTGCTTTTACCTTTGCCAGATGCAGTTTTGATGAAAAGAATTATTATTGATACAATTTTTTGTTTTTAGGTGTGCTGGCTGGACACGACAACCGGGTGAGCTGCTTAGGTATTACTAATGATGGCATGGCTGCTGCTACTGGCTCTTGGGATTCATTCCTCAAAGTGTGGAATTAACCTTTTGCTGGAAGATGGCTTTAAACGAGACAAAAACCTCGTGAAAAACTTAATAGAAAATCGGGTATCCTTTCCCGGCTCAAGTCGTTTTCTATACTGTATGAAACAGCAGTGCCGGGGATATAGCAACTTCGGCCCATTTCTTGCACCCTTGAAAAATTTGCAGTGAGCTTTGTACTGGACTCCAAGGCAGCAACGTGTATTTAAAGTGTTTTTATATCGCATCGGTTTGACTCGACAGAATGTCATGCGCTTGTTCTCGCTTTGATTGATATGGTATAACAATTTTGTAAAATGGTCTGTTAAAACTTAAATGAATCGGTTAATTATGAAGCTCATATTTACTCTTTTTTCGGCGTGTTTCAACCTTATCTTGCGTGTGTACGTCATATGTATCTTTGTTTCGTTGAAAGAGGAGGCATTGTTTAAATTATCGCCTGTTCGATTTCAGTTCGAACAGCGTTCCTATATTTTTCGCGACATCTCTTGATTTTCATTTGCTAGTACCGGCAATGACTAGATAAGAGACGATTGTTTTATCAACGTTTACTAACAAACTCTTATTTTTTACGTGTAAGCTCATTTAATCCCTTTACTTCAATGTATTATGCTTTCAATGTTGTTTTAGTCTTGGGACTTTTTTTACTGGAATGCATTTCTAACTTATCCAAATTGTATTTTGCGTATGAAATAGATACATGTACCTTGGGAGTCGCTATTATGTTCCCACATTGTTTTAATTGACTGTAGAAAATGTGATTTTTGTGCAGTTGAATTATAAAGGCATCTTACTTCTGCACTTTGCCATTTTTCAAGTTGTGCTGGCTTTGGGAAACTACGCCATGATTTAGCGCTGCTTTCAACATCGCAGGTATTTGGATCCTTATTCAAATTAGCAGCTTTGAACGTTGAAGTTCCGAGTAGGTTTTGCTTGATCTATTCTGAATAATGTGCAATACATTACCAAAAATTGCCAGTCTCTTCAGCACAGTTAACTCAAAAGCCAGACTGATTTAGCAATGAAATAAATGTTGTTTGTCCCATCTATATCTTTATTAAAGCCTTTTTAACTTCGCACTATTTTTTTTTGTTATTTTGCTTGTTGCATGTTACGATCGAAATCGCATCAAGTAGTTCGCTATTAACTGGATTCGGCTAGCACTAACTTCGTGCTTCTATCCATTTTTCCAATCATGGCTTTGTTGTTAGGTTTTTGTTGTTCGAGTAATGTTTGTCAAGCAAACGTTGTGAATATATCTCCTAAACAAGACGACGAGTGTTGGAATGTTGAAAGCAGAAAAGGCTGCTTGATGATTAAGGAAATTTGTCACTCTTGATAATGAAGGAATTTATGTCTATGGATTTGAGGCAAAAATATTTTTGTTCCTTTATCTCTTGTTAAAACTGAAAAATATCTCATTGTTAAGAGTTCACAACAGTAATTGCCCTTGTGTGCTCAACTAACTACTTTTGGAATTTTTACGGGGGAGTTCAGAAGCGGTAACTGTAATTTTAAGCGTATCTAAAAATGTTCTCCCCCGCATTTTGAACGCGCGCACACACACACTAGCGTTGTGCTTGGTCTAAAAACATCATTATTACCATGCTGGTTCGATTTTGTAATAATGGACCTTTGTAGCTTTTTTTGTGTTCGTTGGTCAACCTTATTGATTTACGTTCATTGAACACACGCATTGATGTAAATCTTAATCTTGCGTCACCGCGTTTCATAATTGCGCATGACGTCATGATTGTTCGTGAGTAAAGCGAACAGGGTTGGGTTATTGTGAAGAAAAAGCACTCAGCTTACATCTGCGCTTTTGTGAGCCTAAGTTGATGGCATCGGAGAAAGCAATGTGTACAATCACTGTTTGTTTCGACAAAGCAAGCCTCTTCGCGGGAAAAAGCCGCACAGTTCAAGCGAATTAATACGCATGACTTAAGTCCCAAATGTGAAAACTAGACAAACACAAAATTTCAAGTAAAATGCAAACCAGTCAAAAAATCGACGTCATTTTCACAGTTATTTTGATTCGTTCTAAAACGACATGATTTTGCTGCACACTAGCCGCTGTGGTATTTGAGGAAGGGGAACATTGTGCGATGCGCCTCAAGCTTATCACAGCACGAAGAAAAAAATAATATCTTGGCCTAAATTTGTCAAGTGAAGGTTTTCATTTGATACCTTAAAATTTGTTACTTCTGGTAAAATTCTGAGTCCAAGAAAATTTTTCTGGTTTAACGCGCTCGGCTTTCAAAAATCTACGTTAGTGCCACAGGTTTAGGATCCAGTACTCGAAGCTTTGGGCAAAAACCTACATGTTTCATTAAAGTATTTCTCTGTTGTCACAAACGAATTGGGTTTCAATGTGAGGAACCCCAGTTGCACACTTGCGTTCAATTGCTGGAAATTTAGAGGTTGGCCAGAATGCTCTACAGAAAAAGCAATGAACTCAATTATAAAACATTCAAAAGTGTCTTCAAAGTTTTATTTCAAACGCAATGTTGCGGTTTGTGTTTATCTTTATGCCCTTATTAATTATAAAAGTTCAACGTTGCATTTAGGAATTCATTTATGCTTAGCAACTGGTTTCACAATATTTGATTAATGGAAACTTAAGACAATAACTTATAAATAAAGGGGAGGTACTTCAGAAAGGTAAAAGGGTCTGTAAACAGTAGAGGTTTTACTCGTTTTGCAATGTTTTCTGCTTGCCAGCAGAATATGTTATACCGTTTCGGTCCAGTAAATAAAGCCTGGTCTACTCTTATAGCGCATTAACTCTTTGCTGGTCTTGCCTCGACCTAAAACCAGGCTGTTTGCACTCACTAGCTCTGTCAGCAATAATTTCAAGGAGGGTGTGAACAAGTTTATGCACTTTTACAGCAAGAAATAATGTGTGTGCATGATCGAGTCGACGTTGGTTACGTACCCAGGCCACTGAGACACATTAGGCTTTTCGCATTTGAAACTGGGTAAACCTAGTTTTACATTTAACATCTCCACATTACCCCCACTGCTGAGAGTCAAGAAATCAGTGAATAATGATTTCCAAATAATCTTTTGTATGATTCGAAAAGGGAATTCAACTCTGGTCTACCGACGGCAAAGCGGACGCTGTAACCGCTGCACTTCTACGTTGGTGCAGTCGGCTATCGGCAAACAATAAAACTTTTAGCAACCAGAAAATAGGATAGGGTGCATGCACTGTAAAAGGAATAAGATTCCAAGGAAGCCAGTAATCATGCTTATCGCCGTTGCAATAGCTATCTCTGTTAAATAATTCATAATTTTCTTCTCCAAAAATCCGTTTTTTTGGCTTTCCAACTGTTGTCTGACGTCATGCTGCCTTGGCGTAGTTCTACAACTGTCTGAGCTAGCGATGTGGAGATAAAAAATGTTGCTAAGCGAGGTGTTTAGAAGCTGTTGTTACAATAGGCCTAATTTTTTGTTGCATTGACACAGCAAATACCCTTCTTCCAATATCATAAATAATGAAAAACACTACGCGAAAAACTCAGGAAGTACTAAAAAAGCCGGTGCGGTTTCATGGGGAAGACAATCTCACGGCTATTTTTCCAGTTCGTCCAAATCCCAAGAGACTTTTTGGGAAAGGGTTTAGTGGAGTGACCCCGATTATTTGCACTTCATGAATTATCAATAATCGAATAAGCTTTAATATGTTTAACAAAATTTACTCTAGTTTTTACAGTTAAGGTTGAAGTAGTTGAGTACAACGTACGCGGCAATAACCTAACTGAGGAGATGGTGTAGTGTTAGAGCATCTGCCAGTCGGTAGACCTTGAGGAGTTATATCAAAAGACTTTAAAAAGTGGCAAAAACAGCTTCAATGCTTGACGCTCAAGAAAAAAGTATTGCGAAAGAAAGTCGATAATTTCAGTTGTTGTGTTCTTTGGTAAATTCTTATTTAATTTGATACGGTCATTTTCATGTGACCAACATACGGAGCATGAAAGCGTAGCAAGGACAGAGCGAAAGTCAGAGGGAAAGAGAAGAAAAAAGAAGCAAAAATTTTGTTGGTGATGTCAATACCAGCGAAGAGCTTGTAAAATGACACCAACTATTGCAGAAAAACTTTAACACACTTGGCCTACCGAATTGGAAAGAGTAGTCTGCGATCCCGGTACCGTTACAAGCAAAATAAGGGTACCGCGATACTAAAGGCAGTATTTTTAAGAAAAAAATTTTCGAAACGTTCAAATGTGAAATGATGCATGGGAAGTTATTCCTAAGCAATTGAATGCAGTCTTTGGGCATCGCCTGAGAAGAGGCACTAGCATAAGCTACTTAAAACTTTTGGATCGGCATGAGGGAACATAAACTATTTATCCAGTATAGACATTTTTGGGTTTAAGAAAATTTAATCACAAATAACCGTCGTTTAGGTAAATTAACAGTCTTGTTTTTTGAAGGTGAAACCATGAACGCAAATTAAGCTGACATTTTTGGTATGCTGTCAAGGCTAAACGGAGAGCGTGACACAATAACCCGCTCCCTAAATACGCAAGTGGGAGATAATATCAATCAATTGCTGTATTATACATCGACTTATTTTCTTATCCTGTGCTAGGTATATGTTTATGGCTGCAAAATAGCTATAGCCTTGCAAGCAAGCGTTAGCCGTGTGCCATTCAAGAGAAAGAGTGGGACTTAAAAGTCCAGGAGAATCTGCAAACCCAAGTCTGAAATTATTTAGGAGGTCCGAAATCAATCAAGGGTGATGATTTGTGGATGTGGCCATTTCCGAAAATTTGATATTATAAAGTTGACCTCAAAAAAACGGTTTTCCCAAACAAAACTAGAAAAAACATCGACTTTGAATATACAGTACATTACGCTAAAAATCAACAAATTGCCGTTTCAAAAATATATCTCCAAAAAAGGTTTACAAGTGACAAATAAGGAAAATTTTTAGAGCCTCCTAAACATAAAAAGTAACATAACAAGCCCATCAAAGTTAGTACCGGATTAGATCAGCCTCTCAATGGTCCTGGGGAATGGGGTGACATTTCCCTATATTAAGTTACATTTAACCTTCCCTAAGATCAACTTTGGTAGGTTGTTTTACGACATCTACCTCTTTGTGCGTTTTATATGAGTGATGGCATGCAAAAGTTAGAAGGACCGGTTTTATCAGAAAAAAAGACGTCGAAGTTTCCCACGATTTTAGACGAAGGCCATTTTTCTGTTTTTTTATTTTCAAAATCCAAATTTTCCAAGGTGAAAATGCATGCCCAAAACACGGTAAGCCTTCTTTCACATATCTATATTTTTAAAGTGGAATTTCAAACCCAAATATTTTTAACAACCGGTTGTGAAAGCTCACAAAATTTTTAGAACCAATTTGAATGAACTAGCTTAACGCCGCCACTGCCTTCCGTGTCACTGGCTAGCAGTAGCTTATTTAAAGCAATCATAAAGGTGGGGCGAATATACATCAGAATGGCACTAGAAAATGATGTAAGGGCTGAAAATTTTTGCCCGAAAGTAGTGCATAATTTAGATTACACTAAATTTAATAAACACTAAATACAATAAATTTGATTACACTAAAAATAAAGCAATCAGAACCTATTCAACTCATTGAACACAAAACCGACTGAAAGATAATGAAATTGCAATGTGATTATCCGGTCTTCAAAACAGCAGTCATTCACAATCGGTTCAATCCGTAGCTTAAATCCGAAACTTCATCTAAAACACAAACAAAAATTCCGCTCAGCCCTGCAGCATGTTATGTAATGCGTGAGCGCTCAACCAGTACTCTTTTGAAGAAAACTCTAACACCCAGTCCAACGCGTCGCGCTGCCGACTAAACTCATAAGAAGAAAATAGGGATACGTCAAAATAATTCTTATGTAACTAGGCGGCTTCGTCCAACAGAACTACCTGTCAATTGAGCCAGGCTAGAAATAGCGATTCAATTGGCTGCACTGGCTTTACCCTAATAACATTTCTGAGGACAGTGATGAAAAGTTGATATAAATAGGACATCATTCTTATGTCCTCAATTGCATTCGTCGCACTGGTGGTTTAAATAAACACTGATTTTACTCATAAACTCTATATCATTCACAAAATTTATTTCTTCTTTCCAGTAAGTATAGTAGCATAAAGTCAAAGTTGAGGGTGGACACCACAGTAGTTTTGGTTTGGCTTTGATAATTACCTCTCTAAATCATTTTCATCCGAAAAGATAAGGCCATTCCCCAAGGCACAGCCAAGAAAAACACAGAAAGGTGGAAGAAAAAGAAGAAAGAGTGCTATTCTAACTGATACACCAATAAAAACAGCATTGGAAGAAAAAGCAAAGAATGCAAAAACAAGAAGAGCTGCAGAAGCTTGTAAGAAACTGATCTCAAATAAGTATCAACTGCCAGTTCAAAAGTAGAATTTGAAAAAAAGAGGCTGAAGAAAGGAAAGGATTCAAAGAATACAAGCTGAAAAATCTGACGAGGACGAGGAGTTTTAGATATGCTTAATAGCCTACGCTGTGAACACTTCAGTGACAGTCGGCCTAGTGATGATTGGGCTCAATGTTTGACATGCAAGCACTAGGCACATGAACTCTGCACAACTGGAGAGGATATATTTATTTGTCAGAACTATGACTCCGGCAATGATTTAGATTGAAATTCACTGATTTCCTGTCAAATATTAACATTGACAATTGCGTTACAATTTATTCAAAGGTTTGTTACAATTGACTCGCTACATGGGGCCAAATGTAACACATGACATAGAGTGTTTAGATGGGTATCAGGCCATTCCCCCCCGGTCACTTATCCCCCGCCCCCGGTGTCTTGGGTTAGGGTTAGGGTTAGGGTTAGAGTTAGGTGTAGGGCTAGGGTTAGGGTAATGGTTCAGGTTAGGGTTAGTGTACTTAACTCTAACCCTAACCGGATGTATGTGACTAGGGGTAAGTGTTCTAGAACCGTTTTGATGATCATTATACACAAACTAACAACTGTATATATTTAAAATGTTTTGAAATATGTAGACGAGATGTTGTTTCATTTCATAGCAAACGTTTCTTTACGCTAGTTTCATCAAATTTTGAGTTGCAAAGCAACTTGTAAATTTTGTTACAATTGTCCCCGTTCTGCCCTATTAATTGATTTTACGCACATATATTTTGTAGCCTATTTTATCCTGCAGTGAAAAACAAATTAGAAATAAATTAACAAATTTTTTTTGTACTTTGGTACTTTGGTTTTTTACTTGAAATCCTTTGCTTTTTTACAAAAAGCATCTTCGCGTTGAAACCTGCTTCGGGGTTTCCAGCACTATGCAGCTTTCTGCAGCAAAACACATTTCTACCACAAACCTGCAGCCAAGCAGGGAAATTGTCTTGAAGTGAATTTTCCAAGCACACAACAGCGTAAATCCCGTGCAGACGCCGAACTCGCAGTTAGGAGCTCACACTGAGCTAGGTGCCGGCGAAGTTTAAAATTTCAGAAAAAATTGAAAAGTACAAATGCTGTACTTGAAAATTTTTTGCTGTTTTGCACTGATAAGCAACCAAACCGTCCAAGTTTTGTGGTAACTTGAGTGTTTGCTTTGCAATCCGTAGATCTGAGTTCAATTCTCTTGTCAAGTCATGCCGAAAGGTTTAAAAACGGTATTCACTGCTGCCCTGTTTGATTCTCACCTTGAAAAAGAAGTGTGAAGAAAGAAATTGGCATGCTCGCTTGTTATGTCCTTTGATTGGGCACTTCACAAAATACCTCCAGTGGTATCTTGTAAAGTGCATGAGTACGCATGGTCCTGTAGCCTATCATCTTTAGCCACAAAATATTCTTCTCGAACTACAAATCATCTAAAAGTTTAAGAAATTTCGTTTTTATAAATATATATTGGTGCAAGGTTCTGGCTAAGAGTTGTTTTATAGTGATTGTTGGAACATGATACCTGTAGTTACCTTTTATACCGGTCCAAAACAGTCAAATTTTGATTTGGACCTTAGAAAATGCAATTTACAAAAAAAGTACTTCCCCTTCCAACTTTGAAATCATTTTTATGAGTTTGTAAAACTGTTTTCCCTGCCTTTTATCAAGTTTCCACCGAACTGGTGTATGTTAAACATTTTTTATAGATTTTGAAAGGAAGAATGCTCCAGGTGAGAATCTGGTACCCCCGAACAAAAATGAGGGGTGTAAAATGGTCCTGTTTCTTTTTTAGCAACAAAATATTAGTATTGTATTTCCTTTCTAAAAATATATTGTAGGCCTAATACTTATTTTTGGCTAGGTTTTGATTTATAAAAAATCTAGCCTAAATGATAAACCCTAAATTACTTTCGATACAGGCCAAAACTCCCCAAATTTTGATGCTAGACTTCATAAAATTCTAAATTGTAAAAAAATATACCCTATAAAAATCTCAAAACATTTTTGTAAAATTGCATCACTCTCTTCTCGTGGTGTATCAAGTTGCCAAGAAGAAAATGCAAACAAAGCGCTTTTTATTAATTTTGACAGGTGGGCTATAATCAATCAAAATGAACTCCCTCCCAACAAAAAGGGGATGAGGAAGAATTGCTTATGTTTCATCTTAAGCAACAAAATAATCTATTTAAAATGCATATCATTTAAATCAGGAAGAACTAGCTTTTTCAAAGACAGACAATATTTGGCGGCATAGGCAAGGAATTATTTTATAACGATTTCTGAAAAGGGTAGATGCAGTAGCTTCCAAGACCCCGAAACGCCAGAAATTTGGCTGCTGCGCTTTAAAACATAAAAATTGTACAAAAAGTTGATCGTTTGGTGATTTTTAAATTTTTTCCTCGAAAGCATGATCCTTTTACATCATCTAGCGGCCATTTAAAAAAAATTCATTCACACACCAGGTCTGTAATGCCTTTCAAACTTGTCGTAACATTGGTTTCCTCAAACAAAAAAGAAGGGAGCAAAGATGTTTTTGATTTATTTTGAGTCTTAAAATATTGCTTTTAGTTTACACATCACTCAAATTGGGATGAAATTTCTTTTCCTAAAATACGTTACACTATGTGGTTTGTTTTAATCTTGATTTCATTTTGATCGATCAAAAACGCAGCTCCATTACACATCTTTTTGTTCTGGCCTAAAAAGTTTTGAAATATCTGTGGCTCTTGGACTCAAAGTAACAATTGTAGAAAAATTAAGTAATTTGGCACATTTTGACTATTTTTCCTCAAAAATCTGGTTCTTTAACATGATGGGTTTAAATTTTCGAAAAGATACATCAAAAAGTCAAGTCTCTAGAATTTTTAAAACTACGCCAACTTGTTTTGAAAGTAATTTACCTCCCAAAAAAGAGGGGGTTAATTTGCATAAATCATATTCTTGGACAAAAGAAATTATTTTTAGAGGTCAGCATACTCCAAATCACAATGAAATTTTCTTTTCAGCGATAAAACAGGATCGATATATAGTACCCAATGGCCTAAAACCAGTGAATGATAAAAGCTAAGATAATTAACCGTTTTTTTTTATACCAATCAGCCTTGTTTGGCATGTGATGCCAAGGATTTGAGGAGTGCTTTGTGGGAACCAATAAAAATAGAAACACAGAATCGAAAAAATTTATCATACAGTTAATAATTTTAGATTGACAAAAACTATTGACTATATAATAAATTTATCTGGCTCTGTGTTTCAATTATCGATGTCAAAACATTAAAAAAGCGAAGCATTAGTTAAAGGTAGAAGCAAATAGTATCTCGTCTCCTACTTGAATTTTATATGATTTTTATTTTTTTCATTTGACATATTTATCCTCCATTCACGTGAAAGCGATGTATCGCTATGTTTTGGACGGTAAGTCCGCACTCGCTTGGTAGTTGCTTTTTCCGGATTACCTGTCTTCCACATAAAGGTGGGGCGTCCCGTTAAGTGCCTTGCCCAAGGACACAACAAGCGAACTTGCCAGCTTGTTCTCCACAACCTCCCATAAATATCGAGCGCCAAGCAGGGAAGCTATAGATACCATTTTTTAAAGTCTTTTGGTATGACTCGACCAGGGGAATGAACCCCAGGTCTACTGACCACGAAGCGGACGCCCTAACCACTACGCCATCGCCATGATTATTTTTGAACCTTGTATAATGAGATATATCGGGTAAATTTCTTACTAAATAGCTTAATAACAAATAAAATTTATCCTACAGGAAAAGTTACAGTAAAGTGCTTACGCATATGTAGGCCTGTATCATAGTATAATTAAATAGCATTTTGCAACAAGCTTGGCAGGCAGTAGCGTTGAGGGGGGTCCAGGCGGTATCTACAAACAGAAATTTGTTGAAGAACTGTGATTTGTTGAAATAGCAGCACACCGATTTGCTTTAAAAAGTTATTTCGGCCTTATTGAGAGAAGTCTTTATATCAATTTTCCCCAAAACGTCCACTTTCAGCAAAACTCTAAATCCTTGTTAACAAAAAGGCATTGTTTTGCCTCGAGGTGAAATAAATTGGCAGATGAACATATTCAAGAATTTAAAACCAGGCCAGGAAGCAACCTCACAACAACCGCAAATATTGGCTTATTTAAAGGGAATAACACCTTGTTTTGCTTGGGGAAGAATGAGGAGCTAAAGATATTTCTGTATCAAAACAAAACTGAAAACCTTATTGTTGGAGATAAAATTTTTCGGAATACATCAAAAACTGTGTGTGAATGGAAAAACTAAATCAGCTCGAAACTTTATTTATACATTAATACGCTAAGACAAATGCATTTCGCTATAAAGCATCATCAGTGCTGTAAAAGAACAATAAAAGCAACTAAATCTAAGGTTCCAAGCAATAGCTCTACTGATAAATCTACACTCATCACATAAGTAATTATATATCCAGCGCATCAAAACAAATAATTTCATATTATAGTATAGAAGTATTACCCATAAGGCAGCAGACCATTATGACGAAAAAAATAAGATCAAAACGCAGGCTGATAATAGACTAAATTTAAAGTAGTAAAAACATTAAAGCACAGTGAGAAATAATATTAGGTTATATGCGAGGTAAAATCATTTTGTTAATATTTATTTTTGCAATTCAATAGAATGCCAAAACTTCAAATGTCTAAATATGGTGATGCCTCACCAGCATTCTCAATTTCCCTTAATCCACACCAGCATCTCACATGCCAGCTATTCATGATCTTTCACACAAAACTAAATCTGTACTAGCCTATTGTAGGCTAGGCCATCCAACAGTGTTTCCGGCATAAAATTCAAATATGCCCCTCTGGGCAATTTCAGATCATGCCATCGATCCATTGCTGCATTACTGCATAGACCTCATACAAGGGCAACGGTTTTGACCTATATCACATAGGCGCTTCACATGTTTCAACCGCATTGCGCTAGAATCAACATGCAGGGATAGCATTTGAGTATAATGTCAGCCTATTACAGTCAGTATAACACAAAATAACAACACGGGACAACGTTGTTTCGGGTTACTGACCCTCATCAGCCGTATGCTTATTTTCTGTAATACCCTGTACAAAACACTCCCACCACCCCTCTTTGGTTCAATTAAGGACCAAAGAGCATATTTGTAATTCATGCAATTCAATAGAATGCCAAAACTTCAAATGTCTAAATATGGTGATGCCTCACCAGCATTCTCAATTTCCCTTAATCCACACCAGCATCTCACATGCCAGCTATTCATGATCTTTCACACAAAACTAAATCTGTACTAGCCTATTGTAGGCTAGGCCATCCAACAGTGTTTCCGGCATAAAATTCAAATATGCCCCTCTGGGCAATTTCAGATCATGCCACCGATCCATTGCTGCATTACTGCATAGACCTCATACAAGGGCAACGGTTTTGACCTATATCACATAGGCGCTTCACATGTTTCAACCGCATTGCGCTAGAATCAACATGCAGGGATAGCATTTGAGTATAATGTCAGCCTATTACAGTCAGTATAACACAAAATAACAACACGGGACAACGTTGTTTCGGGTTACTGACCCTCATCAGCCGTATGCTTATTTTCTGTAATACCCTGTACAAAACACTCCCACCACCCCTCTTTGGTTCAATTAAGGACCAAAGAGCATATTTGTAATTCATGCAATTCAATAGAATGCCAAAACTTCAAATGTCTAAATATGGTGATGCCTCACCAGCATTCTCAATTTCCCTTAATCCACACCAGCATCTCACATGCCAGCTATTCATGATCTTTCACACAAAACTAAATCTGTACTAGCCTATTGTAGGCTAGGCCATCCAACAGTGTTTCCGGCATAAAATTCAAATATGCCCCTCTGGGCAATTTCAGATCATGCCATCGATCCATTGCTGCATTACTGCATAGACCTCATACAAGGGCAACGGTTTTGACCTATATCACATAGGCGCTTCACATGTTTCAACCGCATTGCGCTAGAATCAACATGCAGGGATAGCATTTGAGTATAATGTCAGCCTATTACAGTCAGTATAACACAAAATAACAACACGGGACAACGTTGTTTCGGGTTACTGACCCTCATCAGCCGTATGCTTATTTTCTGTAATACCCTGTACAAAACACTCCCACCACCCCTCTTTGGTTCAATTAAGGACCAAAGAGCATATTTGTAATTCATGCAATTCAATAGAATGCCAAAACTTCAAATGTCTAAATATGGTGATGCCTCACCAGCATTCTCAATTTCCCTTAATCCACACCAGCATCTCACATGCCAGCTATTTGGGAGTGTTTTGTACAGGGTATTACAGAAAATAAGCATACGGCTGATGAGGGTCAGTAACCCGAAACAACGTTGTCCCGTGTTGTTATTTTGTGTTATACTGACTGTAATAGGCTGACATTATACTCAAATGCTATCCCTGCATGTTGATTCTAGCGCAATGCGGTTGAAACATGTGAAGCGCCTATGTGATATAGGTCAAAACCGTTGCCCTTGTATGAGGTCTATGCAGTAATGCAGCAATGGATCGATGGCATGATCTGAAATTGCCCAGAGGGGCATATTTGAATTTTATGCCGGAAACACTGTTGGATGGCCTAGCCTACAATAGGCTAGTACAGATTTAGTTTTGTGTGAAAGATCATGAATAGCTGGCATGTGAGATGCTGGTGTGGATTAAGGGAAATTGAGAATGCTGGTGAGGCATCACCATATTTAGACATTTATTTTTGCATTAAGTATGCGATACCATTTGGTTTCATAAAAGTTTAAATTTTCAAATTCAGGTTTTATAATAAAGATAACAAAAAAACATTGCGCTATATTAGGTTTACCGGTAAATATTTCCTTATGATGTTTATCATAATGTCTAAGTAGGGCCGAATTATCATTATTTTCAGAGTAGTAAAATTTGTTCCATAGTACTCGATGCTTTGTCCAACGTTGTGAAAAAGATGTCATTGTTTGACCAACATAGTAATTGTCACAGTTTTTGCAACATGCCGCGTAAATACCATAATCTTTGCAGTTTAGTTTTTGGGTCAAAGGACGTACTCCCTTAGGTGTGCGTATATGTTTCATCAGTGGGACCATAGAATTATGTGAGCCATGATTGCCACATAGTGCACATTTACTACAGGGCCCAGATATACTCTCATCCTTACCCTCAAGAGGACCAAATGAAAGCTTTTTTATAGCAAGCGACAAAATTGCCCAGTGTCTGTGGGCGCTTGTAGGCAAGCATTACGCTTGATTGCAGACGTTTTTCCATCTGGCTAGACCGCAGTAGTTTTGGAAACTGGATAACCCACACAATTTTTTCTGCTTATTTTTCTTTAATTTGCTGTTGTTAGTAGAATGAAATCTATCCACCCAAGACTTAGCCTGCTCAATTATCTTGGATGTGAGAGTTTTAGGAAATTTGGATTTAAAGCATTTGTTTTTTAGATATTCCAGACTAGTATCATAGTCAGTTTTGTCTTCACATATACGCCGCATTCGCATAGCTTCAGATACCACAATAGATTGAAATACCCATAAGGGGTGATACGAAGTACCTTTTATAAAAGTCCTGTCAAGGGTAGTTTTCTTGACATAATTACTCGTGACAAATTTAAATGGTGAGTCCGATGAGTGCTTGTGGAGAACGTCTAAAAATTCGACTTGTTGGTCTGAGCATTTGGTATTGAACAATTTAGTGGTTATTGAAGTCCAACTTTTCCAAGACTATTTTCTATTGCTTTGATTATATTTTGCGTTGAGTTTTCCCCAATAGCAATAAAAATAATGTCGTCGATAAATCTTTTGTAAATAACCGCTTTTTTTAGAATAGGGAATGCCGGAGTTGTAGCAAAATGCATAGCTATGTTAGCAAGCGAGACTGAATGGTTGTCACCAGTTATTATGCCATTAGATTGTTCATAAAAGTGCTGTCCATGTTCTATAATAACCGATTCTAGGGTAAGCATGATTAATTCAACAAAATACCTTTGACCCAGTGCGCAAAATTGCGATTGTAAATTGAGGGCTGTTGTGAGGGCATCTCTAAGCGTTGATGTTGGGGTAGAGTGCAATAACACCTGCCGCCACAATGAACAAATCTTCGTTGATGAGCTTATTTTGAAGATCCAGGTTGTTTGATTTCCATTGATCTAGTTCGAGTAGATAATGGGTGCTATCTCTGCAATACTCATTGATCCCATCCTGACAATATTTTACTGCAATAGGATGCAAGATGTATTCAATTATTGCAGCAAATCTTGATGTAGGAATGTGCCCCGCCGATTGCAATAATCTAACCGGTATGTCAGTAATTCGAGCATTCAATAGGTGATCGGGTTGGAGCTTGTGAGTCTTGAAAAAGGGGGTACGCATACGCTGGGCTAGAGCATGCAAAATATTTAGCCAACTCTCCAGTTACCTTGCGATAACAATTTTCCTTAACTCTGTATCCTGTGCTATGATAAAGCAAACCTTTTGATATGACTCCTTTTTCATATAACGAGATAATAAGGTTTTCGCATTTGCGTTTATTGACTTCAAATTGTTTATGCATAATCTGTGGAGTGAATTGTAGAACGTCAAATTTGTTTAGTTCTTTTTCCATAATTTCATGGTAGTCGGAATAGTTAACAATAAGGATTTTTCCATCCTTGTCTGTTCGACACACCACAACCTTTTGTTCAGAGATTAACATTTTTATAGTTTTAAGTGCTAGTTTTAGACGAAATGGAAGGTTATTGTTGTGCAGATATTGCTTTTCAACCTTAGGACCTAAGTTTCGTAATTTGGTTTCAACTAATTTTTTGTAGGTTGCGACCTCTTCAGTGAGTGATTCAGTTGGTTGTCTAGAAAATTTGGGGATTATAAGTTTAGTAGGTAGGCACTCTTCATTTTGCGTATTTTCATTGTTTTTGAATATATTAGCCCACTCCACTCTTCGCGTATGTTCAGTTAAAAAGCACCACTCTTGGTCACAAATGTTTTCATTCAATTTGGGTGTGGGCACAAAGTTCAATCCTTTCGCCAGAAGTTCTTTTACGTCATCCGACAGATCAATACTAGATTTATTGAGAACAATTGAATTAACTTGGGCCAGATTAAGGGCTTTATTTTTTCTTTGCGTCTCTTTCTGTATCTCAATCTACTTCGCCTGTTACGCCGAGTTTTATTCCGGTTAATTGCAAAATTAGTTGGGAGTGAACGTCTATTTTCAGCTTGCTTGCACCACAGCCAGTTGATTTTGTCAATATATTTCCTTCTATAATGCCATTTAATTTTAGATATATCATCCTTTTCATGTGATTTTAATTGAATTTGGAATTTAAAAGTGCCGGTATTCTGTAGCTGTTTAGAAATACGTCTTTCTTGTTAAACTAGTAAGAGGTCAAAGTCAATACCTTTTTTATTGTTGGATGGTAAAAAGATGCTAAGTTTGACGCATTCTTTTAAGAACAAAGATTTTTCCTCATAAATAGTTGCTTTAATGTACTTTATTAAGGATGTCTCTGGTCAAAATATCTCTGTATGAGAATATCTCTGCTCAAAATCAACTGAACTTACATCAAAACTTTCCGATTTATTTAGTAACATAATTTTTTGTCCGATTTCCTTTGTAATATAGATTTTTCTCTGATTTATAAATCGAAAACTTTCAGATTTATATATCCAACAAAAAACTATGCAACTTAAATCATTTTTCAATTCGCAGTTAGGAAAGTTTCCGATTTGTACATAAATCGGACGAATCGTGCCATAAATAAGTACAAAAACAAATGCAACGAAATAAATCAATTTTTTTCAAATGGCAGCCCGTAACTTCATCAAATCTTTTTATTAAATTCGTTAGAACTAAATCTGACAAGCAGAGAGGTGACGCTTCAGAACAAAAGGCGCAATGATGAGAGCTACCATTAGGGTTGCTTGCTGTCTTAAATTTTGTATGAGAAAATCTTCAATTAAAACAATTAGTTATAGTGTTGAAAATGGAGTAATTGTGTTTTTATTAAATTAAGCTAGGGCGTTTTTTCAACGTGACATTTTTTCTACACCATAAATAGCAAATATACAGATGCTCGCCCCTCTTTGCCTGAAATATGTAACCTTTAATAACTCGGTAAGTTCTATTTTTTGTATTATTCTCGACATTACTCCTAGTGCTGAACACCAAGCAGGAAGTCTTTAAATAGTAATTTTTTAAGTCATTGTTATGCTGTTGTGGTCCCAACAGTGGCTACATGTCCATTGCACTTTTCCAATTATGACTGAGTAAACTGAGTTTCACCACTATGTCATACCCCGTTACTCCTCTTGCTGAGCGCCAAGCAGGAAATCTGTGCATATCATATTTAAATCTTTGTTATGACTTGACTAGTAAATTTAATTCAAATATATCAACTGCGAAGCAGACACTTTTATCCATTTTTCCACTTCTAACTCTTATATCAATTCAATGTATATAATTTACCTCGGCAAATTCAATTTTTTAAGTTTAAAATCTTCAAATCACTAGTGCGGCAGCACCAAGTTTTTACTCTCTGATTCCCGCGCCAAGCGTACCGTGGTTGATTAGCACTGAACCAGTGGAGTTATTTTGTAGAGCAGGTAAAATTAGCACTACGGATTCTTTCTGCTTCGTCAAACAAAAACAGGAAACGGTTGAAGCTTTCTTGCGATTTTTGTTTACAAATATGCGCAGAACGAAAATTCACAGCAACAAAGGCTGCCACGCAGCCTTAATAACGATAGAACGGGTGAACCAACATGCAGTTCCAAACAAAAATCCGAAGCATAATCAGATCGAAACGAAAATTCACTACTCGTTTCGCCACGTTTACTTTTGACAAAAAATGGTGAAAATACACGTGGTCAATATATATATATATATATATATATATATACACAGGGTGTTCGGAAAGTCACTGTGCACTTACATATTCATTAACATACATGTTTTAATATAAAATACAGGAGGTAAATATGAATGAAAATCATAAATTATGTTGAAAGTGACCCCCCTTAGCATCAATACAGGCTTGGACCCTTCTTATTTTCTTTCTAAACACTGCTATCAGTTGCTCGCTTGAAATAGACTAAATAAATGCTGTTATTGCTACTTACTAGCCATCCAGCGTGCGCGGACGATCTCGATACACTGCAGATTTTGCTGCTTTCCATAGATAAAAATCTGGTGGATTCAGATCTGGTAAACGTGGGGGCCACACTTCTTTCGAAATAATGCGGTTTTCAAAGAACTCCTTTAATAAATGCGTAGATCTGCCAGATGTGTGGGCAGTAGCACCATCCTGTTGAAACCATGAGCAATTGATTTCATTACTTGTCATCTGACCGATGAAGGCGTGAAGAATATCCGAACAATATCGCGCGCTGTTTATTGTGTTCATGAGGAAAATAAGGCCAACAATTCTACGTCTGGAAATCGCCACCCACACACCAACCTTCTTGTCATTCGAAAGTGTTTCGTGCAAACTATGAGGATCATCAGATGACCACAGTCTTGAATTTTGCGAATTAGAAAAGTGCACAGTGACTTTCCGAACACCCTGGATATGAGCAGATGCTCCTGTCATATATATGAGTCGAGCATGTGGCCTTATTTAACCACAGGGTAAAGAACAAAGAAAGACAACACAGCAAATATAAGATTTTAGAAGTAGTTCGCAGGAAGCCCGGTTTTGATCGTCGATTAATTGTCAGTAGAGGCTAATTGTTTGGTTCGGAGTTGGGGTCTAAATTTGAAGCTATGTTTACTTAAACTCCCAACAAAAACAGCCCGAGATCACTCAATTTCTTTATCACAAAATCAATGAATTTTGTAGAAAGTTGCTTATGAAGTCTTTGCGACACATTCTCAAGCAACTACGCTTCACAAGGTCAAGTCGCTGAGAAAAACTATAAAGCGATCGACGGAACAACCATAATTTTCCAACCATAGTGATCAATAGAAAGATGAAATTTACCTCCAGGAATTTTGATATTAGCCCTAGGCATAAATCTTTTTATTCTGCCTGTAAAGATTTTTTATTCTATCCGTAGGGGCTTTTCTATAGCTAGAAATTTACTTTATGGACAATTGGCAACCAAAAGATGTAGCCTATAAAAGCTCTGTGCGTCGTCTAAAAAATATTATCACATATTTGCAACCTGGCAAATGTAAATAAAATTTGACATAAAATTTCTAAATTATACAGAAATCCTTCGAGGGTTTTAAAAATAGTACAAAGTTATCATTAAAAATCTAGAATAATCAATACTGTCCAGCAGGGCTATTGTGCCGTCAATGGCATTTTTTACCCTTTTAGGCTTCATCCTTTAACCATTACACCATCGCACCTGTAATTCTTTGGTACAACTTCACAAGAGAATTGAACTTAGATGGTGCGGCAGCACCAGGTTTTAACTCTTTGATTCCCGCGCCAAGCGTACCGTCGTTGATTAGCACTGAACCAGTTGAGTTGCTTTGTAGAGCTAGTAATATTAGCTCTACGGATTCTTTCTGCTTCGTCAAACAAAAAACAGGAAGCGGTTGAAGCTTTCTTGCAATGTTTTATTTACAAATATGCGCAGCTCCTCCCAGCGTGCGCAGAACGAAAATTCATGGCGATAAAGGCGACCACACAGCCTAATAACAATCAAGCAGGGGGACCAACACTCAGACCCAAACAGAAATCCGAAGCATAACCAGGCCGAAACGAAAATTTACTACTCGTTTCTCCTCGTTGACGTTTTGACAAGAACAGTGAAAATGCACGTGGTCACTATATATATACGAGCAGATGTACATGTTATATATATGAGTCAAACATGTGGCCTTACTTAACCACAGGGCAAAGACCAAAGAAAGACAATACAACAAAGGAAGGCTTTTAGAAGTAGTCGGTAGGATGCCCGGTTTTAACGTCTACTACTTCTCAGCAGGGGCTAGTTGTTCGGTTCGCTTTAGAGGTCTAATTTGAAGAAATATTTACTTAAACTCCTAACAAAACAATACGAGATCACTTGATATACCACAATATTAATCAATTTTGTGGGAAATTGCTTATGAAGTCTTTGCGTCACATTCTCAAGAGACTACGCTGTATGAAGTCAAATCGCTATGAAAAACTACATGGCGATTGGCGGAACATGGAAACACTAATTTAATGAACTCGGAATGGTCGGAATAGTCGGAATAGACACTAATATGAGGAACTGTCGGAATGGTCGGAAATGTCGGAATGACGCTTTTCCTAAAAAGAGGAACGTCAGAATTGTCGGAATAGTTAAAATTTTTTTAATACGAACTATTTGAATTCACAGACAAATGTTGTGCAGGCAGAACACGATCCATCATAACATTACATAAATCAAATAACACACATTCGATCAATGAGTTCGAAATACATGGAGTGATATAAGAGTAAAATTATACACATATCAATAGACGCTCATTTATTTTAATGAATTCGGAATAGTCAGAGTGAACTGATAGCAAAATGCTACGCATATTGCTTGACGCTGAGCTAATTTAATGAATTCGGAATGGTCGGAATGATCTGAAGGCGAAATCCTACTCATATTATAAGACGCTCAGTTGGTTTAATGAATTCGGAATAGTCGGAATGATTTGATAGCAAAACGCTACTCATATTGCTAGACGCTCAGTTGATTCAATGAACTCGAAACGGTCGGAATGATCTGATGTTGAAATGCTACGCATATTGTCAGACGCTTAGTTGATTTAATGAATTTGTAATGATCCGAAGGCGAAATCCTACTCATATTGCTAGTTGCTGAGCTTATTTCATGAATTCGGAATAGTCGGAATGATCTGAAGGTGAAATGCTATGCATATTGTCAGACGCTCAGTTGATTTAATGAATTCGGAATGGTCGGAATGATTTGATAGCAAAGTGCTACGCATATTGCTAGACGCTCTGTTCATTTAATGAATTCGGAATGATTGGAATGCACTATCTAGTCAATGGCTAACAGCAAGCTTTTTGTTAGTCAAACAATTGAAATGCGTCAGATTCACAAATTAATAAACATTTCATAAATATAAATATTTCCTCTTTTTGAAATGTCGTATTGAATCACTCCGAATATATAAAATTCGGATCATTCCAAATTCATGAAGCTAGTTCAGCACCTGGCAATATGCGTAGCATTTTGCTATTAGATCATTCCAAATTCATAAAATTCGCTCAGCACCTAGCAATATGCGTAGCATTTCGTATTCAGAGCATTTCGAATTCATTAAATCAACTGAGCGTCTAGCAATATGCGTAGCATTTTGCTATCAAATCATTCCCACCATTCCGAATTCATTGAATTAGCTCAGCGTCTAGCAATATGAGTAGCATTTTCCTTTTAGATCATTCCGACTATTCCGAATTCATTAAATTAGCTCAGCGTCAAGCAATATGCGTAGCATTTTGCTATCAGATCATTCCGAATTCATTAAATCAATATGAGTAGCATTTTCCTTTTAGATCATTCCGACTATTCCGAATTCATTAAATTAGCTCAGCGTCAAGCAATGTGCGTAGCATTTTCCGTTTAGATCATTCCGACCATTCCGAATTCATCAAAATGAACAGAGCGTTTAGCAATATGAGTAGCATCTTGCTATCAGATTATTCCCACCATTCCGAATTCATTAAATTAGCTCAGCGTCAAGCAATACGCGTAGCATTTTGCTATCAAATCATTCCGAATTCATTAAATCAATATGAGTAGCATTTTGCTATCAGATTATTCCGACCATTCCGAATTCATGAAATCAGCTCAGCGTCTGACAACATGCGTAGCATTTTGCTATTAGTTCACTCTGACTATTCCGAATTCATTAAAATAAATGAGCGTCTATTGATATGTGTATAATTTTACTCTTATATCACTCCATGTATTTCGAACTCATTGATTGAATGTGTGTTATTTGATTTATGTAATGTTATGATGGATCGTGTTCTGCCTGCACAACATTTGTCTGTTAATTCAAATAGTTCGTATTTAAAAAAAATTTTAACTATTCCGACAATTCTGACGTTCCTCTTTTTAGGAAAAGCGTCATTCCGACATTTCCGACCATTCCGACAGTTCCTCATATTAGTGTCTATTCCGACTATTCCGACCATTCCGAGTTCATTAAATTAGTGTTACCCGGCGGAACACTAAGTCATCAGATAGCAAAGCCGACGCTTAATCATTACAAATACTCTAAGACCAATCAGCAAATCCCTTCCTGAATGCGAAGTCTTCTGTAAAAAGGCAAGTTGCAAAAAATGTGTCTGTTTCTTTGAATTTGTGAAAAGAAAAACAGTAAAATCCTTTTCCAGTATGAGAAAAACTCTTTCAGCAACAGCGTGCTTTCAATTAAGCCCAGGAAATGTGACGTCAGTTGTATGGAGAACAGTGAGCGTTGCGGGCGTGGTCGATGAGCTTGGAAATTGTGCACGGTATGGCTGCGTGGCGCTCAGCAATAAAAGAATTGAGATAATGTAAAATCAAATCGAGCTTGGTCAGTAAATAAAAAAGTGTGAAAACAAAATGCTTTTTTCTACCGAATTACTATTGAATTTGAAAGTTTGTTTTTTTTGCAAAGTTGTTAGTTATAAGACAATTATCAAGAAAAATAGTTGAGCAAACAATTTCTAATTCTATCGAAAATCCGAATTTAATTATGTAAAGCTGCAGGTGAAGGCTTACTTAAAAGCCAAAAACCGTTTTTGATGTGGACCCGCTTTTTCATTCTGCTGCGGACCTTTGTCCAGTAGGCGCTTTTTGTTAACTCTTTTTGATGTCAAAAACAAAATAGAAAAAATTCACATCCCGATTGAATAAAGTGACTTTGACTGTTTGTCATGCAATAATTGTAAAAAAGTATAGAAGTTGCGCAAAACCACCTTTGGCCAAGGTTTTATTGTTTTGTTTGTAGTAGTTGATCATAAATCGGCTAGAAGATGTTTTGAGGGAGGGCGGTTTTTCGTCTCGAGGCTTTCTGGCAACTCCTGTGGTCACAATAAAAGCAGTGTCAACGTTTGACTTTTATATCAGTCCTTTTGTTAATTTTAAATTCAAACAAGCAGGCCCAATTTGCAATAACCTAGGACATATGCCGCAAGTAATTGCTGAGTCGGTTCAATTCGTCTCGCAATATTTCATGTGCGATGTCTACGTCACGTTGTTATATGTGTTATACAAACATCATCCTAATCAACAGCGTTGACAAGGAGCCTAGGGAGTACCTTTGGTACCGGACCCGGACACCTTCAGGGGGCCCGGAATCAATATTGGTGACACCAGATTGTTGCTGGTGCTTTTCCCCAGCAAAGTCTGAAAATTTCCCCAATCGACATCAAATCTTTCCAAAGAAGGATCATGGATGAAATTACCTGCACCGCGAAGCAAAACATCCTTAGACGCAGAGATTAACTTTTGTTTTCGGGGGGGGGGAGGTCAACCTCAAGCACAAGCCGAATTTGCCTAAACCGTGGGGCAAGACATCCACTGGAGCAACAATGAACCTGTAATAACCGTGTCATTTTTTGAGATCAAACTGAAGCACTCGCTCACTTTGGTCCGCATAACGATGGGGAATTTCCTCGGCAGATCTAAATACTCACTTATGCAGCTGCTTTGACGGTGAGAGTTCACCTTTTTCTTTTTATATCCAACATACTTCCGACATCTTTGGTTGAATTTTTCCATCGGGCAACACTGTGTTGGTACCAGAACCAGACTGTTCTCTCAACGGCACTGACTTTAATTAATCCGCATTATTATTTACTTACATAATACTTTGTCAAATAAGTAAATTAGTAATAGATAAAAATTGACTGTACCAATTTTTTATCGTAAAATTGTTATTATTTTGTGATGCAATACCTCAAAGTATCAGATACTAAAATTGTTTATGTTGAGGGAAAATCAATTTAGATTTGTTTTTGCCCTGTAACAGCTTTTCTTCGATGTCGACGAAGATAACGTGACGTAATTAAGATTGCTTGTTTAGTTTTGTGATCGAATAGCTTCTGCACCAGTGACATCGCTGGAGTTTAAAACTTCAGGGTTAGCCTCGAATGTTTTGTTCAAAGTTTGAAAAATTAACATTGTGTCAGCCATCATTTTTCAAAAACCAGCCTGTCCTTTGTAAGAGAAGGGAAGCAATTCTCAATTATAAAGGAAGGTGTACTGGTAGCCAAAACTATTTTTGGAAAGTGCGGGAGATCTTTTTTCGATTTTCAATAGGAACCGATAGGTGGAAAGCAAGGCGATCCGACCACGATTTTCAGGTGTTTTGATGATATGCTCCGTGAACTTAATGTGACACAAAAGTGAATTACAATTTAATATATGATAACCTATGTTGTTGCACTTTAGGTCTTAAACAAATTTCAAACTGAGTTGTGTTATCTTACAATTATGATAGCTTTAAAAGTATTCGCAGTTTTTGTTCTATGCTGCTCACTGGGCGCAAACGCACAAATAAAGTGCTTTCAAGGACAAGCATTACCAGTACAATCAATACCAGGACAACCAGTTTCAAGTCTGACAAGCGGATCATGCTCGGGTGATGACTACAGCTGTGCCCGGTTTGACATAGATTTTGAAATTACGGCAGTAAAAGGTAAATTTTTGTTAATTTATTTAGACATAGCCTTGGCCCCTTACTCAATTTTTTGAACCCGATCAAGCAATAAATGCTCTTTCAAAAATAACTGCTACTAAATGTCGATATCTGAAAGAAATCATTATTCAACAATTTTAAAGAACAAATTGGCTAATTTGGGATCAGCAAACATTGATCTAAGAACAATAGTTTCCAACAAATTTAAGATGCAAATACACAGCAATGGGCGCTTTTTCGTTTGTTACCCCAGGCTATATATGCGAATAAAAAAGCAAACTTGATTACAATTTTCAATTGGGACTCAAATCCTTTTCTTTAAACAACATATACAAGTCAAATAACACAAAAAAGAGAGTCGCCCAATACAGTTGATCCAGCCTGTGGTAACAAACAAAAAAGCGCCCAGAAATGGGGGACAGTCCATTACGATTTCCCAACAAAAAGTCGTCCAACAAATTTTTGAAGCATCAAAAACAAAAAATAAAACCTTGGTTGTGTTTGCGCTAATGCTTGTAATGATATTTTTTAGCAAGTTGGGTGGGGCCGTTTTCGACTAACTTATTAACCTGCGTACCATTTTACCACCAGCTATCAACTATGTCGTCATTTTACTGCTAAATTGTCAAGAAGCGGGCTAATGTGCTCAAAATGATAACAAAAAAATCGATTCCAATATTTAAAACTGAAACAGCAGCAAAAATAATTGCCCAATTAATGGAACTAATTACAAAGGATATTGAAAATTTCTGTGGTCGAGCTCATCTGATACCATTACCAATATATAAATAGCTAGCTGGCTCCGCCGGTGTCCCGGCAGGGTAACCGCTCAGTTATGTCCGTGTAGTGACATCGGTTCAGTCGGCTGCGTAGGCTTCAATCAAAGCATATTTTTGTGACCATAAGTAATAAAACAAGTTTGCACTAATGTGTATCACTCCCATAGCCCTATTCCCAAATGTAGTTCGAGCACTTTAACTTAAGAAAGATCTTGAAAACTTTCTATCGTTTTACAAATTCTATTTATCCTTTCGAATGAGTGTAAGGCAACCAACGCGCAGTTGGGAATAGGCGCCGCAAAAACTCAGTTACTTGTTGGTTTGCGTATTTCACGATTAGCTGTAACTCCCTCGGGAAAGTAATAAATTGCAAAGAAAAAAAATCATTACCACAAATAATTTCCATAACCCTGATCTTTCTGTTGCTTCTTATGCGGCACGCTTTCGAGGAAACTGCTAGTGGTAAGTAAGTGTATTGGGTTTTCTAAGCACAAAATGCTAACTTTTCTAAGCACAAAACGTTTCCCTTGGTCAAGAGACACAAATAAAACCCCTTTATTGCACTCATTCCGGGAAGTTGAGCAAACTTACCAAGTCTAATCGATGCATTCGGCAAATAGGGGAAAATAAAAGGCAAAGATCGCCAAACGGTATAACAGAAACTTGACTTCCTCTAGATTGAAACCGCGAACGATTTTGCTAGATTTCAAGTACAGTAAATGATAAAACAAATTTTTTTGCCATTACCAAAATCGAAGGTACCGTATTTTACATCCGATTCTAACAGAAAAATATGAGGGGATTGCGCAAAGCCGTTATTCTTTTTCCAGTTTTTGAAATTCTTAGCAAAGTCTTGCTTGCTATGCTCTAGCATGTGCTTAGGGAGTGGACTTGCTTTCTATTGAAGGAGCCAATAACTACGCCAACTGTTATTTGTTCATTTCACCATTTGCATGTAAGCATAATTGTAAAGCTATGGGGGAGAGAGGCGCCAAAGAAATTGATCAGAAAAAGAATTTTATGACTTTTTGTTATTGCACGCTTTTTCGAATGACACAAAAGCTCTAGCTGAGTGCATATAGTTGGGTCCTGGCATAATTGCTGCTACTGGAAGTGCAAACTAACCCAAGTTAAGCTCTTACAGTTAAGTTATTACAGTAGGTTTGGTTGTGGTTTAAGAGCACAATTTATCGACCAGGTTTTTGAGCTATGAAACGCTGATATGTTTGATTCCTGTAAGATTATACATGAAAAATAGTCAATTTGTTCAACTTTACTGCGTTTCATTAATATCTGCCAGAGCAAGGGTTCTTAAACTTTTTGAGCCACGCCCCCTTCACACTAGTATTCATGATTTGTTTTCCGTTATTTCATAATATGAAACACGAAAAACAAAACAGTAATCTATTTGTGATTGTTTTTTTTCAATGAGAAAAATGTATCCGTTTTTCGGACACCAAGAACTTAATTCGAGGCTTTGTAGAGGACAAAGCATATCGCATATTGGCTTCGCAATCAAGTTTGTTTTCACATTTTGTCTTTGCACTCACAAGTACAGAAAAGCCAATTTCACAAAGTTAAGTGGACGAAAACTAAAGCAGAGTACGAAGAGCTACTCTACGTACATTCTTATACATATGCCCGTATTTCGCCCAAAAGTCGTTGAGAGGCGTAGCTTTGAGATAATTTTTTGCAGTGGGGTTACATTTCAGTTCCAAGAATTGATCCCGCAAAGAATGTCCTCATTAAGAAGAAAGAAATTCCTTGTCATCTTCCAAATTGGAAATTCGAAATCATCCAAATCTTACAGATAATGCTCCAATTCCTGTTTCAATAGTTAAAGATGGGATTCCACTTCGGACTTTAGTTGGCCCTAACGATCTACTTTGCTTTCCTCCAGGGCTGCGTCTAAGTCGGGTAATGAAGCAGCATTTATCTTGTGAGCTCGGCTGTGCCATAACTCCAGCTTCGTTATGACAGGACGCATTTCATCGTAGTCATTTACGCGGTTGGTATTCTTGCCTTGCACGCGTAGATTAACCCTATTAAGGCCGGGCTTTTTTTTGCTTTCAATGTCCGGGGGGGGGGGGGGGGGTCGATTCGATCCGACACTTTGGCAGCTAATAACTTTTAAACCGCTCACAATAGCGATTCCATTTTTGCTCAGATAGATGCAGAATTTATTTTTCAATCTAATTATATAGTTTTGGTTATGATCAGATTAATAGGGTTCAAGTTATTGCAAATTAAATGCACAGCATTAGTTTTTAGAATTTTGACTGGATTTAAAATAAAGAAACAGCCGGCGAATTTTTTTTTTCGTAGTGTTTACTCTTCGACGTTGTGGTTGTGCGATCGCCTAAACGCAGTTTATCATTGTCAGCTACCAGGTAAAAAGTTCAACAACTTATTATCAATTTGCCATTTTGCTTTTTACGAGAAAGTTACCAGCCGTGATGTTTGTATAACATTTCTTATGTTGGACTACTCGCCATATGCCATATCTCCAGCTAGATTTTTGTAATTTGAATTGACTGTTTGTAAATGTGAAACAGGGTGTGAAATAGCATTTCAACGACAAAAATTTCATAGCTTTATGAAATTATTACTTTTTTCATTTAGACAAAAGATGCAAGCTATGCTTGCTCACCAAACATAAATATTTTTATTGATCAAGACATAAATCTCATTCAAATTAAGGAATGCTCACGAATCATATGACTCTTATTCTTTTCTCTCCCTTATGCGACGCAATACGACGTTTTTGTAAGCCCCTCCCATCCTTGTGTGCAGACTTAGACCATTATAATTTTTTTAGCATTTTCAAATTAAACTTGGTATTAGAGCATTAATGCTTTTCTCAAATTAGGGTAGAATAAAATGAGAGCTTTTCTGATTATCACAAATTAAGTGGAATCGGAATTAGAATTAGAGCTTTCCAGTTTTTCTGAAATAAGATTGAAATTTTAATTACCAAGCGAATTTTGATGCCATTTGAACATCTTCGCAAAACCACTTTGTATTTGCGACAATTCTGAGCCTTTTTCATTTTGGCCACCAAATCATTGTGAAGACCTTTTTTCTTTTTGGAGATCACGTAATTTTGATTTTGATTTTCGGCCAAACTTTTCGCAAATAATAAAAAAAAGTTCTTGTCATTTTTCAGATTCGACTCTTCGATCGGGAACTTTTCTAAAATTAGATTAGAATTGAAATTAGGGATTTTTTATATTACACTAGAATAAGAGACTTTTAGTTTTCTTCAAATCAGAATTAGCGACTTTTTGCTGTAATTTACCGAATTAGCCAGCTAGAATTAATCAGTTGTCCAAGTCTGCGTATGTGACGAGTTGCATAAAAAAGTGCTCAAGCAAACTTAAGTTTTGGATTTGCTACAAAAAGCCTGTTATATCAAACGATTGTAAACTTTAATTTGTTTTATTATCAAGTTTGTCCTACAACGATATGTCTATATAGCCTATTTTTTATCCCTCTCACCATGATAACACCAATACGGCAGTTTTGTTTCCCTCTGGAGGCGTCATATGATATTTATACGGTCCTTACAATTTTATATTCCACCGGGATTAATTATAATGTCACCAATTTGAGCTTTATCATCGTAACTTGTGCTTTGAGGCGTTAGTGAATTTAGAGCTATTAATTAAAAAATCTCTTGCAATTAACAGAATACATTAGAAATGTGAAACAAAATAGGCTATTTCTGGATTAGCTAGTAGGCAGTCATGCTGTTTCTGCTTATAATTTATCGTCTAATATGAAAATACGGGAACACTACATTAAATTTACGGGTAATATCAACAATACATATATCATCGTCAAAAGCAGCAATACGCTTGTATGTTTCAAAAACAACTACGGCAGTGCAATTTTATCCGTAAGTGTAAGCCTAACAGCAGTTTAGTCTTGCAAGGAGAAATCTCAAATGCGAATAAGACGCTTATTGCAAAAAGGCTTTGTGCATTTTTGGCACTGGCTCAATTGCTTAGAAATTTTGTTTTTCTTTTCTTTTGATCGTTTTCCTTTAGTCTTACTGATACATGCATCGTATCGCCTTCGTTTTTGACTTTGATGAGGAAAAAAGCCACTTAACGTTTTTACATTTTGGAGGATATTTTTTTCCCCAGCACTATCTCAATTTTGCGAACCACAGAAGACTTTATGCCAATTAAACTTAGTTGTTCTATATGTGGGCGAATCAAAGACATAGCTAGTTTAAATCCGAAATCTACAGATTTTATGTTTCGAGGCTGCAGATCATTGTTCATTGCATATATCGTGCTGGCGTTCACTCGACATGTGTTCAAAACGTATCAAAATGCATTCATAGTCCAGTGCTTTGATTTCAATGTACCCATTTTTTGGTCAATGATGTCTGTTTCGCCTTTTGAAAAGTCGTATAGTTTGTAAATAGCGGGCTTGCTCTTGTTGTCATCTTTTGTAGTTGCAAGAAGCGGTGGCAGTGTTCACAGTAATAAAGCATTTCGCTTTCCTGAACTTTTTGTTTTTACCACATACGTGTGCAGATTTAATATGACGTTATTCTTTTCCCAATAAATCTTGTATGAGTTTGTTTCTCGGTCTTTGATTTCTCTAATTTCGGCTGGAACTGCTTTTCTATTTGATTGTAAAGTTCCTACAGAAGTTTATCCGCGGTCAAGCAGCCACTGCGCCATTGGTATTGAAGTACAGTGATCCCTCGCTATATCGGGCTTCACTTATCGCGGCTTCGCTGCTTCGCGGAATTTTTTACAGTGCTTTTTTACAGTGAATCCTGATTGGCTCAGGGGCTTTACTGTTGTCTAGAAGTGAAAAAAGTTGATATTGGTTTTTCATTGGACAAATGCCAACAGTTTTCGTTCCTGCGCTACAGCGCAGCGGAGTCAGGACGAAGAGGCGCAGCTGGAGGGACCGTGAAATACGCCAGTGACAATGTTTCCTACCTTGTATTCATTGCTAAATAAAAAACATTGTTTTACAACACCGTTCTTTAAACTATTATAGTTATTTGTAAGAAAACGTTAATATTTCTATTTCTTAAACACATTTTGGGCCTGAAAAGAGGTTTTGTTTTTTGTTTCATTCTGCAGTACAGTATTGCATTGCAAAATAACAGTAAAAAATAAAGCTGACTACTTCGCGGATTTCACCTATCGCGGGTTATTTTTGGAACGTATCCCCCGCGATAAACGAGGGTTCACTGTATACAATCTGTCATATAATATGTTTCTTGCCACTAAATTTGTGTGACATTCCAAATTTTGAATTAGGTATTTTACTGTTTGTTACGTCCCAGGAGTGTAGTAAAATGTCGGCTCTGCTTTTGGCTTATCAGAATACACAGCAGTTGAAAAGGGAAATGGATAGCGAAAAGCATTGATTGATTTATACAGCATTCCATACTTGGCTGGTTTGCTCGGATTAAATTGTTTGAAACTGATTTGCGTTCTCGTAGGATAAAGAGTTGCATCCAGCGACAAATAATCATTAGGAACTAGAAATTTCCCACAGTTTTTGTTAAATTCTTCAAAAATCTTGCGAAAAGCTGCAAATCTATCGTATTGCTAAGGAGTAGGATGCGTTGTATGATCATCAAGTGATATGTGGGCAATCAAAAATGTAAATCTATTCCTTGACTTAGCTGCACTAAAAACTGGACTGCCAAATACTTCATGGAACATCGCATTAGTGCTTTGATGTGCTTGTCCTAGTAAGCCTCGCATGTAAATCATTCCAATCAGAGCCAATACTTTCGAAGGTGGTTCTGATCCCTAACATAAAAGATCTTTTTATTTTTCAGACCCGACTCTTCGGTCAGGAACTTTTTCAAAATGAGATTAGAATTGGAGTTAGGAATTTTTCAAATTAGATTAGAATTAGAGACTTAGTTTTTCAAATTAGATTAGAATTAGCGAGTTTTGGCTGCAATTCACCGAATCAGCCAACTAGAATTACGCATATTTAGTTGTCCAAGTCTGCGTGTGTATGTGACGAATCATATGAAAAAAGTCCTCAAGCAAACTTAAGTTTTGGATTTGCTACAAAAAGCCTGTTATATCAAACGATTGTAAACTTTAATTTGTTTTATTATCAAGTTTGTGCTACAACAATAGACCTATGTAGCCTATTTTTTTCCTCTCACCATAATAACACCAATACGGCAGTTTTGTTTCCCTCTGGAGGCGTCATGTGATATTTATACGGTTCTTACAATTTTATAGTTACCAGAAGCTAAAGAGGCCATGTTTTCAATGTCGTCTTTCTTTTCATCAGATACTTCATTCAAAATTTTACTTAACACCTCTTCAGGTCATGCATTGACATGGGCTATTTTTTACTACTTTTGTTTGCGACATTTATATGCCTGAACGAAGAAAATTATTCGTTAAATATCATATAATCATCACTATCTTATACACCGGCAGAATATTTAAATTTTAGTGGAAACGAGCAATTTGAACATTTCGAACATAGAACTAAAATGTAGTGGCTGCATTCCCAATGTCATAAGAAACTTTTGATTTCTTTACTATTCCTGTATTGAAGTAAAACAATTAGAAATTACCTTATCGTACGTAACATGAACGTAGTTTGGAGTAGGGGTGGGCAAACTACCAACCGCGGGCCGCATGCGGCCCGCCAGAGCATTTTGTGCGGCCCTCCAAACTTATACAAACTTCCATAAATTTAATTCAATAAGAAAGGGTTGGCCACACTTGCCGTACTGAAGAGCCAAAAACGATAGAAGCCATCATTGAAAGAGCCGCTACGCAATTCTTAATTTGAACTGACGCATCTTCCGTCCAAAGAAAGAGTGATGATCTTTGTTTTTGGACGCCATCATTATTAAAGCCCTGTAAGACGTCTTTGCAAGAAGTTATTGCAAGATTTTAAGCTATTGCAAGCTCTTGCATTGCATACAGCTATTACAAGATTTTACGCATTGACCCTCGGCGAATTCTTGAATGGTCGATGCGGCCCTCGGCTAACTCTTGAATGGTCAATGCTACCCTCCGACTAAAAAGTTTGCCCATCTCTGGTTTAGAAGAATGGAAATGACAAGACGATATTTGAGTCAGCATTCAATCTTATAATGTTGTGACAGTTGACGCAAGCTGTAGTTTGAACTTTAAACGTAAACTTCAATGCAAATGCCTTTCTGCTCGGCCATGCAGCAGGAAACGTAATGCTTTTACCAGAGGCGTCTTTATAAAAGTGGATAAAAGAACACGGAAAAAAATCTTCATTTGCTTTTGGAAGTGTGTAGATGTAGAATACAAACACATTGCTTTTGTCACGCGGTCAACAGAAAAAAATTTTGGTGTTGGTCACAAACTCAGGAGATGTTCCACAGCTCTTCTCCCCTTAAAAAAAATTAAATTTTGTGATTCACGATTGGCTTCTTGCGTTTTAGATTTGTATTTGCTGATAAAAATTCGGTATGCAATTAATTACTAACAGCTTACTCGTAAAGCAACGGAAATCAAGTTTTACAAAACTCCTAAATTAAATTTTGCTGTCTGTCGCCCCTGCGTCCCTTAGTCTACCACTGCATATTTTCCATCCAATAAAAATTGCAAGTGCGCTCGTTGCTCTCCCACCAACCAATCCCCAATTTTAATTGGTAACAACATTACAAATCACTACGAAAAGCGCAAACTATATTATCACGCCGCCAAATTTATTTTCTGGCTTTGCGCTTGAAAACAATTCTTTTTGCTTTGTTGCATTTGTCAAGTATCAAAATTACGAAATTTTTTCTTGCATTACTTTATCGGTAGGTTATGGTCTACCGTCAAGAAGGTATTATTTATTTAACTAAAAGTTACATAGTAGCCGTGTATCTGAAAACACTTTGATGTTTTTGGCTTGTTAAATTAAGTTGTTATTCACAGCGAAAAGGTTTGGAGAAGAAAGATTTCTGAGAAACCGTACAAATTTTAGAGTCAGTGCGTCACTTCAAACAAGTTCTGTGGTTTACGTAGCTCGTCACGGTTTTGCGTGTGCGCTCTTTCTCCTTTTTTTCCTTATTATACAAAAGCAATCGATGAAGAAATTTGCCCGAGTGGGTTTCGAAATTGCTATGTTTAAGTCAAAACTACAAAGAATATCTTTGTCAGTTTATAACCAACCAAAAGCCAGATAAATTTTAGGAAAAGTCAAAAAATTTCAAACATTTATCTCAAGCGGTCGCTAAGTTACAACAGTTTTAATTTGCTGTGGGTCGAATCAACCCCCCCCCCCTCCCCGGGCCAAATAGGGTTAAGACGATTATAAGGAACTCAAAAATGTCAACAAAATATGCCAAGAAGAGTTGAAACTCTTTTGATGTAATGACTGCAGATGATCATGTTTTCTCCGAGTTTCAAGAAAATACCGCTCTATGTCATGAACACCGGCTAACACATTACCTTTCGATAACCAGCGCACAGATATATATATCAACAGGGTCTTATGTGTTGAATCCATTTCCTGACACAGTTTGCCAAAAGTTTTGTATTAAAAGCATTAGCTGTGATAAAGTTGACGACTGGTACCGGTATGGCTATTGCCAGCTTATCCTTCATTGCAGCAGATAAGAGTCTGGAAGCCAAAGCTTCCCAGTGAATTACACAGCAAGTTGCAACTGCGCTTAGATTATTCTGCTTCATTGTAAATCCACTTCTTAAAGCAAGCATCGGTGGGGTGCCATAAGTGCAGACGTTTCTCTAATTTCATGACTTTATCATCAAAGTATGCCGCAACAACTTTGAACACATTTTTGGCCTTAGCAGTTGTTTTAAGAGGTCTGCTAAACAGCATTTACTCCTCAATCGAAGTAGATCCTACTCAACGAACGTACATCAACACTGAAACAATTGGGCGATGTTAGTTGTCTCGTCAAAGTAAATTGCAAAAAAAGGTAATGCCTGTATCTTTTGCCATTTGCGAGCTCATCGATGCGTGTTTTCATAGTAGAATTGAAGAGGGAAATCTTCCCTAGCTTACCACTACTAGCCTTCCGTAATGCAAGACTGGCTGCTTTTATTATGCACGGTTTTATCAATTTTTCGCCTATGGTATTATGCGGTTTCTTTGCTAGAGCAATCATATGAGCAATTTCAAAAGATGCTTTACTACTTCAGCAGTTGACGACTAGCAAAAGTTTTCCTTGTGTACAATTTTCATTTTTTTATGGAAGAGTCTTTCTTGCTTTGAAAAAGTGTCAATGGCTTGCCTTGATGACCAAAGTGTTTTGTTTGAAGATGATGGTGCTGCAAGCGACTTGGTCGAAAAGCGTCGTTGCTCAAGTATGAAAACACACGACGCATTGCGTTACAACTTGACCGTTAACTATTGCATCCATAAAGCCGGACTGCTGATAATCTTCGCTGTACTTTCTCTTTTTCACACTCATTTTATGCTAATTCAATGGGATTAATACTCGTATATGCTAAAATCCGTAAATAAAAATTTTTGGTAAATTTTGATTGAAGATGAATTGAAGCCATAACGAGTGCGATTGTTGTACAAAGAAGTACTGCAAATCTTGCGTATTTCCGGGGTTAAGGACCAGAGACGACCGTAAAGCATAAAATCATGAATATTTGTAACCCCTCAAATAATGCTTATAACTTTTTGCTTTGATGTGTAAAATTCTCCTTAGACCTTAAACAGTGTCCCCTCTGAGATTTTAGTAAGTGCGTAACCGCCGGCGTAATTGTAATATCGCCTCACAAATTTTGGGGGACATTGCTGAACAAACCGCCACACCAGCCTAAAAGTAATTAAAAAGTGGTTTTGGCCGCTTGCTGCTGTTTAGTATACACGCTAAACTAGAAAAAGTTGTCGTTTACCCCACATCAAATCTCGGATCCTTCGTCCACAATTTTTTTGAGGGCAGTCTGGCGTTTGACGTAAACATCACGTGACAGTTAGCCAACAGCGACTTGCAAGCTACGCGCCCACTGTTTCCACAGCTTTTATTGTGCAGAAGAATTAGCCAAACGGCTTCATTGACGACGTCAACTTGCCTATAATAACGTGTCGTTTCCCTCAGTCCCTGCAGAATTCCAATATTTTGGATACTTGAAAGTTTGTCTACAACATTGTTTTGCGTATAGCCACACCCTTTGTGTTTCTCTCAGACAGATTAAAAATGCCAGTGCTTTTCAATCGTTTTTGGCTTGTGGCCCATTTTCGAAACGCGCAGAACACGTGACCAGATCATATATTTTCTCAATTTCATAGGCGACTTCAAAAAATTTCAGTAGATTTCAGGGATGTCTTAATAAAATAAAAAAGCAAATCGTCAAAAAAGTTTTCTTATTTCACTCGATGCGAAGGGTAAATAAAGTACTGATCCCGTGAAGACCGTTGTCCGCCGGTTGAAAATCTCTGATCTAAGCCTTCATCATCTGTAACGAATGATTTTTTATTTCAATGAAGACGCCAGCTTGCGAGTTGTAGCTTGTTTACCCTGCTACGTCTTTCGCAGCAAGAACTTGAGTTAGCTGTGTATCAAATATCTTCAAAGGTGGCCTAAAAATAAGTCCGAACAACAACGGTATGAGCGTAAACGCAGAATTTTTAAAATTTCCAGGGGATGGGGAGGAGAAGAGGGAAACTGTGACGTTGCGCTTCGGTGACGTAATAATTTGCTTGATTATGTCAAACCTGAGAAAGGTTCACAAACAAGTGGCCTATCAATTACTTATCGGCGGCGGCAAAATACCTGGCTATTTCTGTTTAATAAGCTAAACGTGGTCCTTGAAACTCTGCGATCTGTGCAACAGTAATTCGTAAACGTTTAAGAATGGCAGGTTAACAGTGCATGTAAATAAAATTAGCACAATTCTATGCTGAGGCCCAACATGAGCACGAAAATATAACTTTTTTTTATACTTATGTGATGTTGGGTAGGTTGCCACAACTATGACACCAGAACAAAAATTACTGGCAAACTTCAATTGCTGCTTGATTATAAACTAGAAACATTTCTCCATCGCAGTCAATTAAACAGCAGTTTGCAATTGCAAGTACACTTTCCAACTAAAATTGGAAGCATTTGACAACAAAAACCGCGTAACTTTAAAGGAGAAAATTGAGATTTTTGTACGATGTAGTAATCATACTATATGTGTCTTGCTTTCTTAGACGTATCTCAGAAAGCAATAATATTGATAAGCAATAACAAATTTCACCAGAGTCTTGTCAACTGATTTCTCAAACCATGCTTGAAGACAAACTGAATTGATTTTTAGAAAGCTTTGTCCCGAACTCGAAAAAATAGCCAGACGTCGTTATCTTGTATTGTGACGTAAATAGGTATTGTGACGAAAATAACGGTGGTTTTGGGACACTGTTGAAGCTTTTTTACGCCATCCTCGATGATAATCGCGGTAACATAGCTGGCTGAACATTTTTCAGCTCTTAATAAGTTTAAACTAACCCTTGACAGAATGCGTGAAAAGAATTCTATCTTTGTAAAAAGCATTCGAAACTTGACCGAAGTTTTACCTTTGTTGAGAAGCATTCGAAACGTCACAGAAGTAAAGGAAACAGAGAAATTCATGAACGCGGATACGCGCAAGTTTGATAAACGCAGCAATTAAGTCTGGTAACAAATCAAAAAGCTGATATTTGTAACTGCACATAAAGCTACAGAGTCTCATTTAGAGGCGCTTAGTGCAAAAAACTAAAGTTCGTTCTTCATTTAAACCACATAGTTTTGCTGGATTTGAGAGGAGGCTGCCCTTTCCCCATCAAATTTTTTGGGGACCTGGCCTACTTTATCGGCGCCACTGACTTACAGGCACATGTAAAAGACTGCACTAGCCGCGCTCACAATTATGCTTAAAAAGGTTTCTTTGCGCAATGCACAACTTTTTGAGAGTTTTTGAGTGTTTAGTGATTTTTTTACACTGGTAAACGTGATTAGATAATACATCTTAACGTTCAATCAAAAGACAGTTTTGAAATGATCAATCGTGGACAGTCATTTTTTACAATTCCCAAAAGCTGTAAGCAAATTTTACTGTATTACAAATTACCTTTCAAGCAATTAACATAAAAAAAGGCTACATTTTAATGCAAAACGTTTTCAAAGAGATCAGAACTAGAATTCACACTTTTTTCTTTACGTTTCAGGGCTTATTTCAATCATGACTAGTAACCTATCACAGCACATGGCTGTCAGCTACATTTCGTTTAAAAAACATTTCTCTGGGTATTTGAAACTCAAATTGGTTAGAAGTCGTATTCTTTTTTACTTTTAGCTTTCATAACTGGCAAGTATTAGAAGATTATTTATTTTTAAAAAACAAAACCTGAACCACTCCCTCATAAAGTCGTGTTTTTGTGCTAAACTGAAAACGAGAGCAATGTGCTTTTGTTTTATCTTGTCAAGCACGATTGAAATTGGCGTTGAAGCGTAAAGAAAACATATACATGTAAACCACTTCCAGTTTGAAACTTTCCTCGAAAAATCATGTCTTATGCTAACCTGAAATTTGAGAGCTCCTTGGTATTGTTGCTGTTTAGCTACGATTGAGATTGGCCGGGAAAAGTAAAGAAAAACAAACTTTTTGATTTGCTTTATGTTAATTGCTCGAGAGAGCATTTGTTGTAGTAAAGATATTTAAGTTGCCGTCACTCGCAATTGCGTCACGACCACGTGATGTTTATGCGAGACATTGCACTGCCCTAAAGAAAGCGTTTGTCCAACCTTGGATTCCTATTCATCGTCTCCCATTCATTAAAGAGATGGTTGGAAATTTTGCTAGCAAAATCGCAAATATTTTAACCAACTAAAAAAATTGCCGAATACCGCCGGACTTTTTTACGCATTGTTGAATTTTGACGGCGAATCCGTCGAACATGCTTTCACAAATTCACACTTTCTTCGCGTTTGTTGGGAACACTGACCATAAAATATCATCCGAACATTTTTTGTACAGTTCGGATCTATTTTTACACAATTTTTAAAAATAAGGACATGCACAAGAGTAAAATATTGCTAGCAAGAGTAAAATAAACAGTTTCCTTGTTTTGATATGTAAAATTTTTCCTAGACCATAAAGTATCATCCTAACATTTTTTGTACAGTTCGGATCTATTTCTACACAATTTTCAAGAGTATGCACAGATGCAATAGCAAAGTATACAGATGCATATATCAGGGGCGTATCCAGAAATTTCAAAAGGGGGGGGGGCGCAATTTCAAACCTAGACAGTTGAAACTTTTTTGGTGGGACAAGCTTTTTCGCTTGTATCAGCCTATGCAAGGCTTCGCCTTCCAACCTGTGCGTTTTGCCACATTCCACCATTTAATACTTTAATTTTCTTTATATTGGTGTATCTAGGCCTTAAGTAGTTTTCTGCGTTTGCTCAGTGCTGCAGTTTAACGCTACACTTTATTTATCTCGGACTCCCAATAGTCCATATCACAAAAAACCTCAAAACAAAACACATACACACAAGCAATCAATTACACCCATATAGTTCCCTTGAGCTGAAAAAATCAGCTGGGGCAACCAGCACTAGCTTAATAAATCTGTACAGTGGCATTTTATGTTAACTCCCGACAAATATATGAAAGAGGAATTTAAAGATGAGCTATATGTCCAGTACTTTCGAGGTATGGTATTGGAGATGAGGGACTATAGACAACAGGCACAGGCCTACTTGACAAGTATTCTGAAAAGAATGAAACGAATTAGGATGCAAAAAATCAAGCACTTGCTTCGTCAGTTTTATTAAAAAGTATTAACATAGTAGAGTGTTGTTTTGCCATATCACGGCAGCGAGAGCAATCATACAAAACTCTTTGAGACCCATACCCTTTTATTACTACAGTAGAGTGGTCACTAACATCACTATTATTAAAAGCACATTATTCTTGTGCGAAAGAGTTATATGGTCTTATATTACACGAATACGGTACATTAAGCTTATTCAAATACTGTTTTATTCACACTTGTTCAATTATGAAAAAAAATATGAACTAAAACTGCTAAGAAACACCTATAATTTTACATTTTGGTGACCTTTTCATACGCTTGTGCTTTTAGTTTAGTCAGCTATAGGCTGCTAATGCAACAATATCTTCAGATTGAAGTTTGTTCATGAATTATGATGTTTTATGTAACGTGTGTACGAAACAGGGTTGTAGAGGCACAGCCACAATCGCATGACTCCAACTCCGCCCTTAGGGTGTCCGAAAAGTTACTGTGCAGTAGAAAATATTTTTATCAATGGCTGGTTTTGTGACGCAATATTTAGGTGCTAATATAAAAACAAGTTCGTCATTGTAACAACAACTAGTCATTTATTCCAAATCAATACCTTTATACATTAATGGTACTGACAATTAAGCAGAGAGCATTCTTAGTTGAGCATGTGTTCCGTAATGGTTGAAAATGCATAAATACTGTGCAAAAAAGATTTTTCAAGCAACTTCCATATGCAGAGGCGCCTCACAGTAATGCTGTGGGACGTTTGATAAAGAAATTTCGCCAAACTGGCGATGTAAAAGACGCTTCTTGAACTGGTATGCCTTCAACCACAAATGAGAAAGCTATAGAGATCCAGGAAATAATATTAAAGAATCCAAAGAAGTCTGTAAGACGATTACAGTGCTTCCTCGATTATCCGTACCTCGTTTAACCGACATTTAATTATCCGGTCGCTCTATTTTGCTACAACATTTCAAAATTAGATTGCTTTTAACCAGATGTTGCAGGAATTTTTTACGGAAAACTTTACTCTAAATCCCACTAAAAAAGCTAAAATGCTGTATTGTCGGCGAATTTTCTGAGCAAGAAAGCGCAGTTAAGTCAAAGAGAGGGCTGAATGACAATTTCGTAGAACAATTCGCCGCGCTAAACATTGAATTGACGACCTCTGATATTGATGGCTGGTTTCATGCTGATGGGCCTGGTTATGAATATTTGGATGAGCAGAGAATAGTTGATCTTGTTTCAGTATCGGAAGGGAACGAATGTGATGAAGAAAAGGATACAAACGAGAATACACAGCATTCAACGCAAAAAGCACAAATGCTCTTTTTCTCGTGCAGAGGCAATGTAAATGTTTGACCGTTGCCTAACGTGGCTCCGTATTCAGCTGCAAGCAACAGTTTCAAACACTTCCACATTGGTACGACTTCGCGAGTTTGCTGCTAAAAAACGAGAATCTTCCCGCAAACAATTCTAAAATTGATTCCTATTTTAGTAGATCTAGTGCTGCAAATGATAGTTAAGCGGGAAATTTCTTAGAATATTGTAATGTTGAACTTCTATCATTTTTTAAACCATGAATGTGTAGTGTTTTTCTTGCCTTGACTTAAACGTTAAGAATTTAGTTATCCGGTTTTTTTGCTTATTCGTTCAGATTTCTGAAAGTGTTGTATCAGCTAGACCGGATAATCGAGGAAGCACTGTATCTCAACAGGCCCTACGAAAAAATTTACAGCGGTCCCAGCGGCCTCCCCTAGATACGCCCCTGTATATAGATACAAAGGACAATGTAGTTGGATTTCCTAATGATTATTCTCGTTTTCTTCGAGATCTTCATGAAATGTTTTAGTAGTCTTCTTCACCGGCTTGAGAAACACAATGATCGAAGCTGGTGCTACTATATCTTGTGGGTGTTGAAGAATAGTTTGTAGGGCTCAGTACAAGCATTACCAAACTTGATGTACCGGTCCACTTACGGTTCCTAGGACAGGCAATATTATTCGCCTCCTTCATGTGTTGAAGGAATGGAGGCAAGCCGCTTAGAGACATACCCTTATCCTCTGACTCGTTTTCATCAACTTTTTCATCCTCAATGGTAGACTTGGTTATCCAATCCAAATTCTGGTCTGTCAAAGGGTCAGAGTAGGTGTCAATGAGGGACCCTATGTCATTCGCAGTGATGTCAAAGCCATCTCCTCCCAGGTGCTGTGCCAAGGTGATGGCGGCGTTAGTGGTCGAGTGCTGAATTTCTTCAAAAGAGAAGCCCTCGTTGCCTTTTTATAAAATCCCGCCAAAACTTCTTCCATCAAGAACTCGTCGTCGTCATTTGTGCTATTGTGCTGAGCATAATGCAGGAAGTTGTAAATTACTGCGTAAAGCTGCGTAAAAAGTTTTACGTAAAAAAACTGCGTGAAAGCTTATGCTCTGTTTGCGAGTTTTTAGTTGACTGGGCCTCCACGACGGGTAGATTGCTTGGCTCCGCCACCTGTCTACCACATAAAGTTGGTGGCATTCCATTAAGTGCCTTGTCCAAGGGCACAGCAAGCAAGCTTGCCAACATGCTTTCCATAACTCTTTCTTTTATGTTAAGTGCCAAGCAAGGAAGCAGTAAATACCATTTTTAAAAATCTTTTGATATGACTCTACCTGGGGAAACGAACCCCTGGTCTACCGACTACAAAGCATTAAACGAACCATTGTCTGGCTACCGAACCATTGTCTAGCTGTCTCAAAGCATTTTTTAACCCTAAAACGCTCAGGTGTTTTGCCAACCACTATTACCTATGTGAGTCGTTAGCGACCCGGCGTATTGAAATATCTTTGCTCAAGCTTTCAGTTTGTTCATCTTCCTAAAACATGGTCAAGAAACTAATCAACATGTTTCAAGTTCACTATTATTTACAGCTAAGCATAATGTTTTTAAAAAAACAGACAAATTTTGCAAAAATCGTAAGTGTAATATTTTCTATTTTGTACAAAAAGTGACCTGTCAAAAATTAAGATGAACGCTGCATACCACCAACAGCAAACGAATGTTGAAATGACGTGTAACATCAAAATTTAACACAAAAGGAATGAATAACAATAAAACGATTGCAGTTTGTTAGCCTCTAACACAATAGGCATGATAATGCCGAGGTACAAAAATCATGCGGCACAATAGGAACACAAAACCGTGACCTGTTTGTGATCAATGCAAGATGGCTCATTACATTCTTCGAACGCGTCAGTTGTTTTACGATCCATAGAAGATGGACAGATGTAGCACTGTCTCTTTTATGCTTTCCACCCTAATATGCAGCTGATTGAAAAGTGCCAATGTCAATTTTGTACTCATATTTTCGTAATGATAGTTTAATATTTCTTGGAAGTTGCTTGATTCGCACTCGTCGCTGTAGCCGTGGATGAAGCAAAATCATGCCTAAGCTTTCTAAAAATATTTGGCATCGATAATTGACTTTTTTCCTTCTGTGGAAATTTTGCTCGGAAAATCACCATGCTATTGATACCTGCAATATCGAGGCAGTTGAAGAAGTATGCAAGTACTCAGCGCTTGGTTCTTTTCTGCTCATTGTAGTTATGACAAAGTCAATCAACTCGGTCAACAGCTGCTTTATTAGCATTGTAGTCTAGTGTTATTTTAGGCAAACTTGAGTCTTCATCAATTTTGTTGTCATTGTGCATAGTTGAAAAGCAAAACCACATCTTTGTTTTTTCTGGGTACATTCGATACTAACGTTTGCGTGTTACTAAAGCTAACCACCTTGATCCAATCTTTTTTTCCTTCCGTGTTGCAAATTTAATGGGAAGTTTTTCTCATCGTTTCCAGCAAAATAATTTGTTTCTGGAGTAAGTCCGCAGCAAGCTGGGAACTGATAAATCAACTATTTGTTGTTATATTGACTCCAGAAAAATGCAGTAATGTCGAGAGAAATTTCACAACATCAAATGACAACCCAACGTTTCTCTGATTTCCTTGACATCCAATATACAGCATGCCATTGAATGTGTAGCCAGCGAGACAGTCACACAGCAAAGAGCTTCAGCTCGCACTTGTCTAGCTTGTTGAGCATATACTGGAACGAAACTACTAACGACCTAGAAATGACCTTAGTTGTTCATACAAATTACATAAGCGCTGACAGCATAATGTTTTTTGCAATTCTCAAAAAACTGTTCCCACATTTGCCGAAATGGAGCAGACTTATCATCGTGTTACGATCTTCACAACTGTCAAAACCTAGATTTGCTAAAAGTTGCTCAAATCGATTACGGTCAAAAGAAGCGAAGAATATAGCTTTTCCTGATGAGCCAGGTGACCACAACGAATGAAGGGATTCGTGCTGACAACGATACACACCAATGAGGTACCGAATACCGACAATGTTTTTCATTTCACACAAGTTAAATGGCATCCATTTATCTGGATTTTGCTTCTTTTTCTGAGGTCCCTTCTTGCACCCTGGTTAGTGTGTTTGACAACATGCTCAAGCATATTTTCATCAATAAAGTAAGCAAAAGGATCAACTTTATTTTGGATGGTTTTTGCAGCACCAATTGGTCTTCGTTGGTGTGTCTAAGATTACTTGCACGTGTTCTTCATGGTGGGGGACAGGTGGTGAACCACGCACGGCCATTTTTTCCTGCAAACGAGCTTCTGGCCGTAAGATCATCACTGTCATGCTCAGAGGAGTCTTTGCTATCACTTTCTTTCCCACTACCGACAGTCAATTAATCGTCTGCACTTGTGGTCTGGTTTCTGACAATAGAAGAAGCGTCATCACATCTCTCAGGTGATGATTGGCCATCCACAGAATCTTCGCTCTCAATGATTTCTTCATTGTCAGAATTGTCTTCTAAATCAGACCAACTCGTACCACTTTCCCAGCGGCTGTTGCTGCATTCAGTAGCCTTCTTGCAATCGTTGTCCAGATTCTTTTGAGATCTTATACCGATTTGCAATCAACTCTTCGATGTTGCTTTCTTTCTTTTGAAACTTCCAATCTTTTGTCATAAACGTTTTTATTTTGCATTACACAGTATAAAAAATGCGATGGCTAACTATTTCTTATATTGTTCGATTTAATTTGATGTTTGTGGCACTTCGTAATTAACTACTAACTACATAAGTTGCAATTAAAAAAAAAAGTTACACTATTACCTAACATGGGTCTCTAGCGACCCTATAGATTTTTTCTTTTAAATTCTTAATAACTATTTTATCAGTTTAATATTTTTGAAATTATAAATGTGAAATGAAAGAAGAATAAATGCTTTAGGAATACTTAAAGTCTCACAGAACGTGGTCGGCCATTTCAAGAGATATGAGGAAAAAACAAAAGGCTAGGGTCGCTAGCGACCCACTTAGGCGTTTAAGGGTTAAGAGGTGCCTGTGAAAAAACTGATGGCAGAACATATGCAAGCTTATGAGTTTTTTTAAAGATATTCCGCGGCACTTATTTTGTTGTATGTGGTGAAAACAAAAGTACTGGCAGTAAAGTAGACTCCTTTTTTTGTTTTGAAATCTGCCTCGCAGTCATTTGCAACTGGAAATAGTTTCACGTGGTTCTAGGAAAATTTGCCGAAAAGAAGTTTGCCGTAGGAAAACTCGCCTCAGGAATTTTCGCTTCAGGGAATTTTGCTGCAGTCAAATTTTGCACCCCCAGTATCTACCCTCCACCCTGTACACTCCCTTCCAATATACCCTGCCACGTACATTTACATACCGGGCCTACCCCTTTGGTGTACACTGCCTTTTGCCTATTAGGCGAAATTTCCCGAGGCGAGTTTTCCTACAGCAAACTTGTTTACGGCGCATTTTCCGGACACGGTTTCACGTACCTCCTACAGTAAAACAACGAATCAGCAAAGCAGGCACTAATATATGGTAACACTTGATTTCAAAGAAAATGGCTGAAACGCAGTTATCCGCTCGAAAATCCAACTCTGCTGCTTTTTTGTTGGCGCCGGTTGGATCAACACTAATTATTTGGTTATCAGCTTATACTGTCTCGTGATCTAAGCCAGCGGCTCTAAAGATGAGGATAATTGCTCCCAAAGGATAATTTTACATTTCTCGGGGTTAATTTGGATCGCTTGCTTGGTGATGTTGAATGTCGGGTTTCCTGTGTGAGCAAACTGCTTGGTAATAATTAAGATACCGAAATTTGTCAGTTACAAGATTGCATATGCGTATAAACAGCAAAATTTTCTTAATTTGGTGATTTTCGCATTTTCCACAAGCAAACAAATCCTCAACCCTCGACATTTTAAAGGTTTATTTACTATGAGAGTGCCGCATGTTTAAGCAGCAACTTGAAAATGAAAGCGTATGTTTTTTATAAAACGTGTGCGCATTGCAGGCTTGCGCTGTCCGAAGGAGCCGGCTTGAAACTGCCAAAAGAGCAAGCCTACCACCATTCATTGTAGTAGTCCATAGCAGGGACGTCAGATTCATTCAATGCTGTGAGCCACATTTACATACCTGGATTTTATACCGGCCAGACTCTATTGAAATGAATTTAAGTAGGCAAGATTTATATCAGTGCTCTCCAAACATTTTTGTCTGCCGGCACAGGAAACCAGTTGATCAAATTTCGCAGCACACCAGCCACTGCATTATTTGGAGATCACCACGGCCTCCGGGCAACGATCTCCGGAAATCGTGTGATATTGCCCGAAATGGTGCTGATCTCCAAAAAAGGTCATTATCTCCCTCGCCGTATCCTGTAATGCCACCCGCGACTTATAGCAATTGTCGACCATTACCTCTTGGCTACTTGCAAATAATTTCAAATTAAACGATTTTTTTTTCATAGAACAATTTTTCGAAGACGAAATTCGGTGACAAGGCATTTGCACTGCGCCACAAAATATTACATCGCGGGCCACCAGTTTGACACCCCTGGTCTATAGTTTAAAGCGTGGTTCTCCGACATATTTGGAAAAAACTTGCTGTACTAACGACCCACTTGACAAAACAAGACATTGAGGTTTTTGCTTGCCGTTATGTGAGGTTCGATCTTTTGTGTAGCATAAGCTCTCTTTTTGAAGTCAAATTCATAAATTTTTATAACCATTTTCTTGGCACACTCTTTTTTAAGCAAGATTGTTTTTTTCCAGTTGTAACCGATATTCTTACACTTTTACACGAGTTAAGGACATTTACTTCTCAAAACTAAGTTTGTGTCCTTAATATTCAAGGAGGTCGCGTCAGCCCATTCAGGCACCCTACGACGCTCCTGGAAAATTGAAACCACCTCCAGAGAGTCGCGACGTACATTTTCAGAACTACTGGTTTAAACTCGTCGCTTATTCTAGGCAGTTAGAACACTGTTGTGTTCAGATCAGCTTTGAGATCATCATTGCTGGCTGAGCAAATTTCGACAAGCAATGCAACAGCACAGTGAAATGACCGTTTTAAGTGCCTTTGTCCAAGAAAGAAAACGTAATTATTGAGAACTAAATATCGTTCGGCTTTGCAAGCATTGCTGCTATTAAACGACGATTCAACTCGCTCGACACGTTGTTTGTCTTGTCAGATAGCCATATATGACAAGAAATGCCTAAATATGGTCAGCAAAGCTTTGAATCAGAGAAAACGCCAGAGTTAATTAGGTTACTGGATTGTCTCGGTCTATCCGTAAAATGCCAGTAATTCTGAACTTAAAACTGAGAAGCATGCTTACAATCAATACTACCCGATTGCAATTGGTTTAGCGTCAATTAATTGAAGCAACTGGTTTCCCTGTTACTTTGCCCATCCCACATGCCAGTCAAATGTTTAAGTGATGAATCTTAAAACTCGCCTTAGCCTAGGCATGCTGTTTTATAGGCTTGCTTTCTAGAATAGAGTTGTATTTTTTAAAATATTTAGGCACGTACTCTGATGAGTAATGATTGACGGTTAATTTGTGTTTCATCTCGCTTTTTTCACCTAAAAATAGTCATTCTTCCTTCCACACGGCAACTCGATTCATGATTCAAGTAACCCTAACTTACATTCTCTGTTTGCAAAGAGTTCAAGGTAGTAGAGTATAATCTTGAGAATTTACCGTTGTGTTGGCGCATCGTATAATCAGCGGCGTACGCAGAAATTTTTTAAAGATGCTGCGAAAATGTTAAGGGAGTGTCGAAAGCACGATCATCCTGGTCCAAGGGCATGCCCTCCTCCCAGGAAAAATTTGCAAAATTGCACTCAAAATATATGTGATTTTAGTGCTTTCCGGAACAACTTTAAGGTAATTTTTGTCAAAAATTTTTTTAGCCTTTGCTACTGCTACGCCTAAGAAATCATCATTACCTTGTGTTTGAAACGTACAACGAATACTCTGCGTGCCTGCCCAGTAGGCTTTTTGAAGAACTCAACTAAATGTTATAACCTAAAGAGATCCTACTTGAAATTCTTGTTATTGCTTCACACTGTATTATTGCCACATTACCTTCTATCTCAAATAACTTAGTTCACTAACAATCGGTCAGGTAAAGTTGGGTGAAGTGTAATGATCATAAACGTGCAACTTCATATTGGAAAGTGTAAAAAAGTGGAACAAGTTTTGCAACATCTGTTATGAAACAGCTAAATAATGAAAGAGTAATGCAAAACGAAAACAAAGCAATCACCAAGACAAATTCACTTTATTTTAATTAGGCGACGATTCTATTTTGCTAATTGGTTGACGACTTGGTCTGGGTTGATTTTAATTATGTCTGTTTATATACCATACTAGCCGGCGCTGCCGGTGTCGCCAGCAGGCCCCCCATTAGCAACGTCGGGATTCAGTATTTCCGTTCAGCCGGCTGTGGCGGCCTCACTCGTTGGGCACTGTGTGAAGAGTAACAAAAAGTTAATGCTAAGTAACATAAAAATGTTTTTCATGCAGTTTCGTAATGCCTGTACACTTAGTGGTGATCATTTTATTCTTCTGATCAAATGGTAATGCTCGAAGAATGTTGTCGCGAACTGTCATCATTACTATTAAAAAGTGAATGGAGAGAGGGGGAATTGGAACAGAGCCAAAAATGATGGTGGCGGCCAAATCATGACTATTTTCATTACTACAGAAGTAAACAGTTTAATGATATGTCTATTTTGCGATTTAGTACGGCTCCTTTGGCAATTATATTTGTGGTATTAAGTTCTTTGTCTGCCCTCTGAAAAGTTCAACAATTTCGGACGAGCAATTGTTAAAAGGCCTTCACTGCACATGCCCATCTCCATACCCAGTTTTTGGCGTAGTGACATAAGCGATTGTGCTTTTCCCAAAGTCATTCATCTTATTCTGGTGGTCCTCCATCATGTTGAGTTATTTTCAAAGATTCGAGAGGCCAAACGTGAGATTAAAGTCTATGCTTACGGTAAACTTGCCATTTTGCCCAGTTCCAACCTACCCCAGGGTAAAACCGGATGGGTCACTCACGTTTTGTCACTATCTCGGGTCATTGCGCAAAAAATTATTAAACCGCATCATGCTTCTGAGGCAACTTGCGGGTTCAGGATGGAGTGCTGGCGCTAAAACACTGCATACAATTGCCCTATCTTTAGTTTGCTCCACAGCTGAGTACTGCTCACCAGTTTGGTATCACAGCGAGCACACCCTTCTCATCAGTGATGTTCTGAATGAGGCCTTGCGTATTGTCACTGAATGCCTGTGTTCCATTTCAACGGACCACTTGCCAATCCTTTCAGGCATCTAGCGAGCTGAGCTTCGCCGCTTGAATGCCACACTTCTTGGCCAAGCGTGGTACCCTGGACCCAGATCATATTTACACGGTCAACTAACTGGGTCACCAGAAGTGCCTCGTTTGTGCTAGGCCCCTTGGAATAGACTTGCCCAGAACCGCTTGAGTTAAGCTCAATTGCTTGTGAAATGGCGTTGGGCGCTTTTATTCGTCTATGTGCAAATGGGATCGCGCTCTCTCGTTGAATTGCAAGTGTGGCGCCACCGAACAAACCGCAGACTACGTTATCTCAGTGTACCACATAGATTGGGCACCTCGGGGTGGCTGGACTGACGGTTTTGGATGGCCATACTCGATGCTGGCTTAATACCACTACAGCCAGCATCTGATCCCGACAGTAAATGCATGCCCCTCCAAACCATGAAGACTTTCAAACAAAATATTCTTTCTAAACTCAGTTTTACAAACTTGTTAGGTAAATAGTTTTAGTTTGATTTTTTCTCGAATTTGGGATTTATTGCATTGCTTTATGGTATAAAGTTATAGATACTTCAACAGGCAGTATATCAGCAGAAGAGAGAAAATTTTTGCTGTATTGTATATGCAGGCGTCGCTTGCAGGCTCCCCATCAGTACGATCGGGGTTGAAAATGTTAATTCAGCCGGCCGACCGGCTTACCCATCGAGCACTTGTGTGAAGAGTCAATAAGTGATGTCAGCGCTTTAATGGTGGTTGTGACAATGAACTAAATGACCTGTTTTGTGCCAGCCTGATTGACGATTTGGTGGGCCTCTTTTCGTATTTGCATTTGCTATATAAAGTTCTTCGGCTGCGCTGTTTGCTTTAATTCGGCTATAGCATGAAATAGGCCTATGCCATCTTCAGAGTTATATAACCTATATCAATAGGCGCCTAATAAGCTCTTTTCAAACAAAAACGGTCCTTCTAAATCCAATTTTACAAATTGATGCCATTTGGTTTTATTTTGATCTTTTCTTTTTAACCTTGCCTCTAACCTAGACCTCCCTATGTTTACATAAAAATTAATATTTTTTACCGATTGAATGAGCCTGTCAATTACAAATATTAGCAATAGGCTTCACTATTTACGTTTGTTATCAAAATAATAGTGGATAATTTTTCTGCGTGCTTTTGTTCTCACTATCTAGTCGTAAGCATTGTGATGTGATTTAAGATTACGACGTAACAGCACTTTTTTGAAAAGATTCAAGACGATAAAAAAGCTTGTTTCAAAAACACGTAAAACAAACAGTCGCATGTTGCACCTTAATACAGCAAAAGATGTTGGAGCATTGGTGATCTGTGGTCCCCTTCTAAAGACGCTCAACACTTAAGGCCCCTGCTATTCAATAAAAATACCTAGCCTCGCTTTTAACGGATTTCCATCAGTTATTTTATTCGCCACGTTTAATGATAAAAAAGCCAACAAACGAAAGTAAAAGAATAAATGCATTACAGTCAAAGAATTAAGCGAATCACAGTCAATTTACTTTAATTAACGTAGTCAGTGCCCTGTGTGTTTTTGTACCCGCTGGAGGAGACCTTTGATATTCGGCTCCGTCTTGGACTGAGCAAGGCGAATGTCAAGGCATATATTGAGGCGATTTCTATTTTGTTTTTGTGGACGCCAAATCAGAAAATCCAACTTCGTAAAGATAGGTAGTTGCGAAGTGAACGAGAATTATGGAAGCCTTCTTGCTGAGTACTGGATATGAATCATGAGAAGAGATAATCAAAAGCTGAGAGTCGTCAGTTTTGTCATTAAATGCCATTCATGCCGTTCAAGGCTTTGAAATTTTTCAACTCTTCTGCTTCTTCTGCATTTGGGTCAATTTCAGTGTTAAACCGGTCTCTGTACCATGAAACATGCAACGTCGTTGAAACATGATCGAAACTTAGCAGAAACGATTTCCACGATGCTCTGTGATGGAAGTTTTGATGTTATTTGGCAAGTCAATTCTATTCATTTTTTTCTGGCGCTTTTTGAACAAACTAGTTTGTGGACTCTACCTTGATTTATGCTTGCCAGACTCCGATTCGAGCAGTTAGCCAAGCCAGCTTATCTTGAACGTCGCTGACTGTCACATCACGGCCTTGCAAAGACAAGCTTACGTATTTTCCGGACTATAAGCCGCACTTAAAAACTTGAAATGTTTTTTCATTTAAGGGGTGCGGCTTGTAGTCAGGTGCGGCTTATAAGTTAACGTTTAAAATCTTAAAATTTTTTAAAACCAGAAAATTTTAAAAAACCTGAATCTAGTAATGGCTAGGAACACCAGTCCATTCAATTCACGTTTTAAGTTTCCATTTGCTAATAGATAGTCTTGTTTCGTCATAATGTTCATAACAAGTTATAAAATGCTTGAATATTTCTCTAGCTTTAAAAATGCGGCTTATAGTCCGGTGCGGCTTATACGTTACTGTTTTTTTCTGGGAAAAATTGGTGAGGTGCGGCTTATAATGTGGTGCGGCTTATAGTCCGGAAAATACGGTATGTCGTTGAGGTGGCCAAATACATTGGCCAGGTACCCAAGCATCACAAAAAACTCTTCATTGTGAAATGGGACATGAAAGTTGTTTTTGTTTTCTCGAAGGTTTCAACTCCTTTTTAAGTTATTACAACCGAGAGAGGAGTTTGCCTCTCAGCAGCCGACGAAGTTGGTTTAAGACAAAAGTCTTACATGTTGCGCTCTTATTTCTTTGGCCAAAAGTTGGAAACACCAAAGTAAATTTGTTTCATCAAGTAATAACAACGGTTGGTTACATTTATACGGTATTTTTCAAGTGACTTTGGAAAGAGCCGGTAATTTTTTGCCCTCGAACGAATAAAATTTATTACTTTGACCGTAACTTTTATAACTTCCATCAAATATAAGAGGTGGAGTCTTTGATGCTGGAGTGTAACGGTGTGGTGAAGAGTGCGAGGACGTCACATGAGGCCATTCGTTCTTCACCAGTATGACAAACCCTGATTTGACGCCAATCATCGCTGGGGCACTGTTAGTACAGATGTGCTTGAAATTCTGTCAGCTGAACTCGTTGGACTGTCCGGCTAAAACTAGATGTATGGTAAGCTTACAAATGAGGTAGCATCCTGTCCAGATCATATCGTACGCTCTTGGCAGACAGAGCATCGATGCCATCATCCTTCCTTTGGGAATGCTTTTTATTATGATAGTTTTTGTTTTAGCTTGGAGGGTCGTAATGACGCATTTAACATCGCGACCGAGCAATGAAGACACTGCGCACAATCACGACCGTTCCGAGTAACTTTGTGAAGCCAAATGAGACATAGCTCTCGCTCTACTTGCGAATTTTTGACATATGATAACACAAAATCTTGTTAAAGCTGAATATATGTAAAACTTAGGTCTGGAGTCGAAAAAAAATACAAACAAAGAAGTATAATCTATCTTAGTAATTTACCAACTTTATATGTTCTAGGGCAGGACACACCAAATTTCTTCCACCACTTACAATCATTATTTTCGTAATAACAAGTTACAACGATGTAGCGCGGATATTCCATCTCTATCAGCAACTAACTCTCACCATGAGTTAACTTGAATCATCAATACAGACCTTCCGTTTGTGTCCACAACAAGTTTTGACTTTAATTCTTCTCAATAGTGAAGTGCAAAACTTTGGTCGTACAGTCAACTTCGGATATAAGAGATCCGCCGGGACCAGCTTAATCAGTCTCTTATAACCGAATTCTCTTATAACCGACTTACTAGTTTATATTGAAAATCATTTGGGACCATTTGCGTAGTCCCTTATAAGCGAAAATCCCTTATATCTGAATCTCTTATATCCGAAGTTGACTGTATCTATTTAAAGCGAGCAACATTGAAATTACCAGACGAATTATTACGTAACAAATGGAGTTAGCAAATTTACACCTTCTTAATGTTGTAAACAGAATTACGCCACAATCTGCAACTTGCTGTCAAAAGATTCCATTACTATTTATAAAGGCTTGATCATTTAAGTTATGTAATGCGACAAATTAAAAACAAAGCAACAATGTACCTTATAATTAAAAATATTTCAGAAAAATGCGTCAAACTACAAATTTAAGTTTAATTGGCGAATACTTAATATCGTGGCACTTTTGGTTTTCAAATACTAGTGAAGGCTTTTGCAAAGTTACCTAGTAAAAGCGTTTGCTCGTGGCCACAAGGGGGACCAAGGGCCCCTTTTGAGAAACCCTGTGTTAGAAAATCACTTTTTAGCAAAAATTACTTTTATTGAAATGCAATCAAATAAAAACCATTTTGCGGGGTTGCTTATAGCCGCTACATGTCTCCCAAGTTTACCAAGTCCCAGCTACATCTAATTTGCCCTGTTTTGACTGTATGCGTTGTTATCCAAAATAGATTTTTATTATTTTATAATTGTGGGAGGGCTCAAGGTGATTGATATGTATTTTTGGGAATAAACTATTTAATATTAGGACCGCCACTAACAACTTTTTTGTAACTAAGGACGTATTTGTATGAACTAGCGCCTCTAGCTAAACGCATATTGCTCTGTCTTCGCATAAACACATCAATGGAATAAAGCAAACTAACCAGAAATGAAGTACTCATTGTTACATCATTACAACAACAACGGCCCTTATCAGTAATGTTAAGGTTAAGATTATCAAATCAGCTGGCTGTACCAGCCTCACCCAATTAAAAAAATTGATTTAGCATTTAGGTGATAGGTAGCTCGACACTAACATTTTGTTGCAAAAGATAAAGCAGGACCACCTTTACCCCTCCTCTCTTTCGAGAGGAATCACTAATTGTTTTGCTTGGAGTAAACTACTTACCAAAATTTTTGCTGGTTTATTTCAGGCAATCTATCTAGGCCGTTTTTTTACCTTTGTGTGATGCTGAAGGCAGATCCCTCTTTAGTTGGAGATCGCTTAAAATTCGCTAGCTAGCAATTAACTTTAAGTAAATTAGTAAAGTCTTAATAATGATCCAAAACCCATATTAGGGGGTGCCGAAGTGACTTTTTGTTCATATGATGTGTGTGTGTCTTTAAATGGGACACCTTTGATATAGGTATTGCTTGCTGCATTCTCCTTTGTATTGCATCATTATTCAGTACACAATAAAGAATCTGTTGTGTTTTAGGCTTAACATTTTTATTATTGCGTGTCTTTTACAACCGCCTGATCAAACACAAGAAGGTTGAAAGCGGTCGTGGGTTATTAACATGGTGTAACTGATTGTTGTATTGTATTTTACGGTATGGTGTTGGTGATTGTTTTTAAGCAATTTTTCTATTTATCATAAATATTTATGCTATAAAGCGCAATTCTGTCTGTCTGTCTGTTTTAACTCTAAAACTGCTACAGGTACAAGCATCAAACTTGGCATAACTGATCACCATCCTATGGTGAGTGTCAGTGTTGGTGACATCATGATGACGTCATGATCAAAATTATTTGTTTAATTTGCATTACTTGAGAGAGGACAACTGCTTTTTTCTCAAACGAAAATCAGTTTCCGACTTACCACATTACAAAAACTTTCATATGCTTGGGGTCTAGAATGACCTCACAATCAAAGAGTTATTGCACAATCCAGTTTTTTTCCAAAAAAGTACACATTGCAGAAACGCGATAAACGCTTTTTCAGGACATATTAATAGGGTGCTTTTGATAAAAACAATTTTACAACAATTAAAGCTTATTTGACTATGCTGCGATCACTTCTTTAAGCTATCTAAGCCAAGCATTTTTCTTCTTTTTTTTGCCTGCACGCTTAGAACTGGCTCTACTATGTCATAATATGTATCGCACGATCGACACAAATCGTTCGCTACCGCAGATCATAATTACATAAAGATGTTTTCAAAAATTACACCTTTGATTTGCAAAATCAGTTAACTAAAAAACTGATTTGTGATCTCATTTCTCAACTGATTTTCAAATTTTCGTCAACAAATTAAAGGCGATTTTGATAGTGTATAATATGGACAATTAATATTAGTTTTTATGCGGAAAAATTAAATTTAAAATCTGTTGTGTAACTTTTTAACCCTCCCAAAAAAGTGGTAAACTGACTTGAAAACAGATAACTCTAATACAAAATTGTAATGATAAGGTACTAACAATTGCTGTTTTTTGAAAGCTTAGGAAATTTGCTTTCCAGCAATATATGACTCCATTTACTTAGGCCTAAGGATTAGTTTATAATGGCCGATAAAAAACTGGTTGCCATATATCATGTTTCATTTTTGTTGAACAATTATCCTTCCTGACCTAACAAACTTGTAATTCTTAGACAAAGTTTGTTGTTTGGTACATTTTGAAGTTTACAGTTTGCTTTTCCTCACAAGCATAGTTCTTTTGCATTATCTGTCGACGCTTTCAAAAAGATTTATCAAAAATTAAAGTCTCTAAATGTTTATGAAATGTAAGTCTATCGGTTAAAAACACACAAAAATTTAGTGCCTGCAGTTCACAAAATTGCAATTTCCAGAAAGACTAACTCCTTTGATACATTTTGGCTGTTCTTTCTTGATAGCATGAATGTTTGGCATTATCCATCAAATTATGCACAAAGATTTATCAAAAATGCAATCGAAAAATTTTAATATGTAGCCTACTCCAAGCAAAACACTTAGTGATCACCCAAGGTAAAGATGAGTGAGTAAAGATGGTCCTTTCTTATGGTTTGCAACAAAATGTAAGTGTCAAGAAACATATGATCTAAATGTTGAAGCAATTTGCTTTTCAATTGGGCGAGGCTGGCGTATCCAGCTGATTTGATATTCTTAACCTCGACATTATTAATGGGGGACCCCGCTATTGCTATGACTTAATAGGGAGTGTTTCATTTGGGGTTGGTTTGCTCTTTGCATGGCGGCGTTTATGCCAGGGCCAAGGAACATGCACGCAGTCAGAGACGTTAGTCCATGTGAATTCGCCTACCTAACGAAAAGGTGGTAAGTAGCGATCCTAATATTTAATGGCTTAAAACGCACTGTGAGGTCATAATGTTAAATGGCATCACAATGCTAGCCACTACAGTATTTAGTAAAAACAGCAGCAGACAGCAAAACTATCCATTATCATTTCGATTGCGAGCATAAATGGTAAAGCCCATTACTGAGTTTGTAATTGCAAGGATACCGCTACAAAACACTAATCTTTAGGTAGAAGTTGGGAGATTTGAATTAGGGGCAAAGTTAAAGGTCATAAAATCCCAAATTTAAGAAAAGATCAAAATTAAACAATAATATCATCAATTTTTAAAACTGGATTAAGAGGGAATGTTTTTGTTTGAAAAGAGCTTAATAGGCGTCTGTTGCAATAGATTATATGACTTAAAAATAAAGCCATGGCCCCTTTTCAAGCTATGGCCGAATTAAAGCAAACAGCGCAGGAAAAAAATCTTTTTCAGAAATGTTGATACGGAAGTGGAGCCACCCGATTGTCAAACAGTCTACCAGTAAATAGCTCATTCTTTGTGTGTCAAAACAACCATCATTGGGATGATACCATCAATTTTCACTATATTTCAGCCCGTCCTTTTAAAAACTATAAATGGTAATTTGTGACATAATTCTTTTTATCTAAATACTTCCAGCCTTGATTAATAGACCAATATGATCACCATTACATGTACAGTAACTGGCTTATATCTACTAAAACATTTCGTAGTGGCTCTAACAAATGTTTATACCGTGAATCCGGCACAGCTGCATTAACTAATAAGTTTTAAATCGGCACGGGTGATAGTATGCCCTGCCGGGGTAAAATACTTGGAGCAAACATGTTTCCTATATGGCTTGATAATAGCTTTATAGAGCTACCAGAATCAAACCTGAAAATTTGGGAAAAATCAAGGAATTATTTAACTTCTATTAACACACCTATGCAAGGAAAGACGAATATGAATGATAATCCGTAGCCAGCAGGGACTTGAGAAAGTTTGAGGGGAAATCAAAATTAACAACGTTACTGTGTTAAATCGCACCACATGGAAGATATTATTGGTATTTGGCTTTATAATAGCTTTATAGAGCTACTCGGGTCAAATCAAATATTTGGAGAAAAGCAAGGACTCTTTTTGCTCCACAGGGCACGTCACGCAGGATAAAAAGAACATGGTACATAATGCGTAGCCAGGGAGGACTTGAGAAAGTTGAAGGAGAAATAAAAAAACAATGTCACTGTCTGAAATCGTTCCACACAAAAGACTGCTTTGGTATTTTGCTTCGGAATAGCTCAATATTATGAATGTGTTCCTTATTTCCAAACTGACACTGATAGGTGAAACCGGCATTGCCGGCTGAACCAACACAATCAATTCCGACGTTACTGATGGGAGACCTGCGGGTGACACCGTCGTATATACTATAAAGCAACGATTTTTTCTTGTGCTGATCCGCTGCCTGTAAAGGTATTTATGTGCATACTTTACAATGTAATAAAATCCCAAGTTTAAGAAAAAAATCAACATGAAATCATAACCCTAACATTTTGTAAAACTGAATTTAGAAAGACCATTTGTTTGAAAATAATTCTGCCTGATGTGCTCTAACTGAAACATGGTGAATGATTTTGGGGATGCCGTAGCCGTTTTTGTCCCTATGCCTGAAACAAGACAAATAGCGCAACCAAAAGAACTTGATATCACAAATATAAATAGGAAAGGGGCAGCACCAAATCGCAAAATAGGCTAACCATTAAATAGTTTATTTCTGTAGTTATGAAAGCAACAGCCATTTTGCCGCTATAGTCAGTTTGAATTGTGTTGCAATCCCTTCTCCCTCTCAAGTATTAACGATAATTTGTGGCAAGATTTTTTGTGAGCATTGCCAGTCATGATTAGGAGAATGCGATGATCACAATTTCGTGTAGAAGAATTGTGAAAGTGCATAAAACTCATTAACTTTTTGCTACTGCTCACACAAACGCCCGATGAGTGAAGCTGGCGAAGCAGGTTGAACCGAAATACTAAACCCGGACATTACTGATGGAGGGCTCCTGGCGGAAGACACTGGCAAAGCCGGCTAAGTTGTGATAAATTGTTGTTTTCTACAGTGTGATATTGGTGATTGTTTATGAGCAACTTTTCTATTTATCACAAATGGACAAAATGAAGATTAAACCACAAACAATGGCAACTAAATAATAAACACTAGAACGGCGAGAAAAAAACTGCAGCTAGAATGGCGGTGGTGTCGAAATCGACACCAGTTGCTTTATAAGCCTGATATGTAAAGCATATGCTTGTATTTTGATACATATTAAGAAAAAAAGCTAGGAGAGCACGATATGACAACATAAACAACAAAAATTTCAAAAAAGTTAGTATAATTACTAATTACAATTAGCATTAGCAACTGTAACGGAAATCGACTTATCCAAAATAGCATAGAGCCGTAAAGGAAAAATTGTTTTTGTTTTGTTTATGCCACTTATTTTGATGAATAAGCATGGCATTCGGTAACCTTGTACGATGCACTTCCACATTTTCCGCATGTGGGTTGTAGACAAAGCCGGCAAGTTGTAACCGTTGCATTATTGCAATTTTTTGAAAAGCATTTTCGGCGTTTGCCTAAACGGCTCTCCAATGGAATATCAACTCGAAAAGATGTGTTTTTTCGCTGTGCCACATAATTTTGTTTTAGGCCTTCTATGAGATCCAAAATGAAATCACGGCGACTAACTTTACTTCCAGTTGTTTTCCGGAAAATGATCCAGGCGTTCAAGGCAGCTATGTCTAGTACGTTGGTCCATACAGCTAATGGCCATCTCCTGCTTGCAGAATGCGTCGTATATTGTCTGGCCATTTGATCGAAAATATCAACCCCGACTTTGTTTTTATTGTAAAAGTGAATTACAAGGGGCTTCTTTTTTTCAGTATTGTCTGTACTAGGTGCATTGTGCATGGTGGACAACAAATTCACATTTTTTTTCTTCTTGCATTGGTAGTTGACAAATAAGCACTCATTCTGTTCATTGTAGTAAAATTTGCTGCCATACATGTCATTTTCACATTTTGTCATTTCTTTTGTCAGGCCCTTGTTGTTTCGTACCGTCCCAACGATTGTCATCTTTTTTTGTTGTAATAAGCTTGCCACATGAACACTAGTAAAAAAATTGTCAGTAGTTACGTTGTAACCAGCTTTGTTATGAATGCTCTCAGTAAGTCTCATTACAACATCTTCAGCTAAGGGCTTACCGTTGCGCTGTTCTTTTTCAAAAGCACCTAGATAAGGTAAAAGATTGTATACATACTTGGATTCTACTTCCGTCATCACCCAAAATTTCATATAAAATTTGTCCGGTTTATTGGGCATAAAGACAATGAAAGGACATCTATTTTTCATTGGAAATAATTGCTCATCTATTGTAAGACTCCATTGTGGGGCAGAGATGAACTTGCAATTAGCTACAAACTTTTCCAGTGGTTCTCGAACATGAACAAACTTGTCATCAGCTAGCCTCTGGCTTCGACAATCTTTGTTGTCAAATCTGATATAACGTTTCACCTCTCGAAAACAATCTCTAGGCATAGTATCGCCAAACAATCTAGGGCCGTATGTTTTGTTCCACAGAAAGTCAATAGAATGATGTTTACCGTATATTCCCCGAGCGTATTGCAATCCAATAAATGCTTCTAACTTGTCCAGTGACAGAGTAAAATCAGGATTAATTTTGGTTGCTTCTCTACATGTGTGCACTTGAATAGATTTCAACATGTTATTATCCACGAACAATTTCCAGCAGTCGTAAGCACCAGCAGCAGCCCTATTTCGTACTGCTGGATGAACTCCTGTTTTTATACGAAAAATGTTAGGAGCATTTGCTTGTCCCGGTCTGGCTCTAAGTAAAGGATTCCAAGTTACACCATTTTTAGCTTGTTGTTGACCACTTGGATTCACTGCCAAATCTTCCTTCTCATCTTCAGAAGAGGAACTGCAGTTGTCTTCGTCATCAGAGCAGTTAGGCTGTGGAGGGAGATCTTTTCTATCGCTAGCGTTATCACTAGCTTGGCTTTGTAAAAATGCTTCAGGGACATCAACATCGTCATCAGAAATATCTGAATACTCAAGCAAGTCATTCGCTTGTTCAACTGTGTAGAAGCACTGAAATTTGTCAAAAGACATAGTTACTAACCTACTGTATCGCAAAAACACTACTGCTTACAAAACTACAACTGCTCTATTGATTATTACGAGTCGGAACGAGAAAAGAGAAAACAATCATAATGACGCTAACAGTAGGAAATGAAATACAGCCGGAGAGTGCTTACGCGTCAGAAAACATGTCGGCATGATAAACTGCATGTTATGTCGAATTCGACACCTTCGCAGTTAGAGGTATATTCTCAATTTATATTTTAGAGAGAAAATCTTATTTAAAAAATTTAATCAATTTATCATTTATGGTCACTTTTGATAATTCTCAGGTAATTTTAGAGCGTACCTTCAAAAACAAAAGGAGCGGTTACAACTGAAAAGTAGGGGTCGTGTCAATTTCGACACCTTCGCCGTTCTAGTGTTAAACCAAGAAAAGCAATTTACAATGGCACATCTATATCTGTATTTATATCTGTTCAGAAATAGACCAACCAAATTAAGCTATGTAAACCAAACGAAAAATGAAACGATTAAAAATTTTGATATTTACCCAACAGTTTTGTGACGCAAACAATTTATTTGTGAACGGTTGGCTAATAATGCGAAGCTTTTTGTCAATTCAGTCTAAAATATCGTTCGCGTCTCTTTGGTCATGACAAGAACGCACAAAGATATGGCTATATTTCTTTGTTTGATCTAACGATGAGTTTTTTTAAAAAGGATAAGTTATGCAGATTATTGGGACCTTGGACAAATGAAGCATTGTGTCAGACTGACATATCTGTTATTAGCAGTTTTATGATTTGTTTTAGGCATGGTTCACAAAGCATCAATGCAACAAGGGCAGTGTTTACCCTCGGTGAGTTGTGCAAGCGTCTCATGCAAGTTTATTTTGAAGACGTTTGAAACGAGTGGAATTCTGGAGGAGATTGGTAAAGTCACGTACGTAACCTATGGCAATACCAGTACCCACACAATTCTGTAGATTGCTTGGCAAAAATATTAGTCCGTTACTGATTGGGGCTCTTCGGACGACGCCCTTGTATATACTATAAAACAAAGATTTTTTCTTTTGCTGATATGCTACCTGGTAAGGTATTTATGTCATTTTTGTCCTTACTCTACAGTCTACAGCATTGTATTGAAATCCCAAGTTTAAGAAATAATCAACATAAAACTATAACCATAACAATTTGTAAAACTGAATATGGAGAGAGCAATAGCCGCTTTTGTCGCTATGCCGGAAATAAGACAAATAGCGCAGCCAAATTAGGAACTTCATATCACAAATATAAGTAGTAAAGCGGCAGCACCACATAAGAAAATAGGCTTACCAAGGAATAGTTTTTTCTTTAATTGGTGAAAGCAACCAACATTTTGTCGCTACAATCAGTTTTGGTATGTACAATCCCTTCTCTCTCACAAGTATTAATATTAACAACAATTTAAGGCAAGATTCTTTGTGAGCATTGCCAGTCATGATTAAGAGAATATGATGATCGCAATTTTGTATGCAACAATTGCGAAAGTGCATAAAAATCATTTCACTTTTCACTACTGCTCACACAAGAGCCCCATGCGTGAAGCCGGCGCATCCGGTTGAACCGAAATGCTAAACCCCGTCATTACTGATGGAGGGTCTCTGCCCGGCGACGCCGGCAGAGCCGGCTAGTGAAGATATAACCAAAATAGAAATTGCTAAGGAAAAAATAGCTTGTGATGACGATGATGCAATTTTTTTCCAAAAGCAGATTTTTGATATTTCTGACGATAGCAAAACTGATGAAAAAGATTGCGAGCTCGCTAAATTAAAAGAATCATTTAGTCACGAGTTAAAACAGAAAACCTAGGGACTGAGCCAAAATCTCGTTCGTGGTTGGTCGTGTAAGCTGGTAGCACGGTTGCTGCCAGGACTAAGCAAGCAGGCTAATCTGGAGGCGTGAAACATACGGTGCGCGGGAGAACAGCCTGTGGAACAGATTTGTGTGGTCCGCTCAGATTCTCCGATCGTTTTCGCCGAAACAACACTGAAAAAGTTGAAGAAGTAAAAGTTGCACCGTGGCGTATAAAAACTAAATGCAGGCAGTGGACGGAAAATTTTGCATCTGCGACATTATTACACAACCCATTACACCTTAATACGCCAATTAACGCTGCTGCTAAATTGTCAACGGCTTTCTCAAAATACCAAGTAAAACCTCAGCAATGGCGCTTGTAGTGGAGTTAAATATTATTTATTGTTGCAAGCCAACGTGAGTGAAGACTCACTTTTCAGGAAAATAAATTGAGACCAATAAACACTGAAATGAAAGTAATGAAAATATGATAAATTAAAGCTGGCAACAATAAAATATTAAAGTCGACTACAAGTGTCCTAGTTAGAATTTATCTGTTACTTTAAAAGTCAACAGGCTATACAATCTTTAATTTTTGTTTAATTTTTAAAATACCAATAATTTCGCAACTAGATGATGGCTATTATCTTCGCCACCTGTCAGTTGCAGTACCAAAGCTTCAACACCGGCAATCTATCAATGGGTAATATTTTATAGAAACTGCTGCTCCTACTGCTGTACAACCGATAACTGCAACAATGTAACTGCAACTGCTGACAACGGAGAGTGCAGTGGAACTGGAACCGTTGTTTTCAAAGCATGGCTGATGGTTGTGACCGCATTAATGTCTCTTCTGGTTGTTTTTCTCTCTCAGTGAACAGCATTTGTTTGACGAATATGTTTAAAGCCATAAAACTGCATTAACACCAATGTATTGATACTTGTATTGTGTATATCTTGTAATGAATTACAATGCAAATTAAAATAAAAACAGGAATTGTGAACTACATAACGTGAGAGTTGCATATGGTTCTCTGGTTAGAGAATTGAACATTAGTTGCTACTTTAAGAACTTTGCTTTCTCTGCGTAAAGCGATAACAAATACATTGCTATAGCCGCAGTATTTAAATAACTCCACGTTGTCAAAATTCCTGCATATGGCAAGCCAGGGCCAAAATTGTAGGAATAGTTTTTAATTGGCTAATTCGGCAAGAAAGGTGACGGTGGCTTCAAAATTTTCCTGTAAACTTCCCGATGTCCAGCTACATCCGTTAACTTTATTGATTCGATTACAAACCAAGTCGGTGGCCCAGAAGTCATTCAGCTTGTGCAGTAAAAAGTGGGAAATTCCGAGTCGTTTGCTTTCGTTAAACCAACCCTGCAGAAGTCCGTTAATACCAAAATCCATTGACTGAAAATAATTTGATTATTTGTTTGGGAAAGCCAGTAATTAAAACGCAAAAGCTCGTGTTCTTGTTTGCTAGATGAAAATGCTGGCTTGAGTTTACTAATACATGCTCCGTGTTAGAGTGTTTTTTTTTAATAATAAAAAGAGACTTACATGATGTAAATAACTTGCGGGTAAAATGTAGGGAAAACAGTTAAAAATTAAATCTGCAAGACCCACGAAACCTCGAATAGCCAAAGTTTTAATCTCACCTCTTTTCAAACGCAGAATGCACATCTTAAATTCGGTAAAACTTATGCTTTCCAACGGTTTTGGGATCTCAGCCAGCAACTGCTTCAATAGAGCAAACACCATAGGATATATCGGGAACTAGAAAAGTAACTGCTATTAAGGGATTTTCTCTGCGATAATAAAACCGAACTTATTGAAATTTACACCCAGCAACCTTAGAATATTGTCAACCCTTTTAGATAGTATCCTCCAATAGCCGAAGTTTTACCCTGGTTCTTTGTAAACGGAAAATACGCATTTCAAATTTGGTAAAACTTTGCTTTCTAGCTGTTTCGGAATGGCAGTTAGCGACGGCTTTTAATACATCAAACACCATACGATATGTTGGGAACCAGAAAAAGTGAACCGTTGAATGTTAAGATTTTTCTCGGCAATAATAAAACGGCATTTTTTGAAATTTTACATGCAATATCCTTAGGATATTATCAACACTTTTAAATAGAATCTAAAAAACCGGTTGTAAATTATGTAAGTATTGTCAAATTCAAAACAAAGTCTCAAAAAAATGAAATATTAGAAAAAAATTGTGCAAGTAATTCTTGACTAAGGGCTTTGTGACGTTGTAGTTGTGTTTGCATTAGGTGTTTTAATAAGATGGGAATCCTTTTTACAGAAATAAAGTAACCCAGGCTCATCTGGAGGAGGCTACACCACAATTCATCAAGAAGGATAAATGGTTTCCGAAAAGTCCTGCCTGCAACCCGATGGATTATGCCAGATGGGACTCTTTGAAGGAGAAAGTTTACCGAGGAGTGCAGATATATTGATATGACATACAGTACATTTATTGTAGATATATGATATACATTTAATTGATAACCTAAATACAATAGAAATCACTAGGCTTTGATTTAACTAAAGGTTCAATAATCTCCGACATTGTTGTCGCATACCAGTGTCAAAGTAACATCCACGCCCAAAATGACTGGGAATTGTAAACGTTCACGCACAAAGCAAAACATATAAAATCAACGAGGCAAAAATACATTTGCTTTTGATTTGTTCATTATTATTTCAACCGTAAACGAATTTTAGTGAACTAGAGTGCTCTTACTTAACTGAGGTTGTTGAAATATTCAGTAAAAATTCTTGGTGGTATAAACGTGAAATCGTTAATAAATTTTGAGCAATATTGTCTACTTTTTAGTAATACATGTATAACGGTTATGCTGCCAATAATTGCTTACCATACCGGAAATAAGAACTACAGTATTTTCTCTGCGCTGCAACAGCTTAGGCCAACGTTTGAGAAAGTCTCTACTACACGACTGATCTCTATTTTGGCGTGAGTGTTGTAAAGGCTTCGCAATGTTATAATCAAAAATCATTTTTAACGAATAACATTTCTTGACAGCGGAAGACAGTGTTTCCTCAAACAAAAGCCAGCCTTCAACTTACAAAAAATTTTATGCTTTTAGGTTCTAAAATGACTTACAATTAATGCTTAATTGGAACATTTGTTCTCGGTATCTTCTGGAAAACTACTGATTGCAGAAACTCGATTAACCGCTTTTTGCCAAAAACTAACAATTGCACTTTCGATAAAAAACTTCAATAACAATTTATGATAATTGGCGGTTAAGCAACCAATATTTTTACCCATTTTAAGTCTTTCAAACATGCATCATCTTTTTTTTCTGTACGCTTCAAACTCGCTTATATGTCACAATGCTGTCTGGCACGATCAAGATAGCCTTTCGCTAACGCAAATTATATTCGATTTATTATGTTATAAAGACAATCTAGGCGCTTTATATCCATGTTCACAGGAATGACGTGGTTATTTCACAAAGTAATAGAATAGCAAATAACAAAATTACTATAAACTCTTCGAGTAGTACACTGCACAAATCATAATATGATGATTTTTTCAAAATATGCCACATTTTCACAAAATTACTTTACTTGAAAACTTTTTTGATAAATTAAAAGTTATTTCAAAGGAATTTTGATGATATATTATTTGCATTGTAACTATTTTTTGTTTATACTGAAAACATTGTACTTCAACTCTTTAAACTCAAGTTTTCACCTCCACAAAAACTGGGTTTATGAGTGAAAACAAGTAAATTTAATAAAAAAGTTATGTAACAGTTAACCCTTTTTCGGGCGTTTTTTTGTACGGCGCGACACTGAAAATGGTAATTTTTTAAGGGAAAATACATTTTTTAATCCAAAATGTAAGGAGCTATAACTTTTGAATGGATTAACCCTATTAAGGCCGGGCTTTTTTTTGCTTTCTATGTCCGGGGGGGGGGGGGGGGTCGATTCGACCCAACACTTTGGCAGCTAATAACTTTTGAACCGCTCACAATAGCGATTCCGTTTTTGCTCAGATAGATGCAGAATTTATTTTTCAATCTAATTATATAGTTTTGGTTATGATCAGATTAATAGCGTACAAGTTATTGCAAATTAAATGCACAGCATTAAATTTTCGATTTTCGACTGAAATTAAAATGAAGAAACGGCCGGCGAATTTTCGTTTTTCGTAGTGTTTGCCCTTCGACGTTGTGGTTGTGCGAGCGCCTAAGCGAAATTTATCAATGTCAGCTACCAGGTAAAAAGTTCAACAACTTGTCATCAATTTTCCATTTTGCTTTTTACGGGAAAGTTACCAGCCGTGATGTTTGTATAACATTTCTTATGTTGGACTACTCGCCATACGCCATATCTCCAGCTAGATTTTTGTAATTTGAATTGACTGTTTGTAAATGTGAAACAGGGTGTCAAATAGCATTTCAACGACAAAAATTTCATAGCTTTATGAAATTATTACTTTTTTCATTTAGACAAAAGATGCAAGCTATGCTTGCTCATCAAGCATAAATATTTTTATCGATCAAGACATAAATCTCATTCAAATTAAGGAATGCTCACGAATCATATGGCTCTTTTATTCTTTCCTCTCCCTTATACGACGTTTTTGTAAGCCCCTCCCATCCTTGTATGCAGACTTAGACGATTAAATTTTTTTTAGCATTTTCAAATTAAATTAAACTTAGATATAGAGCATTAATGTTTTTCTCAAATTAGGGTAGAATAAAATGAGAGCTTTTCTGATTATCACAAATTAAGTGGAATCGGAATTAGAATTAGAGCTTTCCAGTTTTTCTGGAATTAGTTTGAAATTTTAATTACCAAGCGAATTTCGATGCCATTTAAACATCTTCGCAAAACCACTTTGTATTTGCGACAATTCTAAAACTTTTTCATTTTTGCCATCAAATCATTGTGAAGACCTTTTTTCTTTTTGGAGATCACCTAATTTCGATTTTGATTTTCGGCCAAACTTTTCGCAAATAATAAAAAAGTTCTTGTCCTTTTTCAGATTCGACTCTACGGTCAGGAACTTTTCTAAAACTAGATTAAAATTGAAATTAGGGATTTTTTATATTACACTACAATAAGAGACTTTTAGTTTTTTTAAATTAGAATTAGCGACTTTTTGCTGTAATTTACCGAATTAGCCAGCTAGAATTAATCAGTTGTCCAAATCTGCGTATGTAACGAGTTGCATAAAAAAGTGCTCAAGCAAACTTAAGTTTTGGATTTGCTACAAAAACCTGTGACATCGAATGATTGTAAACTTTGATTCTTTTTAATAGCAAGTTTGTCCTACAACGATATGTCTATGTAGCCTATCTTTTATCCCTCTCACTATGATAACACCAATACGGCAGTTTTGTTTCCCTCTGGAGGCGTTCTATGATATTTATACGGTCCTTACAATTTTATATCCCACTGGGATCAATTATAATGTCACCAATTTGAGCTTTATCATCGTAACTTGTGCTTTGAGGCGTTAGTGAATTTATAGCTATTAATTAAAAAATCTCTTGCAATTAACAGAATACATTAGAAATGTGAAACAAAATAGGCTATTTCTGGATTAGCTAGTACGCAGTCATGCTGTTTCTGCTTATAATTTATCGTCTAATACGAAAATACGGGAACACTACATTAAATTTACGGGTAATATCAACAATACATATATCATCGTCAAAAGCAGCAATACGCTTGTATGCTTCAAAAACAACTACGGCAGTGCAATTTTATCCGTAAGTGTAAGCCTAACAACATTTTAATCTTGCAAGGAGAAATCTCAAATGCGAATAAAACGCTTATTGCACAAAGGCTTTGCGCATTTTTGGCCCTGGCTCAGTTGCTTATAAATTTTGTTTTTCTTTTCTTTTGATCGTTTTCCTTTAGTCTTACTGATACATGCATCGTATCGCCTTCGTTTTTGACTTTGATGAGGAAAAAAGCCACTTAACGTTTTTACATTTTGGAGGATATTTTTTTCCCCAGCACTATCTCAATTTTGCGAACCACAGAAGACTTTATACCAATTAAAGTTGGTTGTGCTATATGTGGGTGAATCAAAGACATAGCTAGATTAAATCCGAAATCTACAGATTTTATGTTTCGAGGCTGCAGATCGTTGTTCATTGCATACCGGTATATCGTGCTGGCGTTCACTCGACATGTGTTCAAAACGTATCAAAATGCATTCATAGTTCAGCGCTTTGATTTCGATGTACAACTGTAGTACCCATTTTTTTGGTCAATGATGTCTGTTTCGCCTTTTGAAAAGTCGTATAGTTTGTAAATAGCGGGCTTGCTTTTGTTGTCATCTTTTGTAGTTGCAAGTAGCGGTGGCACTGTTCACTTTTTGCTTTTACCACATACGAGTGTAGATTTAATATGACGTTATTCTTTTCCCAATAAATCTCGTATGAGTTTGTTTCTCGGTCTTTGATTTCTCTAATTTCGGCTGGAATTGTTTTTCTATTTGATTGTAAAGTTCCTACAGAAGTTTTTCCGCGGTCAAGCAGCCACAGCGCCATTGGTATTGAAGTATACAATCTGTCATATAATATGCTTCTTGCCACTAAATTTGTGTGGCATTCCAAATTTTGAAATAGATGTTTTACTGTTTGGGTCGTTCCAGGAGTGTAGTAAGATGTCGGCTCTGCTTTTGGCTTATCAGAATACACAACAGTTGAAAAGGCAAATGGATAGCGAAAAGCATTGATTGATTTATACAGCATTCCATACTTGGCTGGTTTGCTCGGATTAAATTGTTTGAAACTGATTTGTGTTCTTGTAGGATAAAAAGTATCATCCAGCGACAAATAATCATTAGGAACTAGAAATTTCCCACAGTTTTTGTTAAATTCTTCAAAAATTTTGCGAAAAGCTGCAAATCTATCGTATTGCTAAGGAGTAGAACGCGTTGTATGATCATCAAGTAATATGTGGGCAATCAAAAATTTAAATCTATTCCTTGACTTAGCTGCACTAAAAACTGGATTGCCAAATATTTCACGGAACATCGCATTAGTGCTTTGATGTGCTTGTCCTAGTAAGCCTCGCATGTAAATCATTCCAATTAGTGCCAATGCTTTCGAAGGTGGTTCTGATCCCTAACATAAAAGATCTTTTTATTTTTCACACCCGACTCTTCGGTCAGGAACTTTTTCGAAATGAGATTAGAATTGCAATTAGGAATTTTTCAAATTAGATTAGAATTAGCGACTTTTGGCTGCAATTCACCGAATCAGCCAACTAGAATCACGCATATTTAGTTGTCCAAGTCTGCGTGTGAATGTGACGGGTCATATGAAAAAAGTCCTCGGGCAAACTTCAGTTTTGGATTTGCTACAAAAAGCCTGTTATATCAAACGATTGTAAACTTTAATTTGTTTTATTATCAAGTTTGTGCTACAACAATAGACCTACGTAGCCTATTTTTTATCCTCTCCCCCATAATAACACCAATACTCCCCCATAATAACCCGCCAGAGCATTTTGTGCGGCCCTCCAAACTTATACAAACTTCCATGAATTCAATTCAGTAAGAAAGGGTTGGCCGCACTTGCCGTATTGAAGAGCCAAAAACGATAGAAGCCATCATTGCAAGAGCCGCTACGCAATTCTTAGTTTGAACTGACGCATTTTCCGTCCAAATAAAGAGTGATGATCTTTGTTTTTGGACGCCATCATTATCAAAGCCCTGCAATACGTCTTTGCAAGAAGTTATTGCAAGATTTTAGGCTATTGCAAGCTCTTGCATTGCATACAGCTATTACAAGATTTTACGCATTGGCTCTCGGCGAATTCTTGAATGGTCGATGCGGCCCTCGGCTAACTCTTGAATGGTCAATGCTACCCTCCAACTAAAAAGTTTGCCCATCTCTGGTTTAGAAGAATGGAAATGACAAGACGATATTTGAGTCAGCATTCAATCTTATAATGTTGTGACAGTTGACGCAAGCTGTAGTTTGAACTTTAAACGTAAACTTCAATGCAAATGCCGTTCTGCTCGGCCATGCAGCAGGAAACGTAATGCTTTTACCAGAGGCGTCTTTATAAAAGTGGATAAAAGAACACGGAAAAAAATCTTCATTTGCTTTTGGAAGTGTGTAGATGTAGAATACAAACACATTGCTTTTGTCACGCGGTCAACAGAAAAATATTTTGGTGTTGGTCACAAACTCAGGAGATATTTCACAGTTCCTTCTCCCCTTAAAAAAAATTAAATTTTGTGATTCACGATTGGCTTTTTGCGTTTTGGATTTGTATTTGCTGATAAAAATTCGGTATTCAATTAATTACTAACAGCTTACTCGTAAAGCAACGGAAATCAAGTTTTATAAAACTCCTAAATTAAATTTTGCTAACTGTCGCCCTGCGTCCCTTAGTCTACCACTGCATATTTTCCATCCAATAAAAATTGCAAGTGCGCTCGTTGCTCTCCCACCAACGAATCCCCAATTTTAATTGGTAACAACATTACAAATCATTATGAAAAGCGCAAACTATGTTATCACGCCGCCAAATTTATTTTCTGGCTTTGCGCTTGAAAACAATTCTTTTTGCTTTGTTGCATTTGTCAAGTATCAAAATTACGAAATATTTGCTTGCATTACTTTATCGGTAGGTTATGGTCTAGCGTCAAGAAGGTATTATTTATTTAACTAAAAGTTACAAAATAGCCGTGTATCTGAAAACACTTTGATGTTTTTGGCTTGTCAAATTAAGAGTTGCCATTCACAGCGAAAAGGTTTTGAGAAGAAAGATTTCTAAGAAACGGTACAGTTTTGCAGTCAGTGCTTCACTTCAAACAAGCTCTGTGGTTTACGTAGCTCGTCACGGTTTTGCGTGTGCGCTCTTTCTCCTTTTTTTCTTTATTATACAAAAGCAATCGATGAAGAAATTTGCCCGAGTGGGTTTCGAAATTGCTATGTTTAAGTCAAAACTACAAAGAATATCTTTGTCAGTTTATAACCAACCAAAAGCCAGATAAATTTTAGGAAAAGTCAAAAAATTTCAAACATTTATCTCAAGCGGTCGCTAAGTTACAACAGTTTTCATTTGCTGTGGGTCGAATCGACCCCCCCCCCGGGCCAAATAGGGTTAAGATGATCTCATTCTGTTTTCTGTAGGTTGTAGATTCTTCAAATTCTTTAGATCCTTCCAACTGAGTAAAATCCTATTTCCTATTTATGTTTTTATCTTTACTTTTTTAGCTATACTTGTTCAGGATATAGAACTTCTCAAAACAATGTCCGAGTCAAAGTCCAACGTCGCACAGTGGACAATACGTAGGTTCTCACTCAAGTGCCAGAATTTTGCGAGTCCTTACCTTTGCAGTTGCCTCTTAACACAGTTTGAAAACTACTCTTTTGTTGTATCTTCTGATAAAGTTTCAAGCAATATTAAAAAAATTTATTCATAAAAATTTTCAAATTACTTAGGGGCCTCAAAACACATCCCGAAAAACTTGCATGGTAAGCAAAAAAAATATATTTGTTGCTAAATACTGGCCTCATTTCAAAGCTTAGGAAATTTTTTTTCCAGCAATACGTAATTTTAAGTAGTTTAGGCTAAGTGGTATGTGATATTTATTGATTAAAAGTGCATATTGTATATTACATCAGTTTAAAACTCCCAAAATTTTTCTTCCTATCTTCAATAAATTAAATTTTAAAAAAATACGTTCTTAAAAAAGACAAAATAAATTTCCAAAATATTACCACTAAAGTTGTTGTTTTGTATCATGTTTCCAAGCAGATAGATCCCAAAATACAAGTCTAAAAGCTATTAGAATTTTGGTTTCTTTAAATCAAAATTTGTTGTATCCTTCTTGTTTCACAACAAATGAAAGGAATGTAAAAAAGCTTCTGCTTTATTTTTAGTGATAAAATATTCTATTGAAACTTAATTTTTTTTCATAGTTTAAGAAAATGTTTTTTAAATACATGATATTACATGATTTAAGCTAAACTATAGCAAGTAATTACCGATCATATTTTAGGTCTAAATCTTACTATATTTAGTACCATTCAACCAAAAGCTCATGGGCATCAGAAAGATGCAAATTGTAGAAAAACTATATTTTAGGTAAGTTTTGATTAATGCACCTTGGAAGCTTAGTTCCTTAGCATCATGTAGCGACTATTTTTAAGAAAATTAGAACAAAAAACAAATTTTGTAGATATTTTTGAGGTAAGGATACTCTATTTTCGACGATAACTCAACACCTACAAAGGCATTACCATAAAATTTGCATATTGAAAAAAATTATGTTTACTATATTTGAAATCCTCAAGAAATAAAGATTTGAGTGATATATAACAATCGATGTAGAAGTAAACAGGAAATAAACATTAAAAAATACTGTGAATTTTGAAGTGTAAAAGTGTTAAACGACACATGAGTTGCTTTCCCCACTGGCGCAAGATCAACGATGCGACACCTGTGTCGTTTCAGCCACAAAGAGGTTAATATTCCTAAAAGCTAAGAAATTTGCTTTCCAGCAATATGTAACGCAAATTGGTTAGGGTTAAACATTGTCTTATAACGGATGATCAAAATTTGGTTGACTTACATATTTTTCACTAGTATTTACTTGAAAAATGTTTCTACTACACACAGCAAACTTGAATTTTTAAAAAAAGTTTGTTCTATGGTATATATCGACTTCGCAAGTATAATTATTTGGCATCATTGATCTGAATTTTCAAAAACATTCATTAAAAAAAGAAGCCTCTAAACATTTTGAATGGTCAGTCAAAAACACTCAAAATTTTTTTGGCTGGGCTTCACAAAATTGCAATTTCTAGAAAAACTAAGTTCTTTAATCGGTGAATTTTTAATAATCTTCTTTAAGACTCTTTGGAATTATCTATTTACAATGTTATAAACATTCATTCAAAAATGAAGTCACTAAAAATTCTAAAATGTAGCCTGCTCCAAGTAAAAAAATTGGTGATCCCTTGGCCAAAAAAGCTGTAGGCTAAAGACAGTGCTATTTTATTTTTTGCAACGTGATATTAGTGTCGAGCTACATATCATTTAAATGGTAAAGCAATTTCTTTTGCGATTTGGTGCATTCGGCTGATTTGATATTCTTATCTTTGACATCACCGATAGTTCGCTGCTATTGTAATCACTCAACCGCGACAGCTTTATTTCGGATTAGTATGTTCTTTGAATTACTGCGTTTATGCCAGGACCAAAAAGTATGCGCGCAGCCACAGACTTTATCCCACACAAATACGCTCACAGTTACGAAAAAAGGGCAAGAAACGATTTAAATATTTAATATCTTAATTCTGAAAATACGTGTCAATCATCTTGACGCTCTATATCACTTTAATATGCTCTGAAGCACATGCTGAATTGAACAGATAAAAGTTTGTTGTAATATAGCTTTGAAAAAAGCTGTTTGAGTCATAAACTTTTTGTGACGCTCTCATCAGTGGCGGTATCGCGTCAAAAGGGAAGATCTAGAGTGAATAAATGTTTTATGTGAATAATTTGGACGTTAGGCAATCAAGACAAGCCAATGATAGCTGTAGTATTGTAAAGCGTGCCAAACAAAGATTTTGTAATAGCGAAATGCCAAAGAAAGCGCAGCAAGAGGCCAAATAAGAATGCCGCGATTATCGAAAATGTTTGAGAGTGTAAACACACGCTTTCTGTCTGCATAACACCGGGCGCGGAGTCTTGATATAAGCAGCCTCTAAGAGATTAAGATGGAAAAAGCTGCGCGCTGCGGCGAGGATTGAAAACCGCTTATTATCATAGTTTAATGCACATTGAGCTTTATCTTCATTCATTCACGCGTATGAGCTCATGCTCGGTTTGCATGTCTTTCGTCAGACTGGGCCACCACGACGGGTAGACTGCTTGGCTCCACCATCTGTCTGCCACATAAAGACGGAAGCATCCCGTTAAGTGCCTTGCCCAAGGACACAACAAGCAAGCTTGCCGGCTTGTTCTCTACACTATCCCTTATGTGCTGAGCGCCCAGCAAGGAAGCTGTGAATACCAGTTTTTAAAGTCTTTTGGTATGACTCGACAAGGGAAATGAACCCCAGGTCTACCGACTGCGAAGCGGACGCTCTAACCACTACACCATCGCGCCGGTTATCTGAAAGATGCTGACCAATGGCAGAGCCACAATTCGGTTTGGTGTCGTTTTGTTTACACGATCTGTGTGGTTGAGAAGTTTGTTAAGAATTAGAAAGTTTGTTAAGAATAAGGACAACTTTAGTGAAAACATGGCAAATAGGACGCAGCCAGGAACTCGATAAATTTGGGAGGCATTTTGTGAATGTTCGCAACCCCCATTTCCCAATAATCTTTATTTTGGTTGATTACGTTTTAAAGAACGATAGTTTTCTTTCGGAACGAGATTTAGCTATGTCTAAAATGATTAACTTTTGATTATTGTTTTCACAACTATCCATTGGATGAAGCAAGCTTGTCTGGATGACCTGATAATTTTAATCTAGACATTATTATTGGGGGGAGGGGGCTGGCGCCAGCAGAGCCGGCTAGTTAGCTTCTATGGTAATCAAGCTTCAAGTGTCTAATCAAACACAAAAATTTGAGGAAAAATTGCACCAATTATACATCATAAAAAAGGAACGATATAACATGAGCAGTCCTCCTTAAGATTGTTTTGCCCTTAAGGAGCTCCCCCAGCCAATGAAATTAATGACTTTGAAGTGTTCAAATAAGAAAATGGTAATACCAAATCATATAGTAATCTTGCAATGCAAATCGCATTCAGGGAATACACCGTATGTACTGGTACAAAGTCGCAATGACATTTGTGAAAACTGATGGAAATTTCTTTTTCTTATCGTAAGAAGTAATTGATGCCTTTGTCCGCCACGACAGGATAAGTTTGAGAAAATAAGCCGGCATTGCAATCAAGCATGAAGAACTATTTCCTCTGACAATTTAATCAAATGCAAAATGTATTAGTATTTTATATCATTCTGTTGCAGAGAATAAAAAGTACACCAAAACCTTGTTGGCGGTACAGAATTTTAATATAGCTTTGAAAAAAGCTGTTTGAGTCATAAACTTTTCGTGACGCTCTCATCAGTGGCGGTATCGCGTCAAAAGGGAAGATCTAGAGTGAATAAGTGTTTTATGTGAATAATTTGGACGTTAGGCAATCAAGACAAGCCAATGATAGCTGTAGTATTGCAAAGCGTGCCAAACAAAGATTTCGCAATTGCGAAAGTTGGAGAAGGCGCAGCAGGAGGCCAAATGCCACGATTATCGAAAATGTTTGAGAGTGTAAACACACGCTTTCTGTCTGCATAACACCGGGCGTCGGGTCTTGATATAAGTAGCCTCTATAAGATTAAGATGGAAAGAGCTGCGTGCTGCGGCGAGGATTGAAAACCACCTATCATCATAGTTTAATGCGCATCGATCATTATCTAAAAGATGCTGACCAATGGCGGAGTCACAATCCGGTTTGGTGTCGTTTTGTTTGCACGATCTGTGTGGTTGAGATCGGTGTGGACGAGTCAATTGCTGTCTTAACCATTGTGGAACATGTTGCTTGATGCGATTCTGTAGTCGTTGAGATATTCGCCCTACGTACCGGCTATCACAGTGGCACTTGTATTCATATATGACAAAACTTTTCTGAATGGCAGGTAGAACATCCTTGCGGGCCACAAGCAGCATGCTCTTAGACGTAAAGACCAAGCGGGTGCTGACGGAACCATAGCAGCTTTCCACGGCGGTTTTGACTCCTTTTACCAAATTTGTTGATGGCTTACCTATCCAAGGAACCCTCAAGTACACAGGACACTTTTCAGGGCCAAATTGCTTAAGGGTGGAGAACTGAGCAATTTTCTTGGTGATCTGAGTGTTGATGATATTTTTAGGATAGCCATTGTTCAGTAATATCTTCTTGATCCGTTCTATTTCTTCATTGAGTCTACGCTTGGTGCAAATCATTAGAGCTCGATGCACCAATGTAGATATTAGACTTATTTTGCGTTTGAGAGGACTAAAGGACTCCCAACGCAAATACTGGCCAGTGAAAGTGGGTTTCCGGTATACACGGGTCTCCAAGCAAACATCTGTTCTTTCCACGTAGACATCAAGAAACGGTAGATATTTCCTTTTGTCTTTTTCAAAAGTAAACTTGAGGGATGGATGAAGGCAGTTAAGTTTGGTCAGAAATTCATCTGCTTCAGCTTCGTGATTGAAGATGGCAAACGTGTTGTCAACATATCTGAAGTATGTTGGAGGCTTTTGCGTTTGAGAAAATAACTTTTCTTCATAATATCCAACGAAGATGTTGGCCAAAGCCGGACCAAGTGGTGATCCCATAGCTACTCCGTCTGTTTGCTTGTACATGGTGTTATATTGAAGCTGAACTCAACTGAGGATGTAGCGCTCTTCATCAATTCAACAAACACGTCCTTTGGAATGACTGGTCGTAGAGGGTTCCGAACAGATTTTGATGGTTTCATCAAGGGGAACGTTGGTGAACGAGCTGGATACATCAAAAGAACACATGAAGACATTAGGGTCGATGTCAAGATTTTGCATGGTCTTAGCAAACGTAAACGAATCTGATATGCAGTGTGACGAAAACCGCTCCAACACAGGTTGTAATAGGCTAGCCAACCACTTGCCAAGTTTATGATGGGGCGAACCTTTCATAAACAGTATTGGGCGAAGTGGAGTGCTTTCTTTGTGTATTTTCGGCAAACCATACATTCGAGGGCCTAAGTGCCGTGCCCCTGCGAAAGATTACTTTAGTGAGCCCGAGAGAAAAAGGAAAATGATGACCATCAGTGAAAAGGTCAAACTTGTGTCCGGATTAAATAAAACAGAAAATATTTCTAATTTTTTCTGTTCTTTTTCCGTCAATTTTTAGAGAAGTAAGTTTTCATAAATATTGGCTCCAAAGGCGCCGGTAATTCTAAATTCTCAACACTTCGAGGTTTTTCACTAATCGCCCTGGGTTCTGATCCCCATTAACCACAATAAACGAGGGAGCACTGTACCTCATTTTTCATATCTGCTGAAAGGAATTCTCTTTTGATGCTGATTAAAGCCAAAGTTGTTAGGCGTTCCTGTAGCATAGATGATCTTATACATGTTTTTATCAATTTCAACTTTAAAAATGACCTCTCACAGCTTGCAATCGAAAATCCGATGGTGAGCAGTAACCTATATGCAATACATAAAGTTGGGAAGACATCCTTCCCAAACTGCATTAAAAATTCAAGAGCATGCTTAGGATTAAAGGGAACTGCATTTCCTCTTGCTTGAAAGAGCATGACAAAATCAAAGGTAATTATATGTTTGGTTTTTGTGCAGTACATAGCAAACTAATTGAAATTATGTAAATAATAATTTCAGTACAAAAGCTGACACAGCAGGATATTTTCTACAAAACATAATCACACCATGCCCTCCAAGCAAGATCCTATCAGATCCATGCATCATGTGTTAGTAGACTTACGATACGAAAAAGCATATATTTTTAACAATTCAATAAAATACAATTTTTGTAATTTCACTCTTTTGATGCTCCCCTACTTTGGATGCCCGGGGCCATCGCCCCGTTCGCCCTCCCCCCATCTGCACGCCACTGCCTACAGTCCAATATCATGTAGCTTTATATGTGCTTCTATGGAAGATAAAGCTTGATTTTGTCCCTTATGTACTGTATAATAGAGCTCAGTATATACATTGTTTTGAGTTTGGATTTATAATGGAACATGTTTATGAAATATGCTTCTGCATCAGTGTGTTTTTCGTATTAAGGTTTTACAAATTACCCACCATATCAACTGACTTTGGTTTTACCCAGCTAAATTGTTATATTGTGCTTAAATTGAGCAAGTTAATATATTTCATAACAGACGACTTGAAGAAAGCTCAACACCAAGTCGATGTTTTAGAAGATATTTAAACATTGGAGTCAATCGATGCTGATGTCGCCAAGCAACCTGAAAAGTAGGTAGGCTATAGTTGTGGCTGCCTGTTGTCGCTATTTTGTACATATTTACAGTCGTAATGTAGTATGCACTGAAATTGTTTCAATTAAGTGTATGTAGTGGCTATATCATACAATAGTTTATAGTTATATATTTAAAGTCAACTGAGATCTATGATGAGGCACAAAAGTACTTTCAATTGTCTATTTTAGAGATGCGAAGCCTACGGCTTGCAGTCCCATTTAAATTTGCTAAAATGTTTGGGATCACCATCCGTATTGACAATTTGTTTTTGCTACCAGTCAGATGTAATTTACTCTGCACATTGTCCGTATATACTGCATGAAATCGTCTTTTAGCAAAAAGATCGTTCTCTTTACTAATATGAATATTTGTCATTGACGTTGTTACTGGTAAATGATTTTTACCGTAGTTTGTGACATATAGTGTACATGTATATTGTCTTACACCTAGAGTAATGTGACGCAATGGCCTCATCAGAGGCTTTGTGCAAAGTACAGTGTTGTACGCTGTTATCTCTGGCCTAGTCCCGCAGCGTGCCAAAACATAATCTGGAATTCGCATTTTGGCGTACAGATGCATGGTTGATGTGTATGCGCGCCCAATGCAGGTGCTTTATGGTGTTGAAGTAGATTGTTCCCGACTAAACTTCGGAGCAAATGATGGTTAGCCAAGCTTTGAAGTCCTCATCGAATGTCAGTAGACTATGCTTCATGTTGGATACCCATCAATAGGACCCCTAGGGCAACATGGTTTGCAATTTATTTCTTCACCATTTATTCACACACAACAGAAGGGTTTATATTGTCTACTTCTTTATAGTGAGTCCCGATAAATGGCTGCAAATGAAAGCAAAACTTTAATATATCTCCAAGCGGTAAAAGGATAAACCTTCCATTGCGTCAAACGGCAAGTGCATGGGAAAACTGGCTCGAAAGCGCCCTTATCGATGCAAAACAAATACCAGCCAAATATCTTGCAGCTTTCTCACAGGCGTTATTCTCGGCAAGTTTGGCGTTGTGAAAATACTAGTTATTATGGTGTTTGCAGGCTTTTAGTAGCGTACTAAGACCGCTGGCACTTGAATTTTATCGTTGAAGCTCAATCGCAATTCCAATATTGCATTTTGCACCTGCTTACAATAAAGTTTCCTGCTCCCTAACTATGTATATGTATATTTTTGTGATTAGTTTTTATTAAAATCATGGGTCAATTTAAAGTTTTTATTATTTATTTTCAGAGCGGAAAAGGCTACAATGCCAACAACTGGAAGCAGCAATTCGCTTTCTGACTCTTTAGACACCCGGTCTCAAAATACTGATACTGTCCGACCTGCGTTAGGAAAGCGTCGTTATCATCGTCGAAGTGGCATCAACATATCTTCCCGTTTCACCAACACCACCTGTGGCAGCTCAGCTAATCACATCGAGGTCCAACAGTGAGCTAAGTGATAAAAATAAGTGAGGGTGTGGGGGATGCAATGAAATCGTTATGATTTGTATTGTTACAGGCTCTGCCTCAGTCTGCATATCCAAACAACACAGCCCCGCATCTTCCAATAAAGGAGGAAATAACCTGGTGGGAGGAATAAGAAAAGAAGATGCCAGCAGGACTAAGTCGAGCGTTTTTTCGACTGCATTGGGCGTCTATTTTTTGTAAGTCGCGGATAACATTTTTGATTGCAGTTTTTAATGAATGCTATTCGTACTGTAGTTTGCTTAGCTTGGTGTTTCGTTCATGTGTGAGTTCCTATTTCTACAGTACAAATAGGTTATATAGAGGCCTGCGAGTTTAGGCGTAACAGCAGAAACTGTAGTGAATAGTGTTTAAACCTAATTAAGTCTAGTTGGTGCAGCTGGTTACGGACAAGTTGACTAGAGAGTTCAAAAAAAGCATACTAGATGTTTTACATTTTTGGGACATAACTTGGTTTATGATATTGGAAGTTCTATCCACTCTAACAAACCGGATCACTCGTAAACGCACGGCTGCGGAGTGGGATGGTATAGGGTCTGACTCCAACTCCTAGGATGCCGAATCCGACTCGTTTGATTCCGCGGACTCCTTAACTCCTTGACATCTATGTGAAATCTATTCTGCAGATCCATATATCGAGTGTCAAATGACAGAATGAGCTAAGTCCACATTTTCTATTTTCTGCGTTATATAATGTGAAATATTTCTCAAGATGCATATTTTTATGTGACATAAAGAGCTAAGGTCTGTATGAACAGGTTTTCTCAGAACTGATATTCCATTTTCAACTAACTCCAAAGTGCTCTATGACAAAATAAGCTATGTCAACATAGCTTATTATGTCACTTTCGCAATTACGCCATTTTTAAACTACAGAATGAGCTAAGGTGACACAGCTCATTTTGTCATGAAGGCAAAATAAAATAAGTGACTTAGCTCATTATGTGATCATTAGTGTCGTGGAATTTTATTGCTTTGAGAACTTTTTTTTTATATCTAGTTACAATTTTGAGAAGTATTAGCCTACTATTTATTCATTTCCCTTTTCCTAAATGTAAAATCGCAAAAAAAGTGTTTTTAATAACTTTTTTCAACTATGGGCGCACTGCAAACCGCTGATCTTCCTACTGCACTTGTTTGCGCTACTTTTTTCTGTGGAAATGTAATAAAATAAGAAAATTATCTGAGCGTGAATAATATTTGCTGCGTGTGATATTACTGATTAGAATTTGGAACAATAGGCGCTGTAGACTAGCTTAAGCAATGGGTTAGGGTTAGGATAAAAAAAAAAGACATCGAAAATACTGAAAGGATACAGAGAAAACTGAAAAACTTTTATTGTTCGGCTGAGTGTGGTGTAGAAATTTGCTTATTGCAGTTATCCAAAAGTTGTAGTAACATCTATTTTAAACTAATAGATTAGTCTCCTGTTATTATGAAGGATAAGTTAGAACAGGAGGATTGCTAACTTGACATCAAGAGGGTGATGTGTAATTATTATCAAATAAACAATGTTTTTAGATGCAAACAATGGCCTTTGTTCTTTTATAGCACCTCAATTTAATAAGCAATAATATACTCATCACCCTCTCAGTGTAAAGTTAGCAATCTCATTTGTGTTATTTTGTAACTTTCAAAACCTTTAGCATACTGACATTATTAAATTTGGAAATAATCTTGAAGAGTGGGGAAATGACTTACGATTGTGTATGTGCATGTACTACTGTATCACCTAATGGTTTTACACTGGAAATTTTATTCAATTTTAATGCTAACTTAAGAGAAATTACATGGTTTAAATGTGAACTTTGAGCGGGTGCATGTAATACGAATGAAGTTAGATTGACTAGCAGTTTTGACTTTGAGTTCCTGCAAAGTTGTGAAATGTATTAGGAACTGAATTTCTAAATTGTGGTTATTCTCTGTTTGTTTATTAATTTGCTGCTTCCCCTGTACTCGACGAGCGCGATGCTCAATGTCAACCTTCGGGTTCCTCATTTGTTTTGAACTGCATTTCATTTTTTCAAACCAATGTAATTGAATAACTTCATTTTTTCAAATCAATTTCAAATAACCGTCAATGGTGCGCTGTAGGATATCCAATGATTTGTGCTAGAAATTAATTCTGAACTAAAAGACTAGCCAAAAAACTAAAAGACTTCCTGTTATATTGCTAAAGTAGTAGAATACTGATATTTTAATTTTGTGAATAATCTTGAATAGTTGGGTTATGAGTTTATGACTTCTGCATATGCATGTGCTGTTATTTATCACCTTACGTTTCATACTGCAAATTTCATACATAATTTGAGAGAAATCACATGGCATTGTTGAGATTAGTGGGCGAGTGAGTCGTGCATAGTATAATTATTTAGTAGGGTTTGATTAAAAAATAAATCAATATAATTTTATATTACAATTCATTAACTAAAAAATAACCTTAACTTCACTATTATTTAAATTCATTCATGTTTCACTGTATGAAATATTTTGAATGCTGGGAGTATAAGGCTACTTTGTTATTATATTTTTAAGTACGATCAGTAAAATGACTTTTCATTAGAATTACATGCAATTTTGATGTATAAAAGCTCTTTAGGTATCACTTTTAATTAAGTCACTCTTACAAATTTCACTTTTAATTAAATCACTATTAGTCATATTCAATAAAAAGCACGATTGTGTTAGTTGATATTTTGTGATTTCAGGCATGGATAACAGACGACGAAAATTGAAACTGGATGGCCAGCTTATCAAAGAACTGACACGTAGTGACTCTTCTTCTGAAAGTGAACCAGAATCTAAAAGATTTTGGCCTTCTGATGTAGATGATGACTCCTTTGAAGATCCTACCTACGAAGTACCTGAACGCCCCAAGTCATACTACTTCTCAGATTCAGATGATGACTCAACAGATGATGGAGCCAATGATGGAACATTCGAGGGAGCCAATGATGGAAGCGATGATGAAGTAAATGATGGTGCAGAAAATGAAGCAAATAATGGCACAGCTGATGATGGGGCCAATGTTGGGAGAGATGATGAAGCCAATGATGGTGCAAAAAATGAAGCAAATAATGGCACACGGTGGCGCAAGTCAAATCCAGCCATGTGGAAGAGCAATATACGAAAGAGACTATGTAGAAGAGGTGAACAACACATCAACTCTGTTGGAAAGGAAGTGCCAAGAAAGTCACCAAGGAGTTTGCAGGCCACAAGTGCAGAGAAAACTGTACTGAAAAAATTGATGAACGACAACGTGAAAGTCTTTGTCAACAGTACTGGGGGTTAGAAGACTAAAAAACGAAAAAAGACTTTATTTTGGGAAATGTAAAAACTTTTACACCCAAGCAAAGGAGGGGAAGATCCGAGAAACCACGGGCGGAATCACACAAATACCTTTTTACCTGCAATGGAGAAGAAGTAAGGGTGTGTAAGGCATTCTTTTTGGCCACTTTGTGTATATCCAACAATGCTGTCCTTAAAGCATTTTCTGACCAATCTGATCATAATACCTTCATTGATGGGGATAAACGAGGACATCACGAACCCAAACACAAACTTTCAGCTGAACGACATCAATTTATTAAAAATTATATTGAGAGTTTTCCTGTCGTGGAGAGTCATTATTGCCATGCTGACACAAGTAGGAAGTATTTGGAGCCAGGGCTGAGTGTCATTAAGATGCATGAACTCTATAAAGAAAAATGCGAAGAAGAACACCTTACCCCTGTCAGTAGTCAAACATATAGAAAAATCTTCGCAACTGAATACAATTTAGGATTTCACCATCCTCGTAAAGATCAGTGCCTCCAATGTGAAACTTTCAAAAGAGCTAGCGAACACGAAAAACTAGACCTGCAATCGAATTATGATGAACAGATAAAAAGAAAGAAAGATGCACAAGAAAAAAAGAAACAAGACAAAGAAAATGCGGCCAAAGACTCTACTTTTGTGACTGCTACGTTTGACCTGCAATCTGTTCTACAGCTTCCGTGCTCTGATGTCAGTTCAATGTACTATAAACGAAAACTGTGCGTATATAACTTCACAATCTATGAAGCAAATTCAAGAGTCGGACACTGCTATTTATGGAATGAGTTAAATGGAAAGAGAGGAAGTTCGGAAATTGGCAGCTGCATCAGACACTACCTCTCCTCTTTGCCGGATACTGTCAAAAGAGTGTCCTTCCACTCAGATTCTTGTGGTGGGCAAAATAGAAACCAATATGTTGCCAGTGTACTCATGCACAGTGTGCAGTCACTGCCTCTTAAAGAAATAACTTTGAACTTTCTCCAAACAGGACACACTCAAATGGAGTGTGACTCCATGCATGCAGCCATAGAGCTTGACAAAAAGAATGTCCGCGTGTACTCTGAAAGAGAATGGTATAACGTTATACATATGGCTCGTCGTCATAAGCCATACGTTGTATACCAGCTAGATTTTTCTAGTTTTTTCGATCTGGAAAAAGTAAAGAATGATCTGATTGTTAACAGAAACAAAGATACAGATGGTGCAACTGTCAACTAGATGGAAATCCACAGCATAAGGTTCAAAAAAGACTCGCCATTTTCGTTTCTGTATTCCTACGAACCTATGAGGGAATACCGCAAAGTTGTTACGAAAGTGCAGCGAGGACGCAGATCCAAACCAGCAGCTCTTGTCCAGTTGTACAAAAAGCAGCTAGGAATCACAGCAGCCAAAAAAAAGGACCTTGTGCAGCTTTGCCAAACTGGAGCCATACCTGATGACGTCCATGAATGGTACAACAACTTACTTGTTGAACAGAAACTGCAATAAAACACCAGCCTGTTCATTTTTTGTGACTTTTTGTTTAAATCCAGGAACGATACAAGACTATTACTGTATTTTAAAAATTCAAATCACGGCATTATTTTGCTCTCATTTGGCATAACCATTCTGGTTTGCTGTGACAGATTCTTGCAGAAAGCAAAAGGCTATTAATTTCGATTTTGTGTGCGGCGGTGTTTTCTGTTAATAAATGTGAAACTTTTAGCCTGTTTCAATTTTTTATGATAAAATCGTGTAATCGAAAAGCAAAATAAGTTTTTGAGAGAATAAGCCAATTCACTTTCTAGCGTGATACTTCATTATTCTAACCAGTCCACCATAAACACCTTTACGAAAAGATGAGTTTTATTGACATTAATTCTTCATAGGATGAACAGATTTCTACTATGTTCATTGAAATTTACATTTTATTTTTAAGTTAAAAAGTCGATTTTCTCAAAACTACTAAGCTTATAGACTGACATAGCTCATTCTGTCATTTGACCCTCAATATTAGCCTCCCATACCTATTCAGCAAGCATTTTATAAATATTTTTTAGGTGTATTATTTTTAACTTCAGACATTTACTTCAAAATTTTTTTCTTTTAGTTTACCGACCAAAGTTTTTCGTGGACTCCTGGAGAGCATTTTACAAAGACTTTTTTGATGTGTATTTTGCTAATTCAAATTCACATTTGGAGGAGTAAAAGGTGCTACCTTCCTAGAACTCATTGTTTCCATCAGGACTGTACTATACTCTGTTAGAAAATAATTTTTAAGATTTTGGCAATTTTCTTGCATCAAAAAGCAACTAACTTTGACAATTTTTTGATAAAGGTAATATAAGCGCGAATCGGTGTTATGTTAATTTAGAGTTGCAGTTGAAACTTTGAAATCCAACTTGAAGTAGGCTACAATATTGTATTGTTAAGGAGAAATAATACACTTCAGCGCAGAAGAGCTGGGAAAGTAGGATAGGTTTTTCCAAGCCAAGTATCGTTAGGCCTAGCTGGCCAAAGTAGTCTACCTTTTGCATGCCAAGGGCGTATCCAGGAGGGAGTGGGGGGGGGGGGGCGCTGGGACCGCGGACCCTCCCCCCCCGCTGAATCAGTGTATAATAAATTTCTTTGTAAAAACTTATAAATTTTTTATAGCTCACGATTTGCCATTAACTTCAATATTTTGTGAGATTTATGTACTCAAATATATGACTATGATGTAACTAACGAAAATAAGCATGTTAGGATAGAAACAAATGAACAAACCAGTCACGGTTGCAAGTTGCAAGTGTTGGTGCCGATTTACCGAAGTTAATTAAAAAACTTAGCGTACAACCCAGCAGGGTTAAGATGGAATAATTTGGTGATAGTTCAAGCTAGTTGTTCAAAAAAGGACTTTAAACAAGTAGTTTATCACAGGAACTTTAGTGGAAGGTACATAGGGCCTAAGCTGCTGTATAACCGAGCGTTAGCTTAGGCTAGAAGCTACAGCTTAGCTGCTAGCAATCAAATGTATAGCCAGTGAGCCGGTTTACTAAGCTATTAGACCAGTATTTACTTAAGATACTGGTATCAGATTGGTGAGGTAGCAAACTGAAATAAGTTTCCTACAAAATTAAAAAGTATTTTTTTTGCAAGTTTTAAGCCCAAGAAACAGGTTGTTTACATGCTTTAGGGGATTGCAGAATTTTTAAAACAAGCGTTAAGGCATATTTAAAACCTAATCTGCCTCGAAGTGCATACGGAAAATATTTTTATTCTTGAGTAAATAAAGATAGTAATAAGGTTATAGCCAGTTGCCATTTGATGAGCCGCTTGGCGAAATAGCTGCAGTGGTTTTATTATTTTATCCTGACGTCTTGCGTTTTTATTATATACTTACAGCTCTAACCTTGGTCGTTATCGAGCACTGTGCCGGCAACGTCAGACTTACTCTACATAATAGTAAGGTTGTACAGGGTGTCCGAAAAGTTACTGTGCAGTATAGGTACATAAAAATGCAATGTATTTACAGTAAAGTTTATTAGAAAACTTTTAGTCAATGCAATTTTTATTTATTCGTGGCTATATTTGTTTACAATACTAGAGTTTGTTTGTAATGTATACAAATTGTTTGCGATGCAAAATGTAACTTTTTTCGTAGGGCCTATTGAGATACAATGCTTCCTCGATTATCCGGTCTAATTGGGATAATACTTTCAGAAATCTGAACGGATAAGCAAAAAAACCGGATAACTGAATTCTTAACGTTTAAGTCAGGGGAACAAAACAAACAAAAACACAACACATTTATGGTTTAAAAAATGATAGAAATTCAACATTACAATATTCTAAGAAATTTCCCGCTCAAATATCATTTGCAACACTAGATCTACTAAAATAGGAATCAATTTTAGATTGTTTGCGGGAAGATTAGCGTTTTTCAGCAGCAAACTCGCGAAGTCGTACCAATGTGGAAGTGTTTGAAATTGTTGCTTCCAGCTGAATACGGAGCCACGTTAGGCAACGGTCAAACTTTTAAATTGCCTCTACACGAGAAAAAGAGCATTTGTGCTTTTTGCGTTGAATGCTGTGTATTCTCGTTTGCATCCTTTTCTTCATCACATTCGTTCCCTTCTGCTACTGAAACAAAATAAACTATTCCATGTTCATCCAAATATTCACAACCTGGCCCATCAGCATGAAACCAGCCATCAATTCAGTGTTTAGCGCGGAAAATTGTTCTACGAAATCGTCATTCAGCCCTCTCTTTGAACTAATTGCGCTTTCTTCCACAGAAAATTTGCCGACAACACAGCACTTTTGCTTTTTTTAGTGGGATTTAGCGTAAAGTTTTCCGGAAAGTATTCCTGCAACATCTAGTTAAAAGAAATCTAATTTTGAAATGTTAAAGCAAAATAGAGCGACCGGATAATTAAATGCCGGCTAAACGAGGTACGGATAATCGAGGAAGCCCTAAAATTGTCTTACAGACTTCTTTGGATTCTTTAATATTATTTTTTGGATTTCTACAGCTTTCTCATTTGTAGTTGAAGGCCTGCCAGTTCAAGAAGCGTCTTTTACATCGCCAGTTTGGCAAAATTTCTTTATCAAACGTCCCACAGCATTACTGTGAGGCGCCTCTGCATATGGAAGTTGCTTGAAAAATCTTTTTTGCACAGTATTTATTCATTTTTCCACCATTACGGAACACATGCTCAACTAAGAATGCTCGCTGCTTAATTGCCAGTACCATTAATGTATAAGGGTATTGATTTGGATATAAAGTAAATGACTAGTTGTTATAATGACGAACTTGTTTTTATATTAGCACCTAAATATTGCGTCACAAAATATTTTCTACTGCACATTAACTTTTCGGACACCCTAAGGGCGGGGTTGGAGTCATGCAATTTTGGCTGTGCCTACACAACCCTGTTTCGTACACAAGTTACATAAAACATCATAATTCATATACAAACTTCAATCTGAAGATATGGTTGCTTTAGCAGCCTATAGTTAACTAAACTAAAAGCACAAGCGTATGAAAAGGTCACCAAAATGTAAAATTATAGGTGTTGCTTGCAGTTTTAGTTCATATTTTTGATCATAATTGAATAAAACAGTATTTGAATAAACTTAACGGATTGTATTCGTGCAATGTAAAACCATATGATTCTTTCGCACAAGAATAATGTGCTTTTAAGTTAAATAGTGATGTTAGTGACCACTCTACTGTAGTAATAAAAGGGTATGGGCCTAAAAGAGTCTTGTGTAATTGCTCTCGCTGCCATGCTATGGCAAAACAACAGTCTATTATGTTAATACTTTTTAATAAAACTGACGGAGCAAGTGCCTGATTTTTTGCATCCTAATTCGTTTCATTCTTTTCAAAATGCTTGTCAAGTAGGCCTGTGCCTGCTGCCAATAGTCCCTCATCTCCAATACCATACCTCAAAAGTACTAGACATGTAGCACATCTTTGAATTCCTCTTTCATATATTTGTCGGGAGTTAACATAAAATGCCACTGTACAGATTTATTAAGCTAGTGCTGGTTGCCCCAGATGATTTTTTCAGCGGGAGGGAACTATATGGATGTAATTGATTGCTTGTGTGTATGTGTTTTGTTTTGACGTTTTTTGTAATATGGACTATTGGAGTCCGAGATAAATAAAGTGTAGCGTTAAACTGCAGCACTGAGCAAACGCAGAAAACTACTGAAGGCCTAGATACACCAATATAAAGAAAATTAAAGTATTAAATGGTGGAATGTGGCAAAACGTACAGGTTGGAAGGCGAAGCAATGCATAGGCTGATACAAGCGAAAAAGCTTGTCCCACCAAACAAGTTTCAGCTGTCTAGGTTTGAAATTGCGCCCCCCCCCCTTTTGAAATTTCTGGATACACCCCTGCATGCAGTTCATTATTATTTCACTTATGGGTATATTATTGTAGTCTAAGCAACAGTTCGTAGTACTTTTTCTTTCGGGTATAGATAAAGTGCATGGTATGCAAGGTTAATCTTCCTGAGCTAGCCACCTAGTCTAGTACGCAGTGTTGCATTTGAACGCGAAAAACGTGCGAATTTGCGAAAACATGTCTAGCGGATTCGCAGTTTAAACTCAACGATGCACAAAAAAATCCGGCGATATTTGGTAATTTTTTTTCAGTTGGTAAAAAGTTTTGCAATTTGCTAGCAAAATTTTCAACCAACCTTTTAATGTGTGGGAAACGGTGAATAGGAATCAAAGATTGGACCAACGCTTTTTTCGGACAGTGCAACGCCTCACGTAATCAGCACGTGGGTGTGACGCAACAGTGAGCAATAGCGACTTAAATATCACTTGTATAACAAACTGTCTCTCAAGCAATTATAATAAAGTAAATCAAAAAGTTTTTTTTACTTTTCCGGGCTAATTTTAATTGTAGCTAAAGAGCAATAATTACGGTAAAAAGAGCTCTCAAACTTTCAAACTTCAGCTTTACACAAGGAGACAAGACATCATTTTTCGAGGAAATGTATATTTTTTCTTTACCCCTCAACTCCAATTTCAATCGCGCTTGACGTTTTTTGCAGATCTCACCCTGATAATCTCAAAAACTGGTTGTGAATGCAGAATCAGGCACTGATCTAATCCAGGCAAACTAATAATTTGTCATAATAGTTGGCCTGTAGTCTTCCAGGTCTGGTTTACATTGGAAAAAAAGCAAAAAAACGCATGCCCGGTTAAGTCTGATAAAAACCAGTTCTGGACCAAATGAAGTGGCTATCTAGGGCGTAATCAATTGATTCCGTGAGGGATATATTGCCATCGAAATCATGATCTCAGAAGATAGGCTTATTTCATAGTTTTCCTCATACTTTCAGGCATAGATTCCTCGCTATTTTTTTGCATTCGAGAGGAGGGTCATCTACTATTGCAAACGACCCATTATGCTCTCCCTCTTTAAAATCATTGAAGGAAATAATCACCTCGGATTTACGCTAAACATTTCAGTACTATATCAGAATGAGGACAGCTAAAGCTTTGCTCCTGTTACCAACAAAAAACGGAATTTTAGATGGATAAAAGCAATAGATGCCAACAGAAAAGGCGTTTTCAAAAGAGCATTTTAAAACAAGTGGAAAAACATATTCTGCTCGTGTTTTTTTATAGCATTAAATAAGTAACGATAATTCAATTCGCAAAACAGAAACCGGCTATGAGAGCAAAGCAAGAGCGGTATTACATTATTGACAAGGTAATAAGAGTTTAAAAGTATTTTCTACAAAGTATTTAGCAGTTGAAAAAAACGATGCTCTTCAAATTTCTTTGTCGAGTGTCGCTGAAAAGTTCAAAATTGGTATTTTTAGGTTCCTTGCTAGACAATCAGCACGAAAGAAGTAACATATCGGCGCAATGATGTAATGGTGATAGCGTCCGCATTGCCGTCGGTAGACCTGGGGTTCATTCCCTAAGTCGAGTCATACCAAAAGACTTTAAAAACTGGTATTCACGGTTTCCCTGCTTGGCGCTCAGCATAAAAAAAGAGATATTGTGGAGAACAAGCCGGCAAGCTTGCTAGTTGTGTCCTTGGGCAAGGCACTTAACGGGACACCTCCACCTTTATGTGGCAGACAGGTGGCCTACCCGTACTTCACTGGGTTACAATTGTGAAGTTGCCAACCCAGCATGTTGTAAAAGGCGACTCTTGGATACCCACCAGTGGCATTCCGCCTTGTTGGTGGTGGGGCTACCAGTCAATCAAGACTGGTTCGAAATGGTCTGCCATCTTTTCCCTAGCCTAATTTCAGTTAGGTTGACGGCATGATTCTGAATTGCCGTTCGTGCCGTACCTCCATCCCGAGAAAGAGGAGGGTGACCACAAATAAACAAAGAAGTGACATAGTGATGAGAAAAAAATGGAAAGCATACTTTGTGGTTTTTGATGACCGACTTGAAAGGATTCCTCCATCTTTGTAACAATTACTGGTGGTAGCAAAAACAGGGGTTCAGAAATTATATGAAGTTGATTTAAGATTTATCTAGGGTGCTCGGGGTTTTGTTGTTGTAGGCCTATTCCACTTTACCAAAAATGAAAGAAGGTTGATTGCATTGCGTTTGATTTCATTTAAGTTGATCTCCAATTAGAAAATACTTTCAATTCAAAAAAGGACACATCATAACTTCCAATAAAATCTATACTTTTACGCCATTGGTTCTGATTTTCAAAAACTTTCAAACAGGGCCCAAGTCAAACTTCAACCGCACTGCTGACAAGTAACAAGACCGAGCAATATCCACTTTGAGTGATATAGTCCAGCTGTTACTGCATCTTTTTTTGCAAAGAGTGTGTTTAATTGAATCTACAAACACAGCCAGCCATTTTTCGGTTCTTGAAACAAGCAATTAACTGTTTGCCAAAGAGATTTTGTTTTGGTTTTCGTTTTTTAATTGGATACTTCCAAATACCAATTTTTGACATGTGTAGATTGAGTGACAACTAGGGTATGAAAATCAAGATACCAGTTTTGAAACTTCTCTGGTATTAGCGCCTGTAGGTAGCACAACGGCATGCATCTGACTGTGTTCCAAGATAAAATGAGTGCACTCCATACGGCGACTAGTCACTTTTTTTATGATAGCTACTTTTCGTAGATTTCGTTCGGTTTATAACTTAAGATTGCTGTTGGTGATTTTCTGTTTGTGGTTTGTAGTAGTTGAGGTTGCTACACAACTCCCCCTTCAAGCACGCGCAGCTAGCGGAGACGTGCGTAAGGACGGAGGAAGTTTCTGAGGTCGCAACATGCCTTCCCTGCCAAAGTTGAGAGAGTGAGGTCTGCCGGCCGAAGTAAGTGAGATCAGTGAGATTCCCCGCGAAGACTTCAATTGGAAGGCGATCTTGACGTTTGGGCTCGGCGACTCGACGATGGCTTGTGCTGCTTGACTGAAGATGCTGCCATCCAACTACATCGTAGAAGATGTAACTTCCTTGTCGGGGTCATCATTGTAGCACAACGGCATGCATCTGACTGTGTTCCAAGATAAAATGAGTGCACTCCATACGGCGACTAGTCACTTTTATCATGATAGCTACTTTACGTAGATGTCGTTCGGTTTATAATTTAACATTGCTGTTGGTGATTTTCTGTTTGTGGTTTGTAGTAGTTGAGGTTGCTACAGCGCCCATTTGTATTTTCCGTTTCCCGGTTTACCAACAAAATTTCCGGTATCTCCCCGAAGCAAAATGTAAGGTAAAAGAAATCGCATCTATCATACCTCGCGAAAAGCGGTACAAAACAATCAATTGTTGACCATAAGATTGCTTCGCTCTTAATGAGTTTATCAGGAAAAGAAATTTTCTTACTGCATTTTGCTCGAACCGAACAATGGAATTGCACAATTATGCAGTAATTCTGCTATGCAAGACACACAGCAAGAAGATCACATTTAACCGTTTGAACCCTGCAGGCCGGAAAACCGGCCTTACTGAGAAGCATTATAGATCCGAAAGGCCGATACCGGCCTTCTGGTCTACGGTCATTACCCTGTAAGCGGGTGTAAAGTGTAAGCCGGTGTACCGTGCTGTGCCGGTGTACCGTCATTACCCTGTAAGCTCGGGTTAAAGGCGGGAATAATCAGAGAAACCAGGGATTAAAGGGTTAAGGACTACGCAGCATGTACCGAGTCAAATTCAGAAAGGCATTCGCAAAACAAAGTGCTGGTTTCTTTCTCATCATGACAAGATAATGACTTTTTATTCTTTGCAACAGCATGATATAAAATAAAAATCTATTTCATACTTGATTAAATTGTCAGAAGAAATACTTCTTCATGCTTGACTGCAACACTAGCTCATTTTCTCAAACTTATCCTGTCGTGGCGGATAAAAGCAACAGTAAATCCTTAAAATAGGAAAAAGAATTCTTCATCATACTAATGCAAGAGGCTAGCGATGCACTTAACAAACTGCAGGCAGTAACACTGTTTCTATCTTTCAGGTCTCTTCAGTGCAGTTGGTGACCGACAAGAAGCTAGAGGCTTTTAATAAAGCATAGCTTAGACCACCACACTTGTGGGACGTATACTAGATCCACTTGGTGGAAGGTATGTCAATACTTTGCGAAGTCGTATTACTCGTGAATGAGTGGCGGTTGTCGCAGGTGAACAAAGTCTAGCAACTGCTAGAAAAATAGTGCTGTCACAGCTTAGTGGTCACAAGCTTCGCAGAATACTGACATACCTTCCACCAAGTGGATCTAGTATAGGTCCCACAGGTGTGGCGGTCTAAGCTATGCTTTATTAAAAGCCTCTAGCATCTTGTCGGTCACCAACTGCACTGAAGAAAAAAATTCCATAAGTTTTCACAAATGTCATTGCGAATTGGTACCAGTACGTACAGCCTGATCCCTGATTGTGATTTGCATTGCTGTGTGCACTGCATTGCAAGATTACTATATAATTTTGCAATAACATTATCTTATTTGAACACATCAAGGTCGTTAATATCATTGGCAGAAGGAGCTCTTAAAAGGCAAAACAATCTTAAGGAGAATTGCTCATTTTATATCGTTTTTTTTTATAATGTATCACTGGTGCAATTTTTCCTCAAACATTTCGTGTTTGATTGGATTGCTAGAGGAAATACCACTTGAAGCTTGATCACCATATAAGCTAAATAGCAGGCTCTGCCGGCGCCGCCCGCACCCCTCCCCAAATAATAACGTCGAGATTAGAAATATCGGTTTATCCAGAAAAGCTTGCTTCATCAATGGATAGTTGTGAAAACAATACTAAAAGGTTGGTCTTTTTGATATAGCCAAATCACGTTCCGAAATAAAACTATTATACTTTGAAACGCAATCGACCACAAGAAACCTTATTGGGGGAGGGGGTTTGTGAACATCCACGACATGTCTCCCAATTTTTCGAGTTCCTGGCAGCGTCCTATTTGCCCTGTTTTCACCAAAGTTGTTCTTATTCTTAACAAACTTTTATCTATTCAATTTAGCATGTGCTTCAAAGCATATCAAAGTTGTATGAGAGCGTCAAGATGATTGATATGTATTTTCAGAATTGAGCTATAAAATATTTGGATCACTTCTTGTCATTTTTTCGTAATTGTGTGGGCTAACGCCTGTGGCTGCGCGCATACTTCTTGTTCCTGGCATAAACGCAGTCATGCAAAGAGCATACCAATCGGAAATAAAGCATTCGCGGTTGAGTGATTACAATAGCAGCGCCCCATCGGTAATGTCAAAGAATATCAAATCAACCGACTGCACCTAATCGCAAAAAAATTGCTTCAACAAGCAGATGATATGTAGCTCGGCACTAATATTATTTTGCAGAAGATAGAACAGAACTATCTTTAGTCTATCAACTTTTTGGTTGAGGGATCACTAATTTTTTGCTTGGAGTAGGCTACATTTTAGAATTTTTAGTGACTTTATTTTTAAATAAATGTTTATGAAAATTTAAGCAGATAATGCCAAAGAATCTTAAAGAAGAGTATGAAAAATGTATCAATTAAAGGAGTTAGTTTTTCCAGAAATTGCAATTTTGTAAAGCCCAGCCACAAAAATTTTGAGTATTTTTGACTGACTTTTAAAATGTTTAGAGACTTCTTTTTTTGATGAATTTTTTTGCAAATTCAGATGGATGATGCCAAATAATAATTATACTTGCGAAGTCAAAATATACAGTAGAACAAACTTTTTTTTAAAATTCAAGTTTGCTGTGTGTAGTAGGTAAATTTTTTAGGTATATACTAAAAAAAAATATGTATGTCAACCGAGTTTTGATCAGCCGTTTTAAGATGATTTTTAACCCTAACCAATTCGCGTTACATATTGCTGGAAAGCAAATTTCTTAGCTTTGAAAAGATATTAACCTCTTTGTGGCTAGAACGACACACGTGTGGCATTGTTGATCTTGCGCCAGTGGGGAAAGCAACTCATGTGTCGTTTAACACTTTTACATTTTAAAATTTACAATACTTTTTGTAAACTTTATTTCCTGTTTTTTTTTCTACATCAATTGTTATATATCGTTGAAATCCTTATTTCTTGAGGATTTCAAGCACAATAAAAAAATTGTTTTTGAATATACAAATTTTATGCTATTGTTAATTTTTTCCCAAAAAGCGGCTTATCGAGTTTTTGCGATCAGTAGCTTTACGGAAAATACCGAAAACAAATGTTACAATCAAGCGTTGATTGTGAGTTATTTTAGAACCTAAAAGCATAAAATTTTTTGTAAGTTGGAGGCTGGCTTTTGTTTGAGGAAACACTGTCTTCCGCTGTCAAGAAATGTTATTCCTAAAAAATAATTTTTGATTATCACGTTACGAACCTTTTACAACACTCAGCCCAGAATAGAAAACAATCGTGTAGTAGAGACTTCTCAAACGTTGGCCTATGCTGTTGTGGCGGAGAGAAAACAGTTCTTATTTCCCGTATGATAAGCAATTATTGGCAACATAACCATTATATTACTAAACAGTAAACGATATTGCTCAAAATTTTATTAACGACTTCACGTTTATACCACCAAGAATATTTCAGAATATTTTAACAATCTCAGTTAAGTCAGAATACTCTTGTTCACTAAAATTCGTTTACGGTTGAAATAATAGTGAACAAATCAAAAATTTAAATGCATTTTTGCCTAGTTGATTTTATATTGCTGGTTCCAAGTGGTTACGATCGATAGAAAGCGTCTTATAAGCGAGAAACAAAACAACAAAGCGAGTCCTACAGGCGTGAGCCTTCCAAAGGAAGCAATGCTATTGAGAGATATATTTAAAATTTACAAAGCCATCCCTGGACGCGTTTCGTTCTTTTGGACTCATCAGCAGGGCTTGCCAAGCGCCGAGAGGTCCCCCCAATAGCATCAAGGTTGACTCTTATAAAACAGACTAACACAAAACACAAGATTTACGTGCCGTTTGCTATTAAGCGAGGTTCGTTTTGACGTAGTTCTAGCCGCTCGACCATGGACTAATACTGATATCCTTATGCAAAGTTGATCACACAAGCAGTGATTATGCATAAAAAGGTCTTCCAAAGGTTACAAACTAAATGCGGTACCTTAAGGCATAGCTGGCAGCACGTGGTGCATGGCAGCTAAAAATTGGCGCGCGAGGAGGCCAGATCCAAAGACGCAGCCTCGAATCCCTCAGGCGCGTCGCACCAGCGCTGACTTTCAAGAATGCAATGCGCGCGTAACGTCAAAAGGGCGCCTAACTAACTTTGGTGGGTCCTAAATGGCTGCACCGCGGCTTATATAATGCGCGGCCGTCAAGTGGTCAGCCACTTCGCCTATTCCACTCCGAGCGTAGCTACCGATTCCGACGACTAGCCCACCGCACGGGTAATAACTAGTGTGTTACATAGCGTAGCCCGATCAGCGACGCAACTAGCGCCAGATACCACTTAACAATCACACGCGGAGATTCCCCCACACAGTGCTTCGGCAGGGTTTGCGCGATCACAGTGCTCGAGCTACTAACAGGGCCCCCGCACCACAGGAGCACACCGGAACGGGCGTTTCACCGAACGATGAACTTGTTAACATGAACGGTTCCAATGCCCCGGGCCTGGGTATTAAGCTTGGGGGATGCATACATAGCGAGCGATATTATATTGCTGGTTCCAAGTGATTACGATCGATAGAGAGAAATGATTAAATTCCCATTCAATTTGGGTGTGGATGTCACTTCGATACCGGTATGCGACAACAATGTTGGACACTATTGAAGCTTTAATTAAATCAAAGCTAAGTGATTTCATTTGTATTGAGGTTATCAATTAAATGTATATCAAATTACAATACATATACAATAAGGATATTGCGAGTAAAATTTCAAAAAATTCGGTGTTGTTATCGCGGAGAAGATTCTTAACAAGTAGCGTTTTACTTTTTCTGGTTCCCAACATATCGTATGGTGGTTGATGTATTGAAGCTGTCGCTAACTGCAATTCCGAAACAGTTATAACGCAAAGTTTTACCGAATTTAAGATGTGCATTTTTGATTTGCAAAGAACCAGGGTTAAACTTTGGCTATTCGAAAATACTATCTAAAAGTGTTAACAACATCCTAAGGTTGTTGGGTGAAAAATTTCAATAAGTTCGGTTTTATTATCGCAGAGAAAACCCTTAACAGCGGTTTTCATTTTCTAGTTGTCCATATATACTATGGTGTTTAATCTATTGAAGCAGTTGCTAGCTGAGATTCCGAAACCGTTGGAAAGCAAAGTTTCACCGAATTTAAGATGTGCATTCTGCGTTTGCAAAGAACCAGGATTAAAGCTTCGGGTATTAGAGGTTTCGTGGGTCTTGCAGATTCAATTTTTAACTGTTTGCCCTTCATTTTACTCGCAAGTTATTGACATCATATAAGTCTATTTGCGTTAATAAAAAAAAAAACATTCAACACCGTGCGCATATTTGCAAACTAAAGCCAGCACTTACCTCTAGCGACGTGCAAGCAAACAAGAACACGAGCTTTTGCGTTTTAATTTTTTGCTTTCTAAACAAATATAGAACTATTTTCAACCAATGAATTTTGCTATTAACATACTTCTGCAAGGTTGGTTTAACGAAAACAAGCAATTCGGAATTTCTCCTTATTTGCTGCACCAGCTGGGCAATAACTTCTTGGCCACCGACTTGGCTTGATTATGAATTGCAATTGAATCAGTGAAGTTAATGGATGTAACTGTACATCGGAAAGTTTACAGGCAAATTTAAAAGCCACCGCCACCGTTCTTGCCAAATTAAGCAATTAAAAACTGTTCATACACTTTTGGCCCAGGTTGGCTTTATGTAGGAATTAGGACAAAGTGGAGTTATTTATTTAAATACTGCTGCTATGTTAATGAGATTAATTAAAATAGCATTATATGCTTTCGTTATCGCTTTACCCAGAGAATGCCAAGTGCTTTAAGTAGCACCTAACGCTCAATTTTTTGACCCGAAAACCATATGAAGTTCTCACTTTATGTAGTTAGCAATCCCTGCTCTCATCATTTTAATTTACGTTGTATTCCCTTACAAGAGATACACAAATCAATACATTCGTGTTAATGCAGTTTTATGGTTTTAACCCTACGTTAGTACTCTTACAGTTTGTAACACTGTTAGTACCCTGGGGTGTTTGAACAGCCCATTCTTAAAATTCATGTCCTCTTGCTTATCATTGCATGATGTTCATTCAGCTTCTTTTGTAAGTTTTTATAGTTACCAATAAGTAAAAAAATTTTCATTTACTGATACTGAAGAATGCTTTTGTATCACATCAGGTCAACCACAGAAAATAGTTAAATTTTGACTTGCATTATACCTTTACAAGAATAAAAAAATAAAAATTATAAATTAAGCATGTTTATTTTCTTCATATCAACAAAAGTAATATTAATTAACAATTATTAATAAATATGAATTTGTCTAAAAAAGCAGAAGAGAGAAAACTAACGCCGAAATCCAGGAAACTAATGAATGGCCTGCTTAGTATCATGGGGTGACGTCACACCCCAAACCACAACAAATGTCTCTAATCTCCTACTGTGTAAGGTATGGGATTATGAAATTCTCAGTGATTTATCTTTTCACTTATTTAGGAAGGTACTTGGAAGATAGCCCATGCCATTGTTGCCAACTCAAAATTATAATAAAAAAGTTTTTTGTGGGGTGCCGAAACACCCCAGGGTACTAACGTAGGGTTAAGCATATTCGTCAAACAAATGCTGTTCACTGAGAGAGAAAAACAACTAGAAGTGCCTGTTACACACAAAATCTATTCATAAAACTTTTAATTAAAACGGGTTTCGTGCCCTGATTGAACTGCAGGGCCTCTTTCTATTTGAATAAGCTGCTGGAGACCTACTAATATAATTAGCGTCTTTTGTGTTGTAAGCAACACTAAGACAAAAGATCTAGGACAGCCATTTTCTATGAAGTTTTCTTTTGTCTTTTTCCACGTGCTCGAGTGAGAATTTCGTGAATTAGCAGCGCTATATAACCGCGGCACTCTAATCATTTGGCATTTTTCTCAAAATCAAAATACTGATGAAATGTTATCTCTGCTATAAAGTTGAATCGTTTCGGAAAGTCGCATACAGTCAGTAAGTGTATATATTATAAGTTATTGTAACTTATAATAGTATTATCAACAAGTGCTTCTCATAATTTTCTTATAACTATAATTATTTATCGTCGTGCTTTAATGCCGTCGCTTTTGCTATTTGATCTTTCTATTTTTCTATGTTTGTGCCCAATTCAGTGTGAGGTTTTGCTATTTGCTTATAATTGTTAAATTATTCTAGAAAACCTGTCGCAGTATCGACGCCATTCGTGTATGATCAATCGGACTTTCGTCTCTGAATTATATTTGATTTAATCACCGAGAGTGTCCTTTGATGCCGCGATTGAATTTGCGCTGTGCGCTAAGACCTTCCCCCAAACCGTGTGACTGGGATAGCAGCAGTTACAGTGCCATCAATGCGGTCACAACCATCAGCCATGCTTTGAAAGCAACGGTTCCAGTTCCACTGCATTTTCCGTTGTCAGCAGTTGCAGTTACGTTGTTGCAGTTATCGGTTGAACAGCAGTAGGAGCAGCAGTTTCTATGAAATATCACCATCGATAGATAGCGAATGTTGAAGCTTCGGTACTGCAAAGATAACAGTCATAAAGTAGTGACGAAATTACAGGTATTTTGAAAATACAGTAGAATTTGCCTATATCAGCACCTCAGGGGGATTGCAAAAAAGTGCCGATATACGCGAACTGCCGATGTAGACAAATCTCTATGAATCATTCCGAAAGCGCCCTTTAATTCAATATAGTGTTGCGTTACTTAGTCAGTTTTACCGCATAATATCATATAACATAAAATCAGCGTAAAGTACTGCACAAACAAAAACATATGTGTTCATTGTACTGTATTACTTCCTAGCGAAAAAGTCATTTATCTTTAGTTGTTTGGTTTTTGTAATAGATTTATCTACTACGTATTGCTGATTTTTGTTAGATGACGTAGCATTTCCTCACTGTCATCATGACTTCTGAGGTATCTATCTAGCTGCCTCATTAACGCCAATGCTTCTGTGGAAGATGAGATGGTGGGTTCAACTTCTTCTACAGAGACATCCTCTTCGTCTTCTTTCTCTTTCTGTACTGTGATATCTTCTCCAGTAGCTCTTAGATCAGGGGTTCCCAAACTTTTATGATTCGTGGCCCAAATATTTATTTAAAAATGGTTCGTGGCTCACTACGGATTAATAGCACGAAAGTAACAAACTGTATGAACATAAAGGATTAACTATGAAACTGTAACACAAAACTAAACAAAATGTTTGCTAACTATTTATTTTTCCAATGAGATGGATGTCAGTGCACTTTTGCTGCAAGATTCTTAATTCTTGGCTCTGCTGATGAGAAAGCACAATGAATATCTTGTTCAACTTCAAGACGGTTCCGCTGCTTAGTCTTCACATTCAAAAGTGTTGAAAAAGCAGATTCACATAGCCATGTAGAGCTGAATGGCAACAATTTTTTTAGAGCCGTTTGGCTTATTTCTGGATACAACGATGCCATTCTTAGCCAGAAATCTGTGACTGGGAAAGCTTTAAACACATCTTGACTGCTGGAGTCGTTTTTCATGCCAATGAATTGATCCTGCAGTTCGTTTTCTACTTTCTCGGAGGAAAGTCGAAACGAGTCTTTTGCAAGTGACAGGTCATCTCTACTAAGTTCGATCTGAATTCACATTCCAGTTTTTCGAGATGTTGAGCAACATTGGTCTTTAGCTCATCGTTCAAATGGGAGATATCAGCCAAACTGGCAAACATTGCAAAATTACCTTTCTGTACTTTACGTCTCCAGTTTGACAATTTCTCAATAAACCCATTAATCAAATCCACAAAGGGAATAATATTTTTTTCTTTCCCTTGCATTTTCACATCTAGAGTGTTCAAAGAATCAAAGATATCTACCAAATACGCCAAACAAGCAATGAATTTTGAATCAGAAAAGAGAACTAATTACAATATTTAAAAAATTTTCAGCTCATCATGGAGCTTAAACACTCTCGATAAAACGTTTCCTTTGAAAGCCACTGGACCTTTGTGTAATACAAAAGGTTTATATGCTCAGATCCCATATTTTCGCAAAGTTTTCTGAATAGACGTGTGTGTAAAGCGCTACTTTTTACAAAATTTACTATTTTGATAGTAACTTTAAGTACATCTTGCAGTCCACACGGTAAAGTTTTGGAAGCTAAAGCTTCCCTGTGAATGAAGCAATGAGTGAACAAAACGTTAGGTGTCTTCTTTCGCAGAAATGCTCGAAATCCACTTTTGGACCCAAGCATCGCTGGGGCCCCATCAGTGCACACACCATATAAATTTTTCAAGGAAATTCCATTTTTATTAAAAAAGTGGTCTACCTTTTCCTTTACATCTAACGCCTTTGTATTGGTGTCTAGGGGACTACAAAAAAGTAATTTTTCCTTTACAGATGTGCTAACTGCATATCGAATGAAAACCATGAGTTGAGAGACTGAAGCCACATCAACAGACTCATCGATTTTGATGGAAAACAGACCAAAAAGAGATATATCTTTTCTTTCAGTGATTATTTGTTCCTCTATGTCTTCTGACATCAACGCAATTCGTCTCTTTACTGTGTTATCAGATAAAGGAATACTTTGAAGTCTCTTCTCATACTTCTCGCCCAGTACAATTCTAGCAATGGCTAGTGCACTAGGCTTAATCACAGTTTCACCAATATCGTGAGGTTTTTTCTGCCTGGCTATTATTTGGCTAACAACAAAACAGGCTTCAGTGAGTTTCTGATCAGTTTGTTGAAAGCTGCCAGTACTGTCGAGTCTTTGATATTTGCAGTTGGATTCCAATTTCTCAAAATACTCCATGTTTCTGTCTTTTAGCTCAGGATGACTTGTATTCAGGTGATGGCTTAATTTACTTGGCCTCAACGACTCATTACTTAACACACAGGAGCACACAACACATTGCCCTTTTTCTATTCCTTGATCATTCAATGAAGTAAATCCAAATTTTATGTAGCTGTCATTGTACTTCCTTTGAGCCATTGAACTATTTGCAGTGCCTTTAGTAATAATACAGGGTGGGCTGTAATTTGCGCACCAAGAAGTTACGTGGAGTGTGATGTGAAACAATGTAAAATTAATGAGGTAGAATATCTTTTCCTTTCTTTTGATGCATAATAAATGTTCTTTCATAAGAGTAATTTACCATTATTTGAATGTATCAGTCATTATATCTGTCAAATTTAATTATAATCAAATTTTTTTTAGGTATGATTTGCATTTAAATTTTTTTTTCTTTAATTTTCAGATATGCCTTTAACAATAAACGAGCGAGTTGAGTTAGTATTTATGATCATTTTGAGCATTTGGGATTGTATCAGCGTATATAACGTGTCATCAGTTCCTTAGATAAGCTTGTTTTAAATAAAATAACGTTTATATAATCAAAATTGTCTCAAATGTTTTGGTGCGCAGCTTACGACCCACCCTGTATAACCTGCTCTAAATACAATGATAATAAAATTACAGTCGAGCCCAAGGTTTCCAGACAAAGCAACTGTTAAAAAAACCTCATTGTGTCAAAACAATGCGTACAATTATTATCCAGGAGATTTTTGTCCATGTCTAGTTAAGCCTTAACTAGACATTGCCTTAACCAGCAGGCCTTAACTTAAGGCCTGCTGGTTGCTAAAGAGGCCGACTTGTGACAAACAGACTCTACCACGGAAATAGCCCTGTGGCCCACTGAAAATGGTCTCATGGCCTACTACTGGGCCATGGCCCACAGTTTGGGAACCCCTGTGTTAGACAATGGGTTTAGACGATTCAGCCCACTTCCCGCAATTGAGCGCTGCACATCAATATTTATCGTACTTTTTTCGCACCTCAACTCTACGCCCCAGTCTATAGTGAGCCAGAGCCCGGCGAACTACGCCGTCAATACTCTACGCTCTAATCATAGTGAGCCAGAGCCCGGCGAATCGCGCCTCAACTCTACGCTCTAACCAAATTGAGCCAGAGCCCGGCAAACTATGTCGCTTTTCTTCGCAAGCACGCTCGCACACTCCCCTAATCCCATATCGCGTCAACAAATAAGCATTGTCGAAAAAGTCTTCTGAGTGGGGGTGGTTGGTAACTGCCAGCGATAGATAAATTTTCAATAACATTTGCCCTTATGCTATCAATGCACACGCTCAAACAAACTATTCGTTGCGAATGTTTTAAATGTTTGACCTAATTTGTTATGCGTTATTTCAGTTGTTTTGATTCAAATTCAAATTCATTGGCTTCAATTCAATTCGATTCGCTTAAATTCAATCAAAATTCGTGCATTCAACGTAGTGCTGTGATTACAATGTATTCGTTCTTGGAGTCAGACGTGCTGTTGAAATACGATCCCCACAATTTTGGAGTCCGACGTGGTCGAAGTTTCATTTCCCCATATTTTGGTGACCCCGACGTGATCAAAGTTTCATTCCTCCATACTCTCACGTTAGCTTGCAACAATAAATATTTAAAGCTACAACAAGTGTCATTGTTGAGATTTTACTCGGTATTTTGGGTAAGTTGTTGACAATTTAGCCGCAGCGGTAAAGAAATTGTGCAATCTGAAATATTGGCGTATTATGGTGTAATGGGTTGTGTAGTAATGTCGCAGATGCAAAGTTTTCTTTCCGCTGCCCGCATTTAGTTTTTACACGCCACGCTGCACTAAGTCCGCGAAACTTTAACCTCAGCTTTCACTGTCCCAAAGCTCACTTTTATTCATAGCCTAATATAGCCTACACAATATGGAATTCAACATGGTTGACAATTCCGTCAATTCATCTTCTCAGTTCTAACTTTAAAATATTAGGCAAGGTCAAAATTATTGGATCAAGTGCATAAATTTCCCCATGTGGAAAAATTTATGCACTTGACAAGGATTAAAATTTTCCCCCTACACTCCCTTCCAGTGTACACTGCCCCGTACATTTACATACCGGGCCTGCCCCTTTGGTGTACACTGCCTTTCTTTTAATGCCCTGCCAGCTGAGATTCGAACCCGCAACCATGGCGAATTTGATGCTGTTCTAATGTTCTTAAGAATAAGCTTGTTAAGTAACTGGGGAAAATTTTGCACTTGTTGTTGTCTTGGGGAAAATTTTGCACTTGTTCCAAATTATTTCACAAACAATTCTTAATATAGGTTTCTAATAAAAAAGTAAATTTGATCAACCGGTTTGACTAAACGCAATATTATTGATCGCAGTATTTCAGAATTCGAGTATTTAAGTAACTTAGTAATTGACCTAGGTGCCTAGTTGCTACCTTTATATTTTTCAATCCTAGCAATCAAAACTCCCTTGCTCATGTAAGCAAAGTTGCCCTAATTTTTTTACGCATTGCAGTCCGTTTTCTTTTTATTTTAACCATCTGACCACCATTAAAGAAACAGGCATTGACTGTTCAATTTAGATTTTAAAAATAGCTTTAAAAGTCTAAGCGGTCAAATACTAATGCGATTTACAAAAGACACCAAGTAAACTGCAAACTATATTAACAGTTTAGCCAAGGGACTTGTAACCTTTTCTGCAAGCGAGCTAAATTTACTAAATTTTGCTCAATCGGATAATATTACGGACCAGATTTCACTGCATAACTTTTCAAAGGCGATCATTTTGCTTTGTGTTAAAATCGTTGTTTTCGCTTTTTGTCAACATCAAGATCTTTTTTTGAAAATCAAAGCTTCGCGCATCATTATTTTCACTCGTTTGGACTCTTTGCAAAAACTCTTCCGGTGTTGTTTTGGCGAAAACGGCTGGAAAGCCAAAGCCGACCACTTAAATCGGTTTCGCGGGCTGTTTTATCCCGTGGACCGTATGTTGCACGCTTCCAGATTAGCCTTCTTGCTTAGTTCTGGCAGCAACTATGCTATTCCAGCTTACACGACCACACCAAGAATAAGATTTTGGCTCAGTCCTTAGGTTTTCTGTTTTAACTCGTGGCTAAATGATCTTTTTAATTTAGCGAGCATGCTATTCTTTTCATCAAGTTTGCTATCGTCTAAAAACATCAAAAAACTGCCTTTGGAAATAAATCGTATTATCGTCATCTCAAGCTATTTTTTTCTTACCAATTTTTATTTTGGTTATATCTTCATTACACTTTAAACATCATCTTCGTAAGTCACAATACCAAAATCTGATGTATATCATTTAACGACAAAACCAATAAGAATCAAGTAATACCAATTAAATGAATTTTATTAAAACCAAATAATTGAAATTATTCAATCAATTGAATGGAATTTATTTAAAAAGAATCACTTAAAGACAACTAATAATGTCTCTATGAAACGAAATAGACTTTCTCAGTTAGAAATCACTACAGCTATTAAAATTGGGATATTACTTTTCATGCTTTATCATTTCTTATGATTTTCGCAAACGTGTTGAATCAAAGTTAGATTTCTCAACAACAATCTTTGTAAAGATGCATTGCTATTGAATGTCATATAAAAACAGTTTAGAAAATAAATGCTGTAATATTACAAAAAAGTACCTTACTTTAATTTCATTGCTAAACAAAGAAAGGCGCAATTGACATCACTTACGAAATCAGCTCCCTGTAAGCAAAGGGAAGCTGATACAATCATCCAAGTGATCAAGTGGTTTGCAATCTCCTTATGGCAGCTTTTTTCGGGGGCTAAGAAAAGATCTTCTTTTTTGTATACTTAAATGCGTTATCTCAACGGTAGCAAAACGTTTCTTCAACCACAATATCAATTTATGTAGTAAACAAATTTTTCAACCGAACAAGAAAGGCAGAGTTTGCTTTGAACTTACTAAAATCAGTTTATATTAGGTTTAGAACGGTCATGATAAATGCATTCTAAATATAGACTACAAACAAAAACGTAGAAAATCTTTTTTTGGCTTTGAATAAAAACTAAGCTGCTTTTGAAAACAAGGTGTTTAACATTTTCAATATTTTTGCCATGCAAACTACAGAATTGTGTGGATACTGGTATTGTCATAGGTTACACACGTGATTTTATCAATGTTATTCAGAACTCCAGTCGATTCCGACGTTTTCAAAATAAACTCGCATGAGGCGCTTGCACAACTCACGGAGGATACACACTGCCTTTATTGCATTGACGCGTTTTGAACCATACCGGAAACAAATCATAAAACTGCTAATAATAAATATGACGATCTGGCCCAATGCTTCATTTTTCCAAGGCCCCAATGCTAAGTATGGTGTATCTTTTTTCAAAAAAAAAGCATCACTAGAGTAAACAAAGAACTAAAGCCATATTTTTGCGCGTTCTTATCATGACCAAAGATTCGCAAAAAATATTTTTGACTGATTTGAAAAAAGTTATGCAATTATCAGCCAACTGTTCACAAATAAATTGTTTGTGTCACACAGTAAATGTCAAAACTTTTTAATAGTTCCATTTTTCGTTTAGTTAAAATAGTTTAATTAGCAAGGAATGGCAGTGAGAAACCTGAGGTCTCCTCATATGTGAAACAAAAGTTAGGGTGCTTGTTGATAAGCACATCTAAGAACAATTGAACATCGGCAGAGGAATTAATAATGACCAACACATTTTCTATACAACGTATATAAAATGATGGATAAAACGAAAGATGATAATCAAAATTTTTTTTCAATCATTTCAAGAAATCAATTGGCTAACGCAGGACCTAAAGGGTTAACCATGGTTATTCCATCAATTTGCGAAAATAACTTATCAATATGAATGAACATACCTTCTGTACTAAGTTTTAAAAGGTTTTTAAAGATGTTTTGCGTAATTGGTGTCTTGGTTTGTAGAAAAGGTAACTCAGGGGCGACATTACATGAGAATAATTAATTCGCAATATCATCGATTACAATGTCTACTGGAACGTTGGTGAAGAAGCTGGTGACATCAAAACATACTAATTTTTCATTGGTAAGCAGGACTTCTGCAACATTATCATAACAGCAGCCAAAAATTTTATCCCACGCGGTCGTCGAAATAACCACATACCGTATTGGGATGCTGAGTGCGAGAACTTCTATCGGAGATTTTGGCAGTCGCCTGAAAAAAGCGACTCTAACGAGGCTGCCACTGCCCTGCTCCTCGAGCTCGACAAGAAATGCAGAGATCGATGGTCCGAGACAGTTCAAACTATCGACTTTTCGCACTCTAGCCGAAAAGCATGGAGTATATTGAACAACTTAACTGGTAGATCACGGCACTACCCTCGTCACTGTGCCGTCTCAGCAAATGCTATTGCATCCCAGCTGGTTAGAAACGGTAGATACGAGGGTATTGACCGTGAGTCATCTCGACCCATCTCGCAAGAAGTGTTAGATCTTTGGAAGACCACTCCAACAAGTCCAGTGAACATCTCTTAAAGTTTTACCTCTCAGGAGCTCGCTGCTGCCCTAAAACACCTGAAACTAGGAAAAGCTCCAGGTCCAGATTCTATTTATCCGGAGCTAATAACTCATGCCGGAGCTGCATTGAAGTCCTGGTTGTGTAGCTTCCTTTCTTTCTGGCTGCACCACCCCAAAATTTTCCAAAGTCTCGAGAAGAGCACTGGTAGTTGCTCAGGCTTTTACCGAATAAGGACATTGTCCGGATAATCATGGAACTTCCCCAGAATAGAAGCTTCACGCTCACTACTGGTGACAGCAAGCAAACAGGTTAAGACGTTTGCGAAACGGCCTTCCACAGGGATCGGTCTTGGCTCCCTCCTTTTCAACATCTACACATACGATCTGCCTTTCATGACTTCTCAAAAGTATGCATATGCTGATGACTTAGCATTGTTGTATTCATCTCAAGACTGGAAGGCTGTGGAGGACACTCTAAGTCGAAACATGACTACACTTTCAGGTTATCTCCAGACTTCGAGGCTGAAGCTCAGCAATACAAAAACGGTGACGGCGGCCTTTCATCTTAACAACAGAGAGGCCAAAGGTGAGCTTAATGTTTACAACGATGACAACCTACTGCCATCCTGTTTAGTCCCAACGTATTTTGGGGTAAAGCTTTACAGGTCGCTCACTTTTCGTCACCACCTCGAGGCTTTGCGCAAAAAACTCTCCACCAGAGTTGCGCTGTTGAGGCGACTTGTTGGATCTGGATGGGGTGTAGGTGCCAAGGCATTGCGCATCTCTGTTCTTTTCTTGGTCTACTCCGTAGCTGAGTACTGCGCACCAATTTGGTGTCGTACTACGCATACTCGCCACATTGACAATATTCTCAATGATGCTTTGGACATTGTCACTGGATGCTTGCGTGCCACACCAACGGAGGACTTGTCTGTTCTCGCAAGCATCCAGCCAGATGACCACCACCGATTAGGAGCAACACTCTTCCTGGCGAATCGTGCTATCCATGACCCCAACCATGTACTGCACGAACAGTTGGTTGGATAGTAGGATACGCACCTAAGGAGACTTAGATCAAGACGCCCATTTGTACCTGCTGCGTGGTATTATCACATAGTTTGTCTGAACTGGACATTCGTGTGAAGCAGTGGACGAGGCATAAAAGGAACGTGGACTACTTGAAGAGTAATTCAAGGGTCCGTGCTTTCATTCCCAGAGTCAGTTCAAGGCCACTTGGAATGAGTCTGCCCAGAACAACTTGGGTAAGGCTCAATCGCCTGCGAACTGGTTTAGGACGTTTTCACTCGTCCATGTACAAATGGGGTCTCGCTCCATCACCGAATCGCGAATGTGGCGCCACTGAGCAAACTGCAGATCACGTTATATCTTCATGTCTCATACATCATGTACCAAGAGGAACACTAGGTCTGCAGGTTTTGGATGACGCAACTCGATGTTGGCTTAACACCACCACTGCCAGCATCTAATCAGCCAGCGAAGCAGCCCGGGGTGGTAAAAGGATAGACCCTGGGCCCTGGTCTTGATTTGTGCTGGCCCGGATTGAATTTAGGTACCTGACCAAATGACGACGACAACGACGATTATTGGTAGGCTTAAATTCTTTAATCTTTTCAATAAAAGTCGAAGTTGAAAGTAGGGAATAGCAATCAGAGATATAAGATTTAATTAAAGAATCGAGTCATTTGGTAGGACTATGTTCAGGGGTACTAGTCATGGAAGTAACTGGTCTAAGGGGATCTCCGGTTTTACAAAGTTTTGCTTTACCATAAAGTCGGCCGGGTGCACTTTCTTCTTCTTCTTCTTCTTCTTCTTTTGGAAGGGATCCACATCCACGTCGAAAACAGCTGCAAGACAGCAATGTTGTTGAATCATCCACTGTTTTGAAATCAGATGCTGGCAGTGATGGTACTCAGCCAGCATCGTGTGTCGACATCCAAAACCATCAGTCCACGTATTCCTGTAGGTGCCCGATGTACGGGGCATGTCAGAATAATGTGTTCTGCGGTTTGTTCTGCAGCGCCACACTCGCAATTCGATGTAGGAGCAAGGCCCCATTTGTGCATGAACGACTGAAAGCACCCAACACCAGCCCGCAAGCGGTTGATCCTGACCCATAATGATCTGGGTAGGCCCATCCCCATTGGCCTAGTGCTTGTCTTAGGAATGAAAGGACGGAGATCAGATGAGCACTCCGAGTATTCCGTGCTCTAATTAAAATCTGTCCATTGAGCTGCACGAATATCCAATTTAGTTAGATCTTGCAGTAACTTCCGTGCAGCGGGCACAAAGGGGCGTCTAGATTTTAGTCTCTTTCTGTGGCCGTCTGGAGACCCAGTCAATAATTTATTGAAAATATGGCCAGGGTCCAAACTGCCACGATATGCCAGGGAGAGCGTTGCTCATAATCGGCGAAGCTCAGCCGGCTGGATACCTGCGAGGACGGGTAAATAGTCTGTTGGAGTTGGACGCAGGCATCCAGTGACAATGCGCAATGCGTCGTTGAGAACACTATTGATGAGGCGAGTGTGTGCACTGCCACACCAAACTGGTGCACAGTACTCCGCAGTAGAGTAGACCAGAGATAGGGCGGCTGTACGCAGTGTTTTAGCTCCAGCACCCCAATCTGAGCCTGCAAGTCGTCTCATCAATGCAACGCGCGTTGTTAGTTTTTTGCGCAATGCCTCAAGATGGTGACCAAACGTGAGTGATCTGTCAAGTTTAATCCCAAGATAGGTAGGGACTGGACAGAATGGCATGCGTTTGTCATTGATGTAGACATTAAGCTTACGTTTGGCCTCTCTGTTTTTCAAGTGAAAGGCCATCGTCACCGTTTTAGTGTGGCTGAGCTGTAGCCTCCAAGTCTGGAGATATGTTGAGGTTGTAGTCATGTCTTGACTTAAGACCCCCTCCAGGTCCTTCCAGTCATCAGAGAAGTATAACAGTGCCAGATCATCGGCATAAGCATACCTTCTGGAGACCGTTGAAGGAAGATCGTACACATAGACATTGAAAAGAATGGGTGCCAAGACCGATCCCTGTGAGACGCCGTTTTTCAGACGTCGCAACCTGCTTCGCTTGCTGTCACCAGTAGTAAGAGTGAAACTTCTATTCCGGACAAGTTTCATGATCATACGAACCATGTGTTTATCCGGGAGAAGTCTCAGCAGCTTGCAGGTGAGGCCACGATGCCAGACAGTGTCATATGCAGCTGTCAAATCTACAAACACAGCACCGGCCTTCTTTTTTGCCTCGAAAGAACCCTCGATGTTTTGTGTTAGCAAGACAACTTGATCCACTGTCGATTTACCATGTCGAAACTCAGCCTGCTAGCCTGGGAGCAGGGGGTCGACAATAGGTTCAATATGAGCGTAGATCAGTCGTTCGAGGATCTTGTAGGGGACACAGAGCAAGGAGATGAGACGGTAGCTCTTTGGGTCCTCTACAGGTTTCTTTGGCTTTGGGATCGCAACTACAAGTGCTCTTCTCCAGACTTTGGGAATTTTGAGTTGGCGCAAGCAGGAAGAGAGAAAGCCACGTAACCAGGACTTCAAAGCAGTTCCAGCATGGATTATAAGCTCCAGGCAAATAGAGTCAGGGCCCGAAGCTTTCCCTGGCTTCACGTGTTGGAGAGCGGCAGCGAATTCTCTGGACGAGAAGTCGCCAGAGAGATTCACTGGAGATGGTATCAAAGCCTTCCAACGGTCAGACACTTCTTGAGAAATGAGTCGAGACGACTCACGATCAGCACCCTCGTATTTCCCGTTTCTTACCAGCTGAGCAGCAATGGCGTTAGTTCAAACGGGACAGTTACGGGGGCTGTGTCGTGACCTGCCAGTAAGGTTGTTAATTGTGCTCCATGCCTTTCTGCTTGAGTGTGAGAAGTCGATGTTTCAGACTGCCTCAGACCATCGGTCTCTGCGTTTCTTGTCAAGCAAAGTTATTAGGGCTGTAGCAGCCCTGCTTGACTGGTCTCCAGCAGGAGACTGCAGAAACGTTTGGTAGAGGGCCTCACACTTAGCGTCCCAACACGGCATGTAGGTGTTACGACGACCGCGTGGGATAGCTTTCTTGGCTGCTTTGCTGATGGTGTTGCAAAGGTCCTGGTAGGCCTGATCCATATTTGTTGAATCAGGTGATGGCAAATTCCTTGCAAGCTTGTTTGTCAAGGAGTTATAGTGGCTCCAGTTAGCCTTGCGGAAGTTCCATTGCTTTACAGGCCTTCCCGGTGCTGAGAAGGAAAGCCTTGATGATGTTATAAGCGAAGGTCGATGTTGTGACCTATGAAGCTTCTCCAAAACGCGTCTATAAGACAAGCGACTACCAGGACCGACGGTGGTGAAGGCAAGATCCGGGTTAGTGCCAGTGTTCCAGCGCCCAGAATGAAAGCTAGGTTCATCCTTGGGATCGTGAAGGAGGGCAAGATTATTGGAGCTTGCCCAGGCCAGTAAGCAGTCTCCATCCGCGCTGTTGGTGTTATAACCCCAGTCGACATGGGGGCAGTTGAAATCACTCGCATACAGACAAGGGTGAGTGGACACTGGAAGTTCGGAAACTTGCAACCGCGTTGGTGGAGGTTTGTAGATGTTAACAATTTTATAACCGTCAACATCCATGCACAACCACTCAGTCTCCGATGTCGTGGGAGATTGATCGTATAAGGTCCATTTTAGCCGCTCATGGACAAATGTGGCAAGGCTATGCTTTCTGTTAAGGGAAAACCCAGCTAGTTGATAGTTTGATAGCACTAGCTTTTCTGCAGATGTGCAGTGGGTCTCCTGTAGAAGGATGACGAACGCCTGAAGCTAAGTAGCAAGGTGATGAAGAACGTTCATCTTGCTAGCTGTGAGGCCTTCGATGTTCAGTTGTAGTATTGAGGGCCCTCGGAACTTTTTGTTGATGTGCCCTGAAAAGGGCAGTTTGTGTGCAACGCACTCATCACCCAGTCCTGAAAAGGACGTTTGCTGATTAGCAGGCCCTTGAACATCGGAATAAGTGGATACCCTTCCGGGTGGGTACATTCGGTTTCCACAGAGCATTAGAGAGACTTTCCAGCTAGCGTGCCCACATACATTTTTAATGGGATTTAAATGGATTTTCTGGAATAGGTGGGCAAGTGGGATTTGTATGGGAAAACCATATGGGACCTACATAGAAGCGCATCCTTGTTTGTTAAAAAAAAATTATTTTTTTACAAATCTAATAAGTACATATATTTTTGACATGCATAAGTAATGTAATTCAATTCTAAATTGTTGTATTTAACTAATTTGAACTATTATGAGATTTTGTGATTGGTGCAAGTTTTTATATAGGCTTTTTATATCAAAATTGTATGGGTTAACCGCCTGATTTTGCAACTTGATTAATTGATGGGCTCTTAATATAAATATTATGTGGGCTGCCCGTAATATTTTGTGGATAAATTTGTTGATGGGTTTCTTAGATCAATATTGTGTGGGTTACTCACATTATTTTGTAAGTGAAGTTATTGATGGGCTCCCTACGTAGAAAATGCATGAGCAAACCTTATGATTTTGTAGGACAAAATATTGATGGTTTCCTACATCAATATTTTATGAGTTCACCATATTATTTGGTAAAAAAAGTAATTGGTTGGTATCCTCCATCAATATTCTATGGTTTGTCCTCAACGTGTTGTTAGTCAAATAATTGTTGGGCTTTCCATACGAATAATATGAGGGTTGCCCACATTATTTATTGCCCACCCACATCATTATTGCACACAAACTATATTAATGGGCTTTCTGTAATAAGTGATTGCCTAAAATATACTTACTAGCAACTACCACAGCCTATACTTGATAGATTTACCTTTAAGTTTTCCGTGTTGCTCAAAAGTGAGTTTCAATTGCTTGCCTTTGTTGTCTTTAATTAAAAAGGCGAGCAATTTCAAGAGCTCCCGCAGCTGTTTTTTAGTTTTAGTTGATTGATTTTGTTTGCTTATCTTTTGTCTGCCGAAAAAATCAAACAATCTCAGTGACTGTCTCAGGCCATTCTTAATTACTGAATTGTAGTTTTGTTCTGTGAAACAACTTTTAATGTCACTAGTCTTGATAAAAGAGACCAGACGTTTCTTTTAATTACCCTGCAAAAAAACAAATTCATAATTCACTGCATAGAATTGTCACAAATATGTAGGACAATGAAAAATGTTACAACATTTTTTCTGTCAATAGAAATGTTGACAAAAAATTTTTCTTGTGCCATCTATGCAATGCAACGCCATATTTCCGTCAGTGATCAGGTTATACCAACTAGAAATACGACGTTAAATGATTCTTAGAAACATATACGTGATAACGTCTAGGCTAAGCGACCCACCAACGGGTGGTGTTGCGTCTACTCCTGGAATCGAACCGGTGACCCGAACCAGAATGAGAGGCTTAAATCTAACTGTTTTGTGTTAGCTCTGAGCCAGCTTGCTTGCAATATGTTCATTTGTGTGCGTGAGCTTTTAAGAACAGCTAGTATGATTACCGTTGGCTATTTTTGAAACTAAATATGAGCATCGTAGAGACAAATGCTGCAATTGTATTTGCTAAAACATTCATATTAACCCTCTGTCTACCAAAAAAATTCCATGCAATTTGTACCGTTGGGGTCCAATGGACTCCAGATTTCAAAAAAGCATTTGGCCGTAAACATCTCACACAAATCAACAAATTAACATTAAAAACTGTAAAAAACGAACAATTTAAACACAAAAACAAGTAATAAACGCAATAAAAAAACAAAAAATGCGGTATTTAGGCCTTATCATGTGTATTCAGTTACACAGCCAGTCAAAAGATTAGATGATGCACTGCAATTACCTGATACACCTTTTCCCGGCGTTTATGCAATGATTTGCATGTTTATTAAGTTTTGTTACTGCTTATTCTCAATCATCATTTTTGTAAAAAAGTGCAACAACATAGGAGTTCAAGAGGCTAATATCAACACGAAGCAATATCAACAAAAGCAAGGCCGATTTAGTAAGCACAATGGTTGGTTGCACAAAAGCCAAAAGGCACAATTTTTCAATACTGCAAATCAATGCACACAGTTACAAAGCGTTTAGAATACTGCAAATGCTTACTACCAACACTATTAGTTTTAGCCTATTAGTGATTGCATTGCATGCAAATAACTTGCGAATGTTCTTGACGAATGTTGTTATTGCAGGCGCTGCATGCTTGTCTGTATTTTCGATCTTTTCTTCTTTCACAAAGATAACATCTGGCCTTTTTTACCTTTGTTGCCTGGTTTTCAGTTGCAGCAGTCCTTTTTCTGTTGCTTTGAGGCTGAATTGCACGCCTTTTTTGCATTAACAAAGCACTTGACATTCCAGCAAGCTCTTTTCCTAAGTGAATCAAAAACTTTCTTCTTCTTTACTTGCTAAAATTCCTGTTATTTTCACCATGCAATTGCTGCCATACTATGTAAGCATTGACAGCGCTAACGTCGATCATGATGTACAATAAGGCTGCTGACCATCTTCTAGTCATCCTCTTGCAGGTGTACGTTCGAACCATTCTATCCAAAATGTCCACTCCACTTTTGGTGCTGCTGTAATACAAGATTACTTCAACCTTCTTTTCAGCAAAATTTGAACCTATTTCAGGAAGTATGTGCATCGTCGAAAGCATATTAACACAGTCTCTTTTGGGGCGATACGATGCGATCATAGCATCATTCTGAAATCCAAAAACTGTAGAAGTAATGTCACAACCTTTCGCAACTGTGAATTGCGGAAGCAATTCTGGTTTGTTCTTCCAAATAGTTCCCACCAGAGTAAGCTTCTTTTTCAGCAGATCTCGAGCAAGCGGGATGGAGTACAAAAATTATTGTAAGGATAATTTCTCCCAGAATGTTCAATTTTTTGATCAAATCTTTGACAACTCTTGCTCCCTGGTTTACTTCTCTTCCAACTGCAGAATTTTTTCCGGTATAAACTTGCATCTTCCATGCATAAGATGTGTTGGCTTCGCATATTGCCTAAATTTTTATTCCATACTTTCAGGTTTTGAAGCAATATACTGCCGAAATGGGCATCTTTCTCTGAAACAAACTAATTGTTTATTAACAGTCATGTGGGGACCTGGAATGTAGGCATCGCGTAAATTCAAATCCCATTACTGAAAGAAATTTCTGATAGACTGGAATTTGTCTTCAGATCTGTTTCTTCTTCGTGAATTAGCGTCATCAAACCGAACCACTCGTAGAATCTGTTGATATCGATTTTGGCTCATGAGTTTATTGAAAATAGGTCTACCGTCGTCTTTACTTCAAAACTGAGCAACATTTTCGTTGTGTAATTTATAAACACCGATAGGAATTACTACACCCCAAAATTTATCGAATTCGAGTAGATTTATAGCAACCCACTTGTCTTTGTAAACAAGTAATCCTTCAGCATTTGTCCAATTACGAACTTTTTCAATCAACTTGTCTCTAAAAAATAATCTGAATGAACCAGGCATTGAATCGTATTGCAATTTCGCAAAACGTGAAGGGCCTGGTCTGTCGTGATATATGTTACAAGAAGCAGTTCGGCCAATGTTATTTGTGTGGGAGTAGCTGACTAATTTTCTTTCTTATTTCGGGATATAAAGATGGTAGAAGTATCTTGATCTTCATCATTATCTGAGATATCAGAGGAAGACAATTCTTCCACATTTAGATGATCGATTTCTCCATCGTCATCCGACGACGAGATCTGTTCTTCTTTGCTCCATCTTTCATCATCTTCACTCTATTCCAGAAGCTCTAGAATCTCGTCATCTTCTAAGTAGCTAACCATTCTTTTTAGTGGTTTATTTTCTAACCTGATTGTCATTTGCAATTATAAATAATATTTATACCACCTAATATTTTTTTATTTGTGGAACCAAACAATAGATTAGTTGTTTCAAAACAAAATGACTGTATCAAAAAAAGTTCAGCCAGTTTAAACTAAACAATGCAGGTTACCTATTGCCTTGGGGTCCAATGGACCCCATGGTATACGATGCTGTTTTTATTTTTTATGCCATATTAGTTTACCTGAGATTTGTGATATTCTACCTCGTTGAAGATCAACTAAACTTAGGAAAAGTCAGGTAATATGGAAGTCGTGTTTGCTATGTCTTCTTAGTAATGAATGATCAAATTTTATTTTGGGGTCCATTGGACCCCATGGTAGACAGACGGTCAATCAAAATATTTCAACTTTGGAATTGGGCAAAAACTTCTTTGAAACCGTTTTCTATGTTTGTTTTTCGAATATCAATCATTTAGCCATCTAACCCGTTTTTGGCTGTGCTTAATTGCCATTCATTAAAAAAAATGAAAGGATACGAGTTGCTGCTGCTGACCAGCTACGAAAGATAAAAAAATTGTACTTTTGATTAGCTTTGCTACATAAGAGTGCTTCGGTGTAGCGAAACTAATCAGAAGTACAATTCTGACGCTACAGGTGGCATTTTATGTTTTAAAGTATGGCTGCAAAACAAAAAAGTTTGATAAGCTCTGGTCAAAACCACTTTTGCGACAGTTTGTAGCAAAATTCAAGCAAGTTAGACTGAAACAAGCAACCATAAGTTAACACAAAGAATATCTAGAATTCTGGCGGGCAAAATGGACAAACTGGTATAGCGCATAAAAGATCACTGATGTAACTGATTAATTTAAGACAAGTAAAGTTATTTGCTTATGAATTTGGCAAAGGCATCGGGTCGAATTTGCCGCCAAGCTGGTAAAGTAAATTGACCTTTATGCAGAATATGGGTAATAAAACTTATAAGGAGAATTCATTAGTCGACCTATTTGTAAATCTAATGCTAAACCTTTTCCGTCATCCCTGCGACTGCATGTAATAAAGACCCTCGCAAAATCACTTACCAAAATTGGATCAAGACCCTCAAAGAACACACTATTACTGCATCAGAAAAAATACGTTTTTTTACATCTCACTGTTCCGGCTAGCATGTTTTTTGGCAAAATTCAAAGCCTAATAAATTTTCATAATCTGAGTTAAGCTTAGTTTTGAGTTGATCTGTTTGACTTTGTGCCAAAATTCACAAACGGGCAGCACCTAATTGTTTTCCCACTCACTACTGTGTCTCTTGCCGTCAATTAAGCTTAATATATTTTTGCTAAAATTTTAGGAAATTGAATCACCATCTTCTTAACGAAGCGCTCACCGCTGCTACTGGTAACCTTCAGACGGCCAGACCTTTTTCCATCCTTCAACCAGTCTTACCTGGAAATCGTTTTATTGTATTGTGGGTTGTAATCTTGCAAGCCTTTAATTGCTTGGGCTATCTCTCTTTCAAAAACTATAGCTTTATATAACACAGAATGTTTGAACTAAGTTTTTGAATATTTAATTAAGGGTGCTCCTATTTTTTGTTTACTTTTCCGTTAGTAAAATTGTTAGCCGAAATCCGACACTAAACAAGCCCTTAAAAAATATAAAAGAATGATTATTTGGTAATTTTATATTGGAAGCGTTGCTTTTCATTTATATTAGTCACGTTGATTTTAGTAGTTTTCTGAAGTTGCTGTCTTTGTACTTAAGTATTTGCCAGGTGGGAGCTTCGTGTTAAGCGCAGTTATTAATTAAACGAAGACTTTCGTGAAATATCTTAAAAGTTAGCATGCTAACAATCAGTTATAGAACGAGGCGTCGAAATGTTCGTCGTTTACGCGATGAAGCGTTTAGTGAACAGAAGAAAGTGAAAGCATTCAGCACAAACATGACAAATTCTATCAATAGCAGTTTTCCGTCATCATCTGCTCATATTGTTCCCATATCTCATAACATGCCTAGTCATAAAAACGAATCTTTAATAGATTCTAACGGGGATGCCAAATTGAAGACAGCAGCTCATGATGCTATTGGTTCATGTATCCATGAAGACAGTAATTTGAGTAATTTTGATTTGAATAAGAATATGGAGACTTCTTGTGAAACTTCTAATTGTTCTACTGATTTGAAGTTTCTTTCTGGTGAAAAATTTGACCAGAAAAATAACGATATTTTCAAATTGCACAGTGGGTAGCATTGTTTGGTATCTCATTATCAGCTTTAGCTGCTTTGTTGATAATTCTAAGACGCGTTGGGCTTGAGCTGCCCAAGGATCCTAAGACATTATTAAAAACTCCAATATCTTATAAAGTTAAGGAAGCTGGTGGTGGTTCATTTTGCTACATTGGTTTACAAACTGCCCTTAACCTTTACAAACTGCCCTTACAAACTGCTTAAAACCTATGCAAATCTAATTACTGATTGTATTCCTAATTCTGAATTAACTTTACATGTAAACATGGATGGGATACCATTATTTAAAAGCTCTAACTCCCAATTTTGTGCATCATCAAAGAAATAGTAAATTGTTCACCATTTTTAATCGCTCTCTACTCTGGGCCCCATAAACCATAATCACTCATAGAGTACTCGTCTGAATTTGTTGAAGATATAAAAGAGGTAGTTCAAAATGGAATTTGTATAAAAGAAAGAAAATTTTTTGTTAAGTTAAAACTGGTAATATGTGACGCACCTGCAAGAGCTTTCATAAAAGGGATTAAAAATTGTAATGGCTACAGTTCTTGTGAAAGGTGCACTCAAGAAGATGTTTGGCATCAAGGAAGAATGATATTTCTAGAAATGAATGCACCTTTGCGCACTGATTGCACTTTTAAAGAGATGTCAGATCCATCACATCATGTTTGTCGTTCTCCTTTTGCTGACTTGGAGTTGGGTCTTGTCAGCAACTTTCCTTTGAATTATATGCACCTAGTGTGCTTGGGTATAACACGAAAACTGTTATATTTATGGCTGAATGGACCTTTGGTAACCAGATTGCCGCATAGACTTGTAATGCTGATATCAGAAGATCTAATATCTATTCGTCCTCACATTCCCAGTAAATTTCCTAGAAAGCCCAGGTCCTTAAAAGAAGTGGCAATGTGGAAGGCTACTGAACACGGACAATTTTTGCTATATACTGGCATGGTGGTACTGCGCGCAAAAGTGAGTTCTGCTATTTACAATAATTTTTCACTGCTTTCTATTTGTACGAGAGTCTTACTTTCTGAAGAAGGCATCATAGATATTGATTATACAAAGCAACTTTTGGTTTCTTTTGTTACAAATGCTGCAAAGATATACGGCAAACAAATTTTAGTCTACAATATGCATAATATCTTGCATATTGTTGATGTGAAAATGTATGGGCGGTTAGACAATGTATCTTGTTTTCCATATGAAAATGCTTTAGGACAGCTGAAGCGTTTAGTTAAAAAGCCACAACATCCAATCACTCAAATAGTAAGACGCTTGCATGAACAAGGCCAACAGCAAGGGCCTCAAAACACTGAGTTTTCATTGCACATGCAGCATTATTCTGGCCCAATAATATTTGAGCATAGCCATTGAACTCAATTTAAGAAGTATTGTGGAAAATTTTTAATTTCGTTCATGCTTGGTGACAATTGTTTTTTTTGATAATTGCCCTGTTATTATTAGAAATATCGTTTGCTCACCGTCCAAACAAATAAATGTTATTTTCTCTAGGTTTGAATTTGTAAAGTCATTTTTTGAAAGTCCCTTTGATTCACGATTAATACGTTTGTATCAGGTTTCACATTTAAGTGAAGTTTTATGTTCAACTAATATCTATAATTGCAAATGCAAATTTGTATTAATTCCTCTTCATAATTTTGATAATAGTTTTGTTTCCATGCCATTGCTGCACCACAATGACTTTCATCAATAAATGTCTCAGTTTGGGAGGATGAGTTTTGCAGAATGCTATCTTACTTGCAAAAGTTTTGCAAGAGAAATATGTTACTTGTAGGCTTACACCCCATCAACAACATCCAATCTTGTGCATATGGTATAAATCAAAACGACATTGCATTGTAGGTAAATACTTGTTTACAAAAGCTGTTGCACTAAATGCATTTTTTAAATATTTGCCTGTAGCTTTGTGATTTTTTTTAGTTAAATGCTTGTGATTGCATTGGTAGTGTACTATGCCACAATTATTTTTGTAAGAGATATCTTTATTGGGAGCTCACAGTCAGTGTTCCCTCTAAGATTTTAGTAAGTGCGTAACCGCCGGCACAAGTGCGAAATTGCTAGCAAATGTACGAAAACCGCCGGACAAATTTGCAGGGAAAGGAAAGTCAAAACTGTGACAATGCGCTTCGGTGACGTAATAAGTAGCGTGACTATGTCAGCCCCAAAATGTTCTCAAACAGATAGCCTATCGGTTGTTATAAAACGGCGGCGAAATACCTGGCTATTTTTCTTCAGTAAGTTAATTGTGGTTAAATTTGGTCTCAAACTTTACAGCCTTTGCAACAGTGATTCGTAAGCACTTTGGAATGACAGGTTAATAATGCGCGTAAATAAAATTAACCCTTTGCCGACGCCCGACATGAGCATGAGAAATAGAACTTTGATGAAGTAATGTGATGTTAGGTAGGTTATTGCGACTATGACACAACAAAAATTATTTGCGAACTTTAACTGTTGCTTGATTAGGGTAGATAATTAGATAACTTACATTGTTCTATCGTAATCAATTAAAAAGCAGGTTTTTGCAATTGCAAGCAAACTTTCAATCTCAGTTTGGAAAGTATTTGAAGGGAAATTCAAAACTAAATTAGATAGAAGTTGTATTCTTTTTTATTTATTTGTAACGTACAAAAACTGAACCAATACGTCAAAAATGGTGTTTTTTGTGCTTAACTGAAAGCGAGAACTATGTGCGTTTTTATCTTAACAAGCACGATTGAAGTTAGCGTTGAAACGTAAAGAAAACACAGATTTAAAGCAAGTTTAGTTTCAAACTTCCCTAGAAAAATGATGTTTTGTGTTAAAACTGAAGTTTGAGAGCTGCTTGCTATTACTGCTTTTTAGCTACGACTGAAATCGCCTGGGAAAAAGTAAACAAAAAAATTGATTTTACTTCAGGTTAATTGCTGGAGAGATAATTTGTTATAGAAAAAAGTGACGCAATAGCGTGCGCGATATTTAAGTCGCCGTCACTCGATGTTGCGTTACAGCCGCGCGATGTTTGCGCGAGACGTTGCACTGCTCTAAAAAAGCATCTGTCCCAACTTGGATTTCTTTTCACCGTCTCCCATGCACTTAATAATTGGTTAAGATTTTGCTAACAAAATTGCAAAAATTTTAACAAAGTAAAAAAGTTACCAAAAACCGCCGGACTTTTTTTACGCACCGTTGAATTTTAACTGCGAATCCGCCGGACATAATTTCGCAAATTCGCACTTTTTTTGCGTTTAAAGGGAACACTGCTCACAGTGTTGTAATTAAGTATGCTTCTTGTTTCCGTAGCTTCATATTTTTTGTGTAAATCAGGGGTGAGAGATATGTTGCTCGATCACTGGTGTATGATGTTATTTCATCGTAGTAATACTTTTAAACTAGCAAAATCGACATTTATGGTAAATACTATCTCTGTCAAGTTACTTTGGAAATGTGATATATCGTTTAGCAGAAATACTGAAAGTTTTAGTCCCTCATCCCTGGTACGGTACATAGTAGTATTCCTGTGTAATTGTTTTTGTTGCCTTGTGTGTAGTAAAAACTGTTTTGCGGTGACTGCATAGGTAACTCTCATTCTTACGTAGGTATTGGATATATTAGATAAAAGTATTATGATGAATTTTGCCATAGTTGGAGTTTTTTGCAACAAACAATGCCAGAGCTACCATTGCAATTGTGCCTGTTGGGTGGTTAAGTCGAGAGGAAGATGAAGTGTGGTGACCACCCATAAACAGCAGTAAAGCTTTGGCCATGGCCAAACGTAACGTGCCCGTGAGAAGAAATTGGAAAAAAATGATGGTCAGAATATTGGGTAAAGCAAGTACGTTATTTCATTTCTGTACATATCAGCTTGCACTTATTTTATTGCTTAAAAACCAACAAAATATACCAATGCAGTAGCAAAAGACTATTGGTATGGTAATAGCCTATAATGGAATGTGATGGTTAACAAATTTGCAGCCGTTTTTGGCATTTGCCTATTGACAGACAATTGACAAATTATATCATTCCTGTTGCATATAATCATTCTGTCTCAGCCGGTCATTGCTTTCATTTAATACAGTGTAAAAATCGATTCATTTCATGTTGTGCAAACGATTTTAATACTCAAGTGTGAAGTGTAAACTATTTTTAAAGTGCTGATACCTACCGGTATTTACGTAGCATCCTCTCTTGAAGCCGCATAAAACAGAACGGCTTTCATTTTAATTATGTTTTCTGCTATTTTTCATTTACTCCGTTAATCTAAGTTACTCAGTTCAAAAGCTTAATCATGTCATGAAAATGTTACAGGCAACTTTTTCATCTAGAATAACCTTAGTGAAATTTTTTTCTCATTTTATTGGTCAGAAGTGAACGTAAAAAATACCTAAAAAACAAAAATACCTTGTGCGGTAATAACAGCTTCTGCGTTTGGTATTTCTGTTGGCGTAGGTTGTCTATAGTTTTACGTTTGGGTAATAGCAATTAAGACAAATATATTTGTTTCAGAATCTTATGAACGGGCTAGAGAAAAAGAAAAAAAGGCTGAGGAAACTTCTGACATAAAAACAGAAATTGAAAATACCATTTCCCCTAGAAGAAGGTAAATATTGTCTATATATGGCAGTAAAAAGTATTCGACTTTTAATATAAATGCTTTGTAAAACCGTTAATATAAGTTAGTATAATATGAGTATCAGTTTTGTTGCCATAAATTGTTAAAGGATCTTGTTCAACTCGTCACTTTATGTTAAATTTTGCGAAGTATGTTTAGCTCTTTAATAGCCACATACCAAAAAATTTAATTTTTGTTCTTGTCACCGACGAGTTTATTTTGGAAGAATCGCAAATAAAAAATATGCTGCTGATGAAGAATCAGAGAAAGAACTAGAACCCAATGAGCTTGAAAGTGATTGCCTTCCTTCACCTCCACAAACGGTGGTGGATGCGACAAGGAGACTTGAAAGCACTCCTCGCCCAAATTCATCAATACGAAAGGTTGTGAAAATATTGATCTGTCACAGGCTTTGCACCCAACACCATATTGTATTAGTGGTAAATTTAAATGCCAAGTGCATATTTTTATTGTGATTTCAGGGTTTTAAAGCGTTTGAAATTTTTTTTTAGCGTCAATGAGGGAATTATCATCAATTGCGGATACTACCGGTGCTGAACTGTCAGACACTCAGTAAGTAACCATTGTTATTTGTTGAATATTAAAGTGTTTCCTTTTTTCTCCCGTTCTATTTCAAATCTTGAAGAATCATCAAATAATTTTTTGTGTGTGCTTTTACTTTTCACCTTTGAATTAAATGTGTGGCATGAAACAATCTATTCAATTGCACACTGCAAATGTGATAGAGGTCAGGTTTGAAAAAAAAGCGACATCTATTTTAAAGCAGTCATGAGAGATGCGAATTGCGAATTGCAGGCTGGTAATTCCTTTAACAAAGCAAAATGCATGAAAAGTTTTTGCAATGTTTTCCTATGGGGAAAGGGGCTTTACGTAACCTTTGGCATGAGGTAAAAATGTTTCCTGCCAGCAGTACGCGAAAGCTCCAAAGCAAGGTTTTACGTAAATTCAGATGAGTAACGGAAAGGCTTCTTGTGACCTGTGAAAAAATGCTTAGAAACTAATTGCGACATCTGCTTGGTGCTCAGTTTTTAAAAGTAATGGAGAGAATGGTAAAATTAACATGTACTACTGATTTACCGCATTGGTGCTGATGTTAAATGCATTTTATAACCAATGTGACTACTAATGTTTTGTAGCCTTTAAGCTTAGCTAAAAACTTATCATAATAAAGATCATTTTGTCGCATCAAACAAAAAAGTGGATGTTACATGCATCAGAATAAAAAAATATGTCTCATGTAATAAGAAAATGGTCTTACCAAGTAAATAAACAAGTAATTTTGGCATTTTTTCACCGTTTTTTTTTTTTTATTTGCATGATAATGGGCTTGTGAAAATTATGTAGGCTGTCAAGAAAAGTATAGTTGTTGCAATTTTTCCACTACGCATTGCTGTCTCGTGATCCACTAACCTAGAAACGAACAGGCGATCAAAAATGCGTCAGCCAGAAACAGGGTATTCAAACTTAGGTGCGAATATCACTTTGCACTTGCAAAAATTACTGGCAATCAAGGTTTAGAAAAACCAAATCGTGTCAAATGATGCTTTGTAAAAAGTCATGAAAAGTAAACATTATCTGATGTTGAGAAGGGACTATCGTCACACTGGGCCACCACGACAGGTAGACTGCTTGGGCCCACCATCTGTCTGCCGCATAAAGACGGAGGCATCCCGTTAAGTGTCTTGCCCAAAGACACAACAAGAAAGCTTGCCGGCTTGTTCTCCTCATTTCTTATGTGCTGTGCGCCAAGCAGGGAAGCTGTGAGTACCATTTTTTAAAGTCTTTTGGTATGACTCGACTTGGAAAATACCGACTGAAAGCGGACGCTCTAACCACTGCGCCATCGCGCCGGCTCATGTCGCATTGATACATCAGCACAAAAATTGGCATCAGTACGTTTGTAAAGTTTACGGAAAGTAAAAAGCATTGGATAGAAGAGAACAAGTTGTAACGGTAGATACAAAATAACGCTAAAAGCTTAAAATTTGTAGAAGAACCGTTATTTTCGAGGCGAATGTCGAGCGATCAGAGTCGAAGGAATACAAAAGCCTTGGTAGGTTTGATGTTAATAAACAAGTTTCTTGTATGAATTTGCATGATATTGTAGTAGATCCCTATTCAAGTTGCTTTCTGTCAGCGCCTTTTTGTGACCAAACCCTTGTTTCCTAATCCGTGGTTTCTAAACTAAAGGGCGTGAAAAAACTCCAAGAAGGCGTAAGGGCATGGTACCCTAGCCCTCCCTGGAATAAGTTGAGAAAATATGAGAAATAGGTGCTCAGAAAAAGCTGATCTCCGAAAACAGGCTCTTGCCAAGAGCAAATGTGGGATAACCAGAAATCTGGCCTTCCTACAAAAAAGATGATGGTTGTCACGATTTTAGAAGGTGCAAGTTTTCGTTGTTTTAGGTAAGGCACAAAAACTCCTGTTCCTGGTGATGCAAATTTTAAGCCGTGTCTGTAGACCCAATAAAAAAGAACGTGGGCTTAACCCTAAATAGTGCGCTAAAACATTGTCTAAAAAAACAGTTGCACATTGTTTTAGGTTTAAATCCAAAGTTATTTTTTATTTAATAACTGAAGACTTTTACTAATTATATGAAGATATAAACTTTTTTGAGATCAACTTTTCTGATTTTGAGCATAATTTTGGTTCGAATTAAGATTTTACTTTTTTAATTTTTAAAAGCTCATCTAGTTGCGGTTTTTTGCCTTTGTTGTAAAGGTGATGACGATTTTCATTGGTGATCCATTTAAAAACCGTTTATTTGTTTAAGTGCTTATGAATACGCAAACCCGTGAATCAATTTGGAATATCCACGACCACGGCCGTCGTTTCACTCCTGATCAACACGTAAAACTATTTATTATGGTCCCCTTCCAATTAAATTTCTAAATAGATTTTTTGAAAGTCGGATTGAAGCTATTTGTTTTCTTGATAATCTTTAGGATGATGCAGCACTTTTTCGTAACTCTTTCAAAATAGTTTAGTAAGGACAATTTGCCTCAGTTGATAGCGTCTTAGCCTATAAAAATTGCAATTTTTTTGCAGAATCCGTTCAATTAAAACACGTGCTTATGAAGCTAACTGAGATCGCTCTCAACAATCAAGAGCGACTCAAAATATTAGCATCACTGATGCAAAGCGTTGTAACAACGTTGAACGCGAAAGCAACTTTCACTGCACCAATCAACAGCCGCCTCAACGTGGTGGTGCGGTCCCCGACCCCGTTTGGGTTGGGTCAAAGTGGCTGTTGGCCTTCCCGAGGGGCCCAGTTACCCGGGCACTCCCCTAAATTTTTTCGCTATGCTGCCCCCTGAACGACCGCAGGAGGGCAGCACACAGCATCTACAAAATCGGTCGCCTGTTTTTACTTTTTCCTCTCTCCTGCCCTACTCTTGCCCTTCTTCGTCTCCTCATTCTTCTTCTTCTCCTGATGAGCGGTAACGTTCATCCTAACCCCGGCCCCATCTTTCCTTGCTCTATGTGCGCTGGAAATGTGACCTGGCGAAGCAAGTCAGTGCTATGCTGCACCTGCTCCAAATGGGTCCATCTAAGGTGCTCACAACTCTCCCTGTCTAAATTCAGAATCTTTACCTCTTTGACTTTGAATGCGGCCAAATTTTCCATTCCTTTCGGCCACATCAAACGCCCTCCTAAAGCCTGGTGGTCTCCTGAGGTGGAACAAGCGGTTGGTGAAAGACGCAAGACTTTTGCTGCCGCTCACAGAAGTGATGAAGATCGACAGGCTTACATCTCTGCTTCTTGACGCGCCTCGTCAGTCATTGCCAAGGCCAAGACTGAGGCATGGCAGACGACTTGCTCTTCTCTCTCACCTAAGTCTAACCCTAAATCTGTACACTCTCTTCTTCGCTCTATCGCTGGCTCTCCTTCCTCGTCTTCCTTCTCTCCTAACTGTTCTTCTCCCAGGGAATCGGCTTCGGTCTATGCAGCTTACCTGCGATCGCACTTTTCCGTTTCTCAGCCAAAGGCACTGCGCAGCAGAGCCAGAAGCTACCTCTCTGAGCTCCGCCGAGCCACGTGCCTTGTGGAGTCTTACTCTTCCTTTTGCTCTCCTTTTTTTCCCGCGGAATTTCTTGCGGCTGCCTCCAATCTTACCCCATCCACTGCCACTGGCCCAGACAAAGTTGCCTATCCCATGCTGAAGCACATTCCTCGCTCTGGCATGGATTTACTTCTTTACATCTTCAATCTTTCCTGGTCTTCACATTCCTTTCCTTCCATCTGGAAGACATCTTTCATTATTCTCATCCACAAGATGGGAAAGCCTCTCGACTCTCCTGCTTCCTTCCAGCCTATCTCTCTCTCACCTCCTGCGTATCAAAGCTGTTTTAACGCATCATTCTATTCAAGTCTTTTCTTCTTTCTGGAATCTAAATCCATTCTCTCTCCCCGCCAGGCCGGTTTCCGCCCTGGACGGTCTACACTCGATCAAATTCTGTACCTTTCTCAGTCCATTTCAGATGGGTTTAACAAACCCAGGCCGGACTCTCGGACGATTCTCTCTACTATCGATTTCTCTAAAGCTTTTGACTCTGTCTGGCATCCCGCCCTTTTTCATAAACTCATTTCGGCTGGCCTCTCTCCTTGCTTTGCTCGTTGGACTCAATCTTTCCTCTATGATAGGCGCGCTTGTGTGGTTCTTCAAAATCGGAAAAGCCGTTCCTTTCGAGTCCGTCGAGGTGTTCCGCAAGAATCCGTTCTTGGCCCTGTACTTTTCTCTCTTTATTAATGATCTTTCGGCATCTATGCCCTCTTCCGTCAGTTGCTCTCTTTACGCTGACGATCTGGCTATTTGGTCCTCCTCCCCCTCGGTTCCCACTGCGGTGGAGGCCATACAAAGAGCTCTGTTTCGATTGGAGTGCTGGTCTGAGTACTGGTGTCTTCCTCTCAATCCGAGCAAATGTGAGGCCTCTTTCTTCTCAGTGGGTCCCCACCAAGCTAACCTCCAGCCCAACCTCCTTCTACTCGGCTCCCGCCTCCGTTTTAATCCCACTCCAACTTTTCTCGGGGTCACCTTCGACCGCACTCTTTTCTTTACAGAACACGTATCTTCGCTGAAGGCTAAGTTCTTCCCACGTCTCAAGGCCTTACGCTGTATTTCTGCTTCTTCTTGCGGCCCCTCTAAGGAGTCCCTCTCTGTTCTGTACAAATCTTTTCTTCGGCCCCTTCTCACTTATGCTTCACCCGGATGGTTTCTTTTCCTAAGCGCTACCAATCTTACCAAATTGGAACGCCTCCACCGAGCGGCCAGTCGCGCCATCACCGGCTGCCTCTCGTCCTCCCCTATCCCTCTACTACTCACCGAGGCTTCTCTACCTCCCCTACGAGTCACTCTGACTCACTTTACTCTTTTTTCATATGAGCGGGCTCTTTGTCTCCCAACCTTTTTTCCTATTTCAGGTTTGGCCAGACTTGGAGTGAAACCAAGACTCTGCAGATCGTCCTGGAGAGCTCTTGCGTCCACTCACCCGCTCATGCTTCCTTTTACTTGTTCCAGGGAGGCTTTTCTTGCTTTCCCTCCCTGTCCTCCTTGGAATCTGCTTTTGTTCACGGTGGAGTTCACCCTTCCCACTCCATGCTCTCGCTCTGATCCCCCTCTTTCTCGCCAAGGTGCGGCTCTCGCCCATCTTGACTCTCTCCCCCATCATGATCTGGTACTCTGGACAGACGGCTCTGTTCCTTTTCCTTTTGGCAAGGGCGGCTCCGGCGTTCTTGAAGCCTGCGCCATTCTGCACGCCCTTTGCTGGTCTCAGCAGCACCAACAACTCTGCCATTTCTCTTCTCTTCTCCTATTATCTGACTCTCGTTCTGTCCTCGCCACCCTGTCCTCTCCTCATCTTTTCTCTTATCTCAAACTCTGTGGCAGATCTGGCAGGAAGTGTCTTCTCTCTCCTCCTGTTCTATCAGGCTACAATTGGTTCCCGGACACTCGTTTCTACCGGGGAACGACACGGCTGACGAGCTTGCAAGACGGGGAGCGCTACTTGCGCCGTCCGCAACCCTTTGTAGTCTCTCTCCTCTTATCTCTCGTATCCACTCTCGTCTTTTCTCGGACTGGAGGCGTACTGTCTCTTCCAAATATTTTGACACACAGGTTCCCTCAATTTCCACTGAGGAACTTGTGCTCCCTCGTCATGCTCGCTGTGCTCTCTCGTCTACGCTGCAATGGACACAGCCTTCTTTTAGGCTCTTACCTCTCTAGGATTGGAAGAATTGAGAACCCTTCTTGCAGCGCCTGTGGACACTCGTCCCAGGATACCTCTCATCTCATTCTGCACTGTCCAGCTACGGACTCTGCGTCGCTCACTCTTTGGCGACTCTCTGTCTCTGTACGACCTCTGGTCCAGACCCTGGGGAGTTGCCCGGCTTCTGGGGCTCGATGGTCTTCCGCCATGCCCCCATCCCTCGGAAGGGGTCGGGTAACCAACAACAACAACAACAAAGCAACTTTCAGTGAAAAGCTGATGGTGCTGAAATTGCCTCTAAAAGATCTGAAAAATTTGCCAGAGCTAGAGTCTTTGCTAGAAAAAGCTGATGTTCGAGATAATTTGGTAAGTGACGTTTTAAATTACTTCTAGTCATCGACTGAGTTTTGCCTGCAAATACTACGAGTTCAATATTTTAATTCAGTGAATTTAACAATTGTGGAGGTGGGTAGTTTCTATTTTTTTCTTAAGGATGATTGGTGCAATGACAATTTCACAATGCATTTGAAACGTAATGGTTTATATTGAGAGAAATACCGTAACCACAAATTTGCAAAACCTGCACAGTGACGGAATGATTAAATCAGCAAAAAATAAGCCACGAATGGCGTTGCGCACTATTTTATTTGGAATTTTGGTCAAATGACCGAAACCAAAATTTGGTAAGTCTTAGTTAGTGTTGTTATTATCACACTTCCTAAAGAGTGAAAAATAGAAGCTTTGCTTTGTTATGAAAGTTGGTTGCATACAGCTCTTATATATTTGAATTTCATATTTACTGACGGTCTATACTGCTGAATGAATGAAGTATTAATTATTATGTTTTATTGTAGATTTTTTTTCTGCAAAACATTGGCGGCAAGATTTCTGCCGCCGCGCTTTTTCGGAGGTGATTCATGATGATGTGGCGTTCCAGTGTAATTTGACTGGCAGAAAAGGAAAAGAGGCAAATGCTTTTGATATTTTTTGTCGTAAGTTCTTCACGTAATCTACAATTCACATAATTACTCTAGCCACGTATGCTCAGTGATTTTTTATCTGCTGTTAAACGTTTTCTGAACTATAACCCATTTTTAGAAACCACAGATATACATTTAAAGCTGTTCATAAGTTGTCATATATAGTTTTCGAATAAAAAAATCGCACCAATTTAATGCCGCTCATTTCATGTAGGTGGTTTCTTTTAAACGATTTGAGTTTCTTTAATACGTTTTCTTGATTTATTGAACAAATAGTTGGACATGACGTTGACATGCGCTTACGATTGCTTGCTAAATTAGAATCTAGGCATCATTTTGAAAAAACAAACCGCTGCAAAGGGGCATTACAAAGTATGGCTTTGGCAGGCTGAATGAATGAAGCGATTAACTTATAAAATTATTTTCTTTGCAGGCGCTGCCCAGCAGAATCCAGCAACTTCTAATTCAACAATAAAGGATATAGGAGTTGCTGTTAGCAAGTGGTTGCTAGGTGCAAGAGATCGGGGTGGTCGACGATTCTTGCGACAGATGAGGAAGCTTCTTCAAGAGGAATAAACTGTTGAATAGTGTGTGGAAATTGTTGTGCATCTTTTTTATTTGTTGGGTTATTAATAGATGTAGATTTTTCAGATCTTTGTGGTTCATATATTTTTAGCTGTTATAGCTTAAGACAGCGTATTGTCAAATTTGGTAACCAGTTGGACGGATTAAAATCGTAATATAAGAGTGGTTTTAAAATATAGGAAGCCCATCTTCATGGCTACTTTATCTTAAACTTGTGAGCGAGAACTTTTGTGAATAAGCAGTTGCCCTATTTAAGATTAATGCCCAGTCAATATTGATGTCCAGTTGTGTTGCAATATCGTGGATAGCCGAGATGAGACCTACGTACGTTTTCTGAATGGACAAGTTGATATGGGCTCACGTAGTCGCCCACCTAAAAAACAATAGGCAGCCATTGTAAGATTAATCTTAAATTCGTTTGGAAAAGCCCAGTTAAATAATGGTCTATGTATATGGGATCTACAAAAAAGCAAGGTAGGCAACCCACACAATTTAATGGGTTGCCCATATAAGACCTATGTTTTCTGGACGGACAAGTTGATATTGAGCCCAGGTGGGCAATTCTCATAGTTGCCTATCTGAAAAAGACATGGGTCCCACATTTCAATGCTAGCTGGGTTTCCAATTGCTAGGTGTACTCACGACCCGCGCTACGTGAAAGCATGTGCCATGCGGGCCGGGTGCACTGCTTGAACGTAACAGGTTTAAATAGGTGATGGGATCAACAATTGGTTTAATGTACGTTGTAAGGTAATACTTAATATTTGTGGTGAACTTTTGTGTTGAATCATGGAAATATGCAAAATAATTGCTGATTGGTAAATTCGGGAAGGTTTCTTGTAGACTTTAAGATGAGGGAGTTTAAATCGCACGAAGCCAGGTATAAGGTCAAGATCCAGATACTTATTGAAAAAGAATAGATCCAATTTGAAGACTGACAATTTCTTGCATAATTGTTCATACTTCCAAAAGATTTTCATTTTGACGCTCCTCTTGTTTGACATTGAGTTATAGATTCGGACAGGAAAAACCTTTTCTTCAAAGTTTTGAGGAACTAAACAAATGTTAATTTAATTATGTTCAATAAAGTATTATTTTGGATTTTGGTTTGGTTCCTCAAAACTTGTTTTTATTTTACAACTACACAAATAATTATTTGGTGGTACGCTGATTCTATGACTTGATGCATCCCCCTTGCAATGAAACAATTTTTTTTGGCTCCACCTATGTGCCTCCGTCCCAAATAGAGCAAAATGGGCTATACCTTAGTGGGTGATTCAAGGAGATGTAGACAGTGGCGAATTAAGGATGGGAAGACGAGGCTTAAGCCTGTGGGTCCAAAAATTTGGGAAATTAAGCAATTGATTTATTTTTTGCAACATTATTTTCACTGACGTCTGATTCTTTGATCGTTTATTGATTGGTAATTAATCTACAGATTTTATTGAAAATAGAAGAGTTTAAATTGCTGCAATTTAAATTTTAAGCAATGTCTCTGCTTCTTTGTCAAAAGGCGAAACCGGCATAACTGCCCTATAGCAATCTTGGCTGCAGCAAAAAATTGCTATTGAATTTCTACGGTCGGAAGGGAAAAGAAAAGTGAATATTAGCACAAAGCTAATGTAAGTGTATGGTAACTATGCGATAGAGCACAGCACAGAAAGTTTGAAAAGGTGACATATTCCAATGATGCAGAGGTCAAAATCGCTATCACAAATCAATGGAAAACGGAGACCATAGAATTTCACAACGAGGGAATGAGTTTTCTTGCTAAAAAATGGGAAAGGGCGGTTTGGAAAGCAGGAGATTGCATTGAGAAGTAACTATAAAATGCTCATGCTATACATTTCTTTTTGACGTACAATTTGTCTACCTTCTACCAGACAAAGCTGAAGGTCTTTTTATGGATAGTCTACTCACCGTTTAATTGCAGCAATACAGAAAATTTTGAACCTTTATATCTAAATTCTACGCAAAATCTTACAAAAATTTTTCACAACTGCAATCCAAATTTATATCTAAATACAATGAGCTTCTTTGCTTTGCAATACCAATTTCATTAGGCCTGAGAAATGGGAGTTTTTTGTGCAAGTATACGCGATGCAAAAACAAACAATACAACGTCTCTCGTAATCAAATAAAATTGTATCGTTGTGTATCATAACAAAAGTTAATCAATGCAAAAAAAAATCCTTGCTCATTCAAAATATGCTTAGAGTGAAATAAAGATTTTGGATTTATGCCGTAATATAACAAAACATAAGAAAAATTACGAAATTTTAAATAATTTTGAAAACGAAATAGCATGTAATTGAATAACTGCAAGTTTGTTGGGTCTCTACAAACTAACGTTGAACAAATTATATAAGGTTCAAATTGAAAGTCGTAAAATCGCTAGTGGTATTATTTTTCTAAACGATTCTCGTAAATGGTGATATATTGCATTAGATTTTAAGTATCTGACACAACAGCTGTTTTTCAAGATATAATTTTTATTGGACCTGCATTTGTCACACCATCTACCATATGAACCACAGTTATGTGTGCAAGAGCACTCTAAAACTTCTGGACGAACAAAGATGAAAGTTGACACGAGTGATCACTTCCTCGAAGTGAGTGTCAGAAGGAGGTTCGTAAGATTATGATGACTTCAAAAACAAAGACATTTTTTTTCTTTACTCTTCTTTACCGAATAAAGCGTTTATTTACTTAAACAAAAGCCAGCCCCTACTTACCAGCTTGCAAAACTTGTACTCTTTTAGTGCGTAAGATCACGTCACAAATAACGCTTGATTGCAGATTTTGTTTTGTTTGTTTAATCAACAGTACTGACCGCAGAATCGCGATCAAAACTTTTTTGGGAGATATTGATTAGGTGCTTTTGAAGAAAAAATATTCTACAATTAGAGTTGAATTGACAATACAACGAGAATTTCTTCTTTAAGCCATTTAAGCATGCCTCTTTTTAGACACTTTGAAAAAGCTCTGTTTCGTCGTAATGCATTGTGGTACCATTAAATTACAAAACAGGCAGTTTTTATCCGCTTTCATTTCGAAAGCAAAAACCGACGAGGTGTCGATTAAAGTAAAATGATACGTTACTGCAGTGGTTCTCAAATAGTTTGCCGTTTTAATGTTTCTAGGGCATCGATCAACAATTTGGTTTTGTGCGCGCCAACGATTCGTACTTTTATTCTATCCACAGAGTTTTGAGTGTAGGTTCTCCATTTTATTTTTTTTAACAGGCGTTAGGTATTAGATTTTTATAAGACGTTATTGATATACTGTTAAAAATATTTGCTTGTTACTAAAGAATCAATTTGCACCATTTTACTTTGGCGCAAAATAAATAAACTACACCAGACAGTAGTGAAATGGATGGAAAAAAAAGATGAGTACACATTTAGAAGAACGTGATTTTGAAATAAAAGATGACAGGATTGAAACTAAATTTCGCAAGTGTAATAACAGTTATTTAGGGTTTGGGTCACATTTATCTTGTTGAACGGCAAACCAAAACTTCACAATGTTGTTAAGTGTGTGGGAAGTCATACAAGTTTTTTCGGATGCATCGGACGGAAAAAGTTCGAAAAACATTCCATTAGCGTATTAACATGCTGGAAAGCCAAAACCACTATTTTTCTAATGCAAGGGCTAATTAGAATATTTTTGTACAGTCGTGTGTAGCATGTAACACTAATCTTTACCTCTATGACATGTTGTTTAACACGTTAACCGCCACGCCAGATATGAGAAGTTTGCCCCTGCCCCCACAACTTTGTTGAGGTGCTGCAGTCAGTTCAGTGACAGCAGCAAAGGGAGCAGGTGATGTGTGTTTTGCTCCTTCTGGACTACACTGTGAGTGAATAAAAATTTTTGGTCACCGGTGAACAAATTGCGTTCTGGAAACCTAAGATATGAGGGAGCGCCACATGTACCACCCGTGGTACAGACTCTGTTTGGTCACCGGTGGTACATGTGGCTGTACAAACAGCCTTTTCCTACAACAACGCCTTTTGACCACCGGTGGTGCATGCATTTTTTTGTATTTCTTTTTGTTTATTGGACACAAAATTCTTGTTGAAACTTGTGAAAAACCACAGTGTGAAAAATATCTAACATTTTGTGAATTGTGACTTAACCTGTTGTACAATGTAGCGTGATATAACAAAACAGGTAGTGTATAAGCAATACCATGGAACACAACGAACTTTACATGCCTAGAGTAGACAAATTATTTTACCAATGCATGATGCAATATGTAAAATATACCATCGGTGGTACATGTGGCGATGAGTGAAAAACCTTAATGTATCACCGGTTGTACATGTGGTGGTTAAAGTGTTAAGAGTAATAAAGTCAAACATGTTAGCCATTTTTTTAGGTAAAATATCGCAAAATAAAAACAAAAATAATCCCGCTTTGGCACAATAACCTAGTCTTAAGTGGAATAAAAAACCAAGTCATAATGTTGAATTTATAATTGGCACTAGCTTTCAGAAGACTTTTGAAAAACAAGAGGGAACAAGAAGGTAAATTAAACAAATTACTACGTTGTTTTCTTGTTACCAAAAATAAAGGAGGCATAACACAGTAGTAGTCTCCACAATAGACGTTATACCTTTATTTGACACAAACCTTTAGCTTCACAAAACATTAAAGTCAAAATCCACAACGTGAGCGTAGAGGTACTTGTGGAATAATAATAATACGTAAGCCTATTGAAAAGAAACAATCTATAGATTTGAAAATTATAAGCGAAGAAGAAAATTGTAAAACTTGCAACTAGTTGGCAAAGCAGCATACGGGCATAAGGGGCATTAACAATTTATTAAAATGAATATGCCAGGAAACAATAATGAGTATACCACCCAACCAATTTAGACGAGACCATCCCTGGACGGAAATATTGTCAAAACTAGTCTATCTAGAAACAATCTAGATAGACTAGTTTTGACAATATTTCGTTAGACATTTTGTACGGAAATTCATTTATTGTTTGGATAGTTTTCAATAGAAACTTTCAGGTCAGGGTGCAGTGTGCGCACGAGTAGGAGTAATTGTGCGTTTTTGCGCTGACAACTACAAAGTGCTTTGATAATTTGCAAAACTAATCTAAAAGCCGTGCTTTGTTTAGCTGCTACTTCGCTTTTGCCGCAGGCAGAAGTTCCTATTGCTTTTGGGGAGCGTTTTTACAGTGCTGTGTAGATGTTTATCCAAGTTTTCAAACAACATCAAATCATCAATATAATTTGTCGCAAGTTGCGTTGTAATCGCGCTTAAATATAGATAGCATGAGTTGTATCACAATATTGGTCAAAACAATCATTAGATGATCTCTAGCGTCATCTTCTTGTTGGTATGGATATCCATCATGTTGTAGGTATGATGAAAAGATAAAACGACGCAGCTCCATTTGCCACCATGCAGAATTTTTACCCAAACTCATCCGATTCATTGGCCATAATCTGATTGAATTTCGCTTGAAGGTGAACCTTGCAAATCCAACAAGTAATTACTGATAATCGACGATACCGCAAGCGCAACAAACATAGCAACGACACAACGCAGGGTTTAACTCACGCAAGGGCTACGCAAAAAACTACAGATTTAGAGCATTAGATATTGCCAATATTGTAACAATATTTACAAAGATGTGGCACCTCTTCTTCTTTTCTATTCCGCGAAAATCGACCCAAATGGCTCATCTGTTGTAAAAAATTTTCAAATTCTGATTGGACTCATTTAAAATTTCTCCAGCAGAACAATTTAAATAAATGTCTGGCAAGTACAAAAAAGCTTGCAGCGAAGCAGGTATTTTCAACATTTTACTACTTTTATTTACTGCTGAATATATTCCGTTTGAAGAAAAACGAGCAAGGTTGTGTGTTGTATTTTTGGGCAAAGCACTTTACAGGTAGGTTTCTTTCATTTTTTTGTGGCGGACAATTGATAGCACTTCACGAGTTATGGCGGTACTGTCTGACAAAAACTTACCAAAAAATCATAAGCTCTTACGCGTGAATGAATAAATGTTCGGTAATGTTAAGTTTGTGCTGAAATAGAGTGTATATCCTGTACATCTTGATCACTGTGAACGTGCTCTTTTTAGATTTCTTTTTGTTTACTGGTCAGCTTTCTGCGTGTTTCTATGGTTTTTTGTTAGTTTTCTGTTGCAAAGTTGACCTATTTTGAGTGCAATACTGTTGAAAGGAGCTATTTATCTGCTAATATCCAGCTGTTTCAGCTGGTAGAACATTCTGTAAAATATTGAAGTGTCAGCTATATGGTAAAAAAGTGATGGGTTTCAAGAACAGTAGGAAAGATGAGAAGTGGTACAAAATTTCAATAAAGCATTTGTTATCGACCATTTCATTGTACTCTTTTAGAACGAATAAGTGAAAACTTTAACGTTTTCGTCTAGCTCTTTTTAGGAGTTATCCCTAGAATGAAGCCTGGGGTTGATTGCGAGGTATTTATAGCGATTGAAGTTGGTGAAAATGTCAAAACGTTCTGATTGGTTGACAACCAGACGTTTCGTCGAGTCCAAATCAATGATGTAATTGTAGTGGGTAGACAAATTCTTTCTGGCGACAAAGCTCTGATTTTTGCAGTTTGATTAAAGTTGCTTCCAAGGTTGATAAATAAAAAAGTGTTCTTCCTTTAGCCAAAATAGAAAATTGGTTGTCATCGTTGTAAGAGGCGCATTTTTCATTGTTGAGGAGGTGTTGTCCTATTGCCGAAGTACTGGTAGGATTGGATTGAAATAAGTCACAGTCTGGTTGCGTTTGGTTTCTTATTGCTTATCGCATGTGCTGTTTTATTCTATCCTGCAGTCTTTGAGATGTGCGGCCTACGTACCGACAATCACAGCGGCACACGTATTGATAAACGACCATACTTTGTTGCTTGGTAAACACGACATCTTTGCGGACCGTTGAAAACATCTTTCTTGTGGAAAATACTACACGAAGTTTTGCTGCACCAAAACATGAGCTGACAGCAGTTTTGCATTGTTTTTTTTTTTTAATTTTGTGGAGATATTGCCAATCCATGGTAGTTTAAGGTAAACTGGACATTTTTCCGGTCCTTCGTTTGGCGGTAATTTAAGCTCCTCAATCTTCCTTTTTATTCTCGAATTAATTAAATTTTCCGGATAGCCATTAGAGCAGAGAATCGATCGAATGAAATCTAATTTCTGGGGCAATTTTGAAAGCAAACAAATTGCCAAGGCTTGGTGTACAAGAGTGCCAATAAGATTGTTTTTTCTGCTTTTGGGTCCAAGCGAATCCCAGCGATTGTACTGGCCGCAAAATGAAGGTTTCCGGTAAACAGAGGTTAAAAATTTTGTGTTACTTTTTTCTACAGACAAATCCAATAAAGGTAATTTGCCACAGACCTCCTTCTCATGGGTGAAATGAAGGACTGATGCAGTGAATTGAGTTGCTTTAAGAACTGATTGCAATTGAACTCATCTTCAAACATGGAAAAGGTGTCATTCACATATCTGAAATAGATTAAAAGTTGATTGTTGTCAATAAATAATTTTTCTTCTTCCGACGAAGATATTCGCTAGGGCTGGACCAAGTGGACTGTCCATAGCGACACCATTAATTTGCTTATACATTTTGTTGTTAAAACTAAATTCAACAGAAGTAGTAGCAATGTGCACAAGTTCAATAAAGACATCTTTATCCATTATTGGAGGAGTCAAATTGCTTTCATATAAAGAGTCCGCACAAATTTGGATAATTTTTCTCAATGAAATGTTGGTGAAAAGGCTGGAGATATCAAAAGAACAAAGAAAATTTTGATCCGAGTCTGTGGTAAGCTCTTGAATTGTTTTAGCAAATGTAAACGAGTCTTTAATACATCGGGCTGAGTAACAATCGAGCACCGGTTGAAGTATTGTGCAAAGCCACTTGGCAATCTTATGTTGAGATGAACCAATCATGGACAGAGTTGGTCTCAGCGGAACAATTGCTTTGAGGGTTTTGGGAAGTCCATACATTCTAGATCTTTCTGAACCTGTGGGCCGAATGTTATTGTATATCGAAAGTGTAAGTTAACCATCTTTCTTTACAATGCGAATTATAGGAGCTGGTGTTAGCCTGTTTAAGATATTACTTTTAATTAATGGATGTTAAGGCATATAGGCTAACTGCAATCAGTTGAATAAAATACCACTTCCACGACCGGTTTCGTTCCTATTAGAACTCGTCAGGTGGACTCAGGTATTGAACCGACGGTCACATGAATTGCTTCATGCGGTTTATGCCACTCCGCCATCGGCCCTTTCAACTGATGCTGTTAATCTATATATATAAAACACAATGTGCCTCTGTCTGTCTGTCCGCTATAGAAATACAACTGGAGACATTTAGATACAAACAAACATATGAATCTTATATAACTTTTTCCAGGGAAGCCAAGTACGGTATTTTGATTTCGATCAGAATCGTCTTTGGGGGGCTACAAGCCTATATTTATTCAACTGTTGCCAAATGCGCTACAAACAGTTGCCACAAAATAACTTCGTAAATTTTGCCTCGATTGTTATCGCGTTTCAGTAGTATAGTGGTTATCACGCTCGCCTCACACGCGAGAGGTCCACGGTTCGAGCCCGGGCTGAAACATAGATTTTATTTTTGATACAATTACACGTTTTATGGAGTGACCACAAAGAAGTCAAAATGGTATTTTGATTTCGATCAGAATCGTCTATGGGGGGCTACGAGCCTATATTTATTCAACCTATATTAAAATATAGAGTTGTCTAAAGGTTTTGTTAGGTACCACAAACAGAAAAAAATTTGTGACAAATAAAAATCCAAATTTGATTGTTGTGAGCAAGACTGTGTTTTTAGGGATCACTAGCAGATTTACCCGTCGTTGATCGGGTAAATGTAACTTTTTCCAGGGAAGCCAAGTACAGTATTTTGATTTCGATCAAAATCGTCTATGGGGGCTACCAGCCTATGGGGCTCTACTAGAGGCCTATTTGTATCTATATATATAAAACTCAATGTGTGTCTGTCTGTCTGTCCGCTATAGAAGTAAAACTGGAGACATTTAGATACAAACAAACATATGAATCTTATATAACTTTTTCCAGGGAAGCCAAGTACGGTATTTTGATTTCGATCAGAATCGTCTGGGGGGCTACGAGCCTATATTTATTCAACCTATATTAAAATATGGTTATTCAATGTAAAAATTTAATCACTCTTTACATTTTACCCCATCAACAACGGGTAATTTAATCAGTCTTTACATTTTACCCGATCAACAACGGGTAATTTAATCAGTCTTTACATTTTACCCGATCAACGACGAGGTAAATCCAAGTACGGTATTTTGATTTCGATCAGAATCGTCTATGGGGGGCTACGAGCCTATATTTATTCAACCTATATTAAAATATGGTTATTCAATGTAAAAATTTAATCACTCTTTACATTTTACCCCATCAACAACGGGTAATTTAATCAGTCTTTACATTTTACCCGATCAACAACGGGTAATTTAATCAGTCTTTACATTTTACCCGATCAACGATGGGGTAAATCCAAGTACGGTATTTTGATTTCGATCAGAATCGTCTATGGGGGGCTACGAGCCTACATTTATTCAACCTATATTAACTCTTTCGCTCCCGTCCGCCATTTTTAGAAACCACAAACAGAATGTTAGAAAGGTTTATATATAAACGTTTTTGCTTTACGAGATGTATGCAAACAATTGCGCGAATGTCCGTCATTTCTGTTATTGCCGGTATATATACTGTCGCGGGAGCGAACGCGTAAAGATCGCTTGCCGGTAATTGTACCCGCGCGGGATCGAAAAAGTTAAAATATGGTTATTCAATGTAAAAATTTAATCAGTCTTTACATTTTACCCGATCAACGACGGGTAAATCTGCGTTATTTTGATTTCGATCAGAATCGTCTATGGGGGGCTACGAGCCTATATTTATTTTCCTTCTCTTTACATTTTACCCGATCAACGACGGGTGGAAATCTGCTAGTTTTAAGCTATATAAGGTGCACGCTCACTACAATGAGCTTGATGCGATATATGCTTTTAATTTCCAGCCAAGCCAGTGCCTTTATTACGTCATAATGCGAATTATAGGAGCTGGTGTTAGCCTGTTTAAGATATTACTTTTAATTAATGGATGTTAAGGCATATTAATTAAAAGAAATTAAAAGCATATATCGCATCAAGCTCATTGTAGTGAGCGTGCACCTTATATAGCTTAACACTAGAAGGACGGAACGCGTCAATTGACGCATTTTTCACCTTTGCGCATTTATAATTTTCGAAATGTGCGGATTACCACGCTCATATTCCCAGACTTTTTCTAATTTGGCCAAGCCCACATGCTCTCAAAATTTCTTGTTTCTATCTTATCTGTGAAGCGAAATGGAATGGCAACTACCTAGAAGGCCGACGTGCGTCAATTGACGCAATACTGGTTTACAATGGTAGCCTTACATTAAAGCGCATCGCCGCCTGTTACAGATTATATCCAACAGTGGAGAACAAAAGATAAACAGCTGCTGTCTGCACTTCTAAGCGTGGGAAAATCATTTTCGGTCTAAAAAAGGAGTGTAAAATACTGTACTTACTGTAACTTCAATGCAGCTTACACTTACTGCAGAACAAGGGAGAAGTTTCGTATAGGCATATTGCAAGAAAGGTTCAGTAGTTTATCTAAAATGTTTTAGTGTTTTTTTTATATTGTATCAATTTTTAGGAATTAATTTCGGAATTAGTATCAAATTAATCAATTTTCAATTCTTCTGCTAACCATAAACTGCTAAAAATGTCTAGACGAAGAATTGCAGCAAGGCGTGCTTTAGAAATCATGCAAAATCTTCCCTCAGACTGCTCTGATGACGATGGCTCTGACAGTGAAATTATCGACCCAGCTGTAAATACAGCATTGGCCAGTGTACCGTCGATTGAATCTGACGAATCAGATAGCGACGAAGAAGATGATGACCAAGTTACACATTCCGTCGTGCAAGGCCAAGGTGTACCAGGCATGATTCAAGGTAGGGATGGGTCAAGGTGGCAAAAGATTGGTGTGTCATCTGCTGCTCAGGGCCGTTTACAATCTCAGAATATCCTGCGGTTTCAGCCTGGGCCTACATCATATTCAACAAGACGTGTTGATAGTGACAGTCCGGTTTCTTCGTTCCGGATACTATTTGATGAACCAATGTTGAGAAACATAAAAAAATGCACAGTTGAAGAAGGACGAAGGCAAACTGGAGATCAGACTTGGGATGTGACATTGCACGAATTAGATCAATTTATTGGGTTGGTGGTTGCTCGTGGCGTGATTGGAGGACGTAACTTCCCTCTTAAAAGCCTTTGGGGAAAGTCGTGGGGTTGTCAAATGTTTTCACAAACCATGTCACGAGATAGGTTTGTTGAAATTATGAGATTTCTTCGCTTTGACCTAAAGACGGAAAGACGTAGAAACCTTCTGCATGATAAATTTGCTCTCGCTTCCCAACTCTGGAATAGCTTCATATCAAACTGCCAAAAAGCATTCATCCCACAATGGAACATCACTGTCGATGAACAGCTGCTGCCATGTAAGGCAAGATGCAAATTCATCCAGTACATGGCTAATAAACCTGACAAATTTGGCCTAAAATTTTGGCTTGCAGTTGATGTTGAAAATAAATACTTATTCAACGGCTTTCCTTACGTGGGAAAAGACGATACGAGGAGCAGTGACTTGAGTGTACCTACAGATGTTGTACTGAAGCTCATGGCCCAGCTTTCCCAGCAGGGTTACAATGTCACGTGCGATAATTATTTTACCTCACTTGGTCTTGCTTTGAAACTGGCAGAGAAAAAATGCAGTCTTGTGGGCACATTGCGCCAGAATAGAAGAGATGTCCCTGAGGAGTGCAAGAAGAAAAAGGAACTGCATGAAACCGAAGTGTTTAGGTATGAAGGCCAAACCGCGATCACACTGACATCCTACCAGTGCAAAGCAGCAAAAAACGTGGCAGTTTTGAGCAGCTTGCACCCGGATATTCTACTTTCAAGGAACGAAAACCCAAAAAAGAAGCCAGATTCAGTGTTGTACTACAACAAAACAAAAGTGGGAGTGGACGTTTACGACCAAATGACAAGACTATATTCGGTGAAAGCAGCAAGTAGGCGGTGGCCTGTGCATGTTTTTTACAACGTAGTGGACATGGCTCTTATTAACAGCTGGATTATTTATAAGCAGGTTTGCCAAAGCAGTATCAGTCGTAGAGAATTCATCCAAAGGGTAGCAGAAGAACTAACTGGAAGTGCGACGAAGGTGTCTTGTAAACGGAGTGCAAACAAAGATTGCAGTCCCAATGACGCAAACGCTGGGCCTATTGTAAAACGTCGCCTTACCTGCTCCACTTCAAAGTGCAGAAACCGCACCACTGACATGTGCCAAGCATGTAACAAACCAGTGTGTGGGAGATGTGCAACCAAAAAGTGTAAACTGTGTGCATAAGTACAGTCATGGGTTGAAGCAAGCATCCACTGGTTATTAAAAACGAGCCATTATTATTTGAATGTGATTGCATTAATTCAATAAAACATCAAAACAATCTTTGATTAAAAAATTTTTAAGAGTTGAAGTGCCTTTTTACGTGCGACATGATAGTTTGGCAGCTTTGAAAATTTTGCGTCAATTGACGCATTTCGCCCTTCTAGGTAGTTGAAAATTGCCGTCCTTCTAGTGTTAAAATTAACAGCATCAGTTGAAAGGGCCGATATCGGAGTGGCATAAACCGCAAGAAGCAATTCATGTGACCGTCGGTTCAATACCTGAGTCCACCTGACGAGTTCTAATAGGAACGAAACCGGTCGTGGAAGTGGTATTTTATTCAACTGATTGCAGTTAGCCTATATGCCTTAACATCCATTAATTAAAAGTAACATCTTTCTTTAGTTGCAGTAACCGTCTTTGCAATTTAGTCTCCAGCTTGGCAGTGTTATCATTCTCTTCAACCGAGCCTAAACAAACAAATATGTTACTGTCACATAATAGCAATTAAAAGTGGAAAACAACAATCAAACCCCAGCAGGAGAGTCTATTCAAGCGACTTTACTCCATATCAATAAATGTTGAAAAAGGTTCTGCTATTAATAAACAGTAATAAAGTCAGCTTAGACATTTATTTGCCATAAGAAAAATTAATTTCGCTAACGCATCCTCATTTTCTGCAAAAAAATATAATAAAAATCGCACAAAAAAAATTTAAATATTTTCAAACAAACTAATGGTAAACCAGAAAAAAGGCTGTACTAAAATTATAAAATTTCAAAACTTAACAAGAAGCAAAAATATTTATCTGCACAGGGTCTACAATAACAATAAACAGCTATCAAAACTACAGGCCATAAAACTAGCTCCGGCTCCTTTCAAAATACATTCAAACTAATATGATAGGTTAAGTTATATAGAAATAGATGTGAGATAAAAGAGACGTCTAATTATTAAATAAACAAAGGGCAGTATATCATAATGACGAGTGAAGGGTCATAACCTATAGAAGCAGTGACGTAAGTGATAGATAACACACTGAGATGTCAGAGGAAAAAAACTAAAACAGTATTTCAAAAACAAAAAATAGTTACAAAATCACTTAATTGAGGGCAAGAGCATTTTATTTATGTTAATAGTAGCATTTTATTTGACTAGCCACATGTTTCGTAAATAGATAAAAGATGTTTGGGCGGTTGATCTACAAACGTTACAAAAAAACAATCGGCAATATCTGGTTTTGTTTGTAATGTGAGTCTATGGAAAGTGTGGTAATGGTGTAATAAAGCTGCTTTAATTTGCAAAATTTTTGCGTTGAAGCAAACTTTGTATTGTTCAAACTACGACACATACGTGACTACATGCCGTTTATGTCACAAACGTTATATTTGTCAAACCATAAACAAATTGTCAAAACGCTGGTGCCACCACAGATTTATTTAGAATCAATTCAAATACGACAATATTGACGATAAAGCAGCTTTATTACATCATTACCACACTTTCCATAGACTCACATTACAAACAAAACCAGAAATTGCCGATTGTTTTTTTGTAACGTTTGTAGATCAATCGCCCAAACATCTTTTATCTATTTACGAAAACATATGAGTAGACAAATTAAATGCTACTATTAACATAAATAAAATGCTCTTGCCCTCAATTAAGTGATTTTGTAATTATTTTTTTGTTTTTGAAATACTGTTTTAGTTTTATTTCTTTTCACATCTCAGTGTGTTATCTATCACTTACGTCACTGCTTCTATAGGTTATGACCCTTTACTCATTATTAAGATATACTGCCCTTTGTTTATTTAGTAATTAGACGTCTCTTTTATCTCACATCTATTTCTATAAAACTTAACCTATCATATATATAACCTATCATTCCATATAAAACTTAACCTATTATATTAGTCTGAATGTATTTTGAAAGGAGTCGAGCTAGTTTTATGGCCTGTAGTTTTGATAGCTGTTTATTATTATTGTAGATGCCATGCAGATAAATATTTTTGCTTCTTGTTAAGTTTTGAAATTTTATAATTTTAGTACAGCCTTTTTTCTGGTTTACCATTAGTTTGTTTGAAAATATTGAATGCTTTTTTGTGCGATTTTTATTATTTTTTTGCAAAAACTGAGGATGCGTTAGCGAAATTAATTTTTCTTATGGCAAATAAATGTCTAAGCTGACTTTATTACTGTTTATTAATAGCAGACCCTTTTTCAACATTTACTGTCGCATATAATGATTTCCAATATGGCAATGTAGTCGATGCTGTTTAGAATCACTAATCCGGAGCTTTCGTATGGTTTGGTAATCAGCATGTCTTTGTTACAACGAAGAGATTTGATTGATTAAAAGCACTCACGATCCACAGAAAACTCTGTCCACGCAATCGTCAAGTCTTGAACACCAAGCCTTGGCAATTTGTTCGCTTTCAAAATTGCCCCAGAAATTAGATTTCATTCGATCGATTCTCTGCTCCAATGGCTATCCGGAAAATTTAATTAATTCGAGAATAAAAAGGAAGATTGAGGAGCTTAAATTACCGCCAAACGAAGGACCGGAAAAATGTCCAGTTTACCTTAAACTACCATGGATTGGCAATATCTCCACAAAATTAAAAAAAAAAAAACAATGCAAAACTGCTGTCAGCTCATGTTTTGGTGCAGCAAAACTTCGTGTAGTATTTTCCACAAGAAAGATGTTTTCAACGGTCCGCAAAGATGTCGTGTTTACCAAGCAACAAAGTATGGTCGTTTATCAATACGTGTGCCGCTGTGATTGTCGGTACGTAGGCCGCACATCTCAAAGACTGCAGGATAGAATAAAACAGCACATGCGATAAGCAATAAGAAACCAAACGCAACCAGACTGTGACTTATTTCAATCCAATCCTACCAGTACTTCGGCAATAGGACAACACCTCCTCAACAATGAAAAATGCGCCTCTTACAACGATGACAACCAATTTTCTATTTTGGCTAAAGGAAGAACACTTTTTTATTTATCAACCTTGGAAGCAACTTTAATCAAACTGCAAAAATCAGAGCTTTGTCGCCAGAAAGAATTTGTCTACACACTACAATTACATCATTGATTTGGACTCGACGAAACGTCTGGTTGTCAACCAATCAGAACGTTTTGACATTTTCACCAACTTCAATCGCTATAAATACCTCGCAATCAACCCCAGGCTTCATTCTAGGGATAACTCCTAAAAAGAGCTAGACGAAAACGTTAAAGTTTTCACTTATTCGTTTTAACATTAGCATTACCAGGATTCGCAACTAACTAGAATTACTGAGCGCGTCAATTGACGCACGCGTTGATTTGTGAGTAAAACACTAAACTCAGCTTTTTACATAAGAATGTTATATTGTTAAAGAATCAAGCAAAACAAAAAAAAGACAAGTAAACAAGTGATAAATACACGTTTTTATGAAGTGCAAGTTTTACCCTGTTTAGTCCGACATTTACCACATATAGTTTTTTTGCAAATTACGCAAATATTTGTTGTTCTGTTTCTGCAGTCTATGCCACAACAAGTTTTGCTTTTTTAAGTGTTGGAGCACACTCTGCGGCAGCTGCATTACTTTCAGTTTGTAGTGCCCTCGTCAGTTCTTCACTAACTCTCTGTATGAACATTCTGCGACTTATGCTGGAATTGCAAACGTGGTTGTAAATAATCCAGTTATTTATGAGTGCCATGTCTATTACATTATAAAACATATGGATTGGCCAGTTTCTGCTTCCAGCTTTCACAGAGTAGCATCTTGACATTTGGTCAAGAACATCAACTCCAACCTTAGTTTCGTTGTAAAAAAGTATTGCTTTGGGTTTTTTTGGGGGGATTATTCTCCGACTAAATGGCGACATTTGGATGCAACGAACTTAGTATATTTACAGATTTTGAGTTCTTGCACTGATACTTAGTTATAGTAACTGTAGTAACAGCAGCATCTGCTAACTTGACAATGGTGGTGTCATGTAGGCTGCAAGTTTCTCCATATCGTTTGGTATTTCCCTTCGGTTTGATCGGATTGTACCGACAAGGCTGCAGCCTTGTTTTGCCAGCCGCAAACAAAGATATAAAGATGTGCAGTAATTGTCAGTGGTTACGTTGTGGCCCTTCTTGAATAAGGGGATCATAAATTTCATCACTACGTCAGTTGGCACGCTCACATCTCCACTTCTGCTCTCATCTTTTTCTACATATTTGAAACCGTTGCATAAATATTTTGTTTCAACATCAACGGCCATTTAGAATTTTATCCCAAATTTATCCGGTGTATTGGCCATGTATTGTATAAACTTGCACCGTGCCTTAAAAGGGAGTAGCTGTTCATCAACGGTAATATTAGTATTAGGTCTGAATGCCTTCTGACAATTTTCAATAAAAGGGTTCCACAAAGATGAAGCTAAACAAAATTTATCCTTTTCTAGATTTTGTTTTCTTTCAGATTTCAAGTCGAATGATAGCTATTTCATAATCTCAAAAAATCTGTGACGAGGCATAGTTGTGCTAAACAAGGCACATCCCCACAATCTATTCCACATACTGAGGATTGGTAATGTTCGACCACTAATAACTTCTCGGGCAATGATAAGACCAAGAAACTTCTCCAATCATCCAAAGATATCCCCCGGTTAGGATCACACATAACTCGCTGAGCTTCAGCAATAGTACATTTTTGGATGTTTCTTAGCATTGCCACGTTGAAAAGAATCCGAAACGATGAGAGAGAACTATCAGAAATGATGCGAGAGGAAGCATATGCAGTAGGACCTGGTCGAATTCTTATTATATTTTGCTGCTGCAAGCGCCCACTAACAGCTTGATTTGGCGCTAAAGCCAGCCAACCTGATCCATCTTTACCCCGAAAGATCTGCTCATCATCTTCTTCCTCAGCTTCAATGTTCACGTTATTTGGAGAAATAGCGGCTCCATAATCTAATTTATCGTCATTATCTGAATTGGAGGATTCCTCATCTGATAAGTTTACTTTTACTACCTCATTTTCTACATCATTCATATCATCATCAGACTGTTCACCGTCCGAACAATCTGACGAAATATCTCGCAGCAATCCTAAAGCTTGAGTAGCGGTACGGCTACGCGACATTTTTTCCTTGAAAAACAAAGCAATATAGGCTATCAAACAATTTTCTCACAAATGCTATTCAAAAGCTATGATGATCAACTAAAATTCAACAAAATATAAATCTACTTCTGTTTGAACCAACTACATCCCTGCTTCTGCAGTAACGTACACGCGGTGTAAATCTACAGTACATTCAGTAACTTCTGTACACTGACAAAAAGCTACAGTTTGTGAATGTAGTCTACATGATGCCATTATTTCACAAGACCGTAAAAGTATTGTCAAACAAAACAAAAGGTTATCTAGGCTCTAGGGTAATCCGTCAAAATAATCTCACAACAGCAGCGTCGTTTAAACTTTTCAGCATTAGATAGGCTGCAACGTCAATTGACGCGCTTGGTAATTGTAGGTAGGTGTGAGTTCATTTCGGTGACAAATGACAAAAACTTTCTGAAACTTAAACAGATTGTGTGCATCTACAAAAAAATAAAAGTCAAAAAGTTTCAATAAAAAATACGGTGTATGCTTCAAGTAACAAAGTTTTAAAAATGAAAAAGCGTCAATTGACGCAATTGATAATTCTAGTGTTAAAAGAGTACAATGAAATGGTCGATAACAAATGCTTTATTGAAATTTTGTACCACTTCTCATCTTTCCTACTGTTCTTGAAACCCATCACTTTTTTACCATATAGCTGACACTTCAATATTTTACAGAATGTTCTACCAGCTGAAACAGCTGGATATTAGCAGATAAATAGCTCCTTTCAACAGTATTGCACTCAAAATAGGTCAACTTTGCAACAGAAAACTAACAAAAAACCATAGAAACACGCAGAAAGCTGACCAGTAAACAAAAAGAAATCTAAAAAGAGCACGTTCACAGTGATCAAGATGTACAGGATATACACTCTATTTCAGCACAAACTTAACATTACCGAACATTTATTCATTCACGCGTAAGAGCTTATGATTTTTTGGTAAGTTTTTGTCAGACAGTACCGCCATAACTCGTGAAGTGCTATCAATTGTCCGCCACAAAAAAATGAAAGAAACCTACCTGTAAAGTGCTTTGCCCAAAAATACAACACACAACCTTGCTCGTTTTTCTTCAAACGGAATATATTCAGCAGTAAATAAAAGTAGTAAAATGTTGAAAATACCTGCTTCGCTGCAAGCTTTTTTGTACTTGCCAGACATTTATTTAAATTGTTCTGCTGGAGAAATTTTAAATGAGTCCAATCAGAATTTGAAAATTTTTTACAACAGATGAGCCATTTGGGTCGATTTTCGCGGAATAGAAAAGAAGAAGAGGTGCCACATCTTTGTAAATATCGTTACAATATTGGCAATATCTAATGCTCTAAATCTGTAGTTTTTTGCGTAGCCCTTGCGTGAGTTAAACCCTGCGTTGTGTCGTTGCTATGTTTGTTGCGCTTGCGGTATCGTCGATTATCAGTAATTACTTGTTGGATTTGCAAGGTTCACCTTCAAGCGAAATTCAATCAGATTATGGCCAATGAATCGGATGAGTTTGGGTAAAAATTCTGCATGGTGGCAAATGGAGCTGCGTCGTTTTATCTTTTCATCATACCTACAACATGATGGATATCCATACCAACAAGAAGATGACGCTAGAGATCATCTAATGATTGTTTTGACCAATATTGTGATACAACTCATGCTATCTATATTTAAGCGCGATTACAACGCAACTTGCGACAAATTATATTGATGATTTGATGTTGTTTGAAAACTTGGATAAACATCTACACAGCACTGTAAAAACGCTCCCCAAAAGCAATAGGAACTTCTGCCTGCGGCAAAAGCGAAGTAGCAGCTAAACAAAGCACGGCTTTTAGATTAGTTTTGCAAATTATCAAAGCACTTTGTAGTTGTCAGCGCAAAAACGCACAATTACTCCTACTCGTGCGCACACTGCGCCCTGACCTGAAAGTTTCTATTGAAAACTATCCAAACAATAAATGAATTTCCGTACAAAATGTCTAACGAAATATTGTCAAAACTAGTCTATCTAGATTGTTTCTTTTCAATAGGCTTACGTATTATTATTATTCCACAAGTACCTCTATACTCACGTTGTGGATTTTGAATTTAAGGTTTTGTGAAGCTAAAGGTTTAGTGTCAAATAAAGGTATAACGTCTATTGTGGAGACTACTACTGTGTTATGCCTCCTTTTATTTTTGGTAACAAGAAAACAACGTAGTAATTTGTTTAATTTACCTTCATGTTCTCTCTTGTTTTTCAAAAGTCTTCTAAAAGCTAGTGCCAATTATAAATTCAACATTATGACTAGGTTATTATGCCAGAAGACAACAAATTCCTTATTAAAAACAGTAGGCCTTTACGACCAAAGACCAATACATTGTTGAAATACGCCTTGTAAAGTGCATGCGTGAATTTACTCTCGTAGACTTTTATTTCTTGCGGCCGCTAACTTTTTTATTGTTTACTCAAAAGTAACAAGAATTAAAAAAACATTCTTCATGAGAGAATTCCTCAGTTAAATTTAAAAGAATGTGTATAACTAAAAAATTTGCATAACCTGCTGGCATGAAATATGCCAATCTAAAAATGAAAAGACGTTAATCGACGCAAATGAATGGAGCTTACAGTATTATTAACCTATTTTATTTACAAAATGACCGGCTTTACCCAAATTGCATTTCTGAGAGCAGAAACGACACGTTGGTAATAATAGGGGCATCGCCTATATACCACTAATCCCAATTGTAGTTGCGGTATTTCGAATGATGATTGATCTTACTAACAAACTCTCTATCTTTTCAACAATTACATTTCTTTCTTCTTTCCTACAAATATGGAGACACAACTTTAAAGCAGTCGGTGGGTGCTGGATTGATATTTGTGTTACGATTACAGAACTAAGTTAATAGATGATATGTCTTATTTCTGAATTAACAGATTTTCTCAATTGACGGATGCATCCCCACAAGCCTTTTTTAGTCTTGGTTACGCAGTTTCTTAAAGTAATGGGTTTGTATTTGTCTCGAAAAAACTTTTGTTTAAAAAATTGGGCTTTGAAAAAGTTGATCACCAATAAAAGAAATTTTACCTTCAATTTGGAATGATAATGCATTGATTAAAACTTTTCCTTCTTCCCACTACACATTTCTGGTATTGCTATTGCTATATCTTCTGCCTCCGATCAAGCCCATGGCTTAATAAATCACATTTAAGAAAATATTTTTCTTCATTGGAACGATTGTGTATTTGGTGACTATGATTTCACACAGTTGTATAGACGTACTGACTTATTTTTTGCATTGATTTTCCCGCAAACTTTTGATTCCATAAAACATGCCCATAATATCAACAACATTCTTACTAATAAATCAGCACTGTGCTTACTTAACCCTTTTAGTACTGACGGAAACTGTAGATTCCATCAACTATTACTTAACATTATGGCGCATTCGCAACAAAAATCTGGTTACCTACCTGGCTCATTTAGATCGTTTACTCCAGCAATGTAATTTTTGTTTCAGCTTCCGCGTTTTGTTACCTTGTCATAATTCATAATTTAATAATAAATCAGGTTATATATTGACTTTTTTTTATTGCTTTTTTCATAAAAACTTGATTTTTTCTTTTAGTTTGCTGAACAAAATTTTCTGTAGATTTCTCAAGAGAAATTTACAAAGATACTTTTGATGTACATTTTGCTAATTCAGATTCACATTGTTAGAAGTAGGAAGTTGCTACCTTCTTGGGACTCATAATTCCCGTCAGGTATGTAGTATATTCAATCAGAAAATAATTTTTTAAATTTTGGCAATTTTCTGCCATTAAAAAGCAACTAACTTTGACAATTTTTTGATAAAGGCAATACAATCGCGAATCGGTGTGATGTTAATTTAGAGTTGCAGTTTGAATTTTGAAATCCAACTTGAAGTAGGTTACAATATTGTATTGTTGATGAGAAATAAAACACTTTAGAGCTGAAGAGCTGGGAAAGTAGGATAGATTTTTCCAAGCCAAGTATCGTCAGACTTAGCTTGCCAAAGTAGTCTATTTTGTGCATGCACTTCACTCTTATTTTACTTATAGGTATATTGCTTGTAGTCTAAGCAAAAGTTCGTAGGACTTTCTCTTTTTGGTGTGGATAAAGTGTACGGTAAGTAAGGTTACTTCTCTTGAGCTAGCCAGATAGTTTAGTACGTTTGAAAGGCATACTAGCAGTGTTCCTATTAAACACGAAAAACGTGGGTACTTGCGAAAACCTTTCCGGCGGATTTGCAGTTTAAATTCAACGATGGGTGAAAAAGTCGGCGGTATTTGGTAAATTTTTTTAGTTGATTAAAATTTTTGCAATTTGCTAGCAAAATTTTCAACCAACGGTTTAACACTAGGATTACTGTCATTTCAAACTACCTACAATTACCGCGAGCGGTCAAAATGACCGTTTGCTCAATTACTAAAAAATGCTTAAGAACAAGGCATTATTTGTGTCATAAGTTTCTTTCAACTGTTGTGTTATACCTAGTAATGTTTTGAATTATTGTAAGTGATAGTTTAACAAATTGTAAGCTCTATTATATCTTGAAATAAACTGCATAGGCTCTAATCTAGCAAGTAAATTGTAGGCCTTTAACTTATTTTTAGCTGTGTTTCTGTCAGTACGTTTGGAGCTTGTAATCTGCCTTTCGATTTTGAGGAAAATTTGATGCATTTCAGTTTTGCTTTGTCTTTGGCAACTAATCTAAATGAAATTCCACTGTGTCAGATGAAAAATGCCTAATAACTATCACCTAGCGCAGGGGTGTCCAAACTACGGCCCGCGAAAGCTTTTTATCCGGCCGCGGAGACCTTGTTTATCTGGCCCGCGGAGCGCTTTTCAAAATTGCAAAACAAATTTACAGCACGAAAAGCATAACTTGTGACAGTGAGAAAAGGTGATAAACTTTTTTTTGGAGATTTTCTAACTTTTGGGCAAGATAACGCGTTCACCAACGTTGCTGACCGTTGGTTCCCACCTACTTTGAGTTAACTCTGCCCGCGGGTCTTTAAAATGTCAGCAAGATGTTGAATCAGTTTTCTGGACATTATTTATTGCAGTCTCTGAATTCGATTCACCTGAAAAAAAACCTTCACCATGTAAGTCGAACCGAGTCTAATTATGCCAGCCCCTAATCAAACGATAAGCGTAACACTTACTATTGCATTAATAAAGGAGTGACAGAATTCTGTCTCAAAAAAAAGGTTGAAGACCTGTTTTTCTTTTGGAGATCAATATTTTGAGAGTGGCATTTTTCTACTTGCTCCAAATAAAGGTGAAGACCTTTTTTTCTGAAATATACTTTTCAAAAATGAGTATTTTGCCCAGATTTGAAATTTCTATAACAGGGCTAAAAACAGTGAGGAGTCTTTAGCCATCAGTCCCCATACTTTTACATCTCTATGTCGACAAACATATTTATCCTACGCACTGGTACGTAACTTTTACCTGTTAATGCAATTGTTGTTGCAAGATTGTTTTGATACAGTAGCACAACAAAAAGACTCGTAATTGCAAAGATGATTTTAATAATGAAAAAACTGATGGTTTCTGCACGGTCAAAATGACCGTTGGCGGTAATTTAAGGTAAATCCATTTCCATCCCACCATGTGCTTATTGCAATGCAATGAAAATCAACATGCTAAAAGTTATCCAAGATTTAGAAAAAGTCAGGAAGTTTCAGTGTTATTGCACGCACTTAATCAGAGATATAAACGATTAAAAATCAAAAACGGTCAAAATGACCGCTCTGGTAATTCTAGTGTTAATGCGTGGGAAACAGTAAATAGTAATCCAAGATTGAACCAACGCTTTTTTAGGGCAATGCAACGCCTCACGTAATCAGCACGTGGCTGTGACGCAACAGTGAGTGACGGCGTCTTAAATATCTTTTGTATAACAAATGACTCTCAAGCAATTATCATAAAGTAAATCGAAATATTTTTTGTTACTTTTCCCGACTAATTTCAATCGTAGCTAAAGAGCAATAACTAAAAAGAGCTCTCAAACTTTAGTATAAATACAAGGTGACAAGACATCACTTTCGAGGAAAGTTGGAAACTGGAAGTGATTAAAATGTATGATATTTTTTCTTTACCCTTCAACTGCGATTTTAATCGCGCTTGAAAAGATAATGAAAACCACAAAGATCTCGGTTTCAGTTTAGCACGAAAAACACCATTTTTTGTTAATTACAAATCAATAACCTTCTCACGCTTGCCAGCTTATAAAAACTATAAATAAAAAGAAATACGACTTTAAACCAATTTAATTTTTAATACTTCATAAATTTTTTTTTTAAATAACATGTAACTGACAGCTATGTGCGGTGATAGGTTACCAGTCATGATTGAAATAAGCTGTGAAAGGTCAAGAAAAAAAAATGTGGATTCTAGTCTCGATCTCTTTGAAAAGCTTTATATTAAAATGTAGCCTATTTATGAGTATTGCTGGAAAGATAATGTGGAATACAATAAAATTTGTCTATTCACTATGTAACACAAAATTTGTTTATTGTATTTTTTTTTATTGATTTGGATGTGTTTTTTGCCGCTGATTTCGAAAATGCAATTATTTTTTCTCTATCATCAGTACTTTTTTTTAGTTATTCATGATTTTCGTTTTTCTAGGTGTACTGTAATATCTTACTGCTGGAAAAGTGCTTTGTATCACTAACACATTATTGTTTTTTTATATATTTTACTGTGAATAAGAAATTAGTTATCAAAACAACATTTTCAAAAAAGTATACTAGTAACACACATTTAAAAGTGAATTGCAGAACGGGCTTTTCGTTTGTGTGCTCACGTATCATGTCTCATGAGACACCAAACGTAATCTCCCATCATTGCACTGTCCCACCGACCCTGATACCTTCTTTCCATTGGCTCTATATCCTAGTGAAATCTTTCACCGTGTTCTTCACTGAAATCTCCCAAATTATCTTGAAAAAAATCCAGGTGTGAACAAAGAAAATGCAGCTTTAATGACATTCGACATCCCATGTTTTGAAAACTTCTTATCAATCTTGCAACCAATTCTCGGTAATTAGGATCTTTTCTATTGCCAAGAAATCCTTCCACTACCCCACGGAAAGATTGCCACGCTTCTTTTTCTTTAAAACTCATTTTATTTTCCAGTGTCTCAGATTTCAACATTTTAGCAATTTGAGGTCCAACAAATATTCCTCCTTTCACTTTGGCATCACAGAGCTTTGGAAACATTTGTTGAATTTCTTTAAAAGCTTCACTTTCAACATCAAGGGCTTTAACGAACTGTTTAGCTAAACCCAATTTTATGTGGAGTGGGGGCAGCAAGATTTTTTCACAAGCAACAAGTGCATTTCGAATAACATTATGCTTTCCTGGAGTTAAATCTTCTCTGGGAGGCCACTTAACCTTGACATAATGCTCCGAATCAGCTCTACTGTCCCATAAACACAGGAAGCAAGAAAACTTAGTGAATTCACCCTGTGGTTCAAGCAAAAATCCAAGCATTTTTAAGTCTCCACACACATACCAATTAAAGTTATCATACAAGATCCGATTTAAAAGATGTTGAATATTTTCATAAGTTTCGCTCATTTGTGTGGAGTAAGCAACAGGAATAGATGGGTGTTTATTGCCATTATGGAGCGAAACTGCTTTAAGACTTCAAGACGAGCTGTCAATGAAAAGCCGCCACTGCGATGGAAAATGCTCTATTCCGATTGCAGCAAAGAGACCATTCACATCTTTGCAGTAGCAAAGATTGCCATCAACAGTAAAATAAACTGAAAATTGTGCGTGCCTTTTTCTATATGCTATACTCTTGCAATCTTTTCCGAGTAAATTCCATTCTCCTAGTCTAGAAGCCAGAAGCTCAGCACCAGATTTAGTCAAACCTAGGTCACGAATCAAATCATCTAGTTCGGTCTTATTTGGAAAATGAGGTCTTGTGCTTGTTGCAAATGCGTAACCTTCATCAGTGCTTTGGCGGCCTGTGTCTGTTGCTGATTCTTCACATGAGCTTATTTCATCAAGAATTTCACTCTGAAATAGTAAAAAATTAATAAAGCAGATGGTTAATGATATATTGCATAAACATTGTTTACTAAAACTAAGTTTTGCATAACTTACGTTTCGTGGTGGACTTGGCACTGGCAAAGATTCATTATGGGAAACAGGGGCTATGGATGATGGTATGTTTGGATACGTTAAAGTTTTTCTGCCTTTGACTTTTCGGTATTTCAGAATCTTCACCATACAGAAATAGCAATCGTCAGTATGGTTTTGGGGTTCTCTCCATATTCTCGGAATTGCAAACGGCATGCATTTTCTAGAACCACTTAGCCATCCTTCTAGACTGGATCGACAGCTGCCACATATGGTATGTGGCGCCCATGGCTTGTCTTGATCACCGATATCCATTCCGAAATATAACTTGTAGGCTGTCCAGTATTTTCCTCCTTTACCAATTTTATGTGAGGTGTGTTTGTTCCCAAAATAGAATCCACATACATAGCAGAAGCAATCAGGTGAGGTTTTGCACTTTTGAGAACTCATTGCAATTTAAGATTTTGAACAATAAACACAATGATGAATTAATACAGTTTCTACAATGTATTAAAATTAGCATTAAAATTGCCAAAATCTGAAAACTCAAATTCGGTTATAACATCCAAACGGACAATGATAGAAAAAAAATAATTGCATTTTCGAAATCTGCGACCGAAAATTAGCCAGAAATAATAAAAAAATCAATTTAAGCAAAAAATTTTTTAAATTTTGTTACGTAGTGTAATTTTAGGATATAGTAAAAAACGATTGTTCACTTCTGATCATTCCAAAACTGTTTTGTAATTTAACATTAGGTGTGTATCATATAATCTCGTTTACCAATGTAAGGAAAAAATCACCAGTCAAAACACAATAAAAGTTGTGCACCGCTCAAAGAAACCTTCCTTTAATGTGCGCTCGGCTATTGCAGTCTTTTAGATCTGCTTGTAGTCAGTGGCACCGGGTAGAGTAGACGGGGTCCCTCAAAAAATTTTTTCCGGGAATTTTCCGGAAAAACTGTGAGACTATGTGGTTTTAAATGAAGATTAGACTTTAATTTTTTTGCAGAAAGTGCCTACAAATTAGACTGTGTAGTTTTATACGTAGCTACTAGTATCAGCTTTACAATTTTTTGGCTCAACTTAAAAACTGCGTTTACCAAACTCGAGCATATTCCCATCCATGAATTTCCCTGTTTCCCATGCTTCGGTCAAGTTTCGAATGCTTTTCACAAAAACAGAATTTTATCTATCAAATGTTTGCGACCTCTTTTCTGGCATTTGTTCAATGGTTGATTATACATAGAATTAGGTTGATTTTATTTACATGCACTGTTAATTTGACATTCTGAAAAAATTAAGTCCTTTAGTACATCTTGGCTATTCTTTCTTGTTAACATGAATCATTGGCATTTTCCATCAAAATATTCGAAAAGACTCATTGAAAAATGAAGTCTACAAATTTTTGATATTTGCCTGCTACAAGCAAAACACTTGGTGATCACCCAAGGAAATAACAAGGAGGTGAAAAATGGTCTTTTTTTATCGTTTGCAACAAAATGTAAGTGTCGAGCTGCATATGATTTAAATGTTGAAGGGATTTCCTTTGCAATTGGGCAAGACTGCCGCAGCAACCAGCTGATTTGATATTCTTAACCGCGACATTATTATTGGGCGCCCCCGCTATTGCTATAACTCAACTATGAGTGCTTTATATCGTTCCTCAAAAGACCTGACATTCTGGTGAAATCTTTCATCTTGCTCTTCTGAGTAGTCTCCCATGTTATCTTTGAATTCATCAAGATGAGCGTGTAGTACATGTACTTTCAGCGACCTCCTGCAGCCCATCTTTTGATATGCATCCACAAGTCCATCAACAAGCTCTCTGTAGTTCTCTGCTTTGTGATTGCCCAGGAACCCATTGACTACAGACACGAAACACGTCCAAGCTGTCCGTTCAACCTCAGACAACATCTCAGGAAAATCGACGGAAGTAATCAGTCGTTTCACTTCAGGTCCCACAAACGCTCCAGCTTTGATTTTTGCCTCTGACAGTTTTGGAAACAGCTCTTGAATGTACTTGAATGTCTCACCCTCTCTGTTGAGTTGTTTAACAAACTGCTTGATTAGACCCAATTTAATGTGCAGAGGTGGCATCAGTATTTTCGCTGTATCTACTAGTGGTTGTTGCTTCACGTTGTAAGTTCCAATCTCGTAGCTAGTTCTTAATGGCCAGTTTCTCTTGTTGTAGTGAAGAGCTGTATTTCTGCTATCCCAGAGACAGAGATAGCATTGGAACTTGTTAAAACCACCCTGAAGCCCCACCAAGAAAGCCACCATCTTAAAATCACCGATGAACTCCCACTTATACTGGTCGTACTTTAATGCGCTCAAGAGGATTTTGATGTTCTGATACTCTTCCTTCATGTGAGCTGAATGAGCTAAAGGAATGGAAGGACACTTGTTCGTATTGTGCAGCAAAACAGCTTTGAGGCTTCTAGGTGAGCTGTCGATGAAGAGCCTGCACTCACAGGGATTGCAAGAAATGCCCATAGCCTGGAAGAGCCCTTTTAATCCTGACAGTAACATAACCTATCCTTGAATGTGTAGAACACCGAGAAGCCGCAATGTCGCTTTCTCTGTGAAGTAATTCAAACACTGTCATCCAGCAAGTCCCATTGCTTCAGTCTGGAAATAAGTAGCTCAGCATTTGACTTTGTCAATGACAGTTCCCTGACAAGATCATTAATATCTTCTTGGTTGGGGTAGTAGGGACACCTTTCACCAGCAACTCGGCGTTAAACACACATAGCAGAAGATTGTTCCGTTTCAGAATATGTAGAGCTCATGTCTGCTATGGAAAATTCATCTCTCAAAGGTGGTTGCGGCACACGCAAGTCAGTCGTATTGTGGGGTACAGGTGCAATAGATGGCAGACATGCAGATTTGCCTTCTGAAGTGCAATATGATGGCCAAGATCATAATCCAGTACCTTGCGCTCAAGGCAGATGGGTGGTGTGTCAAAAGAACACCAGATCAAAGTGCAGTAAATGCAATTTGAGGCTTCATTATAGTAAAGGAAGTTCTTGCTTCAGAAATTACCACAAACACTGAACAATTTATGTCGTAAAATTGTGATTTTGTTTGTTTGTTTATGTTATCTTTTATGCTCTAATTGCGATCTTACAACTTGTTAATAAATAACAAAATCGCACAAGAGTGTTGTTTCAAGCAATATATTGCAAAATTTGAGCAGCGCAGTCCTAACGTTCCCATATGCGAACATAGTCATATCTCTAATATTTTATAAAATTTGATTTTGAAACTAACAAAAGAGAACGTCTATACCACAAACGTGCAAGTACTAAAATCTTGGAAAAAATTTTTTATTTTTTCCTGGGTCAGGCAGTATAAGGTTAAGTAACTATTGCTAGAAATAAATTTTCTATCTAATCTGCATGCTTATTTTCACGACTAGTAGGAAAAAATTCAAACTAGTCTTAGGAACACAAACCCAAAGTTAGGATGGTATAATAAAGATTTTTCGTGGTTTTACAGCATAAACAAACAGATTATAGCAATTATTTCTCAAGGACAAAGAAAAAAATTATTTTTGTTACATGGTGATATTTAATGGCTTAAAACGCATTGTGAGGTCATAATGTTAAGGTCGCTTGCCGTGTTAAATTTTGTATGAGAAAATCTTCATTTGAATAATTGTTTATAGTGTTGTAAATGAAATACTTGATTTTTACTGTCCACGTCATAAATAGCAAATATACAGACGCTCGCCCATAACCTGAAATAAGTCACCTTTAATAACTCAGTAAATTTTGTTTTAAGTATCATGCTCCACATTGCTGCTAGTGCTGAACAACAAGCAGCAAGTCTGTAAATAGTCATTTTTAAGTTTTTGTTTTGTTGTTGTGGCTCAACAGTGGCTACGTGTCCATTGCGTTTTCTTAATCATGACGGAATAAACTCACTTTCACCATTTACGTCATATCTTATGCAGTAATCCTATTGCTCAGCGCCAAGCATGAAACCTGTGCATACCATATTTAAAGCTTTGTTATGACACGACTAGTAAATTTAACGCAAGTTTGTCGACTGCGAAGCAGACACTTTTAGCCTTTTTTCCACATCTAACTCTTATGACTTCAATTGATATGGTTTACTTCGCCAAATTCAATTTTTTAAGTTTATGGTTTTTTTCTTACCTTAGTTTGCCAGCCATCGTGATAGATTAATTTACCTCTAGAAATTTTGAAATAAGGTAAATTTAGCCCAAGGCGTAAATATCTTTATTGCATCTGCAAGGAGTTTTTATTCTATTTGTAGGAGTTATTTTATTGCTAGAAATTTATTTCTAAGGGTATATTTATCCAGAAGTAAAAAGCAGTGCATGATTTTACCGGTACACCATCGCGCCGGTTGGTTTTTGGCATAACTTCACAAAAGAATTGAACCTACGTTTTCTGATAGCGAAGTCGACGTTTAATCATTCATTACAAATACCCTACGACAGCGTTTCCCAAACTGGGCGCCGCGGCGCCCTGGTGCGCCGCGATACTTTGCTAGGGGCGCCGCCAAAACATGTGAAAGTTGCTTATTATTACAATGAAAATAATGGTTTTTTATGCTAAATATTTTTTGTAAACTTTATAACTATATTTTCTTATGTTAATTATTTTTTGTACGCTTTGTAACTGTTTTTGATTTAAAAATCTCTCCTTTATGACATCATAAGCCTCCAACTGTGTCGTTCTAGTAGAAAAAACTGATCACACTTAGGTTAATTATATCCTAGGTCTCTAACTGTGCCGTTCTAGTAGAAAAATAATCACACTTACGTACGTAGACTTCTGAGACTTCTGTCAGCGAAAATAGTAAGAAATAATTTTAGGGCGAAAAGTGTGATAATTTCGTAGCATAGCTTGCTAGTATTTTGTTAGATTTGGAGCATACCGCACGATTTTTAAAATAATATGTTCCGTAGTGTTTTACAATATCTGCCTCGTAATGGACGCATTTGTTGCCGGTACCATACCTCAAAAAAGACCAGTACAACTTGATGCAAACAAACAGAAAAGTGGAAGAAAGAAGACCAGAAAATACGACAGCAGTTGTCTCAACTTTGGCTTTACAGTTGCAGAAAAGGAAGGCGCTGAGCATCCACAATGTGTTGTTTGCTGTAAAGTTTTAGCTGCAGAATGTATGCTACCAAGCAAACTAAAACGCCACTTAATAACAAATCACAACAACTTATCAGGAAAGTCACGCGAATTCTTCGCTCGTAAATAAACAGAAATGAATAAGCAGTCTGTCGAATTATCAAGTTTTTTGGACACACCTGTCACGGCACAGCTTGCGTCTTTCAAAGTTGCTTACAGAATCGCCAAATGTAAAAAGCCACATACTATTTTCATCTTCTTGAAAGAAGAAAACCATGCACTTGCTATCACCTTTGAGGATGAAGTTTTTCTGACTCATTTGGCGTATCTCTGCGACATCTATGCAAAAATAAACCAATTAAACATTTCACTTCAAGGCAAAGATACTCATCTTTGGCAACTCCATGACAAAATTACAGCCTTTAAAAGAAAACTGGTGTTATGGAAAACTAATCTGTTGATAAATAACGAGGAATGTGATAGTTTTACAATTTTAAAATCTCATTTTCGCTCGCAATCTGGCAATCCTTCCCTGGGTTTTAGCGATAAGTGTGACATAAAGGGTGTGATGTGCTCGCATTTGGATGCTTTAATCTTGCATTTGAGGAGTATTTTGAAGACATGGAGAAGCACAACTGGATAAGAAATCCTTTTGTTAGCAATGCGAATCTTCCTCAAGGGTCTACGTCTTTGGAAGCCGAACAATTTATAGATCTTACTTCTAATCTCACTTTGAAAAGTTTATACAACCCTAACTCACTTATTTCATTTTGGGTTCAGAGAGCAACAAGCTCCCTGCTCACATGAAACATATTTTGCACATTATTTTTTATGTTTTACAATAAACGTGATTTCAACACAACTGTTTGATAAAACTTGAAATTTGCCAATTTCGGCGTCGCTCATAAGTTTTTAAAAGGGCGCCGCCAACGAAAAAAGTTTGGGAACCGCTGCCCAACGACCATTCAGCAAATCCCTTCCTGAATGTAAAGTCTTTTGTAAAATGGCAAGTTGTCAAAACTATGCTTGCTTTCTTTAAATTTGTAAAAAGAAGAGCAGTAAAAATTTTTTCCAGTATGAAAGAAAAGCTTTCAACGATAGCACGATTTCAGTTATTCAAAAGACGACAAAATGTGATGTTAGTTGTGTGGAGAACAGTGAGCGTTGCGGGCGTGGTCGATAAGCTTGAAAACTGTGTATGGTATGGCTGCGTGGCGCTCAGCAATGGAAGGATGGAGATAATGTAAAATCAAATCGAACTTGATCAGCAGATAAGAAGCGTGAACACAGCAAAATGGTTTGTCTACCGCAAATTTTGAGTTTCAAAGATTATTATTGCAAAGCTGTTATAAAACGCAGAGCCCAAATAAGACAATCATTAAGAAAAAAAATTTTGGAAACAATTTCAAGCACTATCGAAAATCATAAATTAATAATTTAAAGCTGCAGGTATAGGCTTCATAGGAGCTAAAAGCGCGTTTTGAAATGAACCCACTTTTTTTATTCTGCTGCGGATTTTTGTCTAGTAGGCGTTTTTAATAGAATATAGATAATCTAAAAAAATAGAAAAATTTCGCATCCTTGATTGAATCCAATGACTTTTGCTGTTAGTAACACAATAATTTTAGAGAAATAGATAAGTTTGTGAGACAATCCTTGGCCGAAGTTTTATTGTTTTATTTAAAGTAGTTGATCGTAAATCAGCTCCAAGATGCTTGGAGTAGGGCGGTTTTCCTGTTCCCAGATCTTCTGGCTGCTGCTGTGGTCAACAATTTAAAAGCAGTGGCAACGTTTGACTTGCATTTAAGCACTTTAGTTTTGTTAATCTTAAATCCGAAGTAGCTAGCCTACTGGCTGTAACCTAGTGGTTCTTAAAGAGTGCTCCCCGATGCATTCCTAAAAAACATATCCAAATATGAAAAACACATGTATTGTTAAAATATTATATTATTTCTTTGCAAACATTCTTCTCGTTTTGTTACTACATTATTATAATAATTAAAAGATACTTTTCTTGCCAAAAGCCATAATTGTGGGAATAGGAATTATTCGTTTAAAAATAACTGATTGATTTCCAAAAGAAAAAGGTCTTCACCCAGTTTTCAGTGAAGTCTTTCAGTTTTGCAACACGTTTGCTGTCAATTAAACAGACCTCTGTCAACAGAGTGATTTTAGAGAAAGCCCATCTTTTTTGCAAATTTATCTACGCTTCCGGGATCCGAATTTGCAACACGAGTTTCAACAAAACTTCCATCATCTTTTGGTATTTTATCCGTAAATGATTACAGGTAACGGATAAACTAGCATTTACTTGAACAAAAGATGATTAAAACATTTCCTTAATAGTGACGATTCTACACGCCTCTGGAACTGCGGTAGCTACTGGCCTGCAAGCAAGTTTTGTGCTGTGTTTGACACAGGTAAAAGAATGTGACACAAACGGTTTGTCAACACCGCCACTGTAATCACAGTATTGTGGTATACAATGCGCCTGCAATTATTTGTTATATTAAAAGTGAGCCCAGACTGTATAAAGTTGGAGAATTTCTGGCCTAGACATAGGTCACAAGTAATTGTGGAGTCGGTTCAGTTCGTCTCAGAATATTTAGTATTTGATGTGTACAAAACGTCGTTATATGTGTTATATTGACATCACCAATAAATTGATTAACCCTAAAAAGCTCAAGGTATTAATTAACCCTAAAAAGCTCATTTAGTCTACTCAACGTTGGTCTGCAGCAGTACAACAAACTTTGAACGCTTATATCTCGAATATCACTAAAAATTTCACAAAATTTTTTTCACCACTGTATTTTAAATTTATATCTTAACCTGTAAAACTTCTTTGCTGCGCAATACAAATTTCATTAAACTTGAAAAATTAAATTTTTTGTGAAGGTACACGAAATTTTATGTTTTCTATTTGTCTTGCGTCGTTAATCCGCAATTATCGGATAATAGGTCACGTGGCAACTGCTGAAACCATGACGCAAACTGTAACGTAAGAACTTTAGCAAACAGTAAACGTTCAATGTTGATTTATTGCAGCTGCACAGTCTAACACAATTTGGATGCTCTGCATTTCACAAAAAATATTGTTTTTATAATTTATAACTTGTTTTACCCGAAAATTGCAAAACGCTTGCATCAGAGCAAAATTTGTTTAGTGATAATTAATTTTCAATTATTTGTATAAATGCTAGGCTACTACATCACGTATGCACATGTTTCGGACATTATTATGTTTTTATTACCAACGTATTTTAAAATATGCTTTGGCTAAAAATTCTTTGCAGAAAATGGTTTGTTTGCGAATTGCTTACTGATATTGCAAGAATGATTTTTTAATGTTTGCAGAAAAACTCTTTTCTTTATGTGTGTGTACTGTATAACTTCTACAAAGCAACTATTTTATGATGCATTAGCTTTATAAACAGAATGTATTCAAATCAACCTGAGCTATAACCAATACTCTGAATCAAACAGTTTATCTAGAATAAATTTTATAGTTCTATATGATAGATTTAAAAAGAATAATGGGCATTTTTTGCAAATCATAAACCAATGCAGTGTCCTGCTTATATTGCTTGATTGTTTGACAGCGCGTTCAAGAATAAAAAATGAGTAAAAAAAGTTTAGGATAATCTTTCTTATCATGGGACGTTATGGTTGTGTCGTAGCCTACGGTCTATAGATGTTTTCTGATTACCGGAAGCCCGAGTTTGTAACTAATCTGATTTTCGACAAAGCTTAATGCCATGATATATGGTATCATTTCAATGGACAGTGCCAGCTTACGAAAGCAAAACAAAAACAGACATCTAACGTAACCTAAAGTAAAACCTTCATTAAAAATAATATAGCGACTTTGTCATTCTAGAGCCGCAGCCAGAAAAATGTTTCAGGGAGGAGATTCAAAAACATTTGTTTGCAGGGGCAAAACATTCATATAAAGCCAATGTATGTCTAGAGACATTTTTGAGAAAACTTTGCCTGAAAAAATTTTTGTGGATGAGGTTACAGCAAGAGCTGCAGCCCCTGAAAAAAATATTGCAATTTTATTGATTAAAATAATTATTTATAAGTAAGAATATGCTTTGCTCTTGCCAAAGTGATTATATCTATTTCCTGGTGCATATAACCTATGCACTTTTTAGTCATATTAACTCACTCAAGTGAACTACTCGTCTTTCGTAGTGCAACTGTAAATCTACTTTAATTCTAATGAATTGCAGCAGAATCATTACAAAATTGGTGAAGCAAAGTCACAAAAGCAGTAGCATTGCCCATTTTCGCAACCCTTCTCGGCGCCGGCACTGTTGGATTCGCTTGCACTTCACCAAAGTATGTAAGAAATAGCTTCATTCAAGCTCATTACGACAACTGAGCCTCAATCAAAAAACAATTTATGCAGAAAACATTGCTGCAGTGTCAAAGCTCTGACAGCACTGCCTTCGATTTTGCCGAGTTTAGAAAGAAACTAGACTTCCCAGCCACAAGGAAATAACGATAATTCCTGCACAAAGTGGTTTATCCAGAATCAAGATATAGCCTTTAAGTTATAAAAATTGAGCATGACGGTTATATTTTATTTGCTTATTAACAAAATTTTAACAATTTTTGCTGATGATAAATTGCTTTTCAATAATATATTAGAAAGAGTGGCATCTTCTCTCAGTTAAATAACATGAAATTTATCAAAATAAAGTGCATTGTATGATTCGTTTACCTCATGAGTTTTATTCAATTTTTTTGCATTTAAAGCAATCTGTAAAATCTAGAGCTACAAACGATCATGTTTACCGAAAAAAGGGCAGTTCTTTTTAAGAGGGCTAAATGAGAATAAAGATGAATCCTTAGCTGATAGCTAGAAGTTATAGGGAATTTTGCAGGGCTGAGAGAATCGCACCCGCAATCTAAGTTTAGAGATCTGCATTTTACCGCTTCACCACCCTCGAAAAATAAGCGTGTAAACTGCGCTTTCACGATGAATGCGATGTAAATGTGATAAAATCAAGCAATTGTGTGCATAAAATTTAACACTTCCTTCCAGTTCTGTTTTAGGGCCGCGGCGTATTTGTAGTTCCAGCTTAATTGGTTAGGGTGTTGCTTGAGTAACTGAGAGTTTTCTGGCTCTCAGTACGATACTCGAGTTGGGCTTATAAAAGACTTAGTGTCCATTTTCCTGGTTAGCAGGTTTCTCTAACTTCGGGGTAAGCAAATTATATCCGGCTGTGTGGCCTATCCTGACCAAAAAAACTGCAACGAGATCCGCAACAGCGTACGCCGTGTTGGATTGTTAGATATGTATACGCGGTAGAGTAGCTGAATCATACGAAAAAATTGGCACTTTGCATGTATTTCAAGATTCCAGAGGCAAAGTTAGTCACTGAAAAATTTTCTGCAACAAATCTTGCTGAAATATCACAAACAAATTCAAGCGCGAATGCAATTATGTATTTTTCTTGATGCAGTTATTTTTCAATTCAATGCAACTTCAAATTTGCTCGTTCATTAGCACAAAATGTTTGCAAGCAATTAATTTTATCAAACAACACTTTTTACTAGATGAACCTACAGGTTTGAATTTGAGGCTGGTTGATGTACAGTACTCAAATTTTTTCTTTTTTGTTAGCTGGAAATTTGCACTTGTAAAGATTACTATTTCAACAGGCAACAAAGAAAACATAAGTAGCACTAAAACATAAAAAGATTTTTGTATTTTTAGTAGAAACAGACAACCACCCAGGTGATAAAAGCTATTTTCAATGATTTAATAGTCAATTGATAAAAAGGTTTATATTTAATGTTTGACTTTGTGGAGTCAGAGTCGAAATCTTTACGTGTTGGGAGTCAGAGTAAAATTAAAAAAGACTTTGAAAGTCGGCTTCGAAATGGTATCAATTTTCCTACGATTCCCGACTTCTTTTGCAATCTATAATATTTACTGCAATTGGCCATCATCTGGTGCTTGCTGATGAGTTAATACAATAAAAATTGATTAGTAAAACCGTAGCCAATAAATTTCATATAGTAAACAACAGTAGAGTGAACAACGAAATGAAAAATAAAATTACTGTCGTAAATTTCTTAGCTGTGATGACTTATAACATTGCATACACATCTGAACAGTATGATCTGAACACGTAACTAGTAAACAGATTTGACATTGGTTTTTACTTTTGTACATGTCTTGCACTTTTTTACGATTTCCCGGCTTAGCAATTTGGTTCACACATTGCTTGCATCTAGATAATTTAGCATATTTTTTTGGGTGCAGTTCTTCTATAGACCTTTCTGTTTCAGAAGCCATGGTTTGTTGATATCGATTTGCTTCGACTTCTTCCCCGAGAAGCAAGGACATTTTCTTTTTTACGTTTACTTGAAGGCCAGCCAAAGGTCGTCGTTGAATTTGCGGACGAATCAATGAAAAAGCCAAGTTCATACCAAAGTCATAAGAATCTTGCTTGTATGGGTCAATCTTTTTGTTGAAAGCAAGAACAGTGCTGGCATTGATGCGGCACACATCCAATATATAAGAAAATGCTGTCAAAGTCCAACGGTTTGACTTGGCTTTGCAAGTATAGGCACCGATTCGGTGGTCCATGACATCCGTTCCGCCTTTCGTAAAATCATATAGTTTATATATAGCGGGTTTCTTTTTACCATCATCTTTGGTTACTCCAAGGATAGGTTGTACTGTGGAGAGCAGCGAAACGTTGCGCTTGCCAGAGCTCTTTGTAGGAACCACATAAGAATGTAGCACTAGCTTATTTTCCGATGACTCCCAAAAGCATTGATAAGAAAACCGCTCTCTTTCTGCAACGTTTTTGATTTCATTAGATATACCTCTTCTGTTTGATTGAAGAGTACACACACATGTTATGTTTTGAGAAAGAAACCATTGTGCCAGAGATTCACTAGTGTACAAGCGGTCAAAGGAAATATTGCGCCCTTGCAAATCAACGTAGTTCTGAAAGTTTTGAACAAGATACTTCACTGTCTCTTCCACTCCTTTGACGTAATATGCAGTTGCTTCTTCGTTATGTTTTCCACAATATGGAATTATGTGATGCGTGTAAGCATAAGTGACTGCATTTATAGACTTGAAAAGTAAACCATATTTTGCAGGCTTACTAAGATTATACTGTTTGAAACTAATTTTATTTCTTGTGGGATACAAGGTTTCGTCAATGCACAGATACTCTTCAGGAACAACCTTAGTTGAACAATTTTTATTGAAGCATTCAAACAATTCTCGCATAGCTGCGAAACGATCATGTTTCCACCGCTCTTCTCTTGTATTGAAATCATCAAATGATATGCAGGTGTACAAAAACTGAAACCTGTTTTTACTCATTGTAGCTCCAAAAGGTGGAGGTCCCATGATCGGATCATACAAACGAGCAACATCATGGTTGTTCATGCCAGCGAAGCCACGTATGTACATCAATCCTATAAATGCACAAATTTCGATGTCGTCAGTATCTCTTGTGAACGACAAAAGAGAAGCTGATACCTTGTGAAATGCTCGGCGTGCCATTTCAATTCGTTTATTCGTACATTGTACAACACAATCTATCATGCTTTGAGAAAAAAAGAGTTTCCACGATTGTAAGCAATCCATTGCTGATGAAGCTTCGCTAGTTGGTCCTGGATTTCCCACTATAACTGATGCTCTGGGTTGTCTACCAACAGCAACTCTTTTAGTATTGATCCAGGAAATAGTTGTTGCACTCGATGATGGTTTTTCTAAAAAGCTTGTGCACTGTGTTGTTGTTTTGACTGGTGGTATATTTTCATAATTTTTGGGGTTTAGCGCTGAAGTTAGACAACAAACCAACCGCTGGGATTTTGTGGCAAAATTCCGCCTTCGAGAAAGCTGCGGTTGTTTATGCAGATCAAGCTCTTGATCGCTCTCACTTTCTGATGAACTTGATTCCAAAATATTATCTTCCCCGAAAAATTGAGCTTCTACTCCAGGCTCTACTCCATCGTGAGAGTCAAATTCTGCTGTTAATTCTTCTAAAACTTCCTCGGTTGTATAGTGTGGTCGATACATAACTAATTTTATTGACTAACAAATATTAACGCATATTAAAAAGTTTTTCTGCAGAAAATCTCCTGTGGTCTTTTACAGCGATTTGACTTCATACAGCGTAGTCTCTTGAGAACGTGACGCAAAGACTTCATAAGCAATTTTTTACAAAATTGATTGATATTGTGGTAAATTAAGTGATCTCGTGTAGTTTTGTTAGGAGTTTAAGTAAATATAGCTTCAAATTAGACCCCTACAGCGAACCGAACAATTAGCCCCTACTGAGAAGTAGTAGACGTTATAACCGGGCTTCCTACGGACTACCGGTACTTCTAAAAGTCTTCCTTTGTTGTATTGTCTTTCTTTGGTCTTTGCCCTGTGGTTAAATAAGGCCACATGTTTGACTCATATATAGAACAGGTACATCTGCTCGTATATATATAGTGACCACGTGTATTTTCGCTGTTCTTGTCAAAACGTCAACGTGGCGAAACGAGTAGTAAATTTTCGTTTCGGCCTGATTACTGATTATGCTTCGAATTTCTGTTTGGGCCTGAGTGTTGGTCCCCCTGTTTAATTGTTATTAAGGCTGTGTGGTAGCCTTTATCGCCGTGAATTTTCGTTCTGCGCACGCTGGGAGGAGCTGCGCATATTTGTGAATAAAACACTGCAAGAAAACTTCAACCGCTTCCTATTTTTTGTTTGACGAAGCAGAAAGGATCCGTAGAGCTAATATTACTAGTTCTACAAAGCAACTCTACTGGTTCAGTGCTAATCAACGACGGTACGCTTGGCGCGGGAATCAAAGAGTTGAAACCTGGTGCTGCCGCACCATTTACCGACCAAAGTTTTTCGTGGACTTCTGGAGAGCATTTTACAAAGACTTTTTTGATGTGTATTTTGCTAATTCAAATTCACATTTGGAGGAGTAGAAGGTGCTACCTTCCTAGAACTCATTGTTTCCATCAGGACTGTACTATACTCTGTTAGAAAATAATTTTTAAGATTTTGGCAATTTTCTTGCATCAAAAAGCAACTAACTTTGACAATTTTTTGATAAAGGTAATATAATCGCGAATCGGTGTGATGTTAATTTAGAGTTGCAGTTGAAACTTTGAAATCCAACTTGAAGTAGGCTACAATATTGTATTGTTAAGGAGAAATAAAACACTTCAGCGCAGAAGAGCTGGGGAAGTAGGATAGGTTTTTCCAAGCCAATTATCGTTAGGCCTAGCTGGCCAAAGTAGTCTACCTTTTGCATGCCAGGGGCGTATCCAGGGGGGAGGGGGGGCTGGGATTGCGGACCCCCCCCCCTGCTGAATCAGTGTATAATAAATTTCTTTGTGAAAAACTTATAAATTTTTTATAGCTCACGATTTGCCATTAACTTCAATATTTTGTGAGATTTATGTACTCAAATATATGACTATGATGTAACTAACGAAAACAAGCATGTTAGAATAGAAATAAATGAACAAACCAGTCACGGTTGCAAGTTCTGCAGTGTTGGTGCCAATTTACCGAAGTTAATTAAAAAACTTAGCGTACAACCCAGCAAGGTTAAGATGGAATAGTTTGGTGATAGTTCAAGCTAGTTGTTCAAAAAAGGACTTTAAACAAGTAGTTTATCACAGGAACTTTAGTGGAAGGTACATAGGGCCTAAGCTGCTGTATAACCGAGCGTTAGCTTAGGCTAGAAGCTACAGCTTAGCTGCTAGCAATCAAATGTATAGCCAGTGGGCCGGTTTACTAAGCTACTAGACCAGTATTTACCTAGGATACTGGTATCAGATTGGTGAGGTAGCAAACTGAAATAAGTTTCCTACAAAATTAAAAAGTATTTTTTTTGCAAGTTTTAAGCCCAAGAAACAGGTTGTTTACATGCTTTAGGGGATTGCAGAATTTTTAAAACAAGCGTTAAGGCATATTTAAAACCTAATCTGCCTCGAAGTGCATACGGAAAATATTTTTATTCTTGAGTAAATAAAGATAGTAATAAGGTTATAGCCAGTTGCCATTTGATGAGCCGCTTGGCGAAATAGTTGCAGTGGTTTTATTATTTTATCCTGACGTCTTGCGTTTTTAATTATATACTTACAGCTCTAACCTTGGTCGTTATCGAGCACTGTGGCGGCAACGTCCGACTTACTCTACATAATAGTAAGGTTGTACAGGGTGTCCGAAAAGTTACTGTGCAGTATAGGTACATAAAAATGTAATGTATTTACAGTAAAGTTTATTAGAAAACTTTTAGTCAATGCAATTTTTATTTATTCGTGGCTATATTTGTTTACAATACTAGAGTTTGTTTGTAATGTATACAAATTGTTTGCGATGCAAAATGTAACTTTTTTCGTAGGGCCTATTGAGATACAATGCTTCCTCGATTATCCGGTCTAGTTGGGATAATACTTTCAGAAATCTGAACGGATAAGCAAAAAAACCGGATAACTGAATTCTTAACGTTTAAGTCAGGGGAACAAAAACACAACCATTCATGGTTTAAAAAATGATAGAAATTCAACATTACAATATTCTAAGAAATTTCCCGCTCAAATATCATTTGCAACACTAGATCTACTAAAATAGGAATCAATTTTAGATTGTTTGCGGGAAGATTAGCGTTTTTCAGCAGCAAACTCGCGAAGTCGTACCAATGTGGAAGTGTTTGAAACTGTTGCTTCCAGCTGAATACGGAGCCACGTTAGGCAACGGTCAAACTTTTAAATTGCCTCTACACGAGAAAAAGAGCATTTGTGCTTTTTGCGTTGAATGCTGTGTATTCTCGTTTGCATCCTTTTCTTCATCACATTCGTTCCCTTCTGCTACTGAAACAAAATAAACTATTCCATGTTCATCCAAATATTCACAACCTGGCCCATCAGCATGAAACCAGCCATCAATTCAGTGTTTAGCGCGGAAAATTGTTCTACGAAATCGTCATTCAACCCTCTCTTTGAACTAATTGCGCTTTCTTCCACAGAAAATTTGCCGACAACACAGCATTTTAGCTTTTTTTAGTGGGATTTAGCGTAAAGTTTTCCGGAAAGTATTCCTGCAACATCTAGTTAAAAGAAATCTAATTTTGAAATGTTAAAGCAAAATAGAGCGACCGGATAATTAAATGCCGGTTAAACGAGGTACGGATAATCGAGGAAGCCCTATAATCGTCTTACAGACTTCTTTCGATTCTTTAATAATATTTTTTGGATCTCTATAGCTTTCTCATTTGTAGTTGAAGGCCTGCCAGTTCAAGAAGCGTCTTTTACATCGCCAGTTTGGCGAAATTTTTTTATCAAACGTCCCACAGAATTACTGTGAGGCGCCTCTGCATCAGGAAATTGCTTAAAAAATCTTTTTTGCACAGTATTTATGAATTTTTCCACCATTATGGAACACATGCTCAACTAAGAATGCTCGCTGCTTAATTGCCAGTACCATTAATGTATAAGGGTATTGATTTGGATATATAATAAATGACTAGTTGTTATAATGACTGACTTGTTTTTATATTAGCACCTAAATATTGCGTCACAAAATATTTTCTACTGCACATTAACTTTTCGGACACCCTAAGGGTGGGGTTGGAGTCGTGCAATTGTGGCTGTGCCTACACAACCCTGTTTCGTACACAAGTTACATACAACATCATAATTCATATACAAACTTCAATCTGAAGATATTGTTGCTTTAGCAGCCTATAGTTAACTAAACTAAAAGCACAAGCATATGGAAAGGTCACCAAAATGTAACATTGTAGGTGTTGCTTGCAGTTTTAGTTCATATTTTTGTTCATAATTAAATAAAACAGTATTTTAATAAACTTAACGGATCGTATTCGTGCAATGTAAGACCATATGATTCTTTCGCACAAGAATAATGTGCTTTTAAGTTAAATAGTGATGTTAGTGACCACTCTACTGTAGTAATAAAAGGGTATGGGCCTAAAAGAGTCTTGTGTAATTGCTCTCGCTGCCGTGCTATGGCAAAACAACAGTCTATTATGTTAATACTTTTTAATAAAACTGATGGAGTAAGTGCCTGATTTTTTGCATCCTAATTCGTTGCATTCTTTTCAAAATGCTCGTCAAGTAGGCCTGTGCCTGCTGCCTATAGTCCCTCATCTCCAATACCATACCTCGAAAGTACTAGACATGTAGCACATCTTTGAATTCCTTTTTCATATATTTGTCGGGAGTTAACATAAAATGCCACTGTACAGATTTATTAAGCTAGTGCTGGTTGCCCCAGATGATTTTTTCAGCAGAAGGGAACTATATGGATGTAATTGATTGCTTTTTTGTATGTGTTTTGCTTTGACGTTTTTTGTAATATGGACTATTGGAGTCCGAGATAAATAAAGTGTAGCGTTAAACTGCAGCACTGAGCAAACGCAGAAAACTACTGAAGGCCTAGATACACCAATATAAAGAAAATTAAAGTATTAAATGGTGGAATGTGGCAAAACGCACAGGTTGGAAGGCGAAGCCTTGCAAAATTTTCAACCAACCTTTTAATGTGTGGGAAACGGTGAATAGGAATCAAAGATTGGACCAACGCTTTTTTATGACAGTGCAACGCCTCACGTAATCAGCACGTGGGTGTGACGCAACAGTGAGCAATAGCGACTTAAATATCACTTGTATAACAAACTGTCTCTCAAGCAATTATAATAAAGTAAATCAAAAAGGTTTTTTTTCCGGGCTAATTTTAATTGTAGCTAAAGAGCAATAATTACAGTAAAAAGAGCTCTCAAGCTTCAGCTTTACACAAGGAGACAAGACATCATTTTTCGAGGAAATGTATATTTTTTCTTTACCCCTCAACTCCAATTTCAATCGCGCTTGACGTTTTTTGCAGATCTCACCCTGATAATCTCAAAAACTGGTTGTGAATGCAGAATCAGGCACTGATCTAATGCAAGCAAACTAATAATTTGTCATAATAGTTGGCCTGTAGTCTTCCAGGTCTGGTTTACATCGGAAAAAAAGCAAAAAAACGCATGCCCGGTTAAGTCTGATAAAAACCAGTTCTGGACCAGATGAAGTGGCTATCTAGGGCGTAATCAATTGATTCCGGGAGGGATATATTGCCATCGAAATCATGATCTCAGAAGATAGGCTTAATTCATAGTTTTCCTCATACTTTTCCTCATACTTGACTGAACACACTTTAATGCGATTTTTGCTGTTGCATATTACAAGCAAGTCTCGAAATACGTGGTTGTGTTTTGGAAATCGCTATTCTCATATCATCTTCCACGTCTAGCTGGTTGCGAGCCTTTGATTTGATGTGCATGAGAGCAGAAAATCCGCTTTCACAAAGATAAGTGGAAGCGAATGGAACAATAACGAGCAATGCTTCCGTTGATAACTTTGGGTAGGACGTCAACATGGAGCTCCAAAACTGAGACAGTGATTTAGTCATGAATATTTCACGACCAGCTGAGTCATTTCTCAACTCCAACAGCTCGTCTTGGACTTCTTCAGGACTAGTTGCTATGTCTATCATTACGGAAAATGGATTTCGAGGAAAAACGTCGGACCCTTCTTCAAGATCAGGAAAGTACTTTTCGATATCATTTTCCAGCGATTGCAAATGTTCAGTTATTTCTTGTTTTATTAGTAAACTGAGACCAGATTCAAAATTAGATAGGTTTTCAAACATTGCAAAGTTTTCCGGGTTGGCTCTGCGATTCCAATTATGTATCTTTTCTATGAAGCCACGCAAAATGTCTCCAAATTGTAATATGTTTGTATCAAGTCCTTGAAGTCTCAAGTTAAACTTATTTAACTGTTCAGTAATGTCAGCCAGGTAAGCCAGACCCTGCAGCCATGTTTCGTCCTTGAAGAAGTCGACGAAGGCATCTTTTTCAATCATTTCCAGAAAAAGCTTGATTCCAGTTCTCAGCTCAAAGAAGCGAGTAACGACATTCCCTTTGGAAAGCCATCGTACAGCAGTATAATACAAAAGAGTTTCATGGTCTGTGTCCGTTTCTTTGCAAAACTGTTTGAATAGACGAGAGGTTGTGGCACTCTTTTTGATGAAATTAACTATTTTCACAACAGAGTTAAGCACTTTCTTCAAAAAGTTTGGAAGAGTCTTGCAAGCGAGAGTATACCGATGTATCATGCAATGTACTCCTCTAACTTCAGGAGATTTTTCTTTGACTTTCATTTGGAAACCAGATTTACATCCCAGCATTGCTGGGGCTCCATCTGTACATACACCACAGAGCTTTTCCCACTGCAAGCCTTCTATATCGAAAAAATTTGAAATGCTGTCCGTTACATCTTGAGCAGTGGCTGAAGTTTCCAAGGCCTTGCAGTACAAAAACTCTTCTTTGACATCTTCCATATGTATGTAACAAACAAATACCAAGAGCTGTGAGCATGATGCAACGTCGGTTGATTCGTCGACTTGTATGGAGAACATGGGAGAGGATTTTATTTCCGCTATGACGTGCTGTTTGATGTCTGTTGCCATAAGAGAAATGCGCCTCTTTATTGTGTCGTTGAATAAAGACACTTGCTGAATTTTCTTTGCACTTGTTTCTCCTAAAATCAATTTAACCATATTCACAGCGCAAGGTTTTACGAGGGTTTCTCCGATGTTATGAGGTTTTTTTTGCTTGGCTATTTGTAATGCCACTTCAAAAGAAGCCGTCAGGTTTGCAGTGCTTTGTTCTTGAAAATATCCACTAGTATCCAGTTTTTGCCGTTTCAACGAAAGTTTTTGTCTTTCAAAAAAATTTAAGTCTTTTTCTACATGCTCTGGATGCTTCTGCTGCAAGTGACGCTTAAGCTTTGATGGCTTCATTGCTTCGTTGCTAAGGACAGTATAGCATAAAACGCACTGCGGTTTTTCTTTGCCATCATCTAACACAGAAGTAAATCCCATTTTAAGGTAACTTTCTGAATACTTTCTAGATTTAGCCATTCTAAATAAGTTTTAGTACTGGCATAAAAATATTTTCCTTCACTGGACGTTACTCTCTCGAATGAATAAATATTATTATCTGGCAGTGAATCAATGTACCGTAATTATAACGTCACAATGGGAGTAACAAATCGCAATAAGTTTATTTGGCTACATCATAAAGCGATTATTATATTTCCAACTTTCTGACGCAATCAAAACAATGTGCAATTTTCAAAAATGAGAATTTATCAATCAAATTAGAAAATGCAAATTTAGAACATTTTCACGGACCACCTTGAAATTGCTCCGCGGACCCCCGGTTGAGAACCACTGTTCTAGGGCATCGATCAACAATTTGGTTCTGTGCGTGCCAACAATTCGTACTTTTATTCTATCCACAGAGTTTTGAGTGTAGGTTCTCCATTTTATTTTTTTTACAGGTATTAGATTTTTATAAGACGTTATTGATATACTGTTGAAAATATTTGCTTGTTACTTTTGAATCAATTTGCATTATTTTACTTTGGCGCAAAATAAATAAACTACACCAGACAGCAGTGAAATGGATGGAAAAAAAAGATGAGTACACATTTAGAAGAACGTGATTTATAAATAATAAATGACAGGATTGAAACTAAGTTTCGCAAGTGTAATAACAGTTATTTAGAGTTTGGGTCAAATTTATCTTGTGATGGGATCAACAATTGGTGATGGGATGCATTTGACCAATATATTGTTTGTGACTGCAAAACTTCACAATGTTGTTAAGTGCGTGGGAAGTCATACAAGTTTTTCGGATGCATCGGACGGAAAAAGTTCGAAAAACATTCCATTAGCGTATTAACATGCTGGAAAGCCAAAACCACTATTTTTCTAATGCATGGGCTAATTAGAATATTTTTGTACAGTCGTGTGTAGCATGTAACACTAATCTTTACCTCTATGACATGTTGTTTAACACGTCAACCGCCACGCCAGATATGAGAAGTTTGCCCCTGCCCCCACAACTTTGTTGAGGTGCTGCAGTCAGTTCAGTGACAGCAGCGAAGGGAGCAGGTGATGTGTGTTTTGCTCCTTCTGGACTACACTGTGAGTGAATAAAAATTTTTGGTCACCGGTGAACAAATGGCGTTCTGGAAACATAAGATAAAAGGGAGCGCCATATGTACCACCCGTGGTACAGGCTCTGTTTGGTCACCGGTGGTGCATGCATTTTTTTGTATTTATCTTTGTTCATTGGACACAAAATTCTTGTTGAAACTTGTGACAAACCATAGTCTGAAAAATATCTAACATTTTGTGAATTGTGACTTAACCTGTTGTACAATGTAGCGTGATATAGCAAAATAGTTAGTGTATAAGCAATACCATGGAACACAACGAACTTTACATGCCTAGAGTAGACAAATTATTTTACCAATGCATGATGCAATATGTGAAATATACCATCGGTGGTACATGTGGCGGTGAGTGTAAAACCTCAATGTACCACCGGTTTTACATGTGGCGGTTAAGGTATTAAGAGTAATAAAGTCAAACATGTTAGCCATTTTTTTAGGTAAAACATCGCAAAAAAAACAAAAATAATCCCGCTTTGGCACAATAACCTAGTCTTAAATTCCCCTTCTGGCATAATAACCTAGTCATAATGTTAAATTTATAGTTGGCACTAGCTTTCAGAAGACTTTTGAAAAACAAGAGGGAACATGAAGGTAAATTAAACAGATTATCACGTTGTTTTCTTGTTACCAAAAATAAAGGAGGCATAACACAGTAGTAGTCTCCCCAATAGACGTTATACCTTTATTTGACACTAAACCTTTAGCTTCACAAAACCTTAATTTCAAAATCCACAACGTGAGCATAGAGGTACTTGTGGAATAACAATAATACGTAAGCCTATTGAAAAGAAACAATCTATAGATTTGAAAATTATAAGCGAAGAAGGAAATTGTAAACCTTGCAACTAATTGGCAAAGCAGCATACGGGCGTAAGGGGCATTAACAATTTATTAAAATGAATATGCCACGAAACAATAATGAGTATACCACCCAACCAATTTAGACGAGACCATCCCTGGACGGAAATATTGTCAAAACTAGTCTATCTAGAAACAAGTGCTGAACAACAAGCAGCAAGTCTGTAAATAGTCATTTTTAAGTTTTTGTTGTGTTGTTGTGGCTCAACAGTGGCTACGTGTCCATTGCGTTTTCTTAATCATGACGGAATAAACTCACTTTCACCATTTACGTCATATCTTATGCAGTAATCCTATTGCTCAGCGCCAAGCATGAAACCTGTGCATACCATATTTAAAGCTTTGTTATGACACGACTAGTAAATTTAACGCAAGTTTGTCGACTGCGAAGCAGACACTTTTAGCCTTTTTTCCACATCTAACTCTTATGACTTCAATTAATATGATTTACACCGCCAAATTCAATTTTTTAAGTTTATGGTTTTTTTCTTACCGTAGTTTGCCAGCCATCGTGATAGATTAATTTACCTCTAGAAATTTTGAAATAAGGTAAATTTAGTCCAAGGCGTAAATTTTTTTATTGCATCTGTAAGGATTTTTTATTCTATTTGTAGGAGTTATTTTATTGCTAGAAATTTATTTCTAAGGGTATATTTATCCAGAAGTAAAAAACAGTGCATGCTTTTACCGGTACACCATCGCGCCGGTTGGTTTTTGGCATAACTTCACAAAGAATTGAACCTACGTTTTCTGATAGCGAAGTCGACGTTTAATCATTCATTACAAATACCCTACAACCATTTAGCAAATCCCTTCCTGAATGTAAAGTCTTTTGTAAAATGACAAGTTGTCAAAATTGTGCTTGCTTTCTTTCAATTAGTCAAACGAAGAGCAGTAAAAAATTTTTCCAGTATGAAAAAAACGCTTTCAGCGATAGCACGATTTCAATTATTCAAAAGCTCAGGGAAATGTGAGGTCAGTTGTGTGGAGAACAGTGAGCGTTGCGGGCGAGGTCGATGAGCGTGGAAACTGTGTATGGTATGTCTGCGTGGCGCTCAGCAATGCAAGGATGGAGATAATGTAAAATCAAATCGAACTTGATCAGCAGATAAGAAGCGTGAACACAGCAAAATGGTTTGTCTACCGTATATTTTTGAGTTTCGAAGATTGTTATTGCAAAGCTGTTATAAAGCACAGAGCCCAAATAAGACAATCATTAAGAAAAAAAGTTTTGGAAACAATTTCAAGCACTATCGAAAATTAAAATTTAATAATTTAAAGCTGAAGGTATAGGCTTCATAGGAGCTAAAAGCGCGTTTTGAAATGAACCCACTTTTTTTATTCTGCTGCGGATTTTTGTCCAGTAGGCGTTTTTAATAGAACTTAGATAATCTAAAAAAATAGAAAAATTTCGCATCCTTGATTAAATCCAATGATTTTTGCTGTTAGTAACGCAATAATTTTAGAGAAATAGGTAAGTTTGTGAGACAATCCTTTGCCGAAGTTTTATTGTTTTATTTAAAGTAGTTGATCGTAAATCGGCTCGAAGATGCTTGGAGTAGGGCGGTTTACCTGTTCCCAGATCTTCTGGCTGCTGCTGTGGTCAACAATTTAAAAGCAGTGGCAACGTTTGACTTGCATTTAAGCACTTTAGTTTTGTTAATCTTAAATCCGAAGTAGCTAGCTTAACTGGCTGTAACCTAGTGGTTCTTAAAGAGTACTCCCCGATGCATTCCTAAAAAACATATCCAGATATGAAAAACACATGTATTGTTAAAATACTATATTATTAATATTTCTTTGCAAACATTCTTCTCGTTTTGTTACTACATTATTATAATAATTAAAAGATACTTTTCTTGCCACAAGCCATAATTGTGGGAATAGGAATTATTCGTTTGAAAACAGCTGATTGATCTCCAAAAAAAAGACCTTCACCCAGTTTTCAGTGAAGTCTTTCAGTTTTGCAACACGTTTGCTGTCAATTTCACAGCGTACATTGATCTCACGTCTGTCAACAGAGTGATTTTAGAGAAAGCCCATCTTTTTGCAAATTTATCTACGGTTCCGGGATCCGAATTTGCAACACGAGTTTCAACAAAACTTCCATCATTTTTTGGTATTTTGTTATCCGTAAATGATTACAGGTAACGGATAAACTAGCATTTACTTGAACAAAAGATGATTATTTAAAACATTTCCTTGATAGTAACGATTCTACACGCCTCTGGAACTGCAGTAGCTACTGGCCTGCAAGCAAGTTTTCTGTGTATTTGACACAGGTAAAAGAATGTGACACAAACGGTTTGTCAACACCGCCACTGTAATCACAGTATTATGGTATACAATGAGCCTGCAATTATTTGTTACATTAAAAGTGAGCCCAGACTGTTTAAAGTTGGAGAATTTCTGGCCTAGACATAGATTACAAGTAAGTGTGGAGTCGGTTCAGTTCGTCTCACAATATTTCGTAAGTGATGTGTACAAAACGTAGTTATATGTGTCATATTGACATCACCAATAAATTAATTATTTTGTGTTGTATAAACATCACCAATTATTCCACTTGATTATTCACTTAAATAATGCTTGGTAAAATATGTAAATCAGAAATAGCAAAAAGCTGGCTGTACCATTTTTTATCGCAAAATTGTTCAAATTTTTAGTTCAGCTATGTTGGAGGAAAATCAATTTCTATTTATTTTTGCGCTGTGGCAGCTTTTTTTCGATGTAGACAAAGATTACGTGAGGTAATCGAGGTTACCTTCCTGTTAAACACGCAAGTCAAGTGATTGTGTCAATTCAGCATCAGTGACATCGCTAGAGTTCGAGATTTCAAAGTTGGTCACGAAAGTTTTATTCAAAGTTGGAAAAAAATTAAATCTGGTGTCAACAACGCCTTTTTGAAAACCAGCTTGTCACTTGTTAACCCTGCTCTGGTACCATGAAAAAAATAAGTTAGCAGTACCTTGGGGTCAATATGACCCCATTACTAAAAAGACATTTTGCCACCAGTAGAAAAACTCAATTTGTTATCAGTCTGTGTTTATTGCTTGAAAAATGTTGTGGAGTGCACACTAAATAAATATTTTACTTCTGACACTGGTTACAGACCATCTTGCTGTGTTCTTCGCAAGTGGTGTCATGACATCTACTGTAGGTGAATCTGTACTTTTTGTCCTTCAACCTCGGACAATCTCGCATTTCTTGCGCCCTGATGGACAATGCTGGGTGATATTTTGAACAGCTAGAGGTGCTTCTGGTAAAATTCCACAGCTGCAAATGATTTGTTTCACAACCTAAGGTGTTTGCAGGGTCACCAATTTGCTCTTAGCTTGAAGAACAATCAACGATGTGAATAGTTCTTTCATGGGGTCAATATGACCTCAAACATATAAAATGTGAAATTTATAAAAAAGACAATATTGAAATTAAGATTGTATGAATAGAAACAGTTGACAAGAGCCTGCAAAGAAAATACAAAGCGAGATGAAAGCTTATAATCTCAAAGTTTGGAATATTTAGCTTATCAAATAAGCCTGGGGTCATATTGACCCCATGGTACCAGAGCAGGGTTAAAAAAGGGAAAGGAAAACTACTCTTTGTTTTTTAAAGAAAGGTGTACTGGTAAACTATTTTTGGGGAATGCTGGAGATTCTCTTGGAATTTTAAATACGAATCGATAGGTGAAAATGCGAAGGAAATTCGACGACGATTTTTTGGTGTTCTATGAACATGCTCCGTGTACTTGATTTAACTAGAAATTTAAACCTATCTTTTTATGTTACAGGTCTTATTAAGTTTCAGCTTAAGTTGTGTTATCTTACAATTATGATAGCTTTGAAAGTATTCGCAGTTTTTGTTCTATGCTGCTCACTGGGCGCAAACGCACAAATAAAGTGCTTGCAAGGACAAACAACGCCAGAACAACCAGCTTCACGTCTGTTAAGCGGATCATGCCCATCAGGTGGTGACAACGGTTGTGCCCGGTTTGACATAGATATTGAAGTTACAGCAATTGAAGGTAAGTTTTGAAAATTGTTTTACCTGTAATAGTTATAGACATAGCTTTGGGCCCGCATTCAATTTTTTGAGCCCAATTAAGCAATATAAGTACTTTTTATATAAAACTACTACAAAACGTTAATTTCTAAAAAAAAATTATCATTTAATAAATTTGAAGTCCAGATTGTCAAATTCGGGATCAGCAAAGATCGATATTCAAATAATTAGTTTCCAACAAATTTAAGATGCAAATGTACTGAAAGAAGGGTTTGTTTATAGCAATTTCCGTACAAAAAAGTCATCCGACCAAATTTTAAAGCATCAGTAGCGAAAAATAAAATTTTGGTTATGTTTACGCTAATACCAGTAGTGATATTTCGTAACAGCTAATTGGTTGTTCGTTCAGTTGCCAGCGCAGGGTGCCACCATGGAAAACAACTCAGCCTAAAAAAAAGAGCATCAATTATGATCATTGATCATTTATCAATTAAGTAATCAATCGATCAATCATAACTCAAAAAAATCACCACAACCGCGATTCTACGTTATTCACCAACGACATATTTTTTATGCGGCTCTGTCGGCTTCCCCCGGCAGGACTATCAGTGCGTTTCGTCGGGTTAGAAATATCGGTTGAGCTCGCTATGTCGGCTTCATCACAATAGCGTTTCTGAGAGCAGTTACAGATTGAGTTTGGCCCGAGGCTCTTAATCCCAATCATCGCATATTTTGAATTGACACTGGCTTTATTTACAGACTTTCAATCCAAACACGAATTCTAACCGTTTTTTGCAATAAGTTTAGGTGTCATCCACCAATTTACAGTAACATAGAGGTTGCCAAAGCAGAGTTTGAGTAACTAACTAGAAATGCTTCTCGAAACAATATAAATCAGTGTTTCTCAACCACTGATCCGTGTTAACCTTTCTTCCATTTCATGTCTTCCATCATATTCCAATTTCATATCTTACATGTAATTTGCAAAATCTTCAAAGCGCTATGAGTTCAGAATTAAAACAACGTATTTAAAATTGATGGAGAGCTCAACACATCTTCGTTTACATAAAGTAACAAGAGTCCGCCAGTTTATTTTACGTGAATGAAATTCCCATGGTAAGAATTTTTATCCAAGGAAATGTGGACAGGCGTACTTGCAAATTTAGCGGATATATATTTAGCCGTTTGAACAGCCTCAATAGTTCTCTGCAAGGTTATTGCACCAACGTGTTTGCATTGAGCAACAAAACTGATACTTTCAAACAGAAGCTAGTTTTTTGAAATGTTCAGAAAATGCAGAAAGGCTGTGCGATAAGTTTTTATGTTTGTAAGACATAGTAGGAAGTGCCTCCTGTTTGCAAAAAAAAAGTTATATTCTACAATGAGTCAATACGTAGAAGAGCTCGCTAGAGGTTAGTTTTGGCCAATATTTTCCAGAATATTCTGTTCCTCGAAAAAGAAACATTTGGATTGTAAAAGCTAGTTTTCACCTAATGTAAAATGCTGGCGTAGGAAAAAAAATTTTGGTGCATCTGTTAAGCTTCGAGCAAAAAGCACTTTTTTCGTAAAATAATTTGGAATAGATTGACAAAAAATGTTTTCGAAAGTAATTTTACGCAAAATCGGAACAAGCCTTTAATTTCTTTCCAAAATACATTAATTTGTGCAGCCTTAAGGCTGCTGGTGCACAACCGCTGCTTCACCCTCCCCACCGGTTCTGCAAAGCCAAGGAAATCGCGACGCCTTGAGAATGGGGCTCACAGAACTTAAGAATGGGATTTGGCACCTTTTCATAACTTACAGTAGCTAACTATTGAAGCACTTGCTAAATTTATGGGATAAAAATTTGTTTAGTTTAAGAACGCCTGTGTTAAAAACAGGGTAAACGCATGTTAAAAACAGGGTAAACTTTGTGTCACAAGTGTTTACGTGATCCACCCAGGGTTGATAACCACTTTTTATTTATTTTCTTAAAGACAAAGTTTAAATGCAGCGTAATGAGATAATACTAAGTTAAACAATGAATTAGTTTTACAACGTGATGACAATACTGATATGTATGGGATGAATATATCAAAGTAAAATCACAAATTACGAAATCTTCCTAACGAGTAAAAAAAGCGGAATGCAAGTTTAAACTTATTGTCCTCAAATTCTTTTTGTTGTTTTGAAAAGAGGAATGGTATCAACCCAACAAATATCATATCATAACCACCAGTGTTATCACTTGTCCACCAGCAAAATGCGTTGTGACTGCTGCTATCTCAGTCGCACGGTTTGGGGGAAGGTCTTTGCGCACAGAGCAAACTCAATCGCGGTATCACAAGGCACTCTTGATCATTGAATCGAATGTAATTCAAAGACGAATGAATCCGATTTATCATATACGAATAGCGTCGATACTGCGACAGGTTTTCAGAATAATTAAAAAATTATAAGCAAATAGTCCAACCTTACACTTAATTTGGATACAAAACTTAGAAGAATAGAAAGATCAAATAGCGATGGCATTAACAGTACGACGATAAATAATAATAATTATAAGAGAATTATGAGAAGAACTCATTGTTTAATACTACGATAAATTACGATAGCTTATAATATATGCACTTACTGACTGTATGCGACTTTCGGAAACGATTTAATTTAATAGCAGAGATTACACTTCATCCGTATTTTGATTTTGAGAAAAATGCCAAATGATCTGGGTGCCGCGGTTTTATAGTGCTGCAAATTTACGAAATTTTCACCCGAGCACGTTAAAATAGACGAAAAAAACTTCATAGAGATGGCTGTCCTAGATCTTTTTTCTTAGCATTGTTTGCAGCACAAAAGACTAATTATAACAGTAGATCTCCAGTAGCTATAAGTAGTTGATATAGAAAGAGGCCCTGCAGTTTTATCAGGGCGAGAAGCCGTTCTAATTAAAAATTTTATCGAAGGATTTTGTTTGTTAATCATCTATCAAATGTCAAATTGATCAGATTTAAAATGAAATGATCATTATTTTTGTTTCCCGCAACATTGTATGTTGCTCACCACCCACTACTTTGCTTGCTATATAGCGACGGCACTGATGCAAGACATTTAACTATTGCGCGTATAGTTCTTACCAGATGGACAAAATTGCTCAAAAACAATCACCAACATCATGCTGTAGATTACAATAATCTATTAACCCACGTCATCAAACTGCGGTGGGTTTCGTCCTAATTGGGCCTCATTAGGCTATGTGTTAAATACACAAATGCTAAGCCTAAAACACAGTTGGGTTGCTATTGTATGAAAAATAATAATGCAACACAAAGCAATAGAATACAGTAATACCTACATCAAGAGAGCTTTATTTAAACACACACACATGATATGGACAAAAAGTCACATCGGTAAGCCCTAATGAGGGTGTGGAATCACTATTAAGACTTGATCAATTTACAATGTATGCTGTAAATGATGCTAGTTTACTACTAAAAAGTTTTTGGCTATCTGCCTTCCGCACCACACAGAGTCACTATTAGGACTTGATCAATTTATAATGTATGCTGTTAATGATGCTCATTTACTACTAAAAAGTTTCTGGCTATCTGCCTTCAGCACCAAACCAAGACAAATAGAAAAATTGCTTGGGTAGGAGATCGCCTGAAATTTGCTAGTTAGCAACTAGCACTATCTATGCTTTGTAAACTGATAAATCTTAATTGTAATTTCAAATCGCTATTGGGGCTTACCGATGTGGCTTTTGCCCATATCATGTGTGTGTATGCCTTTAAATAAAACCCCTTGTATAGATATTGCTGTATTTTTCTGCTTTGTATTACATTCTTATTTTGTACGTAATTTCAGCCTTCTTGTGTTTTAGTCTTAGTATTTTTATTATTGTGTAACCGTTACACAAGCTTAATGAGGCCCAATAAAATCGAAACCGGTTGTTATTTATCGACATCTTGTAATAGATTGTTGTATTATAGAGTATGGTGTTAGTGCTTTTTTATGGGCAATTTTTTTATTTATTACAAATGGACAAAATGAAGGCGAAAACACTGACAATGGCAGCTAAATCATTGACCAAAAAAAGCAATTTGCAATAGTGTATCTACAGCTGTATAATTTCAGAAATATACCAACCTAATAAAACTATATAAACCAAACGAAAAATAGTATATCTACACCTGTATAGTTTCAGAAATATACCAACCCAACAAAACTATATAAACCAAACGAAAAATAAAACTATTGAAAAATTTTGACATTGACCCAAACAATTTATTTGTAAACGGTTGGCTAATAATTGCATAGCTTTTTTTCAATTCAATCTAAAATATCGTTTGCTAATCTTTTGTCGTGATAAGAACGCACAAAGATATGACTTTATTTCTTCGTTTACTCTAGATAATGACTTTTTTTTGAAAAAAAGATACACCATACTTAGCATTCGGGCCTTGGACAAATGAAACATTAGGTCAGATTGTCATATTTATTATTAGCAGTTTTATGATTTGTTTCAGGTTCGACTCAAAAAACGTCAATGCAACTAGGGCAGTGTATACCCTCGGCGAGTTGTGCGAGCGTCACATGCGAGTTCATTTTAAAGACGTTGGAATTGTCTGGAGTTCTTAGTAACATTGCTAAACTCACGTACGTAACCTATGACAATACCAGTATCCACACAATTCTGTAGTTTGCTAAATATTGGCAAAACTATTGAAAATATTGAATACCAAGTTTTCAAAAGTAGCTTAAGCTAAAATTTTTACTCAATGCCAGGAAAAGATTTTTTCCTGTTTTGTTTGTAGTCTATATTTAAAATGTATGTATCATACCCGTTCTAAACCTCTAATATGAACTAATTTTAGTGTGTTCCGAGGCAAACTCTGCCACTTCATGTTCCATTGGAAAATAAGTTTACTACACAAATTGATATTGTGGTTGAAGAAACGTTGTCCTACTGTCGAGATAACGCATTTTAAGTACACAAAAAAGAAGATCTTTTCTTAGCCCCCAAAAAGAATTTCCATAAGAACATTGCAAACCACTTGATCACTTAGATAAGAGTGGTTTTCAGCTCCCCTTTGCTTACAATGAGCTGCTTTCGTAAGTGATGTCAATTGCGCATCTCCTTCTTTAGCTATGAAGTTAAAGTAAAGTATTCTATTTTAATATTTCAGCATCTTAGTTTCTAAGCTGCTTTTATTATGACATGCAATAGCAGTACATCTTACAAAGATCGTTGTTCAGAAATCTAACTCGGATCCAACACATTTGTGACAATTATACTAAATGATAAAGCATGAAAAGTATATATCCCAATTTTAATAGCTGTGGTGATTTCTGACTAACAAAGTCAATTTGAATTCATAGAGACTTCATTAGTTGTCTTTAATAGATTCTTTTTAAATGAACTCCATTTAATTGATTGAATGGATCCAATTAATTGGTTTTAATAAAATTCATTTGATTGGTATTAGTTGATTCTTATTCGTTTTGTCGTTAAATTATTCACAGCTGATTTCGATATTGGCTCAAGGCATAACTTACGAAGATGATGTTTCAAGTGTAATCGGATATATAAAGCGCAATTCTGTCTGTCTGTCTGTGTGTCTGTTTTAACTCCTCTGAAACTGCTACGGGTACAAGCATCAAACTTGGTACGATTGATCACCACCCCGTGGTGAGTGTCATAAGGGTATTCATGACATCATGATAACGTCATAATCAAAAATAATGTTTTTACAATTTGCATTACTTGACAGAGGACAACCGCTTTTTGCTGAATCGAAAACCAGCTTCCGACTTACCACATTTCAAAAACTTTCATTTGTTTGGGGTCTAAAATGAGATCACAATCAACAATTTATTGCACAATCTGTTTTTTTTTTCTTTCTCAAAAAGTACTCATCGCAGAAACGCGATTAAACGTTTTTTTCAGAAGATATTCATAAGTTGCTTTCGATAAAAACAGTTCTACAAAATTATTGCTTATTTGACAATGCTACGAGCACTTCTTTATTTAAGCCCTTTAATCCCTCTATGCCTTTTTTTCTGTTTTTTCTTTCACGCTTAAACTAGCTCTATGATGTCTTAATATATCTCGTAGGATTAACACAAAACTTCGCTACCGTAAATCCTAATATCAATATGTTGTCAAAAATTACACCCTTTTTGCAAAATCAGTTTATTAAAAAACTGATTTGTGACCTCATTTCTCAACTGATTTTCAAAATTTTCCAACAAATTAAAGGTTATTTCAAGGCGATTCCGATAGTTTATAATATGTTAAATTAATATTTGTTTTTATCTGAACTTAAGATTAGTGGTGTAACTTTTTACCCCTTCCGAAAGTAGTGAGTTCAGTGACAACAGTGATTTTGATACAAAAACGTTTTAATGAAATACTAACAATTACTGTCCTTTGAAAGCTTAGGGAAATTTGCTTTCCAGTAATATGTGACTCCAATTACTTAAGGCTAACGATTAGTTTACAATGGCTGATCAAAAATTGGTAGTCATACATGATGTTTCATTTTTGGTCGAACAATTATCTTACTTGACCTAACAAACTTACAATTGTTGGACAAAGTTAGCTCTTCAGAGCATTTTGACTACTTTTCCTCGCAAACATGGTTCTTTTACATTATCTGTCGACGTTTTCAAAAAGATCCATCAAAAACTGAATTCTCCACAATGGTTTATGAAATGTAGTCTATTGGTTAAAAGCACACAAAAATTTAGTGCCTGCAGTTCACAAAATAGCAATTTCTAGAAAGCTACATTTTGGATATTCTTTCTCGATAGCATGGATCTTTGGCATTATCAATCAAATTATTCAAAAAGATTCATCGAAAAATGAAGTCTACAAACTTTAATATGTAGCCTAGTTCAAGCAAAACACTTGGTGATCACCCAAGAAAAAAACGAGAGAGTAAAGATGGTTCTTTTTTAAGGTTTGCAACAAAATGTAAGTGTCGAGCAACATATGATCTAAATGTTAAGGCAATTTCCTTTGCAATTAAGAGAGGCTGCCACAGCAGCCAGATGATTTTATGTTCTTACCTCGACATGTTAATGGGGGACCCCCGCTACTGCTAGAACCCAACTTTGAGTGCTTCATTTCAAATCACTTTGCTCTTGGCATGGCGGCGTTTATGCCAGAGCCAAGGAACATGCACACAGACAAAGACGTTAGTTGATATTTATTTGCCTACAGTAACGAAAAAATGGTAAGAAGCGATCCTCATAATAATGGGTCAAAACGCATTGTTAGGCCGTAATGTTAAATGCCATCGCAATGCTTGCCACTACATAGTGAGAACAGCAATAGACAGCAAAATTGTTCATATCATTTTGATAGCAAACAAACATAAATGGTAAAGCCCATTACTGATATTTGTAATTGCAAGGATATCGATACAAAACACTAAATCTTCATTTAGAAGTAGGGAGGTCTGCATTAGGGGCAAAGTTAAATGTAATAAAGTCTCAAATTTAAGAAAAACTCAAAATTAAACAATAATAACATCAATCTGTAATACTGGATAAAGAGGGAATGCTTTTGTTCGAAAAAAGCGTAATAGGCACCTATTGCAATAGGTTATATGACTTAAGGGAAATCCATAGCCCCTTTTCATGCTTTGGCCGAATTAAAGCAAATAGCGCAGGCAATAATCTTAATGTCACAAATATTAATCCAAAAAAGGGAATGTTACTAAATCATTTTGTTGTTGCTCTCACAAATGTTTGAACTGCTAAGCTGGCCCAGCTGCATTGATTGATACCTTTTACATCGGCATGGGTGATAATGTGCCCTGCCGGGGTAAAATCGCACCATACTTATTTATTTTGCTTGGTAATAGCTTTATAGAGCTACCAGAATCAAACCTGAAAATTTGGGAAAAGCAACGACTTATTTAACTTCTATGAGCATAACCAAGCAAGAAAAATGACTATCAATTATAATGCGTAGCCAGCAGGGACTTGAGAAAGTTTGATGCGAAATTAAAATTAACAATGTTACTGTGTTAAATCGCACCACATGAAAGATATTATTGGTATTTTGTTTTATGATAGCTTTAGAGCTACCGGGATCAAACCAAACATTTGGGGAAAAAGCAAGGACTCTTTTAATTCCCCAGGGAACGTCAAGCACGGAGAAAAGAACATGCTACATAACGCATAGCCAGCAACTGTGTGAAATCGCACCATACAAAAGAAATTTTTTTTATTGTGCTTTAGAATAGCTTAATATCAGAAATGTGATCCCTACTTCCAAACTACGGAAAACGCAAGGTTTCCTTGGGTTCGTGTCAGCAATGAACAAAGCTCATAGACCAAGCCGTAGCCAGAGTCTTGAAACGAGATATTCTATTAGGAAAAGGAGCACAAAAAGCCGTAAAGATCTAATGTGCAGAAAACACATAAACGTTTGGTAACTCTTCACACAAGAGCCTGATAGGAGGAGCCGGCTTGGCCGGCTGAACCGACACTCTCAATTCCGACGTTACTGATGGGGGCTCTTCGGGCGACGCCCTTGTATATACTATAAAGCAAAGATTTTTTCTTTTGCTGATATGCTACCTGGTAAGATATTTATATCATTTTTGTTCTTACTCTACAGTCTACAGCATTGTATTGAAATCCCAAGTTTAAGAAATAATCAACATAAAACTATAACCATAACAATTTGAATAACAAACTGAATATAGAGAGAGCAATAGCCGCTTTTGTCGCTATGCCGGAAATAAGACAAATAGCGCAGCCAAATTAGGAACTTCATATCACAAATATAAGTAGTAAAGCGGCAGCACCACATAGGAAAATAGGCTTACCAAGGAATAGTTTTTTCTTTAATTGTTGAAAGCAACCAACATTTTGTCGCTACAATCAGTTTTGGTATGTACAATTCCTTCTCTCTCACAAGTATTAATATTAACAACAATTTAAGGCAAGATTCTTTGTGAGCATTGCCAGTCATGATTAAGAGAATATGATGATCGCAATTTCGTGTGCAAGAATTGCGAAAGTGCATAAAAATCATTTCACTTTTCACTACTGCTCACACAAGAGCCCCATGCGTGAAGCCGGTGCATCCGGTTGAACCGAAATGCTAAACCCCGTCATTACTGATTGAGGGCCTCTGCCCGGCGACGCCGGCAGAGCCGGCTAGTGAAGATATAACTAAAATAAAAATTTCTAAGGAAAAAATAGCTTGTGATGACGATGATGCAATTTTTTTCCAAACGCAGATTTTTGATATTTCTGACGATAGCAAAATTGATGAAAAAGATTGCGAGCTCGCTAAATTAAGAATCATTTAGTCACGAATTAAAACAGAAAACCTAGGGACTGAGCCAAAATCTCGTTCGTGGTTGGTCGTGTAAGCTGGTAGCACGGTTGCTGCCAGGACTAAGCAAGCAGGCTAATCTGGAGGCGTGAAACATACGGTGCGCGGGAGAACAGCCTGCGGAACAGATTTGTGTGGCCCGCTCAGATTTTCCGATCGTTTTCGCCGAAACAACACTGAAAAAGTTTTTGCAAAGAGTCCAAACGAGTAAAAATATTTTCGTGCAAAGATGTGATTTTCAAAAAAAAATCGTAATGTTGACACAAAGCGAAAGAAACGGTTTTAACGCAAGATTTTGCGAACGACGAAGCGAAATAATCGTCTTCAAAAAGTTATGCAGTGAATTATGGTCCGCTATCTTATCCGTTGCGCAAAATTTAGTAAATTTAGCTCGTTTACGAAAAAGGGTACAAGCCCCTATGCTAGACTGTAGGTATAGTTTGTAGTTTACCTGGTGTCCTTTGTAAATCATATTAGTACTTGACCGCTTAGACTTTCAAAACTATTTTTAAAATCTAAATTAAACAGTCTATGCATGTTACTTTAATAGTAGTCAGATGGTTCAGACAGGGGTCCTTTACCGGGGGTAAATTTAACCTGGCTTGGGGGTAAATTTTGTTAGCAAAACACTCACTGTTGTTTGTTTCCATAACTGACTTCAAAAGGTCCTGTAAAACGCCGGAAATAGAATGACTTGCTGCTTGTTTATTTTTTATTTGAAGACAGCAGTACAGTCGGCAATAAAAACATCAGCAACAAAGCAGCAGTTTTTTCTATACAGAAATACAAAACAACACTTCTTCTTCTTTGTCTTTCGGCTTATTCCCGATTAGGGGTTGCTACAGCCGATATCTGCATTTTTATAACATGGCATTTGTTTTACAGTCGTATGCCCTTCCTGCCACCAATCCTCTATTCGGAGGGAAAGCTGGGCTACCTGTCTTCCACATAAAGGCGGAGGCGTCCCGTTAAGTGCCTTGCCCAAGGACACAACAAGCGAACTTGCCGGCTCGTTCTCCACAACCTTCCCCAAATGCTGAGCGCCAAGCAGGGAAGCTGTGGATACCATTTTTTTCAAGTCTTTTGGTATGACTCGACAAGGGGAATGAACCCCAGGTCTACCGACTGCGAAGCGGACGCTCTAATCACTACACCATATCACTACACCATCGCGTCACAAAGAAGAAAACAGATTAAAAAGGCTATTTATACACTTCACTTGGAGATATTATTGCACCGCGCTTACCTTACTAACAATTATTTCTATGAACAACAATAAGTTTATTACATACCAATTTGTTGAACGACGATTCTTTGAAATAATCCAAATGAAAAAAACGGTTAATCCAATAAATGCGATACTTTGATGCAGTTAAACGAATCCAAAGCAATGGCGAACTACCGGTAAATTTTCTTATATAGTAAACTATGTTAGGCTCAAAGCAGTGGTGTTTCCAATTTGAATTTTAACTTACAGTGCAAAGAAAACTTTAACTTACAGGCCAAAGTGTCGCGGATTTAGTGCACCGTGACGTATAAAAACTAAATGCAGGCAGTGGACGAAAAATTTTGCATCTGCGACATTATTGCACAATCATTACACCTTAATACGCCAATTAACGCTGCTGCTAAATTGTCAACGGCTTTCTCAAAATACCAAGTAAAACCTCAGCAATGGCGCTTGTAGTTGACTTAAATATTATTTATTGTTGCAAGCTAACGTGAGTGAAGGCTCACTTTTCAGGAAAAATAAATTGAGACCAATAAACACTGAAATGAAAGTAATTAAAAAATGATAAATGAAAGCTGGCAACAATAAAATATTAAAGTCGACTACAAGTGTCCTAGTTAGAATTTATCTGTTACTTTAATTAATTTTCGTTTAATTTTCAAAATACCAATAATTTCGCAACTAGATGATGGCTATTATCTTCGCCACATGTCAGTTGCAGTACCAAAGCTTCAACACCGGCAATCTATCAATGGGTAATATTTTGTAGAAACTGCTGCTCCTACTGCTGTACAACCGATAACTGCAACAACGCAACTGCAACTGCTGACAACGGAAAGTGCAGTGGAACTGGAACCGTTGCTTTCAAAGCATGGCTGATGGTTGTGACCGCATTAATGTCTCTTCTGGTTGTTTTTCTCTCTCAGTGAACAGCATTTGTTTGACGAATATGTTTAAAGCCATAAAAATGCATTAACACCAATGTATTGATACTTGTATTGTGTATATCTTGTAATGGAATACAGTGTAAATTAAAATGATGAAAGCAGGAATTGTGAACTACATAACGTGAGAGTTGCATATGGTTCTCTGGTTAGAGAATTGAGCATTAGTTGCTACTTCAAGAACTTTGCTTTCTCTGCGTAAAGCGATAACGAATACATTGATATAGCCGCAGTATCTAAATAACTCCACGTTGTCAAAATTCCTACATATGGCGAGCCAGGGCCAAAATCGTAGAAAGAGTTTTTAATTGCCAAATTCGGCAAGAAAGGTGGCGGTGGCTTAAAAATTTTCCTGTAAACTTGTAAACTTCCCGATGTCCAGCTACATCCGTTAACTTCATTGATTCAATGACAATCCAAGTCGGTGGCCCAGAAGTCAATATTCAGCTGGTGCAGTAAAAAAATGGAAATTCCGAGTCGTTTGCTTTCGTTAACCAACCCTGCAGAAGTCCGTTAATACCAAAATCCTTTGGCTGAAAATAATTTGATTATTAGTTCGGAAAGCCATTAATTAAAACGCAAAAGCTCGTGTTTTTGTTTGCTAGTACTTTGCTAGAGGTAAATGCTGGCTTTAATTTACAAATACGCGCTCCGTGTTAGAATGTTTTTTTTAGTAATAAAAAGAGACTTACATGATGTTAATAACTTGCGGGTAAAGTGTAAGGAAAACAGTTAAAAATTAAATCTGCAAGACCCACGAAATCTCGAATAGCAAAAGTTTTAATCTCAACTCTTTGCAAACGCAGAATGCACATCTTAAATTCGGTAAAACTTATGCTTTCCAACGGTTTTGGGATCTCAGCCAGCAACTGCTTCAATAGATCAAATACCATAGGATATATCGGGAACTAGAAAAGTAACCGCTATTAAGAGATTTTCTCTGCGATAATAAAACCGAATTTATTGAAATTTACACCCAGCAACCTTAGAATATTGTCCACCCTTTTAGATAGTATCCTCCAATAGCCGAAGTTTAATCCTGGTTTTTTGTAAACGAAAAATATGAATTTTAAATTCGGTAAAACTTTGCTTTCTAACTGTTTCGGAATTGCAGTTAGCGACGGCTTTAATACATCAAACACCATACGATATGTCGGGAACCAGAAAAAGTGAACCGTTATATGTTAAGAATTTTCTCGGCAATAATAAAACCGTATTTTTTGAAATTTTACACGCAATATCCTTAGGATATTATCAACACTTTTAAATAGAATCTAAAAAACCGGTTGTAAATTATGTAAGTATTGTCAAATTCAAAACAAAGTCCCAAAAAAAATGCAATATCAAAAAAAATTGTTCAAGTAATTCTTGACTAAGGGCTTTGTGACGTTGTAGTTGTGTTTGCATTAGGTGTTTCAATAAGATGGAAATCCTTTTTACAGAAATAGGGTAACCCAGGCTCATCTGGAGGAGGCTACACCACAATTCATCAAGAGGGATGAATGGTTTCCGAAAAGTCCTGCCTGCAACCCGATGGATTATGCCAGACGGGACTCTTTGAAGGAAAAAGTTTACCGAGGAGTGCAGATATATTGATATGACATACAGTACATCTATGGTAGATATATGATATACATTTAATTGATAACCTAAATACAAATGAAATCACTAGGCTTTGATTTAACTAAAGGTTCAATAATCTCCGACATCGTTGTCGCATACCAGTGTCAAAGTAACATCCACGCCCAAAATGATTGGGAATTGTAAACGTTCACGCAAAAAGCAAAACATCTAAAATTAACGAGGCAAAAATACATTCGCTTTTGATTTGTTCACTATCATTTCAACCGTAAACGAATTTTAGTGAACTAGAGTGCTCTTACTTAACTGAGGTTGTTGAAATGTTCATTAAAAATTCTTGGTGGTATAAACGTGAAGTCGTTAATAAATTTTGAGCAATATTGTTTACTTTTTAGTAATATAACGGTTATGTTGCCAATAAATGCTTACCATACCGGAAATAAAAACTACAGTATTTTCTCTGCGCTGCAACAGCTTAGGCCAACGTTTGAGAAAGTCTCTACTACACGATTGATCTCTAGTTTGGCGTGAGAGTTGTAAAAGCTTCGTGATGTTATAATCAAAAATCATTTTTAAGGAATAACATTTCTTGACAGCAAAAGACAGTTTTTACTCAAACAAAAGCCAGCCCCCAACTTACAAAAAATTTAATGCTTTTAGGTTCTAAAACGACTTACAATTAATGCTTGATTGCAACATTTGTTCTCGGTATCTTCTGGAAAACTACTGATTGCAGAAACTCGATTAACCGCTTTTTGGCAAAAACTAACAATTGCACTTTCGATAAAAAACTTCAATAACAATTTATGATAATTGGCGGTTAAGCAACCAATATTTTTACGCATTTTAAGTCTTTCAAACATGCATCATCTTTTTTTTTCTGCACGCTTCAAACTCGCTTATATGTCACAATGCTGTCTGGCACGATCAAGATGGCCTTTCGCTAACGCAAATCATATTCGATTTATTATGTTATAAAGGCAATCTACGCGCTTTATATCCATGTTCACAGGATTGACGTGGTTATTTCACAAAGTAATAGTATAGCAAATAATAAAATTACTATAAACTCTTCGAGTAGTACACTGCACAAATCATAATATGATGATTTTTTCAAAATATGCCTAAGTTTTACAAAATTGCATTACTTGAAAACTTTTTTGATAAATTGAAAGTTATTTCAAAGGAATTTTAATGATATATGATTTGCATTATAACTATTTTTGTTTATACTGAAAACATTGTACTTCAACACTTGAAACTCAAGTTTTCACCTCCACAAAAACTGGGTTTATGAGTGAAAACAAGTATATTTGATAAAAAAGTTATGTAACAGTTAACCCTTTTTCGGGCGTTTTTTTTGTACGGCGCGACACTGAAAATGGTAATTTTTTAACCCCTTCAGACCGATAGGACTAATTAGTCCCATTCGGAATTTTTGCCTACTGCTAGGTGCATGTCGTTGTTAGATTATTTTAATCCTTAAATATTTTCTTCAAACTAATTTGGCAACTCAGAAAATGCTTTCAAAGTTTTGAAAATTCTGATTCATAAATTTTAAAGCTTAGTGAAGTTTGTGAAATTGGTCTTCAATATTGTGTATCTTTAGACATACCTAAATTTACGTAAAACCTATTTTTGAACATAAAGTAGTTGTTGTTAGGTGTAAACTGTATTTTAGTTACACTCTCAACCATGGTTTGATAGATTGCAAGTTTTATGCAATTTTCATACTGTTTTAGAAAGTGGGACTTTTTAGTCCCAATCGGTTTCACGTGTACTTTTCACTTACCACTATATTATATGCAGATGACAAACAGGCAAATTAGATCAAGGGAATTCATTGTAGGCATTGATCAAGTAGTCCAGCTAACTACAGCTGATAATTCTGATTCATCTGATGGAGATGATCTTATTGATGAAGAAGACATTATTTAACCTGAAGAAGTTTCTCCATGAGCAGGCTCTGAAAATGAGGTTTTGGTTACTATTGATGATGCTAGAGCAGACACACAAATTCCAATCGATTCTTCCCCGTTAGACTATATATTTTCTTGGCAAAAAATAACTTCTGGCAGCAATACTGTTGATATTTCTGTCTGTAATTTATCTGGTGCTGTCAATTTAGAATATGATCATGAGCCACAACCTACAGATGTGTTTTTGAATGTGACAGATCTCAATACTTTATTGAAGTTCGTGATTGTGCAAACTCAGTTGTACATGCAACAAAAAGGAAAAGTCTTCCAGATTGATTTGGAGGAGATGAAGGCATTTATTGGCATTACCTTATTTATTGGTAATCATATTGTTCCATGCCTTCGGGATTACTGGAGTCAAGATCCTGGTCTTGGAATAAATGTGGTTGCTAATGATCGCTTTTTTTGAGATCGCCTCGTGATCGCTTTTTTGAGATACGAACAGCATTGCACTTTGTTGACAACGAACAGCCACATGATACAAAAAGATAAAGCCTGGAAAATGAGACCTGTAATTAAGCATTTAAACAATTCTTTTTCACATGCTATGAGCCCAACTGCCCAGCAAGCTATAGATGAGCATATGGTAAAATTTAAAGGGCAGCATGCTATAAAGCAATACATGTCCATGAGGCTTATCAAAGGAGGATTGAAAATGTGGTGTCGCAATGACTTTGCTACTGGATATCTTTTTCAGTTTGATATGAATGGCGGTGAGCAGGAAAGCAATGTGGGAAGTTTGGGTGAAATATCATAATCCAGCTTTCAAGGTCATTGGTAGGTACAAATGTGAGGTTGTTCTTTGACAACTTTTTTACATCACCCCCCTTGTACACAAGCTAAAACAAGAAAGAATATTTTGCTGTGAAACTGTTCGGCAAAACAGAAAAGGCATGCCGAAAGATTTAAAAAAAGACAAAGACATGGCAAGAGGAGAGATCAACCGAAGAAAATCTCAAGGCCTATGTCTTGTAAAATGGATGGACACTAAAGGTGTTGTTTTGCTTTCCACTATAGACTCATGTGTGCCTACAGTGAATGTAAAGCGACGGGTCAAAGGACAAAAAGAGAAAGTCACTGTACCATGTCCCGTTATTGTAAAAGCGTACAATCAGGGAATGAAAGGAACTGATGTTGTGGATCAGTTAAAAGTAACATATGAGATTGATGAAAGGTAACCCCAAAAATTCTATCTTCGCCTGTTTTTTGACCTTATTGACATTGGGTTTGAGAATGCTTTTATTGTGTATACAAAACTGATAAAGGAAAACTTTCCACACAGCAGGCGTTTGAAGACACTCAAGGACTTTAAGCATAGTATGGTTATGGATTTGATAGGAAGCTTTTCATGTCGCTAACAACTAAAGAAATCTTCATCCTTGCGACTGCCTATGCAAAACTCTGGTGAGCATCATATAACCAGAGTTTCATTCAAAGAAAGAGGACGGTGCAAGCTTTGCACCAAACGCAAAGTTGACTCTCGTACTTGCATTCGTTGCAACAGTTGCAACTTATATCTGTGCCAAACAAGCAAGAAAGACTGCTTTGCAGAATGGCACAGTTGTGTCCAGCATTTTGTTGTAATTTTTGTGTATCATTTTTGATTTTTTTAAGACATTTATTCTTTACTTTTGTTAGATTTTTGTGCTGTTAGAAACACACCATTATGTAGCCAAAGCGAAAATACGCTGTAGTTTTATTTTGAAAATAAAGTAAAACTTTTCTCAAAGCTGGTTTTGCTTACGTCATAATTATAAAAAACCAATGCATGGGTGTGCCTAGATGCTGTTTATCATAGATGCTGATCTACTGACGTCAAAGTAAAAACAGATATTCCAGTTTGCATAAAACGTCGTTGAAGTACAGCTAAGGCAAAATGACGTAGGGCCTAACATCAATGGATTTTGCTGCATGTAAAAGCATTGCATCTCATTCGTGAACTATTTCGCATATATGATTGTGACCCATTATTGATTATGTTGCAAATCACAATCATACAAGCGAAATAATTGACAAATGGGATGTAACTTTTTTATTCAACAGTGCGAGCTTCTAAGTCATTTAGCGCCAGCTGTAGATAATTTATGTGCAAATTTTCAGTACACTTTTTACACCAAGTAGCTTTTGGCGACCTGTGTTAATCTTTCAGCTGATTTCTTTTAGATAAAATAACAAAATTGAAAACAAAAGCTTGCAAATTTGAGTTTTGAAACAAAAGACAATCGATTGCATATTTTTTGTCCGAGAATTCTTGCATCAAAAGAGAAAAGATTCAGATTTTAATAAAAAGTGAAAAGTACACATGAGACCGGTTGGGACTAATTAGTCCCAATTTTTCCGACGCTTCTCCTACGTCTGTGGATCCATAGAAATTATTTTTTTCTTTCTCAGGTGTTTTTGAGTTGTCAGAAGCTCAGTAAAATAAAAAAGTTTCAGTAAATTTCGGCAAAACAAAAGTGCCGGTCTGAAGGGGTTAAGGGTAAACGCATTTTTTAATCCAAAATGTAAGGAGCTATAATTTTTGAATGAATCAAGATGATCTCATTCCGTTTTCTGTAGGTTATAGATTCTTCAAATCCTTTAGATCCTTCCAACTGAGTAAAATCCTATTTCCTATTTATGTTTTCATCTTTACTTTTTCAGTTATACTTGTTCAGGATATAGAACTTCTCAAAACAAAGTCCGAGTCAAAGTCCAACGTCGCACAGTGGACAATACTGTAGGTTCTCACTCAAGTGCCAGAATTTTGCGAGTCCTTGCCTTTGCAGTTGCCTCTTAACACAGTTTGAAAACTACTCTTTTGTTGTATCTTCTGATAAAATTTTAAGCAATATTAAAAAAATTTATTCATAAAAATTTTCAAATTACTTAGGGGTCTCAAAACACATCCCAAAAAACTTGTGTGGCAAGCAAAAAAATATATTTAGTTTGTAATAAATATAATATGTTGCTAAATACTGGTCTCATTTCAAAGCTTAGGAAATTTTTTTTCCAGCAATACGTAATTTTAAGTAGTTTAGGCTGAGTGGTATGTGATATTTATTGATTAAAAATGGATATCGTTCATTACATCAGTTTAAAACTCCCAAAATTTTTCTTCCTATCTTTCTAAATTAAATTTTTAGAAAAACTACGTTCTTAAAAAAGATAAAATAAATTACCAAAATATCACCACTAAAGTCTTTGTTTTGTATCATGTTTCCAAGCAGATAGGTCGCAAAATACAAGTCTAAAAGCTATTAGAATTTTGGTTTCTTTAAATCAAAATTTGCTGTATCCTTCTTGTTTCACAACAAATGAAAGGAGTGTAAAAAAGCTTCTGCTTTATTTTTAGTGATAAAATATTCTATTGAAACTTAATTTTTTTTCATAGTTTAAGAAAATTTTTTTTTAAATACGTAATATTACATGGTTTAGGCTAAACTCTAGCTTATAATTACCGACCATATTTTAGGTCTAAATCTTACGTATATTTAGTACCAGTCAACAGAAAGCTCACGGGCCTCAGAAATTTGCACATTGTGGAAAAACTATATTTTAGGTAAGTTTTGACTAATGCACCTTGGAAGCTTAGTTCCTTAGCATCATGTAGCGACTATTTTATAAGAAAATTAGAACAAAAACAAAATTTGTAGATATTTTTGAGATAAGGATACTCTATTTTCGACGACAACTCAACACCTACAAAGGCATTACCATAAAATTGGCATATTCAAAAAAAATTGTTTTACTATATTTGAAATCCTCAAGAAATAAGGATTTCAGCGATATGTAACAATCAATGTAAAAGTAAACAGAAAATAAACTTTTAAAAATACTGTAAATTTTAAAGCGTGAAAGTGTTAAACGACACATGAGTCGCTTTCCTCACTGGCGCAAGATCAACGATGCGACCCCTGTGTCGTTTCAGTTACAAAGAGATTAATATGCTTTTAAAGCTAAGAAATTTGCTTTCCAGCAATATGTAACGCAAATTGGTTAGGGTTAAAGATTATCTTATAAGGGCTGATCAAAATTTGGTTGACTTACATATTTTTCACTAGTATTTACTTGAAAAATTTTTTTACTACACTCAGCAAACTTGAATTTTAAAAAAGAGTTTGTTCTATGGTATATATCGACTACGCAAATATAATTATTTGGCATCATTCATCTGAATTTGCGAAAAAATTCATCAAAAAAAGAAGTCTCTAAACATTTTGAAAGGTCAGTCAAAAACACCCAAAATTTTTGTGGCTGGGCTTCACAAAATTGCAATATCTAGAAAAACTAAGTTCTTTAATCCACAAATTTTTAATGTTCTTTTTTAAGACTCTTTGGCATTATCTATTTAAATTTTCATAAACATTCATTTAAAAATGAAGTCTGTAAAAATTCTAAACTGTAGCCTGCTCCAAGTAAAAATTAGTGTTCCCTTAACCAAAAGAGCTGTAGGCTAAAGACAGTGCTATTTTATTTTTTGCAACGTAATATTGGTGCCGAGCTACACATCATCTAAATATTGAAGCAATTTTTTTTTGCGATTTGGTGCATTCGGCTGGTTTCATACTCTTATCTTTGACATTACCGATAGGTCGCTGCTATTGTAATCACTCAACCGCGAAAGCTTTATTTCAGATTAGTATGTTCTTTGAATTACTGCGTTTATGCCAGGACCAAGAAGTATGCGCGCAGCCACAGACTTTATCCCACACAAATACGCTCACAGTTACGTAAAAAGGGCAAGAAACGATTTAAATATTTAATATCTAAATCCTGAAAATACATGTCAATCATCTTGACGCTCTATATCTCTTTGATTTGCTTTGAAGCACATGCTGAATTGAACAGATAAAAGTTTGTTGTAATATAGCTTTGAAAAAAGCTGTTCGAGCTATAAACTTTTCGTGACGTTTTCATCAGTGGCGGTATCGCGTCAAAAAGGAAGATCTAGAGTGAATAAGTGTTTTATGTGAATAATTAGGACGTATGCAATCAAGACAAGCCAATGATAGCGCTAGTATTGTGAAGCGCGCCAAAGAAAGATTTTGTAATAGCGAAATGCCAAAGAAAGCGCGGCAAGGTCCAAATAAGAATGTCGCGATTATCGAAAATGTTTGAGAGTGTAAACACACTCTTTCTGTCTGCACAACACCGGGCGCCGAGTCTTGATATAAGCAGCCTCTAAGAGATTAAGATGGAAAAAGCTGCGTGCTGCGGCAAGGATTGAAAACCGCTTAATATCATAGTTTAATGCACATTGAGCTTTATCTGAAAGATGCTGACCAATGGCAGAGTCACAATTCGGTTTGGTGTCGTTTTGTTTACACGATCTGTGTGGTTGAGAAGTTTGTTAAGAATAAGGACAACTTTAATGAAAACATGGCAAATAGGACGTTGCCAGGAACTCGATAAATTTGGGCGGTATTTCGTGAATGTTCGTAAACCCCATTTCCCAATAATGTTTATTTTAGTTGATTGCGTTTTAAAGAACGATAGTTTTCTTTCGGAACGAGATTTGGTTATGTCAAAAATGATTACCTTTTCATTATTGTTTTCACAACTATCCATTAGGTGAAGCAAGCTTGTCTGGATGACCCAATATTTTTAATCTAGACATTATTATTGGGGGGGGGGCGGTGCCGGGAGAACCGGCTAGTTTGGTTGTATGGTAATCAAGCTTCAAGTGTCTAATCAAACACAAAATCTTTGAGGAAAAATTGCACCTATTATACATCATAAAAAACAATATAACACGAACAATTCTCCTTAAGATTATTTTGCCCTTAAGGAGCACTTCCTCCCAATGAAATTAATGACTTTGATGTGTTCAAACAAGATAATGGTAATACAAAAGTATATAGTAATCTTGCAATGCAGTGCACACAGCAATGAAAATTACATTCAGGGATTACGCCGTATGTACTGATACAAAGTCGCAATGACATTTGTGAAAACTGATGGAAATTTCTTTTTCTTATAGTAAGAAGTAATTGATGCCTTTGTCCGCCACGACAGGATAAGTTTGAGAAAATCAGCCGGCATTGCAATCAAGCATGAAGAACTATTTCCTCTGACAATTTAATCAAATGCAAAATGTATTAGTATTTTATATCATCCTGTTGGAGAGAATAAAAAGTCATTATCTTGTTATGATAAGAAAAAAATCAGTACTCGGTTTTGCGAATGCCTTCGTGAATTTGACTCAGTACATGCTGCGTACCCTACAGTCAGTGGCGTGCAGAGGTCTGGTGATGCCTGGGGCCAACTGCTTGATTGTATGCCCCCTCCCTAACTGTCAATACTCAAGAATGTAACAAAGCAGACACTTGAAAAACGTAAAAGCTAGTGTTGAAAAAAAATTTCGAAAAATTAAAATATAATATTTCAAAGAGTATTTTTGTTTTAGTGTGTTTATTATAGTTAGCTGAAACATCAGAGTGCTGCAGTATGGTTGACTAAGGAATTCAAGGTTGGTGTTGGATTTCACCAAGGCTCAGCACTCAGCCGATTCCTTTTTGCCATCATCATGGACAAACTGACGTAGGACATCAGGAAGGACGCTCCATGGGATATGCTGTTTGCAGATGACATAGTGCTGTGTAGGCAAAATCATAAGAAGCTATAGAATGACCTAGAGATTTGGAGAAATGCACTGGAGAGAAGAGGCCTGAAAGTGAGCCGGAGCAAGACCGAGCACTTGAAGGCTGGGGGTGTGGATGATGGAGAAGAGTTGAAGCTTTTAGGAGAAAAAGCAAAGAAAGCGAAAAACTTTAAATTCTTGGGTTCGACAGTTAGTAGCGATGGAAGATGTGAAGAAGAAGTGAGGAGAACCATCCAAGCAGGATGGATGAGTTGGAAGAAGGTGTGTGGAGTTCTGTGCGACAGGAAGTTATCAGTAAGGGTTAAGCGTAAAATGTACAAGAGTGTAGTTAGACCAGTCAAATAAAGAAGATTAAAGGCTAAGGCATACATTTATAAGAAAAATTCATCTGGGGAAGGGTATACATTGACGAACAAGACATTGCATTTATGCATGCAAATAATTATCAAATAGGCCCACCAAAATGATCTTTTATATATATATATATATTTCTATTTGAACAGCTAAAGAATAGCACTGTGAAGCTAAGTGACTATTTTATATATATATACAGTACATATATATAACTTGGTGAGGCATAACAGGAAATAGAGTTGTCTATTTTTTTTCTATTAGAAATATTATCTGAAATTGTACAAGTGCAACCATGTAGTTTGATGTATTGCTGGCTGGCTGCCCTTAATATTTTAGTGAGTTATACAATAAAAATGCTTGAAGGACATTGTTTAGTGAATGCAGGCGAAGAAGTAATTCTTTTTATTGAACTAGAACATGTGATGATGTGAACAAATCAATTAGACGCTTACACTTTGCGATTTCTCCTTCCCATATGAGCTCTCTTATCGGAAAATATTTGAGCTACAGTGTTCCCTTGCCGCTTCGCGGTTCAAGTTTCGCTGCTTCAAAGGATAGCGGATTTTTCAAAAATATTTATCAAAAAATAAAAATTCAAAACAAGCGCCATATTGCTGATTGACTGTGCATCATCGCACCATTCTCGTTCACGCTGTTGACTGTATCTCGCTTATGTTAGAGTTGAGTTTGCAATTAACTTTTCGTTAAGCCCTTCCGATGCCGCCTAAGCCCCGTGCCCCTGCGAAAGATTACTTTAGAGAGCCCGAGAGAAAAAGGAAAATGATGACCATCAGCGAAAAGGTCAAACTTGTGTCCGGATTAAATAAAGCAGAAAATATTTCTAATATTTTGTGTTCCTTTTCCGTCAATTTTCAGAGAAGTAAGTTTTCATGAATATCAACTCCAAAGGCGCCGGGAATTTTAAATTCCCGACATTCAAGGTTTTTCACTAATCGCCCTGGGTTCTGATCCCCATTAACCATGATAAACGAGGGAGCACTGTACCTCATTTTTCACATCTGCTGAAAGGAATTCTTTTTCGGTGCTGATTAAAGCCAAACTTGTTAGGCGTTCCTGTAGCATAGATGATCTTATACATGTTTTTATCAATTTCAACTTTAAAAATTACCTCTCACAGCTTGCAGCCGAAAATCTGATGGTGAGCAGTAACCTATATGCAATACATAAAGTTGGGAAGACATCCCTCCCAAACTGCATTAAACATTCAAGAGCATGCTTAGGATTAAAAGGAACTGCATTTCCTCTAACTCGAAGGAGCATGACAAAGTCAAAGGTAATTATATGTTTGGTTTTTGTACGGTACACAGCAAACTAATTGAAATTATGTAAATAATAATTTCAGTACAAAAGCTGACACAGCAGGATATTTTCTACAAAGCATAATCACACCATACTCTCCAAGCAAGATCCTATCAGATTCATGCATCATGTGTTAGTAGACTTATGATACGAAAAAGCATATATTTTTAACAATTCAATAAAATATAATTTTTGTAATTTCACGCTTTTGATGCTCCCCTACTTTGGATGCCCGGGGCCGTTGCCCCGTTCTTCCCCCCTCTGCACGCCACTGCCTACAGCCCAATATCATGTAGCTTTATATGTGCTCTTATTCAAGATAAAGCTGAATTTTCACCCTTATGTATAATAGAGTTCAGTATATACATTGTTTTGAGTTTGGATTTATAATGGAACATGTTTATGAAATATGCTTCTGTATCAGTGTGGCTTTCGTATTAAGGTTTTGCAAATTACCCACCATATCAACCGACTTTGGCTTTACCGAGCTAAATTGTTATACTGCGCTTAAATTGAGCAAGTTAATATATTTCATAGCAGACGACTTGAAGAAAGCTCAGCACCAAGTAGATATTTTAGAAGATATTTAAGCATTGGAGTCAACCGATGCTGATGTCACCGAGAAACCTAAAAAGTAGGTATAGTTGTGGCTGCCTGTTGTCGCTATTTTGTACGTATTTACAGTCGTAATGTAGTATGCACTGAAATTGCTTCAATTAAGTGTACGTAGTAGCAATATTATACAATAGTTTATAGCTATATATTTAAAGTCAACTGAGATCTATGATAAGGCACAAAAGTACTTTTAATTGTCTATTTTAGAGATGCGAAGCCTACGGCTTGCAATCCCATTTAAAGTTGCAGAAATGTTTGGGGTCACAGCGGTAATGAAAATTTGTTTTTGCAACCAGTCAGATGTAATTTACGCTGTACATTGTCCGTATATACTGCATAAAATCGTCTTTTAGCAAAAAGATCGTTTTCTCTGCTAATATGAGTATTTGCCATTTACGTTGTTACTGGTAGATGATTTTTACCGTGGTTTGTTACATATACTGTGCATGTATATTGTCTTACACCTAGAGTAATGTGACGCAATGGCCTCATCAGAGACTTTGTGCAAAGTACAGTCTTGTACGCTGTTTATATCTGGCTTAGTCGAGCAGCGTGCCTAAACATTATCTGGAACTCGGATTATGGCGTACAGATGCATGGTTGATGTGCGTGCGCGCTCAATGCAGATGCTTTATGGTGTTGAAGTAGATTGTTCCCGGCTAAACTTCAGAGCAGATGATGGTTAGCCAAGCTTTGGAGTCCTCATCGAATGTCGGTAGACTACGCTTCCTGTTGGGTACCCATTAATAGGGCCCTTAGGGCAACATGGTTTGCGATTTATTTCTGCACGCTCAATTCACATACAGCATAAGGGTTTATATTGTCTACTTCTTCGTAGTGAGTCCCGATAAATGGCTGCAAATGAAAGCGAAATTTTAATGTATCTCCAAGCGGTAAAAGGATAGACCTTCGACTGCGGCAAACGACAAGTGCAAGGGAAAACTTGCTCGGAAGCGCCCTTATCAATGCAAAACAAATACCAGCCGAATATCTTGCAGCTTTCTCACAGGCATTTTTGACAGCAAGTTTGGCGTCGTGAAAATACTAGTTATCATGGTGTTTGCAGGCTTTTAGTAGCCTACCAAGACCGCTGGCACTTGCATTTTATCATTGAAGCTCAATCGCGATTTTAGCATAAAATAAAGTTCCCTGCTCCCTAACTACGTATATGTATATTATTGTGACGAGTTTTTATTAAAACCACAGGTCAATTTAAAGTTTTTATTATTTATTTCTTCAGCGGAAAAGGCTACAACGCCAACAACTGGAAGCAGCAATTCCCTTTCTGACTCTTTAGACACCCGGTCTGAAGATATTGATACTCTCTGATTTGTGTTAGGAAAGCGTCGTTGTCATCGTCGAAGTGGTATCAACATATCTTTCCGTTTCACCAACACCACCTGTGGCAGCTCAGCTAATCACGTCGAGATCCAACAGTAAGCTAAGTGTCAAAACTAAGTGAGGGTGTGAGGGATGCAATGAATTAGTCATGTTTTGTATTGTTACAGGCTCTGCCTCAGTCCGCATATCCAAACAACACAGCCCCGCGTCTTCCAGTAAAGAAGGAAATAATCTGGTGGGAGGAATAAGAAAAGAAGGTGCCAGCAGGACTAAGTCGAGCGTTTTTCGACTGCATTGGGCGTCTATTTTTTGTAAGTCCTGGATAACATTTTCGATAGCAGTTTTTAATGAATGCTATTCGTACTGTAGTTTGCTTAGCTTGGTGTTTCGTTCATGTGAGAGTTCTTATTTCTACAGTATAAATAGGATATATAGAGGCCTGCGAGTTTAGGCGTAACTGCAGAAACTGTAGTGAATAGTGTTGAAACCTATTTAAGACTAATTTGTGCGGCTGGTTGCGGATAAGTTGACTAGAGATATCAAAAAAAGCATACTAGGTGTTTTGCATTTTTGGGACATAACTTGGTTTATGATATTGGAAGTTTTATTCACTCTAACAAACCGGATTACTCGTAAACGCAGGGGTGCGGAGTCGGATGGTATAGGGTCTGACTCCAACTCCTAGGATGCCAACTCCGACTCGTTTAATTTCACGAACTCCTTAACTCCTTGACACCTATGTGAAATCTATTCTGCAGATCCATATATTAGCCGCACACAACTATTCAGCAAGCATTTTATAGATATTTTTCAGGTATATTATTTTTACTTCAAACATTCACTTGTATGATAAATATGCTTACATAAACATTTACCCAGCTATTTATATGTATGCACACAAGCACGTGTATATATATACGTGCTTGTGTGTGTATATATATATATATATATATTTCTATTTGCACAGCTACAGAATATATATATTACGACTCCGGCGAGCTTGCTGTCGAGCACTGTAAAGCTAAGTGAATATTTTTATATGTATATATATATTAAATATATAATGGTATTATTTATGCTCATGATCATTTAGCAGCTTTTGAGCACTTTTAAATCTGTCATGGCAGAGTTGCCACTTCAAGATATATATTTTTCTTCTTCTGTTCCCCTCTCCTCTCAAAAAACAATCATCTGTTATTTCATTAGTCCACTCTCATAAACCTTCAATCAATTACGAAAAGTGTTACAAATCATCATAAGGAAAGGTTAATGGAGGATTCCCTACCTAGTGCTTACTGCAGAGTTAATTTCACCATGTTATCATAAAAACCAGGAATCAATTCAGGATAGAGAGAGAGAGACAACCTTCCTTGTGCACACTGTTCATGGCTGCTGTTGTTCGTCCTCTTTTCAGTCACCACCAAATGCTGTGACATATGCGCTAATGTGAATAACTTTTTTGGATTTAACACTAGAAGCCCTTAATTATTTTCCTACCTATAAGGACAGATGCAGTCATTTTTCACCGGTTATCTGTAAATCGGTTTTATTAGGTTCTCTCTTTCATTAATTTCGACATATACTGTATGAAAAGCACAAAGAAACTATTCTTGCGTATTTGACATTTTTTTGATTAATTTTTTGACATTTTTATGATTATAATTGATTGAATAGAAATACAAGGTATACAAATTTATTGACACTCAATCATCACAATTTTTGCATTTTATAATTGTTATTTTTTCGGATGTGTGTTTGCCACAGCATACTTTCCCACAGTTTTGGCAAAAAGAGCTAGATTTGTTTCTACATGCTACAAACTGGCACTCTTTTCTTTTCCGAGCTTGGTGTGCTAAACCATTGGTTCCCGGCAATGCAATTCTGACTATGTGATCCACTGCTGGAGAAGGAGGTATTGAGCCCACCCCATCTTTTGGTTTGCAAAGTTCTTTTATAAGCTCAAGCATAAATTGTCTTCTTGATAATTTTAATTTCGTTGTAAGGCAGTAAATAACGTAAGCATTTATGCAGGCACAGTCGAGAATATTAAAAAATACAGCCACAGGCCATCTTCTAGTGGAACTCTTGCTGGTATGGTATCGAGCCATCTGGTCCAGTACATCCACGCCCACCTTGGACTTGTTGTAATACTATATTGTCTCTGGCAGTTTTTTCTTGTGGCATTGATCAATATTTATCTTTCTGTGCATTGAGCTCAGGATGCAAACAACTTTCTTTTTCTTTGCTTTGTATATTGTCAAGCTGCAACCGGATGGCGAAGAAAATATTTCAGAAGCATATAATTCCTTGTCTTTCATTATCAGCTCAGTGCTTGGCACTTCTCGTCGTTGTTTCCGTATAGTGCCAAGGATTGTTGTTTTTTTCTACTTAAGTTCTTCCGCTAGCTTTAGGGTGGTAAAGTAGTTGTCGGTGGTGACATTGTAGCCCTTTTTGTAATAAGGTTGTAAAAGGGTTAAGGACACATCTTCTGGAAGGTCGCTACATCTGCTTCGGCTAGGATCTCTTCCTAAATATGGTTTGCCATTGCACAAGTATTTTGATTGAGCATCAGCCAAAAGCCAGAACTTAATTCCAAATTTGTCTGGCTTGTTAGCCATTCACGTATAAAAGGACACCTGGTTTTGCATGGGAAAAGTTGTTCATCAATAGTCAACTCGCAGTTTGGTACATAGCATTTCTTACAATTTTCTATGAAGCAATTTCACACCTCGGAAATCAAGCAAAATTTGTCCGTTTCTCTCCTTTGCCTCCGACTAAAAAAGTCATCGAACTTCAAATGTTTCATAATTTCCTGGTACCTATCACGGCTCATTGTATTTCGAAAGATTAGTTGTCCCCATTCCTTGCTCCAAAGTTGCTTTACTGGCGTATTCTTTCCGACCAACACTCCTCGAGCGATAAAAGACCTATAAAACTTTCCAGCTCATCAACATGTAAATTAAAATCGTCATTATCTTTCTTTCCGTGGTTGATAGTGTGTTTCTGAATACACCTGAGCATATGTTCATCTATAAACTCGTCTTCTGTTTACTACAGATCTGTGACAAAAAGACTACTGTTTACTACAGATCTGTGACAATAAGACGTTGGGCCAGGACGTTCCGAAAACACATTGGACGAAGATGTTTTTCCCAGACGTGGAGCACCTGTTATGTTTTTCCACACAGTTTCGTTTGGTGCGTTCACCTGTCCGGCAGTATTTTGAGATACTGATTGATCACTTTCAGAAAGAAAATCTATAGAAACAGCAGCAGAGCTTTGTTCGTTTTCACCGCTGTCGGTATCACTGTCACAACTTTCAACACCATCACAACAATTAGAAACAAATTATTTTGTTTTATTTGCCATATTTATCCTCCATTCACGAGAAAGCGAATTGTATCGCTATACTTTGGACGGTAAGTCCGCACTCGCTTGGGAGTTGCCTTTTTCGAGGTTTATGCGTCACCTGTCTTCCACATAAAGGTGGGGCGTCCCGTTAAGTGCCTTGCCCAAGGACACAACAAGCGAACTTGCCGGCTTGTTCTCCACAACCTCCCCTAAATGCCGAGCGCCAAGCAGGGAAGCTGTGAATACCATTTTTTAAAGTCTTTTGGTATGACTCGACAAGGGGAATGAACCCCAGGTCTACCGACTGCGAAGCGGACGCTCTAACCACTACGCCATCGCGTCGGTATCTTGCAATTCAGTTTCTTCATTCTCATCACAGGAGTCATCAAGCTGATCAGTTTGTAACCGCTGAAGTACTTGCTGGACAGTATAATTGTTGCCACGATTCATGATTAGAAAAACCAGTTTGTCAAAAACGATGAAAAAACTCGTAACAAAATTCCTATACCTATGACATTATTTATACAATATGCATTTCTTCAAGTCTGTAAGACGAACTTGAGAGATTTTACGAGCAGTCCCGTAGCACTCTAACTTCGGGCCCCCCCCAAAGTAAGCGCAAGAGCCCCTGCGCACAGGTCATATCACTTTAGAGGTGTAAAATTGAAAAGCTGCATTAAGAAAATACACCACAATTTGTACATAAGTAAACAGGCTAATGTCAGAATAAAGCATGCCGATACCGAAGGTGCAAGTCATAAAAAATTCGGCACCGATGCCAGAGTTCAGTAGGACATTTATTCAGACACTGCGAAACGAAAGCAATGACACTGAAAAACATGAAAAAGTTATAAAAACACAGTATCATTTAAATAGTCTGGAGCGAACCTTTTTGTTCGCAAATGCTGTTATGACATTGTCATAATCAAGAGATCGGGCGCAGTCATTTTCGATTGACAACATGGCTAATGAAGATAGTCTACTGTCTGTCATAGACGTTCTATTAAAAGTTTTGATCAGTTTCAATTTGCTGAAGCTTCTTTCAGCGCTGGCAACAGTCACGGGGCAAGTTAGTAAGATTCGAAGTGCGATGTACACATTCGGATACAATTCAAATAAATGAGTCTTTAGAAGATAGTTCAGAAAGTCTTGAGCCGTATTGAGATTGCGTTTTTTTTGTAAAATTAAAACAAACCGCTGTAGCTCAGCGCTCATTTCATCAGAATCAATGTCACCGAACTTTTTTTGGAACTCTTTACAGCAAGTAAGAAGAGCATTTTCTTGTTGCACAAGCAAAAGTTTGTCTCGTGTGTACAAAAACGAAAAGGCGGAAGAAACCTCACGTAACAAATTAAAGCGCTCCTTTATTGACATAATAGCCTGGTCTACTAATGGATAGAAAAAGTTGCTTTTAAATTTCAGTTCAGGAGTAGCTCGTTGTTCCTCTTCACCTTGGTAATCAAACAATCTTCTTTTCTTTCCACTTCTTGACGGAGGAAAAGAAGGATCAATATCCAATTCCTGTGCTATTTCAACAGCAGATGTTGCGGCACTGTCATAACCCGTTGTGCGATAGTTTTGCAAAAACTTTTCAGTTGCCTGGATTTCCGTTTCCATTGTATGAAGGGAGACTCCATACGATTGAAGAATCTTGCTTGCTTTATTGACTTGAATAGGATATCATACCAAATAAACACCGACAAAAGAAAACTCCATTTTGATAAATGAGCTATCAACGATTTTGTTTCTGAGGCAGCTCTTCCATCTTTTCTTTCTATGGAAATGGCTTCCAAGTCTTTCAGTGCCAGCAACACCTCTTTTAAATTGTATCGAAGAGGTTTGATGCATTTAATTCTGCTTTCCCAACGAGTATCAGATTGTGACTTTATGGACAGCTCCACATGTTTCTTCAAAATTTCCCAACGCTGAGCAGAGGAAGAAAACAGCACATACAACCTTGTAAGTACTCCAAAAAGTGTCAATGCTTCCGTCGATCAATTAGCACTGTCAACAACAACTAAGTTAAGGGTATGGTTTGCACAGGGCACGTAAACAGCTTTGGGATTGATGTCTAGCATTCTTGCTTGGACCCCAGAATGTTTTCCTTTCATGTTAGCACCATTATCATATGACTGACCTCGACAATCAGACAATTCGAGTTGCAGTTCGGTCGCTTTTTCTAAGAAAGCGTCCAACAAGCCTTTCCCAGTACTGTCACTTATTCTCAAGTAGCCAAAAAATGTTTCTTTAACAACAGCAGCTTCTTCATTACATAGTACATAACGGAGAATGACAGACATTTGTTCATGATGTGACATATCTGGAGTGCAGTCCAAAATTATAGAAAAATATTTTGCCAATTTCAATTGCTGTAAATTTTCTTTTTCAACTTCTGTCGCTAGCAATTCAATTAGTTCATTTTGTATGGTAGGACTCAAATAGTGATCTTTAGTGTTTTTATTCTTGATTCTGTCTTGAAGCTCTTTTAGGATCGGATCTCTTCTTGCCAAAAGCTCAAATATACCCAGAAAATTTCCATTGTGAGGAGATCCTAAGACTTCTTCAGATCCTCTAAAAGCAAGATTCCTTTCCGATAGAAACAAGGCAATGTCGATAAGTCTCTCTAAAACATTTCTCCAAAAACGTCTTTCATTGAAAAAAATATTCATCTCGCGTTTGTCGATAGTGGATGAATTTCTTATCCTTTCAGCTAGCAACATCCATTGACTGCAGCATTCTTGGTGGGAAATGCCGTTTTCATGGTCTTTCAGTTTTTTCGAAAAACCCTCCCATGTATTTATACCACTACAAAAGGGGCTTAGTGTTTTTCCAAATAGCTTACAACAAAAGCAAAAAACTTGATCTGATTCCCCAGAATAAACTAGCCACGACCGTGAAACACTTTCACCATTGGGTAACACACGTATATAATGGTTGGAGGAAAAACGTCGCCTTGGAGTTGTGTTATTATATGGAAAATTCATTATTAGTTCATGTGGTCCACGCTTTACTATATCACATCGTTGAGCATCAGAAATACTTTCAGGCCATTTACATGGGTCATCAGGGATAGGGGTAAATTGAGATTCAGTTATTTTTGATATTGAAGGTTGCGTATTGGCAGGTAAATCACAACTTACATTTTCTGGAAATTCACAATCACTTTGATGCTGATCGTCATAGTCTTCTTTTTCTTGTACACTATAGTTTTCTTCATCCCTCTCGGTACTAGTGCCAGGTCTACTCTGCTCAGTAATCTTGAAAAAATCTGTCATCTTGGGCAATTTCGCTACAGCATCTCGAGCAGTGGCTGCTTCTTTTCTCTTTTGAGCACCACTTTTTGAACGTTTCATTCTATACAATGTCAATAAAATACTTTATCTGCACTCTGCAGTGTATATGTATTGTCCCGGTATTTATAGCCAAACAGAATTCCAGACCATTCTATGATTGTTGCGTAACAACGGCATTGTTACGTCAATCGAATATTCAAGATTCTACCAGAAAATCAATCGAAATATTCTAGATTCTGCGAGATAAAATGACGTTGCATTCACTTATGATGTCACAAGCCAATTTCTTCCTACAGTTTAAATCGGTTGTAAACAAGTCTGCTGAACTGAAAATAGTCACGTAGCCAAAAATCAATTTCAGACTAACTTGGGCCCCCAAAGTTGGCCTGGGCCCCCCCCAATTGGGGGGTTTGGGGGGCGGCTGCTACGTCTCTGTTTACGAGGTTGTCAATACGCTGTAATAAACTATGTATTTTATCTGCACACACCACTGATGAACTCTACGCCACTAAGAAAGACATTAGAACTTTCAATGACCAGCCATTGTTCGAGACAGCAAATAAAATTCAACTTTACTGCGATGAAGCCAGCGGAAATAGCAATTATTTTAGTTACTGCTTATCAGTTATCCATTGCAGCAGTGGTCAATCGTAATCTTATTGTCACGTGAGGCATTGCTTGTAGAAAAACAAACTTTTCTCACCCTTCTATCATGCTTTAATTCATCAGCTCAAAGACAAATTATAACCGTTTTAAGAACCGGTCATTTTTGACCGGTTCGGGCTGATAGGTAGATGTGCAAAATGCTCCATTTACAAAAGCTATAAAAGAAAAATTGTTTGACTTACCAAAACATCATCCAAAGTTAGGAAAAGTCAAGGAGTATGAAAAATCAAATAGCAAAAATGCCAGAAATACGAAGCGTCAAAATTCAAAACCGGTTAAAAATGACCGCTCCGGGCTTTTAGTGTTAACCCTCTTCGGCCCAAGAGATTCGCGTCGTGCTAAGTCCAACGTGGGGTAGTTTTTGCCCCGAAAGTTTTAAGCATTATATCTTTTGAACTACACTACGTAGAAAAACGATGAAACCTGCAAACGAAAAAAATTTTATGTTATTTTGTATTTGTGTTTAACATGTTTCTGAAATTATTGCTTGTAGAAGAGAAAACAATTAATCTGAAGGCAAGTCAAATTTCGATAGTTGCCATTGGTTCTCATTTAAAAGAAACAAATATTTCTCATTCACTTCTCCACTCTTGACAGCAAGACAAATCGACTACTTAGCCCAGTTGTGCTTGGCTGAGTCATGTAAGGTCAGCGAACTTTAGTAACCTATAAAACCCAACAATAGATCGCCGTTGAATAGTTTATAACATTATAGTAGGCATCTGTAACATTAATTACTGGTATACTAAATACGAAATTTTAAATTTCGACGCGGGCCGTATCAACTTTTTAGAATTAATTTTAACCCTTTCAGTCCTGAATTTAAAAAATTCTTCAAAAAAAGTATTTTCAGCGCTAGATTTTGTTTGATTAGACTACCGTAATCACAAAAATACCAAAAAATTTTTTGTGTTCTTTAGGGGAGTAGATTTTGTGAGGATGGGATCCCCAGATCCCGTCAGAATTGTAGGAGATAATCTCACTGGTCAAAAAATAAATTTTGTTTTAAAATTTTTTCACGCTAATCTAATAACAATCTTTAATAAATAATAATAGGCATCACAAAATGTATGCAACAATGTTACACTCCTCTTCCAACAATAACTTTCATGAGTGATTTTTAACAAAGTGGTTTTTTGAAGCGTTGCAGCAAAGATGGACGTTGCAATTAGCACAGATGCAAGAAGGTCTAGCTTCAACCCCTTTTTCCGAACACACTTCACGTCTGCCTTTATTGTTTATAAATTGAGGCAAGAGAATCTCAACGTTACTCAGCCTTACTGAAGGTGAGACACTCTATGCTATTTTATACCTTTTTCTAGCACCAATCTGCAGCCTCTAGCAAATGTACGAGTATACAGTCCCATTGCAAGGTCTCTTTGAAACTCTAGGAAATAAAACTTGTTGTTCCTTGCTTGCATTGTGAACAACATAAGTATCAACAACTGCCATGTCAAGCAAACCAAAAAGAAGTCTATGCCACCACTCGATGCTTTTCCTGTTTATTTCATAAAGCTGGCGTAGCATGTCGTGTTTGTCCCACCCAGCCATGATCTGATTGTAGTCTTTTACAACCTGGGGGCAGGTAATAGTTACCTTTGCACTCTCTTTCTGCTTTCTTTGCACTGTAGCGGTTTCAATTTTGTGATCATTTGATATCAGGTGCACTGGTTTGCTGTCTTTACATTTACAGAGACTGAGTCCATCTGAAGTGCATTTAAAGTCATAGTCACCTCTTTCGATCGACTTTTCATCAGCTATAACCGGCAAATCTTTCTGATTTGGTCGTATAGTTCCATAAGCCAAAAAGTTTTTTCTTTTTAGTTCTTTTAACAAAGAAACTGATGAGAAGAAATATCAAAAATAACTTTGTGGTATTTTCCTTGCAACCAGTCGGTTAACTGATAACAACAATGCCTGTCAAACAAAGATTTTGAGCAGAGCTCTCTTCCGAAATATTTTACCTGTATACACTTCAAATTTCTAAACATAACCATCATTGTCTGCAACGCACCACATTTTATATTCACGTCTAATTGGTTTCATAAGATTGTACTGTTTTAGTGAGGTTCTTCCCTTGAAGCAAATCATCGATTCATCAACACTGATATGAGACCTGAGAAACAGTAATTCGTAAACATTTCAGAATGTCAAATTAAGAGTGCATGTAAATAAAATTAACTTAATTCTACGCTTTAATTAACACTAGAACTCCGGGGAAAAAATATACCTAGAACTCCGACAATGTCGAAATCGACATTTTTCCCAACTTTAGCATTCCTGTTACTTAAACTTTTTGGTATCATTGATGGTGTGTTTTTAACAAATAAAAGGCACTCAGTGCTAAGTATAGTAATAGATGCTCATCTTTTAAATTTATTTGATTTGTTATAAATGAGTCTATTTTTATCGGTATTCATCTCACTCGCGCTTTTTTGGCTTTCATTTTCGAGCCATTTACTCATATTCTGAAGTTTTATTGATAGAAGAAGTAGAACGAACCAAAGGACATTCGAAAATCACTTGCAATTCTATACCATTTTTGCATGATAATAGCTATTTGTCACATAGTTCAGCTTACTGATGTGCTCTCGCCCACTCAAAACACGTATTACACTGCGTTACTTTATAACTGGCCTGGCCACATTTTCCACACGTGTGCAACTTGTAGATGTGGCACACTGTTTTTGTAGTGTTCACACATCCTTTCACAGCACACTTCCGACGTTTAGGAGGTGGAAGGTCGTTTGATATAGGGTCTGGACAAAGTAAAGTCCGCTCAACGACGTACTTGGTTCGCAAGCTTTCAACCAAGTCCAGGACAAAATCACGCCTACTGATTTTCTCACCCAGTGACTTTCTTATAGATAACCCATGAGTTCAAAGCTGCTATGTCCAAGATGTTTGTCCACACAGCAAAGGACCACCTTCGGCTAGCCGTGTGAGTGGAATATTGCCGCAACATTTGGTCGACAACGTCTACGCCGATCTTGTTCTTGTTGTAAAAATGCATAACGCAAGGTATTTTCTTCTTGCTTTGGTCAATGCTGGGAGCATTGTGCATTGTGGAAATTAAATTTACACTCTTTTTTTTCTTGTACTGGTAATTTACAAAAAGTATCTCTTTGCCATCATTGAAAAAAAAGCTACTTTTATGCAGTTCATTGTCGTTTTTGGTCATAAACTTTGTAAGCCTTTTGCTGTTGCTCCTCACCGTGCCGACCATTGAAATTTTCTTTTCCAGAAGCAAAGTAGCCAAGATGACACTTGTAAAGAAGTTATCCGTAGTAACGTTGTATCCTCCTTGGTTGTGAATGCTTTGGGCCAATCTCATAACAACATCCTCTGCAAGTGGTCGCCCATCTCTCTGCTCTCTCTCTAGAGCTCCCAAGTACGGCAAAATATTGTACACGTGCTTTGAATCAACTTCTGTTAACATCCAAAATTTTATGCCAAACTTGTCGGGCTTATTTGGCATGTAGACGATAAATGGACAACTATTTTTCATCGGAAAAAGCTGCTCGTCTATAGTTAGGCTTCAATCAGGTGTGTAATTGAATAAGCAATTTGTTACAAAGCTTTCCAACTGCTCAGGAATGTGAACAAATTTGTCTTCAGTGAGCCTTTGCCCCCGCCTATTTTTTTTATCAAATCTGATAAACTTCTTGATTTCTACAATGCAGTCTCTTGCCATAGAATCTCGGAATATACTCTTTCCATAGGTTTTCTGTCATAGAAAATGCACAGAGTGATGTTTCCCGTATATACCTCTGGTATACTAAAGTGCAATAAATGCTTCTAACTGCTCCATCGTTAGTGAGAATATTGGATCAATTTTCCTTGCTTCCCTGTTTGTGTGAGTTTGGATGGCTCTTAGCATGTTGTTGCTGATAAGTAGCTTCCAGCACTCGTAGGGGCTAATACTTGCTCTGCGCCGTATCGCCGAATGAACACCGGGTTTGACTCGAAAAACGTTGGCTGCTGAGGCAGGTTTCACTCTTGCCATATGAAGAGGAGCCCAAGTCACACCATTGGTACTTGTGTGCAGCTGTGGTTGGATGACATCACTTGATGAATCATCATCATCGTCGGAGGAAGAATCACTATCAGTCACTCATTGCGCAGGGAGTTCATCAACACTGGTGGGCGGAGTAGCAATGTCCTCTTGCGCTTCCTACTTTGGCTTGATGCATCAGAGTCTTCGTTTAGCATATCATAGGCCTCTTTTGCAGTATATCTACAACGAAAACTATTTCTAGGCATAACGTTTATTTGTTATACACAAAATTATTGCACCTAAAAAAAGTCAAGCTTAGTGTTACTATATGCTCATGTAGTTTTTGTCTCTAATAAAAACTCAACCTTCACCAAATGCGAATAATAAAGCTGAACAAAAAAGCTAAAGTGCAAACTAGTTCAAATTTTAGAAAAACTGCGTGAGAATGAAATGAAAATAGATTGGCAATGCATGAACTCAAATTTCCAGACTAACAAGAAGACAACACATTTTAGACCACACAACAGAATGGTGTCAATGCATTTAGAATGGTAAATAACAATGCAGTAGTTACCATCTTTTCACATATTTCTACTTCTAAACTGATTTGAAGCGATAATTAACCCAATTTTCTGCAATCAAAGCTTGCAGAATTGAACAAATGCTCTCAAGCTAATAAAAAACGCCTTATGTCGAAATCGACACGTCCGGAATTCTAGGTATAAGTTCTAATTACTTCTGTTCCGTAAGTCGGTCAAACAAAAACCTTGTATTAAAATAAACTGTAGCAAAATTTGTTCGACAGTGTGAAATTTCAGGACATTACAATCACGAAAAGTATAAAAAAATTAACGTTAAAAAACCAAAATGTCGAAATCGACATAGTCCGGAGTTCTAGTGTTAACCATTGAACGAATGTGAGAAAAGAGATCGCAAATATTTGATAGATGAAACTCTATATTTGTGAAAAGCATTCGAAACTTGACCGCATTTCTATCTTTGTTGAAAAGCATCCAAAAATTGACCCGAAGTTCTGTTTTTGTTGAAAAGCATTCGAAACTTGACCAAAGTAAAGGAAACAGGGAAGTTTATGGACGCGAACTTTGGTCAGCAAACTAAAAGAAAAAAGTCAAGTTTATATGAAAAAAGAAATACAAAAATCAAAAATATTACCTGATCTATTATCCAATTATGAATTATCACAATCTAACAAAAGGTAAAACCTAAAACAAAAATGACATTGCTAGAGTAAAGGATCTCAATGAGCCAGGTAGGCTTTTGGTTTAATTTTTTGTTGCAAATGCGCTGTCGCGTTTCAATAGAGTTTTGAATCTATTTCGATCTTGATTTACTTTTTAAAATTGATGCAACTTGCAGTATCGATGGAATAATTAAGATTGGTTGCAACTTAATAGCTAGGAAAAGATTGGCTTCCTCTCAGATACTTTAACCCACGCACTTTTCGATCAAGAACAGAACAATATATTTACAAATCACTTTAGAACTTTCAATTCCTTTGCTTGCCAAAACACAGAACTAAAGCACTTCAATAAGTAAATATCATAGACTTACTAAACTAAAAACCACCAAAATAATCGCTTAATTCCTGTCATAACAATCACCACCGAACAACGCCTTTTTACTACACTCTGCTATTTTTCTCTGAACTACACTCTCTGAATGAATAAGATAGCACCGCCTTATATATACGACGGAAAATAATCTAGAAATTGCTAGAACATCACATGACACAAAAAAACAACGTTAATAAATTACGTAATCGGTAATAATAATCAAACAACAAAAAAGAAGAAATCTTCGAGAAGAAAAAGGAATCACTAGAATACGCTGGAAAACTAGGTCATGTAGACACCCTTTGTGACGTCAGAAGAGGCTGTGAGTTACAAATCTATTTTTAAATCCGAAAGAAAAAGCTCTTTGAAAACAGTTTAGCAAGTTTTGGGCTTCAGACCACTTAAATTTACAATAAAAAATGATCACTACAAAATAAAACAACAGATTACAATAACTATACATATATATAAACTATTCTTTTAACGAAAATTTACTTATTCGTGACATGCGCCATAATGTTAAGTAAGAGTTGGTAGGATTTGCAGTACCCGTCACTACTAAAGAGATTAATATCTTTTTCACACGAAAGTAATTTGTTGTCAAGAAACGGATTTGACGCAATTTACGTAGCACATGTGAGCGACACCATAGAAGGCGCGAAAATTCCTTTGCTTGTTTGAGTTCAACAACATCAAACTGCTGTGCTCAGCTATTTCAAAGTTCCTCGCACTCATTCCTTTGTGTTTATGCTCCAGCTATTCGCTCTTCTCCGACGAATGGCAAAACCAATGCCTTTTCTCCCTCCATCCTTTATTCCTCCAATAATCACTTTATTCTGGGAAACGTTAATTGCCATTACTCCCTCTGGGACTCAAACGGTAGTTCCGACCCCCGTGGGGAGGAAGTATTTGATTGGGTCATCTCTTCTGACCTCCTTCCTCTCAATAACCCTGACATACCTACTCTCCCCAGTCGCTTCTCTGGCAGTTGCTACTTCCCTAATATCTTCTTTGCTTTTTCTTCTCTCGCCCTCTCTTGCTCTTGGGAGGTGCTTCAGGACCTGGGTTCTGATCACCTACCAATTCTATTGACTGTCCCTTTTTCTTTGCTATTCCGCCTCAACAAACTTCCCCCTTCCTTCAAGTTTCAGAAAGCTTGTTGGAATGACTTTATACTTTGACTGTCACTGTCCTTCTGCAGAGGAATACTCGTCTCTTTCCTCTGCTGCTGCTCTCTTTACTTCTCTGACACTAAATGCTGCCAAATCTTCCATTCCTTTAGGCCGCATCAAACGCCATCCTAAAACCTGGTGGTCCGCTGAAGTGGAAGATGCGGTTAGTGAAAGATGTAAGACAAGGAGCTCTAATTCGATTGGAGCGATCGTCTGAGTACTGGAGTCTTCCTCTCAATCCAAGCAAATATGAGGCCTCTTTCATGTTAGTGGATTCCTACCAAGCTAACCTCCAGCCCAACCTCTCTTTATTCAACTCCCGCCTCCGTTTCAATCCCACTCCAGCTTTACTTCGGGTCACCTTTGACCGCCTTTCTTTCCTTTTCTAAACATGTATCTTCGCTGAAGGCCTTCCCTTGTCTCAAAGCCTTGCGCTCTATCTCTTCTTCCTAATGGGCCCCTCTAAGGAGACCCTTTGTCTTCTGTATAAAGCTTTTCTTCGGCCCCTTCTCATATGTGCTTTACCCGAATGGTTTCCTTTTCTAAGCGTTATCAATATCACTAAATTAAAACGCTTTCACCGAGCGGCTAGTCGCGCCATCTCCAGCTGCATATCGACCTCCCCTATCCGACTTCTCCTCTCTAAGGCTTCTGTATCTTCCATACGAGTCACCTCGACTAATTTCGCTCTGTCATCTTATGAGCGGGATCTTCATCTCCTAACCTCCTTTCCCATTTCAGGTTTGGCCTTGACTTCAAGTGAAACCAAGACTCTGCAAATCGTCCTGGAGAGCTGTTGCGTCCACTCACACAACTCGTGCTTCCTTCTACTTCTTCTAAGGAAGCTCTCCTTGCTTTCCCTCAGTCACCTCATTGGAACCTGCCTTCCTTCACAGTTGAGTCCACTATTTTCTCTCTATGCTCCCGCCCTGATACTCCTCTTTCTCGCCAAGGTGTGGCTCTCGCTCACTTTGACTCTCTCCCACCTTACGATCGGGTACTCTGGACAGACGGCTCCGTTCCTTTTCCTTTTGGCAAAGACGGCTCTGGCGTACCTGCCAACTGCTTTCTGGCACTGAGACCACTCTTTCCTTTTCAGCAGGCTCAATATACTCAAGCTTTTCCGCTGAAGCCTGCGCCATTCTGCAAGCTCTTTGATGGTCTCGGCAGCACCAACAAGTCTGTCACATCTCGTCTGCCACTTCTCTTCTCTGCTATGTGAATCTCGCTCTGTCCTCTTCTCCATCTTTTCTTTTACCGCAATCTCTCTGGCAGATCTAGCTGGAACAGTTTTGTCTCTTTTCCTGTATTATCAGGCTACAATGGGTTCCAGGATACTTGTTTCTCTCCGGGAACGGCGCAGCTGTTGAACTGGCCAGACGAAGAGCGCTTCGCGTGCCCTCTGTAATCCCTTGTAGTCTCTCTTCTCTTATCTCTTGTATCCACTCTTATCTTTTCTCGGACTGGAGGCGTACTGTCTTCTTGAAATTCTTCGACACACAGGTTTCTTCGTTTTCCACCGACGAACTTATGCTCCCTCGTCACACTTGTGTGTTCTCTCTCGTCTTCGCAGCAACGGACACAGCCTACTGTTAAGCTCTTATCTCTTTAGAATTGGCAGAATTTAGAATCCTTCCTGCAGCGTCTGCGGACACCGTCCCAGGACACCTCTCATCTCACTCTGTATTGTCCAGCTACGGAATCTTTGCGGCACTCGCTCTCTGGCGACTCTCTGTCTCTATACGATTTCTGTTCCAGGCTCTGGGTAGTTGCCCGGCTTCTGAGGCTCCATGGTCTTCCACCATGCTCCTATCCCTCGGAAGGGGTCAGGTAAAAACAACAACAAGTCGATCCATTGAACTAAAGCTGTAAGTGGTCAAACATTTTCCATCACGCAATTCTACGAATTCCATAATTTATTGTGAACCTTTAAAGTTCTTTCTATTTGCATGGCGTGCTTTAATTTATAGCTTGGCTACGAGCTGAATCAGTTTTCTAAAATAATGCAACTTTTTACAATCTATAAAATTGGTCAAGGCCTCAACGGCGCTCTAAAGAAATTTTGCGCAAAATATGGAATCGGTATGTTGATAGACAGCAATTTATTACCAAAAAAGCAAATTAGTAATACCCAATTTACATGCATACCAAAGATCAATGTTTACAAGAAAATCTTTTTTTAGGTACAAAGTAATCAGAGGGAAAAGTTTAACAAGTTGTTTCCTCAAGCGCAGAATTGCCAGTTCATCTAAGGCAGTCACTGCCACATATTTTGCATTTACGGAGAAACACAATTGGCAATTTGAAGTAAAAAATAGTTATTTGAAGCTTGTAGCATACGATAGAAACATTTTTCGCGAAAATCTGTCAACCACTCGCCAATAACAAAGTCACTACAACATGCTTATGTTACACGTTAGTTTTAAACACGGTTTGTCTTGATGGCGCGGTCCGCCTTAGGGCGAGGTTCTCTGTGTTGTGCGCTAATGTTGTAGATAAGGCGTGTGACACGCCAACGAGAAGGACTGTAGAAAACAATTAAGTTGGTAGAGTAGATTGTGACGAGTAGAGGTTGGGATGTTGTCACTAACTTTTAAAATAATATGCGTTTTTATCTGTTTTAGTCTGGTTGAAGATTGTGCCAGGAACGAATTGAGACTATAGGAGAAAGAAACGTAACACTTACAGAAAAGAAGTACGTAGGCGGCGGTTTCACCCGCTGAAGGAAAGAGTTTGTTTTATGATGGTGATGATGACTCAAATTAGTTCTGCCCTCTTTTCTTTGCGAGAAAAGATTAAGGATACAGGCCTGCCAGCAAAACATTGTTTTACAAATAATCTCTGCTTTTTGTGCCATTTTAAAAGTAATTTTGAACGTCTTGTAGATAGGGTAGCAACCGTCCTTTTTTTTTCAATTCTGTCTTTGCCCTTGTCCTTTTTATTCTTTATTTTGAAATCGATCCTACAAATCTTAGGAATTCTTAGAGATAAAAATTTGTGTGTGTGGAAAAGTGATGACCAATTTTTAAAGATCGCAGCACAAAGTTTAGGAAATTATGGCAGATTAAAAAGAAAATCATTAATTTTTTGTGTCTAAAATGTAAGGATTTTTTTTGGGAGAAAAAAAACGTTTATGATCCAGATTGGCAAATGTGCTAGTACATTATCAGGCATGCAAATTTTGGTAAATGCAAATCTAATTTTTTACATAAGCCCCCGATTTTGGCTTTGTCCCTCGTTCGCGGCAAGCTGGCGGCCCTCTCATACTTGTATTTTACAAGCATATTTCATCAATATCATTTGTCCTATATTTTTAGTTGAGAAAATTCGCAACCTTGTAGACTAGAATATAGAGTGTCATATACAGAGCTCATGCGCATGAAAGGATAATCACAACAAAAAGTTGGATATTGACCAACACGAGAAAGTTTCCCGTAGTTAATTACTTAGCTTAGTTTCCAACCTGCAGCCCCGTTTATTTGCAGAGTGTTTGATCGTTGGGTGTAGTTGCACTGGTGATTTGTGTCAAGTGGGCTCTAGCGGAAGGTATGTTTAGTTTGCTAGCGAAACGGCAATTTTTGTAAGCCATTCATAATAGAACAAATGCGGTGTGTGTTGCGTTTTTATTGAGTCTCGTTTTTCTGCTGCTTGCTGTCAGCATAAGCTGCTGCATTTGGTATACGTGGATACGTATTTGGCGTTCCAGCATTTTTAAGCAAACTGCACGTGTAATGCAATCCATGATGGTCTATGCTCATGCAAAATTGAAATAAAATAACTTTTCGACTACATATTTGCATTTAAAAACAAAACGAAATACCAGACTGAGTGCTGAATCAATGAAATCGGTAACTATGATAATACCGTGCAAAAATAAGTGCGGATTGCTATGTCGACAGTGAGCAAATATAATTGTCGGCAAGACCACTGCTCCAGTGGGACCTTGAGCTGCGTTGGCTATTCATCGCGAAATTTTATTTCATTTGACAAAACGTCAATTCTAAATATCTCTGAAACATTGAAAATGGCTCGTGAATTTGCGATTCAAGTTTCTTTCTAAATTTCCTTATTCTTTTTCCATGAAACATTTTAGGAATAAATATTACTTGCAAAATGATATTTTATGATAATTAAGCCAAAATTGCGTACTAACATTTCTGTGATCTACAGAAAGCTTTCTGAAAAATATTCTCCGCTTTTTTAATCCTTTAAATATGATTTCTCAATTCAAATTCGGGAAAATTATATAGAGCCACAAATGTAAGTCACAATTAAAAAACTTTTGTTATGGTTTCAAATTACCGAACAGGCTTTTTTCTCATTTATTGCCTTTGTTACTGTTTATATTTTCACGCGGGCATTAATTGTTTAAAGCAGCGTGGTCCAATTACTTTTGACCCACGGGCCACTTTACAAAAACATGACACCTTGCGGGCCATTTCAAACAAATGTCACAAGATTAAAATTCCAATTCACAAGATTTGAATTTAAACAAACAACAAAGATAAGTGAGTGCAAAAAATTGTCAATTTACAGTAATTTTGCTTCAATGGGATGCATGTGTTTGAGGCTTCTCTGACACTATAGTTTCTAGATCCATATCAATGCTAGTGGTAGAAAGTCGGAGGCAATTGTCCAGTGTTTGGTTTACCATTCGATTTTTGTTTTTAGATTTGACCAGCTTCATAGTAGAAAATGCACTCTCACACACATATGTGCTTCGAAACATTGAGTCCATTTCTAGTGCAAAATCTTTCAGTTTGGAAAATTTATCTTTACTGACTAATTTCCAAACTCTCTTTTGGGTTTCGTTTTTTCTTGAAAGCAAGAATGGGTCGCATTGAAGCTCACAGAGTTCGAGCTGAAATGCTGATAGCTGTGTCTCCACATCAACATCCATAGGATTGTTATACAAATAGAGATTAGGTTTTAATCTATCAAAATCTTTCAATCTATTCTCAAACGCATGAGATAAAGCCTCAATATCTTCCACAAAACGAGAGCATTCCACTTCTACATCATCTGCCAGAAGCTCGTGTAAAGAATCGAAGAGTGAAAAATTATTATTTTTCAAATGTGTAGCAATGAGGCGCAGTTTCATTTTGAAAGTTTTAACGTGCCCAACTAAAAGTAAAATATTTTAATTTCGCCTCTGCAACCTCAGGTTTAACACATTCAAGTGCATTGTGATAACTCCAAGGAAAGAGAGTTTGCAAAGAAAGTTTTTATCTCTCAATTGGGTCTGGTACACATGTATTTCACTCAATTCCACTGCTAGAAACGAAAGGATATCCATTTGAAGACCAAAGAAATGTTTCAGTACTTTCCCAGCACTAAGCTACCTAATATTTGTATACAGTGGTAGGTCACTGAATTCTGCATTTAACTCTTCTAAAAAAGTAATGAAACGCCTGTGTCTGTGTGCCTTGTTGCCGCCTCTAATCAAATTCACTATTTGGACAACTGTTTTCATGACGTCACTCGTTTGTAGGATCTTTCGACAAAGTGCTTGTTGGTGGATGATACAATGCAGCGTTGCACAATTTACACCGTTTTTCTTCAGCAAACCAACTAATCCAGTCTTATTACCGGTCACAGCTTTTGCGCCATCAGTTACGATGCATGAACGTTTTTTATATCCTCCATAATCATGAATAACTGACTCAAGGAGAGCATAATTATTTCAGCCCGTTGTATCTTCATTCAAGGAACACATTTTGACCAGTTCTTGCACAGTCAAATTCTTATCAACAGTGCGTATGAATATTAAAAGCTCACTTGTGTCACTTATATCCGTACTCTCATCCAGTGCCAATGAAAAATACATGCAGTTTTCTACTATGCTCTTTAGTTTTGATGATATATGTTTGCCATGATTACTTATCCTTCTTGCAATAGTCTGATGAGACAGTGATACAGTTTCAAATTTTCTTGCAACCCTGTCTTCCCCAAACACATGTGCCATTTTTATCGCACATTGTTTTACCAACTTCCTATCCCTAAATGATTTACTTTCCTAAAACAACATCAGAGCCATTTCATACGATGCCACTGTATTTGTTGTTTGTGGTTTTATGAAACTACTCAGAACTTTCTTTTGTTTCTGATATTTCCATTAAGACAGTCAGCAATATCAATTCCTGTCTTCCCATAATATTCTTCATAATGCATTTTGTGTTGCGTTTTATGTCGCTAAACATTATATTCTTTCATCACATCAATTACTTGCATGCAAACCAGACATAATGGCTTGACATTGTTTTCCATCATAAAGTAATTTTCCCACCACTTTTAATTAAACACTCTGCCTTCGTTAGCAAGCTATCTCTTCTTGCTTGTTTCCATTTTAATAGTGTGTACATGTATAACCTTTTCAGCAAATTTTGAATGTTTGAAATAACTATTTCCACTCTGGCTAAAACTTTATTTTCCTCTTTCCTATTATTTCACAAGAAACATTAACGTACTATTGAATATATTAAGCGTCTCGTGAAGGAAACCAAGTCCCACTCGTCAGTATATTGATTTTTTTATTTTTCTTTATCTCCATGCGAAAAAACGAGTTATCGCAAACTATCTCATGGCTGGCAGTTTTATGAAAAATTGTCCAAATGTAACATACACATAACAGATTAAATGAATACTGAGAAAGTTCGCGGGCCACAAAAATTCTGACCGCGGGCCACATGCAGCCCGAGGGCTTGCTATTGGACCACGTTGGTTTAAAGCGTCCCGCAGAACGGGTTTTCGAATGTTCGACAATCCATTACTGCGTGACGTTTTTCCTGAAAACTGCATAAAAACAACCATACTTTTATATCTGTCTAGCTGCGCGATAGAAACAGTACCGATGACAACACGTGTTATGGAATTGTAATTATGTATGACAAAGATTTACTCTATAAAGTTGGCAATGCGATGGAAAAATGATATTGCTTTTTACTCATCAACAGCCACTTTGCTTGTGATACAATTCAAGAACAAATGCGTTCTCTATTCGCAAAAAATTGGTTTCATCTATTTTCTCAAGTGACAGCCAAAGCAATAACTTACTTTCTGTAGGGAATGCACATACTATTAACCCTAAATATTTTTAGAGAACTTTAGTTACCTCTTGTTTACGACTGCCCGTTTTGCTCTCAGGCTGCTACAACGAGCGAAAAGTGAGGTTACTGCCTTTTTTATCTTTTAGCTATATGTATACATATTTTAGCAGTCGTGTGTATAAATTTGCTAATAACTTTCGATATACGACCTACAGTCAACTCAAATTTTGTCAAAAATAAATTGAATTACATAGCAAAACTGCAGACAGTGACACTGTTTCGACCTATCAGGTCTCTTCAGTGCAGTTGGTGACCGACAAGAAGCTAGAGGCTTTTAATAAAGCATAGCTTAGACCGCCACACTTGCGGGATCTATACTAGATCCACTTGGTGGATGGTCTGTCAGTACTCTGTGAAGCCGTATCACTCGTGAATGAGTGGCGGTTGTCGCAGGTGCACTAAGTCTAGCAACTGCTAGAACAATAGTGCTGTCTCAGCCTAGTGGTCACAAGGTCTTACATGTATAGTAATGCAAGAGGCTAGCGATGCACATAGCAAAACTGCAGACAATGACACTGTTTCGACCTATCAGGTCTCTTCAGTGCAGTTGGTGAATTATTTTTAGGAAAAGTCATAAAATCTTGATATTGTAGGGTCATCGTGGACAAAGCTGTACTTAAGAGGAAATTGCCCGGGCAATTATTGCCCCGCTTGGGACAAATAGTGTTAAGGGGTCGGATAAAAAAAATTCAACTCCGACTTTTGGTGCTCTTAGAAATCCGACTTCGACTCTCTCCGACTTTGCAGCCCTGCGTAAACGACAGCAAATATTGCAAGCACAATGCGTCTAAACTGTTAGTCAGTATAGCTGTTAGTAGGTCTCACATGTGTGTGAAGTTCCTGACTACGGTTCATCTGAAGCTTCTATCCCGCTAATTAATCACCAAATGCATTGATGACACCTAATAGTCAAAACAATGTTCACTGTCTGCAGGTTGTGTATTGCTTGTTGCAGCAGTGGCAACTTTAGGCAGAATTGGAACTTAATTTTATTGAAATTTAGCTTAATAGATTGATGGGAATTTATTACGGGTAGCATTTCCGATTTGAAAAAAGTATCATAAAAAGCACTTATTTTTTTCTTTTAAAAGTGAAATGTTGAGCTTATTTGATTGCTACACTCAATAGCAGCTATGTTGGTAATACGTTATGTACGGTTGCATGATGCCACGAATTGGAAACCGTTTCACTCTAACTAAAACCAGCTCTTTGTTTTTCACATATTTTATTGTGCTTAAAACTGACTATGAAATTTGCTTTGCTGATTGTATTTTTCGTAATTTGGAAGAGCTTAAAGCTGGATAAGAAAGCTTAAAAATTTGGTGCAAGACAAAGTAGATTCCACTAATGATTCGTCTTGAGCGTTGTTGAACATGTTTCCACTCACCTCGCAAGATCTCGATCAACTAGAGCGAAAGTTACTTGATCCTTCCTTTCAATTAGTAGTTGTAAGCATGAAATTTTTTATGCTTGGGTTAGTGTGACAGTTGATTAAATTAAAATTTGGCATAGGTCAAACACTTGCTGGCGTACAATGCAAGATGGCTCTTCAGTATAATCTCACCGGGAAGGAAGCAAATGGGAAACAAGGCATCCAGCAACTGCGGTTGCACAGAGTTGTATTTGGTTAGTCAATGTTATTGTTAGGAAAACCAGCAAGGCCTATTTTTTACTCATTTTTTTTGTACATTTAAAAACATTTTGAAAGTAGAAGCACATAAAACCTTGCTTTTCCGGGGAGCAAATAATATTGTTATATCTCTGTTGGTTGTGAATAGTGAATCAGACATTAATAATTTTCTTTCAGCCTGTCGGGATTTGTCGGGGAACACACGAGTGTGTTTCGGTTAGGTTGAAATACACGAGCTCATAGTTAAAGGTGTCTTTAACAGAACATCATGTGTGCATAATAAGACGAGTTCTTGTTGTTACCCGACCCCTTTCGAGGGATGGGGACATGGCGGAAGACCATGGAGTCCTAGAAGCCAGGCAACACCCCAGGGGGTGGCCCAGAAGTCGTGGGATGATAGTGAGTCACCAAAGAGCGAGCGGCATTAAGAGTCCGTAGCTGGACAGTGCAGAATGAGATGAGAGGTGTCTGCAGGCGCTGCAAGAACGATTCTCGATTCTGCCAATCCCAGAGAGAAACACGCTTAACAGAAGGCTGTGTCCATTGCAGCAAAGACGAGAAAACACAGCAAGAGTGACGAGGGAGCACAAGTTCCTCGGTGGAAATCGAGGGAACCTGTGTGTCAAAAAATTTCGATGAGAAAGTACGCCTCCAGTCCGATAAAAGAGAAGAATCGATACGAGAGCCTGCGGAGGGGGCGGGTAGCGCTCCCCGTCAGACCAGTTCATCAATCCTGTCATTGTGAGCTTCACATCTTTGCTCTTTGCAATGAAATCGTTCTATTCTCCATCTGTAGGTCCAATTTCCTCAGTGATATCATTGAAACAGTATGTCAAGAACAATTTAAGAAAGGGGGAACCGAGTTCCTTGTACAGCATCGAAGTAGACAGCATGAAACGAAGAATTCTGATCACACTTAACCTCTTTCAAGGTTGAGTTATTGATCCTGAACGTCAACTGGCAGCTGAGTGCTAGTCGAGTATGATCAAGCCAAAGTCATGATATGATCATAAGAAAAACAAACTGATTGCCACATTTGCCCATGATCCCGTTTCTCCATAGCTGCATATACCTTTTTCTAATATGTCCCTTATTCCATACGACCATTGCCCTATACTCCTATCACGGCAAATGCTCATACCCCCATGTGTCCATTGTCTCGTGTGCCCATTGCCCTATTGTCTTGCTGTGGCTATTTCCCAATGTGCCTAATGCCTTACACTTCTATTTTTCCATACCTTCGTTGCCTCATGTTTAATTGCCCAATAAGCTCGTTGTCTAATATATGAGCATCGCCTCACATGCTTCATTTCCTTATGCGCCCTTTTGCCCATTGTCAATATGAAAACTGTAGAGGTTATGTGATTCAAATTTAATGCCAGAAAGTTTTTACTTATCTGCTCGCGGACAAATGAATGTGCAACAACACAACTTTTTTCAACAGCCTTCCTTGCGAAGAAAACAAAATTTATGGAATAGCAGTGGTGGCGTGAAACATAGAACGATGTCTAAACCTGCTTTGGAGTTTCTAACGTTTAAACATCCCTCTTAACGTTCTTAATATGCTTCCAAATGCTTTGTTACATTTTAAAGTCCAACAAGTCAAAATTCATCGACAAGTGTTTTTGCTACAAGTACCCCACTTTTGTTAGCAGTGAAGCTGGGTTCATGATCATAAGTTTGCGAAATAATCAATTGAAAAATATGCAGACTAGTCGCAAATAGTAGTTTTATAGCTCTCACTGCCGGAGTAGCACGACAGAGGACCCATTTGGGTATTTCGGCAAATTCGGCTTAAACATATTGACTCGGTCTTATGCGCATGCTGAACCAAAATACCATTTCTGAGAGCAGCAACGATAAGTTGGCACAAATATGAGCGTCGCTCCTGTGCCATTAATACCAATCGTGATATCGGTACTTTTGATAAAGAGTGGTCTTGCTCACAAACTCTCACAATCATTTTTTGAATTCTAGTCTTTTCTTGCAATAAATGTTGGAGCTCAAAGTCAAAGTTGGTGGTGGTTATCGCAATGGCTTTTGTTTCATGATTATAGCAATAGGTTGTTTGCTGGTATACTTTTTTCAAAGCTTGATGCAATCTTTTTCGTAACGGTATTTGTGACATCAAGTTTCTTGGCTGAACGTATGTGCCTTGGTCACGGAATGGAGCAAAAGAAGTTATACCTCAGTGCCGAATCCACGGGATATGGGGTATTCCATACCACCAGTCTTTCTTCGTCCTGGTTTCGACAACTTATTTCAGTGTATTTGTCTCGAAAAACAATTTTGTTCATAAAATTGGACAGCAAGAATTCATTACCGAAAAAAAAAGAAAAAAAAGGTCTTCGACTTCAATGATTATCGTCAAAATAGGCTTTTCATGGGCCCCGTCAAACTTTTTTGGCCACTACTAGTATACCTTTTGCATTCGATTATAGGATTGGTCAAAAATGTCAGTTAAGTTTTTTTGATCTGCAAGAAATATTAAGAATCTAGATATAAAATTTCAATTTAATGCCATAAATAACCTATTTGTTATGCAAATATTATTTGCTTGTATGTTTGTTTTTGATGTTAGAAATTGACCGAGCATATTAATGAGTTTGGAAGAACATATTTCAGAGTCAATGCAGCTGTATATACTTTTATTTGAGACGTTTTGGTAAATGCAGCTGGCATTGTCAACTTTGCAGTAGTTTACGGTAGTGATTCCTTAAATTTTTTCTCAAGGCGCGTCGCGCAACCCAAATTAAAATGCGGCTCACTTAGGCAACAATAAAATAAAATAAAATCAGCTTGCATCTCGCTTCAATTTTCATCGCGCTAGATGAAAATAGTTTACTGCGTGGCTCTAATTGTAAAAAAGTACGAGAAAGCTGTATTAACGTAGCCATTAAGCGTTTACAAGCCTTTTTTATAGAAAAATTTGGGGTTTCTCAAACCAACTCAAATTTCAAAGGAGTTCTTGTGTTTTTTCTCCATTTACTATTAACACAGCAAAAATCAGTCAATAATTTTTTACACAGTTGGAAAGAGTACAAAAAAATACAATCACTTTTATGTTTTTAGCTTTTTCCTAGTTTCATCAGTTTTGAGATACAGCCCTGTAAAGTCACACCAACGAAAACATTACAACGCAAGTAAAATTAATTCCGCACGGCAATGGCGAAAAATTCCGTAGCGCAAGAGTTAATGAAACGCAGCAAAGTTTAACAAGTGGACCATTTTTATGTAAAATCTTTCAGAAATCCCAAGAATAATCGGCATCCTTAGCTCAAAATTCTAATACATGTCTTATACTCTTATGACATAATTTTACCTATTGCAATAACTTCACTACAAGTGCTTCATTTGGGGTTATTTTGCACTTTCTTTAGTTGCGATTATGCCAGGACCTAGCAATATGCTTGCAACCCAAGATGTTTAGGTCATACAAATAAGGCAGACAGTTACAAAAAGCCGTTAGTAGTATGCAAAATTGCCAAAATATTAAAACGGCTTACTCTACTTCCGAAATTCTTGAACAATCACTTTGGCAGCTCTCTTTCGCCACAATATAATATTTATGCTACCACGCAAATGCTGAAATAAATGGACAAGTGTTTGAGAAACGATTGTTTGTTTAAATTGTGTGCTAATTCATTTCCTAAGTACAAGCTGAAAACAGGCAAGTAAGATTTTGTTAGGGCCTTCAAAACTTTGGATCAAATATACCGGCTATGCGCAACGCTCCCTAATGTTTTTTGCTTGATAACTGTTTGAAACACAGTAGGCTACTTATGATTATAAGGCAAACGAGAATTGGCTGTGTCAAAAAAATGAGCTTTTGATTAGTGTTCTCACAACAACGTTTTGGGTTAAACCGGCACAGCAGGTTTAACCAATATTACTGATGGGAGCCTTGCAATTGTGAAAACTGAACTATTGGTTCTTTATTTCGGGTTAATTTCCTCTTTCCCTGGCTACGTTTATGCCAAGACCAAGCAACATGCGCGCAGCCAGAGGCTTTAGGTAACACAAATATGCATTTACCTACAAAAAGTGGTAAGTAGTTGTGCTAATATTGAAGAGGTTATTCCGGAAATATATATCAATCACTTTGATGCCCCCTTCCTAACCCGCAACTTTAAAAGTACGCTTCTATGCACTTTATGAAATGAACGATGGCAGCGTTTTGGAATCTTTGGCTGTTTCAATTGAGAGCAAGTTCAGTTCTTAAGTACATTCATGCTGAAAACAGGGCAATAAAGACCCAGCCAGGTACTTTAGAACGTAAATATATATTTTTATCTTATTGGCTACGCCTTCGTTCCGTATAACTACAAAGCGTTAGCTGCTCTCAAGATCATGGTGGTTCTAATCAGCACCGCATTTAGAAACAATTGTTTTTTTGTTTTGAATAGGTGCAGTTGACCGAGCTTTAAGTAAACTCAATCATACTATCAACCAATCTTACAATATTAGCGAGCACTATGCTATTTGGTGGGAGAGGAAAGCAAAGTATTAAGGGAGATAAACTTTTTAAAAGTGAGAAACTTGCCAATTTTGGTCGGCAAACACGCATGAATACTTTTTATGAAGGTCGACGTTTTGAAAGTAAAAATTTTATCCATACACGTGCCAAACATACATGATTACTTAGAGATCAACTTTTTAAACATCCCTCTAATTACTCAAGGCATAAATAAGATTTGACAAGATTGATCACCTCCTCGGGGTAGGTGTCATAAAAAGTTTGTGACATCACCATGACGTCACAATGGAGCGATATTTTTAAATTTACATCTCTCGATGAAAGAAAACGTTTTTTTGCTTAGAACTGGAGTCCGATTCACCCAAATTTCAACAGTTTTATTTTTCTTTCTTGTTTAAGATGGCGTCATAATTGAAGATAATTGTAAAAGTTGTTTTTGTCATTTTCTCAAATACATTAATCATACAAACGCCGTTAAAAAAATTTATTACGAGATAGAACTTGAATCGAACCTCAGATCCTAGACTTACATCGTGCTCCATTTCATGCGTGATCAAACGTCGGAATTCACGCTTTGTTGGTGCTACCTCGAAATTCAAATTTCCTATCAAAGTCGTATGAAACGCTGACAATTTGTGATTTGAGTTTGTACTGATGGTGCAACGTGTAATCGAGAAATGAGAGCTTGGTATTGGTAGAAACAATGCTTAGTTTATACAGAGTACAATATCTATCTGTGCAGTAAATTTCAATAAGTGTCATACTAATGTCGAATTAACTCTTAATCTTTTGTTGATTTATTTAAATCGAATTTGCAATGATCAAAAGTGATATAATTGAAAACACACCGGCGCGATGGTGTAGTGGTTAGAGCGTCCGCTTCGCAGTTGGTAGACCTGGGGCTCATTTCCCAAGTCGAGTCATACCAAAATACTTTTAAAAAATGTTATTCACAGCATCCCTGCTTGGCGCTCGGCATTATAAGGGATAGTGTGGAGAACAAGCCGGCAAGCTTTCTTGTTGTGTCCTTGGGCAAGGCACTTAATGGGATGCCTTCATCTTTATGTGGCAAACAGATGGTGGGGCCAAGCAGTCTATCCGTCGTGGTGGCTTAGCCTGACGACAAACATGCAAACCGAGCATGAGCTCATACGCGTGAATATATGAATGAATTGAAAACAGCTCCCACAAATTGCCAGTGAGTTTCTAAATTGTATAAAGTTTATTGCTACTACGTTTTGCAACAGTTCCAGTTCTAGTACAGTATTGATCATACGATTGTTCTAAGAAATAGTTGCAAATGACCTAAATGTGTTGATTAGTAATTTGCTCTGGAGATAGTCTTTAATTTTTCATGTATTAAGAACGTCGATTTGTTGTTGTTTATGTTTGTTACAAAACGTCGATTCAACACACTATTTGCCAAGATATTGCTTGCGTGGAATATTATCAGTATTTGAAGAAACTGTTGATTTCTATTACCGCAGTCTAAATTTCCTCTAAATCCGTGTAGTTGCTAGCCAATTCAAATAGCGGTTGCAGTTATTTTTTTCTGTTTTTTTGTTAGGAACATGACGAGCTACGTTTGCAGTTGTTTGAGTTGAATTGGTCGGCAGATTCGGATTTAAAAATTTTAAAACAAATTTATTTGCAAAAGCTTGAAGTCAAAGCAATCCATGGCAGTGGTTTATCGCTACAGAATAACTGAAGGTGGTAAAAGGGTAACGTAAGCCATAAATATTTATACTGTTAGCCTATATACTCAGTTTGTGAGTCCCTTGCGAAAATGTTGGTACTAAAGAAATGCCAAAAAATCAGGTTACAGTAGGTTAAGATAGCCAACTCAATTATTTCATATTGATGTAAAACTTTCTCGTAGTAAGATCTCAAAAGTTTCTGTTAAAATTTGGCTCTCTCAAAAGTTATTTTTGCTTAGCATTTGGTTGTATCATAAACCTTGCTTTAAAACCTTACCACTCCCCACTTACTTCAAATATTGTTGTTGGACTAAAACCGACACATTGATTCAGTCTCCTGGACTGTCGTCATCGTGATCATCGTCACGTCATTGTCACCTGCCCAGCAGATTCGCGGTGACCATGCATGACCGCGTAGTTATTATGTCCTAAAGAAGCGATAATGTTCTCTGCTTGACTGATGAAGAGAGACTGCGTAATCACAAAAATACCACTTATCTACGCAAAACGTGGAAAAGAAAAGTTGTTAAAACCAAAAAACCTTAACCTATTTTATGCTTATTATCACTTTTGTTGTTTTGAAAGTAGTGTTGAGTTAAGAACAAGCTGGGCAGAGTGTGCATTTGCTCTAACAGTTTTTGTGAATTGACGTATGTAATATGCTTAATTCCCATAAATAAGATGCTGTGTTGCGTTTGAAGCTTTTTATCAGCAATGACTCTTTATTGACGCTCGACCATTTTTTAATTTGAATTGCTTTATTTTGAGCGGTTTGTACGTGATTTTCAGCATTATCCCTATAGCTAGCTCCAAGCAGAAGACCTGCGAATGTCAGTTTTCAAGTCTTTGGAATCTAAGACTTACCTTGTGCAAAGCAGACAATCTAATCATTACACCATCTTGCTGGTAAAAAAATGATTGGGTTAGTGCAGTGAAAATTGGTGTTGCACAGCTGTGACATTGCGAAAAAGCAGTTATTGCATTTCTGGTTGACTGTAGCCAGTCGACATTACGTGTACTGGACTTTAATTTACTGGCAAGTAAATGACAGCTCTTTACTCAAGTTGCTTTATTCAAATAAAGAACTAAAAATTTAAGTGATACAGACTTTTTTGTTCAACAGCATCCTATGTAGTATTATGCTAGTACAAATGTCATCTTTAAAAATTGTCGCTGTTTTTGTTCTGTGTTGCTCTCTTGGTGCAAATGCCCAACTGCAGTGTATACAGGGACAATCAATCGCAGGGCAATCAGTACCAGGGCTTTCAGGTCTGACTAGCGCGCCGTGTCCGGGTGATGGATCTAAATGTCAGCGGTTTGACATTGAATATGAAATAATCCAAGGTATCCTTTTGATAAATATTTAAAGTGTAAGGGTAATAGCATTTCTTATCAGTAAATTTATTGTTTGTTCGTTTCCTAGTGACTTTCTGAAAAAGTATCTGCATTCAATACAGCCTTAATTAGTTTTTCTATTAAACTGAAAAGCCTTTTTCTCTTCAAGCAACTTGCTGTTGTTAAATCACGTTGCCACAAACTTTTTTTCTCTCGGTGCTTGAATCAGAGAAGGCATATTTGACTTTTCTTTTCCCTTACACGTTGTTTGTACGAACACCAGAAAGCTTTCTACAAATATTATTTTAGACTAGGTTAGTATATCACTGTAATTTGCCAAAGAAAACCATCGTTATTACCGAAAACAGTTAACATTTTAAGATGTAGGGCTAAAGACTAAGTTCAAGTAACAAAATAATTTGTTTTAAGGGAAAATACTTTCTTTAGCAACAAGTTCTATCTATCTCGGAGTCTGTGTGAAGCACACATTGTCTGACAAAAGACATAATTCAACCCAGTAGATATTATCAAGTGTAGAAATGCAATTATCAGGAACCTTTTTGGCAAGGGTGCACCGTCTAAGTCCGAGAGATAATCTGCAAAAAATATTATGATCAAATATTGCTGAGATCAGAAGCCGGCCATCGGCTACGCGTGGCTTGGAAAAATACACACTAGCAAGGTCTTTAGCTTTGTTTTCAAAAAAAGAGAAATATAATGAAGTTGATTTCCAAAAAACGATCTCCACCAATGTTTCGAGCTCAAAACGAGAAAATTATTAGTCTTACTTCAAATGTTTATTTCCACAAAAAAATCTACATCTTTGGTTTGAACAGAAATTTGGCAACTATGTCGGCAGGCGGCCCGTAGAAACAACTTTAGATTTTTGGCTCTTTTACTGTTTTGAGTTGTGCACACTTGTTTTTAAACACTAAATAATTAGCAAATATGAAAGTCGTTAGCTCTTAGTGTATTGCTCTTTGCTCTTAGAACTGTGTGATACAGCAGATCTATTGCTGATATTAGTAACGAATTTAAGGAAAAGAATAAATAGGGAAAAGCCTTGGCTTTATGATAGATGCAAAATATTCATCAACATTTAAAATTCAATTGATTCCCAAGAAATCAAGGTCTTTTACTTGAGAAAGGGCAAAATCAACTTTCAACTCACATACTGCCGTCTCAAATGCATAAAAAATTTTTATTTGATAATAACAATAATGATCTGAGTTTATGTCCAAGAACTCTCGAAAAAAAATTTTGAGATACACCGCTGCCTGTAAAAAACAGATTTTCTTTTGAAAAAAAAGACAAACATGCCGCTTCTTGCATTTTTGCAGACGATGTACGGTGCTATAAAGCTATCAGCAGTGATAAACGCAATTTTACCTCTAAATCCAAATCTGAAAACTCTCTGTTTTTCTTAAGTTTGATGAGTGAAATAAGTTTTTATAATTGCATTTTGACATCTTTGACAAAACATAGCAACCAACAAAATACTTCACTGTAGCAGGTTGATTGTCTTCCAGATAGCAAGCACTCAACAATTCTCTGTGAAATATATAAGATCCATAATACAACGAAGACCGCTGTCATGTCTGTTCAAATCACATAAGCTGATGGGTTGCTAAATAAATTCCATTTTTCGAAACCTGAATTGAGAATGTAGTCGTATTAGCTCAACAATGTTCTAGCAGATGGTGACATCATTTAAGAACACACTCAGCCACTTCCAGTGTTTTTTTGGATGTGAAAGAATACGGATTGCAGCAAAATGATTATAATTAAAACATGCCGAATATTCAAGAATGTTACATAGATGATGAATCTTAGACAACCGACTTTTGCAAGGTAAGAATTTGCAATTTAACATATGCACCACATTGAGTAGAAATGCAAAAAATTTGCGCTACAAGCAAATGAATTTTGACAAAACCGTCTTTGAATATGGGAAAGAATTTTGTTATTAAATCGATGAAGATGTAACAGATATTTGAGTATATGTTATCTGCCTGCAAAATAAGGCAAATAAAGGATCATTGCCACTGTCCTGCTATTTGAAAAGATAAAAATCATCATTTTCATTTTACGGCCTGACCCTCATCCCGAGTTAACAAGATTGACTGAACTTTATTCATAGCGTCGTTCAGTATCAAATTTATTTTCTTTATGTGATTCTTTATCATATTCTTCCACGTTTATTTTGTTTGTCCTCTTCTCACATTTATCGCCTTTGTTTTGCAATTTTTTTTACAAACTCGTGTAAGGGTAATAGCATTTCTTATCAGTAAATTTATTGTTTGTTCGTTTCCTAGTGACTTTCTGAAAAAGTATCTGCATTCAATACAGCCTTAATTAGTTTTTCTATTAAACTGAAAAGCCTTTTTCTCTTCAAGCAACTTGCTGTTGTTAAATCACGTTGCCACAAACTTTTTTTCTCTCGGTGCTTGAATCAGAGAAGGCATATTTGACTTTTCTTTTCCCTTACACGTTGTTTGTACGAACACCAGAAAGCTTTCTACAAATATTATTTTAGACTAGGTTAGTATATCACTGTAATTTGCCAAAGAAAACCATCGTTATTACCGAAAACAGTTAACATTTTAAGATGTAGGGCTAAAGACTAAGTTCAAGTAACAAAATAATTTGTTTTAAGGGAAAATACTTTCTTTAGCAACAAGTTCTATCTATCTCGGAGTCTGTGTGAAGCACACATTGTCTGACAAAAGACATAATTCAACCCAGTAGATATTATCAAGTGTAGAAATGCAATTATCAGGAACCTTTTTGGCAAGGGTGCACCGTCTAAGTCCGAGAGATAATCTGCAAAAAATATTATGATCAAATATTGCTGAGATCAGAAGCCGGCCATCGGCTACGCGTGGCTTGGAAAAATACACACTAGCAAGGTCTTTAGCTTTGTTTTCAAAAAAAGAGAAATATAATGAAGTTGATTTCCAAAAAACGATCTCCACCAATGTTTCGAGCTCAAAACGAGAAAATTATTAGTCTTACTTCAAATGTTTATTTCCACAAAAAAATCTACATCTTTGGTTTGAACAGAAATTTGGCAACTATGTCGGCAGGCGGCCCGTAGAAACAACTTTAGATTTTTGGCTCTTTTACTGTTTTGAGTTGTGCACACTTGTTTTTAAACACTAAATAATTAGCAAATATGAAAGTCGTTAGCTCTTAGTGTATTGCTCTTTGCTCTTAGAACTGTGTGATACAGCAGATCTATTGCTGATATTAGTAACGAATTTAAGGAAAAGAATAAATAGGGAAAAGCCTTGGCTTTATGATAGATGCAAAATATTCATCAACATTTAAAATTCAATTGATTCCCAAGAAATCAAGGTCTTTTACTTGAGAAAGGGCAAAATCAACTTTCAACTCACATACTGCCGTCTCAAATGCATAAAAAATTTTTATTTGATAATAACAATAATGATCTGAGTTTATGTCCAAGAACTCTCGAAAAAAAATTTTGAGATACACCGCTGCCTGTAAAAAACAGATTTTCTTTTGAAAAAAAAGACAAACATGCCGCTTCTTGCATTTTTGCAGACGATGTACGGTGCTATAAAGCTATCAGCAGTGATAAACGCAATTTTACCTCTAAATCCAAATCTGAAAACTCTCTGTTTTTCTTAAGTTTGATGAGTGAAATAAGTTTTTATAATTGCATTTTGACATCTTTGACAAAACATAGCAACCAACAAAATACTTCACTGTAGCAGGTTGATTGTCTTCCAGATAGCAAGCACTCAACAATTCTCTGTGAAATATATAAGATCCATAATACAACGAAGACCGCTGTCATGTCTGTTCAAATCACATAAGCTGATGGGTTGCTAAATAAATTCCATTTTTCGAAACCTGAATTGAGAATGTAGTCGTATTAGCTCAACAATGTTCTAGCAGATGGTGACATCATTTAAGAACACACTCAGCCACTTCCAGTGTTTTTTTGGATGTGAAAGAATACGGATTGCAGCAAAATGATTATAATTAAAACATGCCGAATATTCAAGAATGTTACATAGATGATGAATCTTAGACAACCGACTTTTGCAAGGTAAGAATTTGCAATTTAACATATGCACCACATTGAGTAGAAATGCAAAAAATTTGCGCTACAAGCAAATGAATTTTGACAAAACCGTCTTTGAATATGGGAAAGAATTTTGTTATTAAATCGATGAAGATGTAACAGATATTTGAGTATATGTTATCTGCCTGCAAAATAAGGCAAATAAAGGATCATTGCCACTGTCCTGCTATTTGAAAAGATAAAAATCATCATTTTCATTTTACGGCCTGACCCTCATCCCGAGTTAACAAGATTGACTGAACTTTATTCATAGCGTCGTTCAGTATCAAATTTATTTTCTTTATGTGATTCTTTATCATATTCTTCCACGTTTATTTTGTTTGTCCTCTTCTCACATTTATCGCCTTTGTTTTGCAATTTTTTTTACAAACTCTTTACATTCAACTTCTGAAGATGCCCCAATCATTTCGTACTGTGTACTCCAAAATGTTTATCAATATCTTCAATCTCTTCTAATTCTCTTAAGACACATTTAGAAATTTTGTCTAGAAGTGTATAGCCCTGTGTTATTGGAACCATTCCCATTTTGATCGCTTACGTTTGCTTGATATTCGCCATCATCATTGCTCAACGTACAGTCCTATAGCAAATTACGCTATTCACACATGCTTTTGTATAATTTATCTTTTAGCCTGCGTAAGAACATTCTACCACAAAGTGCACCCAAAAGTTCTTTAAACTTTTTTCCTCCCGCCCGTGTTCTTGACGCCACAGTCTTGGAAGAGCTGCTATATTTCTCAAGCACTTCTAGGAAACTAAATTATTTGACAATCTTGATCTCATTATGTTTCAATATCTTTTTTATCATTGATACCACCTCAACATCTGCTATACTGGCAATTGATTCCAGTCATCGATGTTCCTTTAATATTTGAACACCTTTTAGCTATACAATATTTGCATATTTGACGGTAGATAAAGGTGGTAATCATTCTCTTATCACATATGACACATGGGTTAATAGAAGCATTGGCAATTGCTCCAGTTTTCATAGATGAGAGTGAGGATTTGTAATAATTAAGCAGTCAAACACAAACAATAGGAAGCACCAGACCGGTTTCGCCATCGTTGGGGCTCTTCAGTGGCGCGTATCCGACCAGCAGGGAACCGAACCATCGAGATGTAGACCTTCATCTGTGGTTAGTACCACTCGACCACCTGACTGGACGCCGCTGCTGATGTTATAGCTGCTATTTGTAAGTGAGTGACCGGATTTCCTGGTTTTGCCACTTGTGGAGTGCATAGAATCCACTAAGGTCGTGAGGTGCTGCTGTGGAGTTACAGCATAGTGGATTCTATGCACTCCACAAGTGGCAAAACCAGGAAATCCGGTCACTCACTTACAAATAGCAGCTATAACATCAGCAGCGGCGTCCAGTCAGGTGGTCGAGTGGTACTAACCACAGATGAAGGTCTACATCTCGATGGTTCGGTTCCCTGCTGGTCGGATACGCGCCACTGAAGAGCCCCAACGATGGCGAAACCGGTCTGGTGCTTCCTATTGTTTGTGTTTGACTGCTTAATAATTGCTCCAGTTTTATTAACATTTAATTTTAGCTACTTGCTTTTTAATGCGTTTTCCATTGAACATGCTTCTCTTCAACTTCTTTCCGATTATCTCCAAAAAACTTAAATAGGAAACATATCAAAATTCTTGTATTTCTTTTACCAAATTATCAGTTTGAGGTAGCATTCACAACAATTGCAAAAATCAGTGGTCTTGATGTAGATTTATTGGGCCTTGAGGTTAGGCCTACCACTTAATTGAAACTATTCTGACATTTTAACTTTTAGTTTTCCTGATATTTCAGCTTCGTTGCATATCTCCATCTTAGCTATCCTTTCTAGTTCTATTTCTTGTCTTTTTCTTTGTGCTCACTTAAACATTTTTCTGTAAACACGATAAAAAACTTTTACTAAGTTAGTGGTTCTCAACTTTTTTTACTTCGCAACACCTCGGGAATCTACGCTTCGTTGAGTACCAACACACTATCGAATTACTTAACTTACTTAAAATAATATTGCACACTAACTTGGCAAAATTTAATGCGAGGGATCCAATTGCATCTTTTTTTCAAGGTGATCTATGCTGGGTCCAACCGCGCTTACAGGGCATCGAAAATCATGTGACGAAGCGAGCGTTAAGATAACCTCTACTCTTGGCGTTGATGCATATCTAGTTAGAAAAATCCTGATTATACACTGTATTTTCGTGTACTAGGGAAGTGAATTAACTTTGAATCTTTTCCAAAATATATGTATTGGTTCCAATGAGCCACTGGACAACATGGTGATTTGAGCATATCGCTCAGTCAGCAATTTGATGCTTAAGTTACTATTACCATAGCCTTTGTATTTCCAGTGACTTCCATTGAGTAAATGGTAGCAAGTTAGCATCGTTGCACTCTTGATAAATAGATTGTATCAAGAGGTGGAAAGCCAAGATATCTTTAGAGCTGATGTGAGAGTAGCTTTTATGTTTTCTGTAATGCAAAGGCAGGCAAGTCCTTGCAGGTGACTAATCTGATCTTTATTTTGCTTTTATCACCAGGCATCTTCTAGCTTCTCTATATAGCTCTTCTGGTATAATTAACCCGTATTATCCTAAGGCCTTTAAAAATCAAGAAATTATCCCGAAATTTTGTGTGGCAGCTGATTCTTGCGCTATTTGACGATTTTGTAAGCTTCATCTTGTTTGCAAAATGGGAAGACCCATTTTAGGGGGTCTATTTTTGTAGTCAGTGGGATAATCTAGCATAAAATTTTGCTCAAATTGATATTTTTCAGTGTTGGACTCTAGCACAGGTTTTGCATTACTGCTGCCCAAAACGAAATGCTTATGTATAAAATATTGTGCATTTAGCATCTGGACAGATGTAGAATGGTTAATTTTGTCCGACAGTGATCGTCAATTCCCCATATTCAGGGAATTAGCCAAACTTAGCCTATTGTTACTATTTCATCCCGATGGTTTACCAGAAGGAAATGATAAGTTCAAACGTCCTGTGTGCTTGGTTGGTGCTTTCTTTCCCATAACTCAATTATGAAAGGTTGTCTTTTAAGTTCCGTTATTTTCCCTTTTTGTTTTGTTGTGTTTGCTAGCGGTCGCTTTGTCGGAGCCGATTAGTTACGTCATACATATGCTGTTTATTCATTTACATATCTAGTTTTTAACGTGAGCATTTTTAAAAATTGTTTTTCGGCAATAACTATGTATAAAGCGTTTGCTCTTTGCGTGCATTGAGCCTTTCTTAGAGAAGAGCTTTGGAAAACTGCTGACAGATGTAAAGCTACTTATTTGTACTGTGCGAATGGCACATTTTAACATTTAATTTTGCTTCCTGTCTACTTCTCTTCAATAAATCCTTTCTGAGCGTGTTATAGTTGCAAATAAACAAATAAGAGAATAGAAGCAGGAGAACATTCTTATTTCTCATGAAGCAGTTAAAAAAACGTATTTACGTGCAAGTTTTACAACATTTTGCACAAGAATTACGACAGTTTTTTTTACAAATCGGTTTTGAGCTTGTAATCTATCTTTCAATTTTAATAAAAGTCATTGCAATTTCATTTTGTGTATCCTTTGCGGTCAATTCAAATCAATTTCCGCTGTGTTTGATGAAAAACTTATCGATTTGCGTTTGTGCAAAAGTAGTCTACTTGTATCATTACTGTCACTCGCTCACTGCCAAAGCCGTAAATTTTGATTTATTTGTTAAAACAATGGTAAACAATCAATTCAATTGGTAAAAAGTCATTCTCTAAAGGTCAAAATTAGCCTAATTATGCTGATTCCTAATCTAGTCGTTACAAATAAAATCGTAACACTTTGTAATGCAAGGATTAGGGGAACTAACAGCATTTCATACAGATGTAGTTTGTCTGATTGTGTTAACAGCTACTCTTAATCTTCACTAACCTAGGTGCAACACTTTGCATTGTAAGGGGGAGGGGCACTAAAAACATTTCTGTCTTAAAACAAAGTTTGAAATATGTTTATTTTTTTTGGGGAATCAAGAATTTTAGATTTCTTTTTCCTGCTTCTCAGAATAATCGTTAACGGTAATATAATATACAAAGAGCAATTCCGTCTGTCTGTTTGTTTGTCTGTCAATCTGTGTGTTTGTCAGGTTAGAGCGTCCACTTCGCAGTCGGTAGACTTGGGGTTCATTTCCCTTGTCGAGTCATACCAAAAGACTTTAAAAAATGGTTTTCACAGCTTCCGTGCTTGGCGCTCAGCACATAAGGGATAGTGTGGAGAACAAGCCGGCAAGCTTGCTTGTTGTGTCCTTGGGCAAGACACTTAACGGGATGCCTCCGTCTTTATGTGGCAGACAGATGGTGGGGCCAAGCAGTCTACCCGTCGCGGTGGCCCAGTCTGACGAAAGACATGCAAACCGAGCATGAGCTCATACGCGTGAATGAAAAGTCTGTATGTCTGTTTTAACTCCTTTGAAACTGCTACAGGTACAAGCATCAAACTTGACACGATTGATCACCACCCCGTGGTGAGTGTCATATGGGTATTCGTTACGTCACGATGACGTCATAACCAAAAATAATTTTTTTAGGATTTGCATTACTTGACAGAGAACAACCGCTTTTTGCTCAATCGAAAATAGCTTTCGACTTACCACTTTTCAAAAGCTTGCATTTGTTTGGGGTCTAAAATGACGTCACAATCAACGCTTTATTGAACAATTTGTTTTTTGTTTTTTTTTCAAAAAGAACTCATCGCAGAAACGCGATTAAACGTCCTTTTAGGAGATATTAATAAGGTTCTTTTGATAAAAACAACTTTACTACAATTAATGTTTATTTGATTATGCCACGAGCGATTATTTATTTAAGCCAGGTATGCACAACTTTTTCACTGCTGCCGGCTGCAAAATATTCTATAAATGCGCTAACGGCCACCACTAGTAAAAGTCATTTTTTACGAATTTACCCTTTAAGCCTTACAATTTAACTGCCGTAAATACTGTCTTTATTACTCATGCTAAACATTAGAAAAAGTCAAATTATCAAGTTTGGAGAATTTACTCAATCATAAATCACAAAATTGTACTTAATGACTTCCTTGATCTTGCACCTCCTCAGATAAACTTGCGAAGTTAGGTGGCTCGCTGGATATCATGAGTCGTAGTCCACATTCCAGATTGCTGTCGGACAATCGGGTTCGGTACTTGTTCTTCAAATATTTCGCTCTTGAAAATTCTGCTTCGCACACGTAAATGCTTCCAAAAAGAACAAGAGTTTTTCTGGCCAATTCTTGTAGATTCAGATATTTAACAGCTCCTCTCCACGTATCTAGCAGAATTTCTTGGTCTTCAAATTTTTTGATAAACTATTCGCCATTCTTCAACTCGACGAGTTCCATTTGCAGATTCGGTGGTGCAGTTTCGGTTTTGGCCAGATGTGGATAAGCAACTAGTCCTGTTGTGTCGGAAATCCTCTCAAAGTCTTGGAAACAATAAGAAAAATCCTGCAAAACACAAAATTTCAGTGCCTGCACTTCACAAAATTGCAATTTCTAGAAAAACTAAATCCTTTGGTACATTTTGTCTATTCTTTTTTGATAGCATGGTTGTTTGGCATTATCAATCAAAATATTTAAAAGACTCCAAGTCTACAAATTTTAATATGCAGCCTACTCCAAGCAAAACACTTGGTAATCACCCAAGAATAAGACGATGGGGTAAAAATGATCCTTTCTTATCGTTTGCAACAACATGTAGGGGTCGAGCTACATATGATCTGAATGTTGAAGCAATTTCCTTTCAAAGTGAGGCTGTCGCAGCAGTCAGCTGATTCGATGTTCTTAATCTTGACATTATTAATGGGGGCTTTCACTACTGCTATAACTGAACTGTGAGTGCTGTATTTTGGGTTAGATTGCTCTTTGCATAGCGGCGTTTATGCCAGGGCCAATGAACATGCACACAGTCAGAAACGTTAGTTAATATCAATTCGCCTACAATGACGAAGAAGTGGTAAGTAGCAATCCTAGTAATAATGGCTCAAAGCGTATTGTGAGGTTATAATGTTAAAAGACATCACAATGCTTGCCACTATTTAGTGGAAACAGCAGCAGGTAGCAAAAATATCACTATCATTTTGATAGCAAACACAAATGGTAAAGCCCATTACTGATATTTATGATTGCAAGGATAAGCCTATCGATACAAAACACCAATCTTCATTTAAAAGTAGGGAGGTCTGGATTAGGGGGAAAGTTAAATGTAATAAAATTCCAAATTGAAGAAAAGATCAAAATTAAACAATAATAGCATCAATCTGTAATACTGGATCAAAATGAAATGTTTTTGTTTGAAAAGAGCTTTATAGGCGTCTATTGCAATAGGTTGTATGACTTAAAGGAAAGGCAGGACCCCTTTTCATGCTATGGCCGAATTAAAGCAAAACAGCCTAGGAAAAGATTTTAATGCCACCAATATTAATACGAAAGCAGGCCCACCGAATCGTCGAACATGCCTGCCACCAAACAGCTCATTTTTTATGAGTTAAAACGACCACCATTTGGGCGACGCCATTAATTTTGACTATGTTTTATCTCCACCCTCACCCTTACTCTTTAAAAATTACGAATGGTGGTTTGTGTCATCGTTCTTTTTTTTTTAATACTTCCAGTCTTCATTGAAAAACCAACTCGATCATCATTGCAAGTACAGGAGCTATGGCTTATATTTACTGAAACATTTTGTTGTGGCTCTTACAAACGTTTGTACGGTGAAGCTGGCGCAGCTGCATTAATTGATACGTTTTTAATCGTCGCTGGTGATGGCACGCCCTGCCGGGGTAAAATTGCACCAAAGTTAGGAGAAACTGTTTCTATTTTGCTTGATAATAGCTTTATAGAGCTACTGGTATCAAATCTGAAAATTTGGGAAAAGCAAGAACTTATTTAACTTCTATGAGCATACTTTAGCAAGGAAAAACGAATATCAATCTTAATGCGTAGCCAGCAGGGACTTAAGAGAGTTTGAGGCGAAATCAACAACGTCACTGTGTTAAATTGCACCACACATGGAACATATTATTGGTATTTTGTTTTATTATAGCTTTATAGAGCTACCGGGGTCAAACCAAACATTTGAGGAAAAGCAAGGACTCTTTTCACTCCCCAAGCATGTCAAGCATGGAGAAAAAAACATGCTACATATTTTTCCTAGCCAGCGAGAACTTGAGAAAGTTTAAGGTGAAATAAAAAAAAACGTCACTGTGTTAAATCGCACCACTCGAAAGAAAGTTTTGCTATTTTGTTTTAGAATAGCTTAACATCAGAAATGTAATCCCTACTTCCAAACTATGGGAAACGCAACTTCCAAACAAAATGCAATGTTTGCAAACAAACATAGCCTAGGTTTATGTCAGCAATGAACAGAGCACAAAGATTTAAAGCATAGCCAGGATCTTGAAATGATACATTCTATTAGGAAAAGGAGCATACAAAATCGTAAACACCTTATGTGCAGAACGCACATAAACGTTTGGTAACTCTTCATACAAGAACTTGATATGAAAAGCCGGCTTGGCCGGATGAACCGACATCCTCAATCCCAACGTTACTGACTGAGACTCTGCAGATGACGCCGTCGTATGTATACTCTAAAACAAATGTGTTTTTCTTATGGTGATACGCTGCATGTTAAGGTATTTTATAAAAGCATAACCATTAGAATTTGTAAAACTGAACTTACAGTGAACATTTGTTTGAAAATAACTCGGCCTGATGCGCCCCTACTAAAATTAGGTGAATAATTTTGCGGAAGCCATTGCCGCTTTTGTTGCTCTGCCGGAAACAAGACAAACAGTGCCGCCAAAAGAACTTAATACCACAAATATAAATTGGAAAGGGGCAGCACCACATTGCAAAATAAGCTTACCATTAAATAGTTTATTTCTATAATTGTAAAAGCAACCACCATTTTGCCGCTACAATCAGTTTTGATTGTGTTTCAGTTCTTTCTCCTGTTTCAGTATCAGTGTTAACAGTAATTTGTGGCAAGATTATTTGTTAGCATTGCCAGCAATGATTAAGAGAATAAGTTAATCACAATTTCGTGTACAAGAATTGTGAAAGTGCATCAAACTCACTAACTTTTCGCTACTGTTCACTCAAGAGTCCAATAGGTCAAGCTGGCGCAGCTGGTTGAACTGAAATACTAAACCCTGATATTACTGATGAAGGGCTCCTGCCGGGCGACGCCGGCAAAGCTTGTTAGTAGAGCATAAACATTTTTTTTTGCTGGTGTGCTTCCTGGTAAATTGTATATATCTAAATTACAAAGAATTGTAATAAAGTCCCAAGTTTAAGAAAAAAATTCAAATAAAAAAGCACAACAGAAACAATTTGTAAAACTGAATTTAGAGAGAATATTTTGTTTGAAAACAGCTCGGCCCGATATGCTCCTTCTAAAATGTGGTGAATGACTATGAGCGAAGGCACAGCCAATTTTGTCGTTATGCCAGAAACAAGCAAATTGCGCAGTAAAAGAACTTAATACTACAAATATAAATACAAAATGGCCTGCACCAAATCGAAAAATAGGCTTAGTACTAAATAGTTTATTTCTGTAATTTGTAAAAACAACCATCACATCGCCGCCACCATCATTTTTGACTATATTTCCACCCCCTCCCACCCCCCTCCCGGTTACACTTTTTAAAAGTATAAAAGATAGTGTGTGAAAACATTCCTATTTTGTGAACATCATCAGTTTTAATAAAAATAATCACTATTTTGTGTACAGGTGTTATGGAAATACATAAAAAACAAAAATTTTTTGTTTCTTTTCACACAAGACTCCGATGGGCAAAGACGGCTTGACCGGCTGAACCGAAATACTTAACCGCGGCGTAACTGATGAGAGCCCTACGGGCGACGCCGGCAGAGTCGGCTAGTTAAAGATAAATCGTTTTCTGTCCCACACAGCGTCATTTAATACAATAAAGATGTACATGCAAAAAGTTTACCAAGACTTTAAGAGAAGAAGTCGGTAAGTTTCAATATCAGAACGCTTACTTGCGCAGAGACTTACGCTGTCAAAAATCAAAAACTGTCAAAATAATCGCTCCGGAAGTTCTGGGATTAAATATCTTGCCAAAGGAGCACCTGGTAATGACCAAGCTTAAATGGAAGTAGTTCAAGAAAAAAGTTTGGGAAACGCTGATACAGCACAAGATAATTGAAGAATTTGGTAACCATTTCTATGGGGAGAATTTTTGTTTATAATGATTTAAAACTACAAAATCTGCAATAAAAATTCTGCATAACCCGAATCTTCACAACGCTGATCTGTTTTCATAACTTATTATCATGTCTTGCTAAAGCAAACCGCTTATTTCTGCATTAGCAATGTAACTACTTACTTTTTTGATAATGGAAGATTTGTATTACCTTTCCAAAATATTTCGAACCCCATTTTTTTCATGTCTTTTTTACATTTAAAAGCCTGGATCAATTGCAACGTGATCGGAAATTTAGCTCCATGTCAGTTGTACTTTACGATAAATTCCACACATTTGTTTGCTTAAGAGCAAAGATCAAAAGTAGAATGATGTAAGTCTTGCAATTGGTAGTTGTGCTGTGGATATGGCACAATGTCTTAGGTGGCTACTTTATGTTGGGTTTTAATGTAGAGTACAAGAGCAGAAAAACCAATTTCGCAATGGTACGATGATGAAAATTAGACAAGTAGTCGTAATGCTGCCTTGCATACTTAGTTCGGAGCGCAAGGTGACACACCAAAACTGAGAAAAGCGTATAATGCAAAACACCATGAAAACTTAAAGGTTGATAACCCCTTCCTGTTTATTTTCTTGAAGTCTAAGTTTAAATGCTGTGTAATGAGATAATAATAAGTTAAACAAACAATGTAGTAGTTTGACAACGTGTTGAAAATAGTGATACGAATGGGCTGAATATATCAAAGTGAAATCAAAAATTACAAAATCTTTCCACGATTGAACAAAAATGGAATGCAAGTTTGAATTCATTGTCCTCAAATTCTTTTTGTTGTTTTGAAAAGAGAAATAGTATCAACCCAACAAAAATCCTATCCTTCAGTCTTATCACTTGTCCACCGACAAAACGCATTTTTCAACACTTCATGAAAAAATCTTTTCTGCAAATCGTCTACGAAGTGTCAGATTGATCAGGTTTAGAATGAACCGATCATTATTTTTGTTTCCCACAACATTGTATGCTGCATCCCCACCCGCTACTTTGCTTGCTATATGGCGACGGCACTAATGCAAGACATTAAGCTATTGGGCGTAAAAATTTTACCAAGTAGACAAAATTGCTCCTAAACAATTACCAACATCCTACAGTACAGTACAACAACCTATTAACACTCGTCAATAAACCGCGTCCGATTTTGTCCTTATCGGATATTATTGGGCGTGTGTAAAAGACACACAATTACAAAAATGCTAAGTCTAAAACACAACAATGTTGCCATTGCGTGTAAAATAATGATTCAATACAAAGCAGTAGAATACAGCAATACCTATATCAAGGGGGTCTCATTTAAACATACACACACAAACACACACACACAATATGGACACAAAATCACATTGGTAAGCCCTAATAGGGGTGTGGGATCATAATTCAGACTTGATCAATTTACAATGTATACTATAGATAGTGCTAGTTGTTTACTAGCAAGTTTCAGCCAGCACCACACTAAGATAAGTAGAAAAATTGCTTTGATTGGAGATCGTCTGAAATTTGCTTGTAAGTAACCAGCGCTATCTATACTTTGCAAACTGATAAAGTCTTGATAGTAATCCCACATCCATATTAGAACTCGCAAGTGAGACTGTGGAAGAAGCGGATCAGCACCAACAAAAACCAACAAGAAACTGCCAAGTCAAGGAACATTGTAAAAAACCGCTCTGTTGGGAGATGACACAAATGCAGAAAATCTCTATGTGGAAAATGTACTGCAAGCACAGAGCGCGTGTGCACAAGCTGTAGGCCTAGTTGATGACAAAGAACTCTGATATTGCGTTTTCTTGTTACAGGCCAAAATTGCATTTTTTCACATGCATTTGTTGTATCAGTGATAATTGCTATTTAGCTTTGGTATGTTTTTGTGTTTCGTTATACAAGTAGGTAAAAAAAAGAAACAAAACTTTATTAAAATTATCTTGTGGACTTCAAACTTCTAGGGTGTCAAATTGACACCCGCGGTCGTTCTCGGTAAGACGAAATTCTGTATTTCTAGTGTTCAAATCCAATGTGACATTAATGTTTCTTTAAATCTACGAACATCTCCATGTAACTGTTTGTTACAGAGGCTGTGTTTTGCAAATGATGGACCGATACAATTCTTCGTAGTTTTTTGTGATGCTGAACACGGAGCGTTTACTATACACCATGCTTTATTCATTTTGCGAATTAAGAGCTTTGCTTGTTTTGGCTCCGTAATAAATACCGTCAGACCAATATAGATCAGTTACACTGAAAACTTATCTTATTCATTGACCATCCCTATATAGATGTTCATATAAAATTAGCCCAAATTACTGTAAACTAAATAAAAAATTCAAAACATTTCAAAACCCAAAGCCAATCTGCAAAAAATAACGCCATTTTCGAACTCAGCACCCCAAATTTACCCTTTAACCGCTTTCACTTTATATGTCAAAAAATTTTGTTGGCTTGTGTATCCAATAAGGTCAAAACCGAATCACATATTCCAATAAATTGTTGTATTGTACAATATGATGATGGTGATTGTTTATGAGCAATTTTTCTATTTATCACAAATGGACAAAACCAGGACTAAAACACTAACAATGGTGGGTAAATCAATAATTAAGAAAAGCGATTTACAATGATATATCTACACCTGTATAATTTCAAAAATAGACCAGTCTAATTAAACTATCTAAACCAAACAAAAAATGGAACAATAAAAGTTTTGGCATTTACCCCACAGTTTTGTGACACAACAATATATTTGTGAACAGTTGGCTGATAATTGCGTAGCTTTTTGTCAATTCAGTCTGAAATCTTGTTCGTGAATCTTTGGTCATCATAAGAGCACAGAAACATATGGCTTTGTTTTTTTGCTAACTTTAGTGATAAGCAGGGGCAGATTAGCAAATTCCACCGGCTAGGAAACTTTGAAATAACACTGGCCCATTTTTGACAACTAATTGCAAATCTTGCTAAAATGTTACACGGTTCATCTTACAAACTACATCATATTTAGCCCATTTCAAAAAAGAATATTTAGAATAACAAACAAACATTATCAAACACTCTTTATAGAGCAACAGTTTTCGCATTTATGCGTTCATTTTTGCAAGTTCGTCAATGATCGTATGGTTTGAAATGCGTAACAAAATGTCTCGTTCGACGCACATCAAAAGGAAGGAATCCAAGCAATCTTCGCTTAGCTGATTTCATAAACGGTTCTTTACATATCTCAGCTTTCCAAAGGTTCTTTCACAACCAACTTGTGTTATGGAAAGAATAAAAATTACTTTGTATGCCTAGTATAGAAGAGGGTAACTTCTGCAGTTATTCTATATCTTCGAATCGCAGTATCACAGCATAGAAAACAATTTTGGCATCGATATCTTCGAATGTTGGGGCTTTCGTGTGATCTCACGTCTTCGTCATCTGTTTTTTAAAAACAAATTAAAAATTTAAGTATGAAAGAAAGTTGTATGAAAGTTATATGAAAGAAAATTTATTAGTATCAGCACAGTTGACTTGCGAAAAGTGCTGGATGATAAATCAGAAGAAAAATAGGCATCAAGTAACTATAGGTTCGGGTTGTATCATACAATGATAAAAGGTCAGAACATTGACCTGTAAATAGTTTATCAATAATAAAATCAAAAAAATGATGACCTGCTTCATCCAATTCAGTGCAGTGCTCACGCAAGATTTTTTTAAATTCTGGCTATTTTGATGCGAAATTCAAGAGCTCTTGCTGAAGATCTTGCTGAGCAGGAGAATCTGAACTTTTATTTGGCAAAAGGTTGCATATCATATTCACAGCTGAGATAGGAATCCCATAAAGAACTGTTTCAGAAAAGCGTTTGGGATCGAAGTAGCTCAAGTCAGCAAATAACTTTTTATGTGTAACAAATCTTCCAAGCAAACTTTGAACCACTTGATTTAGAATTCTATTACGTACATCGACCTCAAACTTTTTCAATGAGAACTGAAAGTCATTCATCCAAAGCTTCATTTTTACTTTTTTGAACCCGTTTAGCAGAAAAGCTGCTTTTAATGAAGACATCACCTCCACGTTCCTCCAAAACTTCATTGGCATGTTGAACAAAATAATCAGTTTTGTTTACAACCATTGTGAAATTGCGATGAATCTGTTGAATATCCTTTTACGTAGCTTCCATAATATTAAAAGCAAAATGAAATTTAGTCCAGAGGTCTACAAATACTTTGATAGTGCGGAGGTTATCTCCATGATGCGTAGATAAGTAATGGTTGTTTAAACATGTTGGTATCGAATCATATTATCTGACAAGACACTGGCATCAAACTGCGCTTTAACACTTAACACTAGAACGACCGCGTTTTCAAACTACCTAGAACGACCAAGTGCGTCAATTGACGCATAATGTGAATAAACTTTAATTCGTTCTTTTATTTGGTAAAGTAAACATTCTGGAAGTCGAGATGTTGTTTGTTGCATCTTAAAAATAATCAAACATCATGTAATACATAATTAGCAAGAACAAAGTAAAGTTAAAAGAGCAAATTTGCCAAACATAAAACACAGATTTTGGATACCAACAGCGTGTAAAAGAAAATAATTGATAATCAAGCTGTTGTTTACAAATCCGTTATATTTCACAAAAACAAGGAACTTGTCTATTGCGTTCAATCAATACAGCTTGAGAAAATTTTTGTGGAGCATTTACCACATACTGTGCTCCGGCAAGTGTTGCCCAAATCCATTGTTCAGTTACGGCACTCTGAGGTAGCACTTGTTTTTCCCTTTTTTTCTGAAGGTTCGTTAGTTTCTAAGGGATTTCTTTGTGCAACAGCATTTTTTCCATTATTGACTTCTGAAGTTGCCCCTTGTTCTACCACAACTTGTGCAAACTTTTGGCGACTGACGCCCGACTTGCGGATATCTCGGAAGAGAATCCAGCTATTGATCAATGGCAGATCAATAATTGTAAAACAAGTGAATGGGCCACCTTCTGCTGGCAGCTTTTACAGAGTATTTCCTAGCCATTTAATCAGTGACGTCAACGCCAGCCTTTGTTTTATAATTGAATAAAATAGTCTCTGGTTTTTCTTTAGGTTGTTGTCGGAAGTAATCTCTACATCAGGATGTAATGTGCTCATTATTACTACCGACTTTTGTTTTTCACACTAATATGAAGTCAAAGTAATAGTAGCTGTTTGAGTAGATGCAAACAGGGAAGTTTCGTGCTGCTGTTGCTTTTTTTGGATGCTTTTGGCAATTCTCTTCGATTCTGTCGGACTGTGGCCATATTACTACATTTTTGATCAGCTAGATGCTGGGCAACATCAAGTCTTGTGAAAAAGTTGTCACAAGTTACATTATAGCCACGTTTGAATATCAGTTGCATCAGCTTTGTCACGACATATTTCGGTACACTTACAGAAGTGTCCCTGCTCTCATCTTTTCCAAGATACAGAAAGCTATTAAACAGGGTATTTTGCCTCCGCGTCAACCGCCAACCAAAACTTGATTCCAAACTTATCCCGTTTATGCGGCATCTATTGAATTAACCTGCATCTAGTCTTACATAGAAGTAATTGCTCGTCAATAGTAATGTAGCGCCAGGTACATACTCAATCTAACTGTTCTCAATAAAAAGGTTTCATAACAAAGAAGCCAGGTAAAACTTGTCATGTATCACCCTTTGACGCTAATTACTCTTTACCTCGAAACGTAAGAATCGCATTATTTCCTTAAATCTATGTCTAGATAGAGTGTTGTTGAACATCGGAAATGCCCAGGTTGATTGCCATAAACTTTCCACAGGCAAATCCCTCTGTCCTAAAATTCCTCTCGCAATAATCAGTCCAATAAACTTGTCCAGCTCATCAAGCGTCACATCCCAGTTTATTTTGTCCAAAATGCAAGGGTTTCAACTACAGTGCATTTTCTTATATTTCTGAGCATTGCCTCATCAAGTAAAATGCGAAAGGATGACAGTGGACAGCTTTCCATAATTTTGCCTGTCGCACATGCAGATGGGCCAGGCTTGAAGCTCAGTATGTTTTGCTATTGCAAGCGCCCTAGTTGTGCATGGGGAGTAGCCAAAGCTGGCCAAACTCTTTCGTCTTTTACAATCAAGTCCTGATTCACCTTCACTTGATTCTGTGGATCGTTTTTATTGTGTTCGCTAGCACTATTGACGTCTGATTCTTCCCCACTTGAATCAAGCTACACTTCTTCTAAATCGTTATCTAATGCATTATGAATCTCGCTGTCGGAATTTTTACCATCGGAACAGTCTGCTGAAATATCTTGTAACTGCCACAAAGCCTATGGAGCAGTAAAACTTCTTGAGGTAATGAATACACCATTACTAGCAAAACACGTTTCAAAGCATGAAAAAGCAAAGGCATGTCAATACCGGCAATATATCTTAACGACTTCCTAAATCATGAAATAAAACGCTGTTATTAATGATAACAGCATTCACTGTACAACAGTAGTGCTTGCTTTTCCTCCTAAATATCTGCTGTTTGCAAGCACGTGCTAGTCTCAAATAAAATCACCAAAAATGCCCGAATTTCTACAGCGAAGGAAAAAGCCTGCTGTGGCCTCTCAATATTCAATTATTTCTCAGATAAAACTAATTGTCACGTTGTCTAGTTTCTCAGATTGCTGTAATTCTGCAGATTTTTAAACCTTTTGTAAACTTTAGGTGAAATTTTCAGCTGTGTGCGTCAATTGACGCGCTTGGTCGTTCTAGTTAGATATATGACTAAATTTGTTGTTTTAATTGTAAAACCCTGAAAAAACACACAAAATCTACGTTGCAATAATACAAAAAATGTCCAAAAGGTTTAGGAAAAAAAATTAAAATTCGGTGGAGATAAAGGAAATTAAATACTTCAACCTCGTCAATTGACGCGCTTGGTCGTTTTAGTGTTCTTTTCAGAGATAAAAGCACAATACAGAGCTTCAATTACATCGCAGAACATGCCGCTGGAACCATCTTTAAATGGGCTGAAAATTTTTCGAAGACATTTGTGCTTAGACCACCATTTAGTTGCTCCAATCAAGTTTAACCTACTCTGAATGTCATGACCATGTCTTTGTCTCATCTGTTCTTTCCACATGTCCATTCGCAAATATGATTCCCGAAAGAACACTCCAACCTTTTGAACTAATCCAAATAGAGATATGGATGCATGATTAATAGGGCTGCGGGATTTAAAGATTAATTAATCGATTAATCGTTAATTTACTCTAACGTCTAATTTTTTTGTTTAACTATTAATCGGATTCAACTTTAATTTTTAGCCCATCTTGATTAATGAATGAGAATCCAGGAAACAACAGTAATAACGGTAAAATGGCGATAGAGAAGAATCAATTTATCAAATATAAACCTATATCAGGTAGATTAAAAGAACATTTTGGATTTAAATTGTTGGCTGACGGTAATATCAAAAATGCTGACAACGTCTATTGCATTCATTGGGACAAATCGTTCGCATACCACGGATCTAACACGTCGCTTACTTACCACCTTCAAAAGAAACACTTGTTACAATATTCGAAACTTCAGCCTACAAAGTCAGCTTCATTTGGCCAGTTCGCAGGGGCAGCATCATCTACTTCCAAGCAAACTTCTTTGAGTCAGTTATGTCGTCGGTTCGATCAACCAGTGAGTGCTACTGTACAGCGTGACATTACAATATCGCTTATAAAATGGATAACTAGCAGTGGCAGACCAATATCAATAGTAGAAGATCACGGTCTTCAGCAATTATTACGTACAGCGCTTCAAAATGACGAACAAAAAATACCTTGTCGGCGCACTATTAATAAAATATTAACTGATATATATAACACAAAGATGGAAAGTATTAAAGAAGCCGTGAAAATTCAAAGGCAGTCGCGCTAATGTCTGATTTTTGGACATCACTAGGCAACGAGAGTTATTGTGGAATTATTTGCCATTGGATTACTGATGACTGGAATTTGAAAAGTGTTGTTCTAGCATGTGTGCATGTCGTTGAACGTCACTATTCTGTCAATGTTGCTGAGTTATACAAACAGTTTGCAAACGACTGGGATATAACAAAGAAGTTTCAGGTTCTAGTAACTGACAATGCACGAAATATGGTTTCAGCTGTTAATCAAACCGGTTTTTCTCATATTCCGTGTTTGACTCATAGCCTGCAGTTGAGCATATTGCATGGATTTAAAGCTGCAGATACCAAAGTTTTGTTTGTCAAATGTCGAAAACTTATAGGACATTTTAAACATAGCCCCATCAACACAACTGAATTGCAAAATTGTAGTGATTCACCATTACGTAAGCTACAGCAAGATGCTCCAACAAGATGGAATAGCGTTTTTGAGATGCTGCAGAGTCTGTTGCGGGCTAGGGAAGCATTGACTCTCTACATATCAACTGATGGAAAGCACTATAAAGGTCCAAAACTGTTCGATTCTGATTGGGAAAAGATTTCAAAATACGTTGCAGTTATAGATATATTCCGTCAGGCTACGATCCTACTTGGTGGTGATAAATATGTGTTATGCAGCTGTGTATTGCTACTGTTATCGTCTTTAACAAAACACGTGACTGTAAATGATGATGATCCGGGTTATATAGCTAGATTCAAGGAAGCCTCTGTTAATGACTTCAACGAACGCGTGGCTAATATCAAAAGCATTGCAGTTTTAAAGATTGCAACAGTACTTGATCCACGATATACAAACTCGAAGTGTTTATCAGACGATGCAAAAGAACAAACTTGGTCGCTTATTGAACAGCAAATAGCAAGTGATGATTGGTTGAAGACTTATGTACAAGATGATACTAACAGTGTCAATAGTACTATATGCGAACCTAATGAAAAGCGTTTTAAGCTGATGGAGGCTGATTCCGACTCAGAAGAGGATGTTGAAAGCGCTTCTGATGAAGTACAGCGATATAAAATGGAGAAAAAAGTCGCTGCATCAGTGGATCCACTACAATGGTGGAAACTTAATGAATATCGATATCCGAAATTGGCATTCTTTGCCAAGACTGTACTTTGCATACCGGCTACCTCAGTTCCGTGTGAACGATTATTTAGTTCTGATGGTTACATTGTTAACAAGACGCGTTCATCACTTGAACCAAATACTGTTAATATGCTTGTTTATTTGCGTAGCTGGTTATTTCACAATATTTGAAAGAAAAAACGCCTATTTCATTTCCGGCTATTAACTGAATTGTAATTGAAGTACATGAAGAATAAATTTGTCAATCAATATTAGTGCAGAAGTTTTGATTTAATCCAAAATAACTATCAATTAATCGATAATTTATTAAAAGTTAACTATTAAAAACAAATTAATCGTTACCACCCCTAATGATTAATCGTAGTAACATCACAGAGAACCAAGTTGAGAACGTGGGCATAGCACCATGAGTGAATGTGACCGGGAGATTCTTTTTCAAGAAAAGCTGTAAACCCATTATACTGCCCCGACATGTTTGATGCTCCATCTGTACTGTCGGAGATGCATTTGGAAATGTCTATGTTTTGCTTCTGCAAAACTTCTTTCAACAAATTGCACAAGTCTGCTCCAGTTGCCGAATGACTGTCAACAACGGCAAGACGTTTTCCCTAACAAAGCGTAGAATAACAGAGCATTTGTTTGTTGAACTTATATCTTGAGTTGAATCGATTTGAACTGAGTAAATGCCTGCTTCTCTAACCGAGTTTAAAATTTCTTCTTCCATTAGCTTAGATATAATAGCAATGATAGAGTTAACAGTAGTTTTGGAGATAAATGTATTTCTGTTTGCACGTTTATGCTTGTGCTTGTCGGGTTTGTTTTGCAAACATTTTTTAATAATGTAACAATAATAATCTCTGGAATATTCATGCCATTATCCCGTGTCGACGTAGTTTTTCTGTTTTGGTCATTATTTCCGGTACTCCCTCGTTTTCAAAACTTTTCTTGTTAATTTTTAGTTTCCAGTAATTTTGATTGGCTAAAATATTTGGGAAATTTATTTCGGTTACGTACGAATGGGAAGTATATATACAGGTGGGACATTTTGAAAACTCAGAGAGACGAAAGCAAACAAACAACAGAACAGAGAAGAAATAAAAGAATGGAGGTGAAGAGACAAGCAAGAAGGGAGAAGAATTAGAAGGCAAGGGCCAAGCACTACTGTAAGGAAGGGGGACTATCGACTGCTACAAGTGTGGTGTCGGTGATTTTCTATGTGCGAAAGCTTATATAAGTTATTAATAGAGTTGTGTTGTAAAAGAATGGGCTGGTAACCTAGCTTCTCAAGCGTAAGTCCTTAGGCCGAAGGATAAGGCATAGAAGGTAGCCATTGAACTCTACCGAGCTAATCTTCTAGTCGTCGAATCGTCATCTGACGGTCACTGGGGTACAGCGCGGGTGACTTAACCGTATGTGGCGACAAATAACATTTTCCAAATGACACTTTAAAATGTTATCGTACTTCGCAAGAAGAAGTACAGTTTCTAAAAATATTCCGTGAAAAACTTTTTCATCACGTAAAGTAGATACCGCTTTCGAACTCCCTGTTCCACTATAGCTCGTTCTCCGTTTACCAATCTTTTTCACAATGGAGATGGCTCTGTCGAGAATTTGTCTTCTTTGCATGACCTGTTTGTTGTGTAATGATGTTTGACTGATAGTAAGTAGGTCTACCACTGTCTTACTACTGCTGAATCGTATGTGAGCTTCAACATATGCCTTGTGTTTTTGAGAACTTTCGCGTTCATCAATTCGCTGGTAAATGTGTTTCCACAAATTGAAACTCGTTAGAAATTTGCTGGGGTTCCGATTGCTACTAGTAGTAGTACCATATGCAATGCAAAGATTGCAAAATAGAGCTTCTTTTTCTTCACAATACGAGAGCCATAATCGCTGCAAACGACCTCCAGAGTCATCAGGTCGGAAGTACACATTTGTAGCGTTGAATTTGGTTGTTTCTGGTTGATGAGGGTGAAACTCGAAGTATTCGGTTAATTTATCTCGTTTTGATTTTACAAACCACTTGGTACGCTGTCGTAGGAGGAATTACAGACTGATCTCGTTGAACTTTTAAAACTTTAGCGAATATTGCAGAATAGTCTTCACTGTCTGATATTCCTGGATCGAGATTTACAGACTGCTGATATTGACTTTCTAAAACTTGCGTTAGGGGAGCAGAGCATACTTCAGGATTATCTTGACTAAGGCTGTCTGATTTTGGTTCATCAGTATATACAGTCTGGACTTCGCTTTCTGATACTGGCGGAATAGATATGTCAGAGCAATTTTGATTTACTAAATATGATGCTGGTTCATTATGATAATTTACCGGCTGATGCTGATCTTGATGTTCTAATAGCAAAGCGGGATTAACTGTCGTTTGGCTTTCCGTTGAAGTGCTTGCTCTTGCGAATGCTTCCTGGATGTTCATACGTTTAGCAGCAATTTCTTTCAATTTCTTTTTCTCTCTTTCACGTTCTTTCTCAGCTCCACATTTCCGTTTTTTTGTTTCTTTTTCCATTACTTAAAATTTAGAGAGGCCTGGAGAATGAATGGTAAAGAACTATGTTGCATACGCAATATCAGTTCTCCTGCGACTCTTTATTTCGTCATAGTACTGCAACTTAGAGAAAGAAGTTACTACTGACGCTTTATTTATTATTTTACGTCAAGTCACGACAGTCAGAAATCACAATAAGAAAATTATAGATAGGCTATACAAAAATACTGTTACTGAAAAATAATCGCGAAATCATTATGTATGGAACTGGTTCATGTTCTTAATCATTTGTTAGCTTCTTACGGTTAGTTTTGAGGCATCCCAGTGAAACGATGGACCGGCCCGCAGTCGAGCGGCCCACCGGGAAACTCTCGAATTACCGCTGGGCTAATCCGGCCCAGGTGATGAGTTTTTTTTAAAAAAGTAAAATTAAACTTGGTACTGGGGCCTTGTACAAACGAAACATTGTGTCAGATCGATATTTATTGCTAGCAGTTTTATGATTTGTTTCAGGAGTGGTTCAAAAAACATCAATACAACAAGGACTGTGTGTGCTCTTGGAGAGTCGTACAAGCATCTCATGCGAATTAATTTTGAAATGGTTGGAATCGATTGAAGTTGTAAATAGCCTTGCAAAAATCACGTACGTGATCTATGAGAATATCAGTATCCACACAATTCTGTTGTTTCCTTAGCAAAAATATTGCAAAAGTTAGACATCTTGTTTTCAAAATAGATCAAGCTTAAAATTTTATTCAAAGCCAGGAAAAGATTTTCGGCGTTTTTGTTTGTAGTCTATATTTAAAATATGTGTATCATAATTGTTCTAAACCTATAATATTAACCTATAATTTTAATGTGTTCAAAGCAAACTCTGCCTCTTCATGTTCTGTTGGAAAATTTGTTTACCACACAAATTGACTTTGCTGGCGAAGAAACGTTGTCCTACTGTCGAATTAACGCATTTTAAGTATACAGAAATGAAGATCTTTTCTTAGCCCCACAAAAAGTTGCCATAAGAACATTGCAAACCACTGCGAACATGCCTAAGTAAACAGTCATCCGTGTTGGTTCGAACAAAACAGAAATTTGTAGAAACTATCCAAATTAAGGTCTATTCAACCACCGTTCTATGCCGAAATCAAGTTTTTTTTCCGTATTTCGATCATTTAGACCAGCGGTTCCCAAACTTTTTTCGTTGGCGGCGCCCTTTTAAAAACTTATCAAGAGTCACCGCGCCTTTTCAAAACTTATGAGCGACGCCGAAATTGGCAAATTTCAAGTTTTATCAAACAGTTGTGTTGAAATCACGTTTATTGTAAAAAATAAAAAATAATGTACAAAATATGTTTAATGTGAGCAGGGAGCTTGTTGCTCTCTGAACCCAAAATGAAATAAGTGAGTTAGGGTTGTATAAACTTTTCAAAGTGAGATCAGAAGTAAGATCTATAAATTGTTCGGCTTCCAAAGACGTAGACCCTTGAGGAAGATTCGCATTGCTAACAAAAGGATTTCTTATCCAGTTGTGCTTCTCCATGTCTTCAAAATACTTCTCAAAATGCAAGATTAAAGCATCCAAATGCGAGCACATCACACTCTTTATGTCACACTTATCGCTAGTACCCAGGGAAAGATTGCCAGATTGCGAGCGAAAATGAGATTTTAAAATTGTAAAACTATCACATTCCTCGTTATTTATCAACAGATCAGTTTTCCATAACACCAGTTTTCTTTTAAAGGCTGTAATTTTGTCATGGAGTTGCCAAAGATGAGTATCTTTGCCTTGAAGTGAAATGTTTAATTGGTTTATTTTTGCATAGATGTCGCAGAGATACGCCAAATGAGTCAGAAAAACTTCATCCTCAAAGGTGATAGCAAGTGCATGGTTTTCTTCTTTCAAGAAGATGAAAATAGTATGTGGCTTTTTACATTTGGCGATTCTGTAAGCAACTTTGAAAGACGCAAGCTGTGCCGTGACAGGTGTGTCCAAAAAACTTGATAATTCGACAGACTGCTTATTCATTTCTGTTTATTTACGAGCGAAGAATTCGCGTGACTTTCCTGATAAGTTGTTGTGATTTGTTATTAAGTGGCGTTTTAGTTTGCTTGGTAGCATACATTCTGCAGCTAAAACTTTACAGCAAACAACACATTGTGGATGCTCAGCGCCTTCCTTTTCTGCAACTGTAAAGCCAAAGTTGAGACAACTGCTGTCGTATTTTCTGGTCTTCTTTCTTCCACTTTTCTGTTTGTTTGCATCAAGTTGTACTGGTCTTTTTTGAGGTATGGTACCGGTAACAAATGCGTCCATTACGAGGCAGATATTGTAAAACACTACGGAACATATTATTTTAAAAATCGTGCGGTATGCTCCAAATCTAACAAAATACTAGCAAGCTATGCTACGAAATTATCACACTTTTCGCCCTAAAATTATTTCTTACTATTTTCGCTGACAGAAGTCTCAGAAGTCTACGTACGTAAGTGTGATTATTTTTCTACTAGAACGGCACAGTTAGAGACCTAGGATATAATTAACCTAAGTGTGATCAGTTTTTCTACTAGAACGACACAGTTGGAGGCTTATGATGTCATAAAGGAGAGATTTTTAAATCAAAAACAGTTACAAAGCGTACAAAAAATAATTAACATAAGAAAATATAGTTATAAAGTTTACAAAAAATATTTAGCATAAAAAACCATTATTTTCATTGTAATAATAAGCAACTTTCACATGTTTTGGCGGCGCCCCTAGCAAAGTATCGCGGCGCACCAGGGCGCCGCGGCGCCCAGTTTGGGAAACGCTGATTTAGACGAATGTGGTTGTAAATACATTCGTCTGCTTTCATAAATGATATCAATTGGGCATCTCCTTGGTTAGCTAAGAAATTAACGTAAAGTGCTTTTTTGTAATATTACAGCATCTTAGTTTCTAAACTGTTTTTATTGTGGCTTGCAATAGCAGTGCATCTTTGCAAAGATCGTTGTTCACCAATCTAACTCTGATTCAGCACACTTGGGACAATTATGATAAATAATGAAGCTTCAAAAATGCAAATAAAAATTTTAATAACTGTGTCCTATTTCTAAATAGGAAAGTCGATTTCGTTTTATTGAGACATCATTGGTGATTTTTTTTAAGTGAGCTCCATTTAATTGATTTTAGTAGAATTCATTTAACTGGTATTAGTTGATTCTTTTGGTTTTGTCGTTAAATAACATATACAACAGATTTTGAAATTAACTCAAGGCATAACTTACGAAGATGATGTTTAAAGTGTGATAAAGATATAAACAGAATAATAATTGCTTAGAAAGAATGGCTTGAAATGACGATAAAACAAATTTTTTCCAATTTAAGCTTTTTGATATTACCGGCAAAATAAGCTCACAACTGTTATTTTATGACTGGCATTTTATCAAAAAACAATTTCTTCAAAAAGTCTTTCAATGTGATATCATCTCTACGTTAGGCCATGCAACTTTTTTAAGACGTGTGCTGAATTTTTTGAGCCTTAAATTGCTTTTCTTTAATATTAAAAAATTTTCAGGGTGTTTCCAGCAAATGAAATCACTTCCAGATTACCGAAAACTAAATAAAAGTTTTTTGAGAGTGATAAAAAAAGCAATCACGCGAAGTTTGTTATTTCTATTTCACGGTTTACACCACGCTAGTGATGTCAACCGTGTGGCGTACGCCGCTGCCGCGAGGTGCTGCTCTGTGCCGCTAACCGTTTTGATTGATCTTCCTCTAAACTATTTAGTCTTAAGTTAAAACAGAAAACCTAGGGACTGAACCAAATCTCGTTAGTGGTTGGTCGTGTAAGCTGGTAGCATGGTTGCTGCCAGGACTAAGCAAGCAGGCTAATCTGGAGGCATGCAACATACGGTGCACGTGAGACAGCTTGCGGAACAGATTTGTGTGGCCCGCTCAGATTTTCCAGTCGTTTTCGCCAAAAGAACACTGAAAAAACATATCCAAGAAGCCCAAACAAGTGAAAATGATTGCATGCAAAGCTTTGATTTTCAAAAAAGGTCTTAATCTTGACGAAAAGTGAAAACAACGACTTTAACACAAGATTTTGCCAACGAAAAAGCAAAATGATCGCCTTCAAAAAGTTGATGGTCACAACAAAAATGATTATTCAATTTGCGAATCAACCAACATTATATTCATGTTGAAAAGACATTATGCAGTGAATTCTGGTAGGCGATCTTATCCGCTTGAATAGAATTTAGTAAATTTAGCCCGTCTGCAAAAAGGTTGCAAGCCATTGGGCTAAACTAATTTCTGTGTTTGTAATTTCCAACAGAGATAGCATATGATTTACCGGTGACTTTTGTAAATCACATCAGAATTTGAACTGTTAAGTTTTAGACTTCTGGAACTAATGTCAGAATCTAAACTAAAAACAAAAGTCGCATGATATGCCAGGTTACTTTAATGAGTGGTCAAGAGGTGTTTCAAATTTCTGACAGAAATAATTAACAATTTATCTGGTGACTTTTGTAAATCGCATCAGTATTGGAATCGTTTCGCCTTAGACTTTTAACCTTTTAAGTATCACAAGATGTTAATTCAGAGGATTTGATTCAATTCCCTAATGGTTTGGTAACAACAGGATTATAATAGATTTCTGAAAACTGGTGATTACGTCATAATGGCATACAAATTAACAATCATGTAACATATGTTCTACATTAATTCTTGAAGGGTTAAAACCATATTTAAAATCTAAATTAAAAAACAGTCGCATGATATGCCATGTTACTTTAATGAATGGTCACTTGGTTATGATGAAAAGAAAATTGACTTTACTACGTGAAAAAATTGGGGCGACTTTGCTTACATAAGCAAGGCAGTTTTGAGTGCTAGGATTGAAAAATTTAACGGTAACAACTAGGCATCTAGGTCAACTACTAAGTTACTTAAAGACAGAACTTAAATTTTTAATTTTATAATATCGCGATCCGTATATTACGTTTAGTCAAACTGGTTTGTTAAATTTACTTTTTGGTTGAAAACTTAGAATTATGTTAAGAATGGTGTTTGTGAGATAGTTTTCACCTATTATGATTATTTAATATTTTTAAAGTTAGAACTGAGAAGATAAATTGACTGAGTTGTCAACTATGCCTAATTCTGTACTGTGTGGGCTATGTATAACTGATGAATTAAAGTGGTTCATTCTCCCAAAAGCTTTTGTTCAGCTGCAGCGCGCTATGGGACAGTGAAAGCTGAGGCTAAAGTTTCGCGGACGCAGCGAACCGTGGCACATAAAAACTAAATGTGGGCAACGGCCGAAAATTTTGCATCTGCGACATCATTGCACAACAGGAGCGATGGCGTAGTGATTGGAGCGTTCGCTTCGCAGTCGATAGACCGGGGTTCAATCCCCCTGTCGAGTCATACCAAAAGACTTTAAAAAATGGTACCCACGGCTTCCCTGTGCAGCAACCTCAGCACTTTCACCTACAAACCATACGCAGAAAGTCGCCATTAACACCTGGCTGCATATATTGATCGCCATCTACATTCAGTAGCTATCATGATAGAATTGGGCAGTGCACTCATTTTAACTTGGGTTACAGTCAGATGCCTGCCGTTGCAAAACAACAACAGCTTCATCACATCGGGGTCATCATTGTGGCGCAACGGCAGGCATCCGACTGTATTCCAAATTAAAATGAGGGTACCCCGTGTGGTAATTAGCCGCTTCTATCATGATAACGTAGATGGCAATCCATATAAAAGCCAGGTGTTGTTGGTAACTTTCTACTTGTGGTTTGTAGTTGAAGTTCCTGAGGTGGCTACACCTGCTTGGCGCTCGGCATTTAGGGGATGTTGTGGAGAACAAGCCGGCAAGATCGCTTGTTGTGTCTTTGGGCAAAGCACTTAACGGGACGCCCCCGCCTTCATGTGGAAGACAGGTAGCCCAGACACCTCAGAAATAGCAATTCCCAAGCGAGTCCGGACGTCCAGTCCAAAAAATAACAATACAATTTGCTTTCTCGTGAATGGAGAAAATATATGGCAAACAAAAAAAAAACTACACCCCGATAAGTCAATATTTTAGGCAATGCAATTTCTTTACCGCTGCTGCTTAATTGCCAAAAACCTTCTCAAAATATCAAATAAAAACTCAAAACTGACAATTGTAGTGGACTTAAATATTTATTGTTGCAATCTAACGTGAGCAAATGCTCACTTCTTCAGGCAATATACTCGTATATGAGAAACCAATAACTAAACGCTCAAATGAAAATATTGAAAGAATAAAAAATCAAAGCCAGCAATAATAAATAATAATGTCGACTACAAGTGTCATATTCTAGATTCTCTAGCTCTTTTGCTCCCGCGTGAAAAGCGAAAAAAAATGTCCATAAGGTGGCAGCGCGAAAAACTGTCATAATCAATCATAATTAATCATAATTATGTACCTCAAGTTTGTTTGTGAATCATTACTCAGCTGTTTACTTCTACATTAAGTGTGATATATCGTTGAAATCTACATTTCTTGAGGATTTCAAATAAAAAAAAACAACATTTTTTTGAATATGCAAATTTTATGCAAATTAACCCCCCAACTGGGGGGTAGTTGTCTTCGAATTTAAAGAGGTACCCTCACCTCAAAGATCACTACAGATTTAATTTTCAACCAATTTTTTTAGAAATGGTCGCAAAATGATGCTAAGGAAATAAGCTTTCAAGGTACATTAATCAAAACTTACCTAAAAGCCTAGGTTTTCTGAAATTTGCAATTTTCTGAGGCACATGATCTTTTTTTTGACCGATACCGACCAGTACCAAATTTTGGTAGTTAAATTTAGTATCTAAAATATGATCAGTTATTATCTGCTACAGGTTAGCCTAAACCATGTAACATTATGTATTTTTGAACAGGGAATTTCTTCAAGATTCAGAAAATATTAAGTTTAAATAGAATATGCTGTCACTGACAATGAAACAGCCGCTTGTTTACACCCTTCCCATTTCTTGAGAAACAAGGGGGATACAGCAAACTTTGATTTAGAGAAGCCAAACTTCTGCTATCTTTTAAACATGTATTTCGCTTCTTGTCTCCTTGGAAACTTGATACACAATGACGAATTTATTAGTAAAATATTTGCAATTTATTTTATCTTTTTAAAGGGTGTAGTTTTTGTAAAAATTATAATTTAGTGTAGGTAAGTCAAAAAATTTTGGGGGTTTTGAACTTACATGATGTACAGTACTCATTTTTGATCAGTAAATATTATATACCACTTAGTCTAAACTATTTAAAGTTATATATTGCTGGAAAGCAAATTTCCTAAGCTTTCAAATGAGACCGGTATTTAGCAACATATGATATTTTTTACGCACTAAATTTACTTTTATCTACTTACCATTCAAATTTGTTTGGGGGGGTTTTGAGACCCCTAAAAAATTTGGAAATTTTAAAAAGTAAAATTTATTATTATCGCTTGAAATTTTGTCAAATGATACCCCAAAAGAGTAGTTTTCAGACTGTGTCAATGATGAAGGGTTTGGTGTTGTGGTAAAGATGTAATCTCAATTTGATTTTAGTGTAGTTGGCATGTGCTGAGAATTTGGCCGATTTTGTCGTCTGCAACTGGGTTGTTGGTCTTTTTAACCGTTTTTGGGTATAAAAATCCAAGAATTAGGGCACAAATTATACATCTTCCGATGCGTGAGAAAACAAGCGTGATCTTTTGAAAATTTTATGAAAATCGGATGAAAAATAAAGTCACAAATCGACTTTTTAGTAAACTAATTTTGTAACTCAATTTTGAGGGAAACACTGAAAACACGAGATCATCAATCGATGATCGCGGGAGCGAAAGAGCTAGAACAGGCTGTACAATCTTTAATTTTCAAAATACCAATGGTTTCGCAATTGGTTGATGACTATTATCTTCGTCACATGTTAGTTACCGTACAAAAGCTTCTACACTCTCTATTTATCGATGGTAATATTTTGTAGAAACTGCTGCTCCTACTACTGTTCAACCGATAACTGCAACAACGCAACTGCAACTGCTGACAACGGAGAGTGCAGTGGAACTAGAGCCGTTGTTTTCAAAGCATGGCTGATGGTTGTAACTGCATTGATGGCTCTACTGGTTGTTTTTCTCTCTCAGTAAACAGCATCTGTTTGACGAATATGTTTAAAATCATGAAACTGCATAAACATAAATGTATTGTGTATATCTTGTAATAGAATATTATGTAAAGTAAGATAATGAGAGCAGTGATTGTTGACTACATAAAGTAAAAATTTCACAATGGCTCTCGGGTCAGAAAATTTAGCGTTAGCTGCTACTTACAGCACATGTCATTTTCGGTGTAAACAAATAACGTATGCGAACAATGCTATTCTAAATTAATCTGATTAATATAGCCCGCAGTATTTAAATAACTCCGCTCTGTGGTAATTCCTACATAGAGCAAGCCTGGGCAAAAATTGCATGAATAGTTTTTAATTGCTTAATTTGGCAAAAAGGATGGCGGTTGCTTTAGCACTTCCCTATAAACCTCCCGATCTCCACGTACACTCGTTAATTCACTGATTTGACTACAATTCATAAGCAAGCGAAGTCGGTGGCCCAGAAGTCATTGTCCAGCAGGTGCAGCAAAAATGAAAAATTCCAAGTTCTTTTTTTTATTTAAACCAACCCTGCATAAGTTTGTTAATGCCAAGAACCAGCTGCTCAATGCGGAGAGATTTTTTGAAATATTGGTTAAATGAGTTGTATCTATTCGTGATATACCTTCAATACTTTTTGAGATGTTTGAATTGCAATTATTGTCTATAATTTCTGACATAAAGTAACTACGAATAAAAAATTTTACTTAACCCTTAGATGCAGGAATGGGTCTGGAAGGCCAGGCAAAATTTTTTTATGTCGACTCTGTTTAATATATAGCTCAGGCGTTCCAGGTATTCTTCTATAACTTATTCTAGATCGCTTTCGTGGATTGATTGAGAAAAAAATCCCTTGCTGGTGGGAGGGACACCCGTTTCATTAGACTATGCTGAATTTTTGGGTACCAGTTTTGCTTGGACTTTCAGTTAGGTGCTTTTCCTCGATCGCTTTCCAATATCATGCCGATGTATTTTGGAGTATATCTCTGTTTCTACTTATTTCTATTATTTGTTTTGGCAACCTGACTTTAACAAAAAATCTCTACTGCCTCTTGTGGCCACGTTCTTAGATCTGCACTGGTTTTGCTTAGATTGGGAATGTAGCTATAAAAGTTAAACTCAAGTCACATTGTTGGTAAGCTTTGTGCTATTGAATCGCTCGTATACGATCCTATAGCCCCTGCACGGCAACCAACAAAACCAGCTGCTAGCACTAGCATTTTGTTTTGTTGGCTGCTAGCTCTAATCTTACGAAAAAAATAGTTGAGAGAAAATGTGTAGGGACTGCTTCAGAGATACCTGTAACCAATGTTCCCGCTAAGCTGTGCGCGTGTGCGCGCGCACACATCTTTTACAGGTAGTGAACAAAGAAAAAAGGGTACTTGTGGGTTATCTGTCACCACTTTTTTTCACCAGGTATTAAATTACTATTATTTAACTGTATATATAATGTTTAAGCCTAAAATGAGTTTGGGTTAGGGTTAGGGTTAGGGTTAGGGTTAGGGTTAGTCACCACTTTTTTTTAAATTTATTCATTGGGTGGCCATTCTTGCAATACTTCTCAGTCGGTATGATTCCTTTGCTTTGGAACCCTAACCCTAACCCTAACCCTAACCCTAACCCAAACTCATTTTAGGCTTAAACATTATATATACAGTTAAATAATAGTAATTTAATACCTGGTGAAAAAAAGTGGTGACAGATAACCCACAAGTACCGAAAAAAGTTGTGCGCACACAAGATTTTCATATTAAATTAAATTTATTAATTGCAGAGATTGACTGGCTAGTCATCAACAAGAGTTGCAAAAATAGAACTGCATTATTTGCAATCAACTTTTATTGGGATTGTTAACGACCATTCATTATAACAATGCTTTATTTGTCAATTATTACCCTACACAGCCAATTCCGACCTACATATAATACATACACACGCTTCTTCCGCCCTTGTAGCTATGCACATATACCACTCTATGGTAATTGTGTGCTGTTGGTATGGGATATGGATTTGTATTGGCTCATGGAACAATTACATTGTAATAAGGTTCACTTTTTTTCTGGCTATACAGAGTTTTAAGAGGTTGGTTTCCCGACCAGGGCTGCCAATGAGAATTTTAGCAAACCCAAGATTTGCAGCCAAAAACAACAAGAATTTAAAAGAACATTTTTAATGCAGTTAATTAGAAATTTTTCTGACATGAAGTCTATAAGGGTTGTCAGATTGTTTTTTAAAATGAGTCACCAAAGTTTCTAAAATTGGTCAATATTGGTCATGCAAGATATAGGCATTTATACTTGTGTAAAAATTAATTTTATATATGTGCAATAAGTAATACTAATTACTTACTCAATATAATATAGTTTCCTTTAAAAGCTACGCAAAAATAAAAATCTAATCGCTGATGGCAGACCCTCATAAGCCAGCCAGTTGGCATCTAGTTAGCATTTTAAGAGTTAAGTTCAACCACATTTAGCGCCTTCTAAGTGTCGTTTTAAAGCGATTTGAAACGTTTTCGTGAGTTCCCTCAGCTCTTTAAGGCAACCGACTCATTGTTTTAGTTCAAAACTAGATGCAGAGGTGAAAAGTTTGTGCTTGTTAATTTACTGTGCATTGTACAATAACAAAGTTTTTAAAAATAAATTTTTATTAGATTTTAATACCATGTCAAATTCAAAAGGAGTAAAACGAAAACGAACTGCTAGCTGCTTTAAAAATGAATAGTTAGATGAAGTAGTGACAACATCTACACCAAAAGCACATGAGTTGATAAATATCCAGTTGCGTGAAATATTTACGTATGACGCTGCTACTGGAGTTGTTTGCATTTATTGTCGTGATGCGAAGATTGCTGGGGATTTTGCTAATGGGAAGAAGTTTGATGTTGCTTCGAAATTAGATTTTTTGAAACGCCACTTAACAAGTAAAATGCATCTGAATAATGTGCACAAACTTAGGCAGCAAAATCATTCATTGCCTGCTACAGGGATTCTTCGGATGCTATGTAAAGTTTCGGATGACCGAGAACGAAAACGAGCAAAGCCAGAGCAGATTAAAGTTCTTATTGATAGTGTTTTATTAGCTATTAAAATGAATAGTTCTCTATATTCCGTTCAAGATATTAATGAACATATGGAAAAATATGTTGAGCTTCCAGACAGCTGACGAAGCAAAAACTATGCATTTGAAATTCTGGAAATTATTAATTCTGTTGTTGAACATGACATTTTTAAGGAAATTGAAGCAGCAAAGTTTCACACTTTGACCATTGATGAAAGCACTGATATAAGTGTTAACAAATGTCTTATTCTCTACTTCAAATTTAGACCCAAAGATTGTCATGAATACAAAACCTTTTTTGGAGGAATAATTCATTTGCAGGCTTGTGATGCTTCCTCTATCCTGTTAGCTATTAAGCAGTTTTATCAGGAAAAGAAACTTGATCTCCAAAAAATGGTAATGTTCACCTCTGACGGTCAGAGACGTAGCAGCCGCCCCCCAAACCCCCCAATTGGGGGGGGGCCAGGCCAACTTTGGGGGCCCAAGTTAGTCTGAAATTGCTTTTTGGCTACGTGACTATTTTCAGTTCAGCAGACTTGTTTACAACCGATTTAAACTGTAGGAAGAAATTGGCTTGTGACATCATAAGTGAATGCAACGTCATTTTATCTCGCAGAATCTAGAATATTTCGATTGATTTTCTGGTAGAATCTTGAATATTCGATTGACGTAACAATGCCGTTGTTACGCAACAATCATAGAATGGTCTGGAATTCTGTTTGGCTATAAATACCGGGACAATATATATACACTGCAGAGTGCAGATAAAGTATTTTATTGACATTGTATAGAATGAAACGTTCAAAAAGTGGTGCTCAAAAGAGAAAAGAAGCAGCCACTGCTCGAGATGCTGTAGCGAAATTGCCCAAGATGACAGATTTTTTCAAGATTACTGAGCAGAGTAGACCTGGCACTAGTACCGAGAGGGATGAAGAAAACTATAGTGTACAAGAAAAAGAAGACTATGACGATCAGCATCAAAGTGATTGTGAATTTCCAGAAAATGTAAGTTGTGATTTACCTGCCAATACGCAACCTTCAATATCAAAAATAACTGAATCTCAATTTACCCCTATCCCTGATGACCCATGTAGATGGCCTGAAAGTATTTCTGATGCTCAACGATGTGATATAGTAAAGCGTGGACCACATCAACTAATAATGAATTTTCCATATAATAACACAACTCTAAGGCGACGTTTTTCCTCCAACCATTATAAACGTGTGTTACCTAATGGTGAAAGTGTTTCACGGTCGTGGCTAGTTTATTCTGGAGAATCAGATCAAGTTTTTTGCTTTTGTTGTAAGCTATTTGGAAAAACACTAAGCCCCTTTTGTAGTGGTATAAATACATGGGAGGGTTTTTCGAAAAAACTGAAAGACCATGAAAACGGCATTTCCCACCAAGAATGCTGCAGTCAATGGATGTTGCTAGCTGAAGGGATAAGAAATTCATCCACTATCGACAAACGCGAGATGAATATTTTTTTCAATGAAAGACGTTTTTGGAGAAATGTTTTAGAGAGACTTATCGACATTGCCTTGTTTCTATCGGAAAGGAATCTTGCTTTTAGAGGATCTGAAGAAGTCTTAGGATCTCCTCACAATGGAAATTTTCTGGGTATATTTGAGCTTTTGGCAAGAAGAGATCCGATCCTAAAAGAGCTTCAAGACAGAATCAAGAATAAAAACACTAAAGATCACTATTTGAGTCCTACCATACAAAATGAACTAATTGAATTGCTAGCGACAGAAGTTGAAAAAGAAAATTTACAGCAATTGAAATTGGCAAAATATTTTTCTATAATTTTGGACTGCACTCCAGATATGTCACATCATGAACAAATGTCTGTCATTCTCCGTTATGTACTATGTAATGAAGAAGCTGCTGTTGTTAAAGAAACATTTTTTGGCTACTTGAGAATAAGTGACAGTACTGGGAAAGGCTTGTTGGACGCTTTCTTAGAAAAAGCGACCGAACTGCAACTCGAATTGTCTGATTGTCGAGGTCAGTCATATGATAATGGTGCTAACATGAAAGGAAAACATTCTGGGGTCCAAGCAAGAATGCTAGACATCAATCCCAAAGCTGTTTACGTGCCCTGTGCAAACCATACCCTTAACTTAGTTGTTGTTGACAGTGCTAATTCATCGACGGAAGCATTGACATTTTTTGGAGTACTTACAAGGTTGTATGTACTGTTTTCTTCCTCTGCTCAGCGTTGGGAAATTTTGAAGAAACATGTGGAGCTGTCCATAAAGTCACAATCTGATACTCGTTGGGAAAGCAGAATTAAATGCATCAAACCTCTTCGATACAATTTAAAAGAGGTCTTGCTGGCACTGAAAGACTTGGAAGCCATTTCCATAGAAAGAAAAGATGGAAGAGCTGCCTCAGAAACAAAATCGTTGATAGCTCATTTATCAAAATGGAGTTTTCTTTTGTCGGTGTTTATTTGGTATGATATCCTATTCCAAGTCAATAAAGCAAGCAAGATTCTTCAATCGTATGGAGTCTCCCTTCATACAATGGAAACGGAAATCCAGGCAACTGAAAAGTTTTTGCAAAACTATCGCACAACGGGTTATGACAGTGCCGCAACATCTGCTGTTGAAATAGCACAGGAATTGGATATTGATCCTTCTTTTCCTCCGTCAAGAAGTGGAAAGAAAAGAAGATTGTTTGATTACCAAGGTGAAGAGGAACAACGAGCTACTCCTGAACTGAAATTTAAAAGCAACTTTTTTATCCATTAGTAGACCAGGCTATTATGTCAATAAAGGAGCGCTTTAATTTGTACGTGAGGTTTCTTCCGCCTTTTCGTTTTTGTACACACGAGACAAACTTTTGCTTGTGCAACAAGAAAATGCTCTTCTTACTTGCTGTAAAGAGTTCCAAAAAAAGTTCGGTGACATTGATTCTGATGAAATGAGCGCTGAGCTACAGCGGTTTGTTTTAATTTTACAAAAAAAACGCAATCTCAATACTGCTCAAGACTTTCTGAACTATCTTCTAAAGACTCATTTATTTGAATTGTATCCGAATGTGTACATCGCACTTCGAATCTTGCTAACTTGCCCCGTGACTGTTGCCAGCGCTGAAAGAAGCTTCAGCAAATTGAAACTGATCAAAACTTTTAATAGAACGTCTATGACAGACAGTAGACTATCTTCATTAGCCATGTTGTCAATCGAAAATGACTGCGCCCGATCTCTTGATTATGACAATGTCATAACAGCATTTGCGAACAAAAAAGGTTCGCTCCAGACTATTTAAATGATACTGTGTTTTTATAACTTTTTCATGTTTTTCAGTGTCATTGCTTTCGTTTCGCAGTGTCTGCATAAATGTCCTACTGAACTCTGGCATCGGTGCCGAATTTTTTATGACTTGCACCTTCGGTATCGGCATGCTTTATTCTGACATTAGCCTGTTTACTTATGTACAAATTGTGGTGTATTTTCTTAATGCAGCTTTTCAATTTTACACCTCTAAAGTGATATGACCTGTGCGCAGGGGCTCTTGCGCTTACTTTGGGGGGGGCCCGAAGTTGGAGTGCTACGGGACTGCTGACGGTGCCTCAGTGATGTTGGGCAAAGTCAACGGTGTTGCTGCGAAACTGAAATTAGAAGTCCCTCATCTTGTCCAGCAACATTGTGTGGCTCACCGTGAGGATCTAGGAATTTCTGACACTTGGAAGGAAATTAAACTAATGAGAGATATTGATACATATATGAGAACAGTGTAAACAATTTTTTCTCGTTCTTCAGTAAAGAGACATGAATTTAAAGAAATTGTTGAGGCATCTAAAAATGAAGCTATTGCCTTTAGGCCGCTTAGTGAAGTTAGGTGGCTATCCAGACATTTTGCATTGCAGGCAATAATAAGAAACTATGAAGGGCTTATTTCATATTTTGAAAAAGACACATCAAATGATCCAATTGTTAATTATTGTCGCAATAAATTAACTAACGGAACATTCAAGGTTGCTCTGCATGTTTTAGCTGATGTTCTTGAAGAAATGGCTTCCTTGTGCAAAATTTTGCAAAGTAACTTGACACCACTAGACAGCTATAATTTTGCCAGGGGAAAGATTAACAAAATTAGGAATCAATATTTAGAAGGTGATGCTTGTTGGAGTGACAGAGTAAATGCTTTACTTAAGCAAGAAGAGACTGAAACAGTGGATACTCAGCCCTTGTTGAATTTTATAAATTGTTTATGCATCCATTTAGAGGATAGATTTCCAGAATGAAGTACAAGAATGGTCAGTGTTTGATATTTCCTCTATCTCACATTGTGATTTCTCATTTGGAATTGAACATGTAAATGCTCTTTGTCTTAAATATCACAATTTTTTAGCTAATGCTGCAGATATAACTAATCAATTTAATGATTTCAAATTTTCTGTACAAGAAAGAATAAAATCCAAATTGATATCAAATTTTGTCCAATTGGTAGTATTTGCTCTTCAAAATGAACAGTTCTTTGATTTGGCAAAATTGTTAGATATTGGAGGAACATTCCTCGCATCTAGTGCAGACTGTGAGAGAGGTTTCAGTCCAATGAATCAAATAGAAAACAAACTTAGAAACCGCTTAGGAGAATATCATTTGGATATGCTTATCTATACTGATAAGTCTTAAATAAATGTGAAAATTACTAATGAATATTTTGCAAATAGAAAAAATAAAAAAAGGTTAATATCAACTACACATGTAATGCATATATATTTTGTAACTGCTAGTTTTTTCATGCAATTTGATTGTTGGAAATGATGTTGTGCAGTGGATTATATAATCAGCTCGACCACTTGCATGGGAGCGCACATATTTTTGAAAAAAATGTAAAATTTGCACATGAATGTATTTCTGCGCACACTCCTCAAAAAAATTAGAGGGAACATTGCCTGTAACCAAATGAAAACGCTGCCATTATTGCCCTTCAAAAAAAGGTCGTAAAAGAAGTGCCGTGGTAGGCAAGAAATGTAACGAAAACGTGTGTAAGGAGCAGTTCTGTTATTTGTAACAATTGTCCGTAAAATGCTGAGTCATTTGTTAACTTGTGCTTGTCTCCAAAGTGAGTTTTAAATTAGATTTTCATTCTGATTTTGTGCATAAAGTTATGCAGTGAAGCCAAAATACATGAGATACACTTCTACAATACGGTACTTTGTGTGTTAATTCTCCATTATATGCCAACAAACACAATCTCAAATGAAAACATACTACTTTTGCAGAGGTGGGCCTCCGAGGCCCGGTTTCTGCATTGGTGTGGGTTTAAAGGTTTCTGCATCTAAGGGTTAAAAAATCAAAGCTTGACATGCTTTGCCTTTTTCTTATCAGCGTTCCATAAATGGAACAAAACTTCAAAACGCTTGCAAACTATCCTATTGCCTGAATTTAAACTACTTTTGGTTTTACTGTATTATTTAGGAGTTGTTCTTTCTCACTAGATATAAATATTACTTATAACTTGCTTAGTGAGCGAATTATAAGAACGTTTATTTCGTGAAAAATTACGTTTTGAGGTGGATACAATATTAGGCACTACCAAACGTATTTCCTGTTATAAAAAATTATTCAAAGATTGATACATTTTAGTTTACTGATATAAAAGTATTTTCACCCAAACATAAGTAAGATGAGCGGCTAATAACTTGTCATAAATTTTTCGTAAAGTTTTATGTTTCATTTATGGAACAGTGGCGGGTTAGGCCTACTGTACAACTACATTAGAAGACAAGCAAGTGATGGTTTTCAGCCCAGACGTTTGTTTCGTTTATTCACGGGTAACTATTACTTTAAGTAAACAAAAGAGCTACCACATATAAGGCTGGTTTTCATTTGGCGTAGATGGCAGGCGTAGGGTAAAAAATTCTTTGTTTCTCTGTTTAGTTTTATGCGCGCGCAGCGAACGCGCTCCGCGCATAAAACTAAATGGAGAAAGAAAGAATTTTTCACGCTACGCCTAATGGAAACCAGCCATTAGACTTATCTGTTTCCTTGGCAAGCAGTTAGTTGTTAGAAAGCAAGCGAGTGATTGACAATTATAAGTAAAAATGAATTCAAAGTTTTCTGTGGAGAAAGAAAAACGACAAGAGTAGCAACTATTGCTGAAGCGCATGAAGCTATCAAAGATTCAAGAAATGTCAATGTCGCTGTACTTCCGCCAAATGCAGGTGACCCCGGTAATCAGGAGAGCGATGCAGAATAGGTTTCAGCTGAAAGTATAGAAGAAATTTACGAACTAGCCGGAGAGCTTGAGATTGAAGAAGATCTTGAAAGCGACAACGAAGCTGAACTTCCTTTGCCAACAAGTACCAAAAGAAGACGACAAAATGGAAAAAAGTTTTTGGTTTTGAAAGAGCTTTTCAAATGGAAGAACTAATTTCACCAAAACTTTGTCAGACTTGAAGGGAAATTCAAGTGTGGAAAAATTTGTTTTCCGAGAACATACTGGAACACATTGCTCTTCAAACCATATTTATAGCAAGCAAGATCAAAACAATTCATATTTTATGGTAGGCTATCGAATAAAGAAATGTCATTTTTAGTAGTAATTCAAAACAGAGGAGGAACTCCGAAATAGACCAGGCGGAGAAGTTGAACTTACACAGGACGTGAGATTTGATAAAATGAACCACTCTCCAAAGACCAACTTCTCAAGGACGTTGTAAAATGTGCAAAAAGATACCAAAACCATGTGTAAAAAATGTAATGTACCCCTGCATGCAGAACGTGGCAAGCTTTTTTTGAAGTGTATCATACCAAGCAATGAAGATGTCCCTGAATAGAAACAAGGTATGCTTTTGCTGACTGAGTTTTCGAGGTATTGTATAAAAAGCGAAACGCTATCATTGAAGCGACAAATCAGTAAGGCGCAATTTTGTGTACGGTAACCCGCCAGTGTTCAACAAATGGAACATGACGTGATTCACTTCCGGAACAAGGTATGAGCATCAAAATTAATATATAAGTTATTTACTACCTACAAACACACATATATAAAAATAAAGCAGATTTGAACATGAGAACTATACTCGGTAAGAAAAAGGTTAGACAACTCTCGTTTTATGACAACGTTAATTAGTCTCCAGGTTTACAGTCCTACCATTTCTTGACATTCGATTTTGAGAGATATTTTAGCTTTTAAACTTGGTTCAAAGCTCGGTCGCGGGCGTAAAACTTATCCGAATAGAAGCTCAAAAAAATGTTCAAGTCAAAAGGGTTTTTGATCGTGCTATCATGGGTCAACCCTTTAACGGGCGCCACGAAAATCAGTTTGAATTTTTGGACAAAATTTGAAACACTGTGTTTGTTTAGTGTAATTAAAGTATGTTTCAAATTTGGAGTCAATACCATTTGTTATGGCACATTTTGCCGGATAGCTCTCTTACATTGAGCGAGGGTTCGGTTAGGGTTAGCCTTAGGGTTGTAGGGTTAGAATTAGAGTTAGAGACCAGCTCCACCACAGCTCCTCCTAAAACGTCGCCAAATGACGCATCCAATGCTACCAACGATCGCAAAAGTTTGATTTGCCATAAGGCCCAGTTTTTGTTTAATTGCAGACAGAAACAAGTATTTTTTATTTTATGTGGTAGGCATTTGAAAGCTTACAGTGCCCCTAAGAATGGATTTCAACACAATAACACATCGCTTGCTTCTGATCAAGCTCCATCTATGTACTAACGATAAGGATCTTTTAAACACAGCAGTTGGAGCTACCTCCTGGCGGTACCATAGATTAGTGGTTCCCAAACTTTTTTCAAAACGATCCAAGTTTTCCAATAAAGCAAGTTTTGAGAAAACTTTCGACCCAAGGATATGCGTAGTTACAAAAATATAAAAAGATTTGTAGCCATTCAAAATCAGATTTAATATAGCAAATTCAGTTTATTTTAGTGCCCCTTCACTTTCAGCTCGTTCCCCACGGCTTCGTTTGCTCTGGCGGCGGCACTGCTTACAACCTTGAAATTATGCGTTTTATTTACTTCATCAAATGACCGCATAAATCCTCATCAATTACTTGAGGAGCGTTTTATTTGTGAGCGAGTCCAGTTTCGAAGTACGTCTGCTGCAATAGATTTTTTGGAGGTCAACGTTTTGAAAGTAAGAATTTTATCCATACTCGTGCTCAAACATACACGATAGCTTAGAGATCAACTTCTTGAACATCTCCACAATTACTCAAGGAATAAATAAGATTTGGTAAGTATGATCACTTCCTTGGGATGTACGTCATATAGAGTTTGTGACATCACCATGACGTCACAATGAAGCAATATTTTTAAATTTGCATCTATCGACGGAGGAAAACGCTTTTCTGCTTAGAACCAGCATCCGATTCACCCAAATTTCATTTTTCTTTCTTGCTTAGGATTGCATCATAATTCATGATTGATTGTAAAACTTGTTTTGACATTGTCTCAAAATACATTGATCATACAAACGCCGTTAAAACCTTTATCACGAGCTAAAACGTGAATCGAACCTCAAATCCTAGACTTACATCTTGGGTTTGCGAACCGAGATCTCGGTTTTGGGAATTCCCGGGATTTAGCAACTTTTTAGCTTTCCCGTTTTTCCAGTTTTCCGGTTTTTTTTTAATAAAATCCTGGTTTTGTGAGCTAGCATCCTCATGACACTTGTGCCTAAATCAATTTGGCTGTGCCTGTTCCCACTGCGACGACACAACACTTGATCCCTCGATTGTTGAACTGTTTGCTGTTGACTAAAGGATAACAGGTTTGAGCCAGTTTATTACAGTCATTGCACAAGAGCAAGTAGCTGAAATTTAGTTGCAGTGCCATTTAGTTTTGGAACGTAGTAATCAGTCTAAAATAAAAACTGCTCCCACTTTATTTTGCCGTCTATTTTGGGAAAATGACAGTAATGAAGGAAAAGGTCAGAATGAGAACGAAGATATAAAGTTGGCTTGCAATACTAACAAAAACCAGGAGCATGAAAGTCTTTTCCAAAGACTTCAAACACACATTAAACATTTTACAAACTACACTCCCACCCAGTTGGAGACATTTGTTGATGATAGAAGTCAAGTCAGCCAACTTCAAACTGTAATCAAGCAGAAAATGAAACTACTAGAAGCTACAGAAAACCAAACCAAGCCAAGCCAAGAAAAAATACCAAGAAAATTGGAGCAGTTATTTAAAGCCTTATTGACCATCCCACCAACATCATTTGAAGCAGAACAAACGTTTTCTGCTGGAGGATTGTTTGCCACAAAACTACGGTCACAACTAAGTGACAAATCTGTTAGTGCACTGAGTTTTTTTAAGCAGTCATTATATGAAAAGTAATTAAAGCAAACTTGTTGCATTTTATGCAATCCTGATTTTTTCAGGCATTACCCGAATTTTTTTCAGAACCGGGAGACTGGAAACCTTACTTACATCGTCCTCCATCTCATGCGTGATCAAAGGTCAGAATTCACGCTTTGTTGGTGCGACCTCAAAATTGAAGTTTCGTATCAAACTCGTATGAAATGCCGAAAATTCGTGATTTAAGTCCAAAAATTAAAAAATTTAATCTCACTGTCAAGTCCAACTGTCCTTAAAACTGCCTTTCCAAAGTGACGTACTGATACAAGCTTTTTCTACCTTCAATTAATACTTTGGTTGAGATTCTTCTAGGTAAACCACAATTGCCGTGATAAACCAAAACACTTGATTACAAGCAGCAGCAAAGTGCGTCCACTAAGGAAATGTGGTAATTCGCCATACCAGCCAGCGAGAACACTAAGCTATAACAGGTTTTTGAGAATACTATCACATAAATTACAAGAGTAATTAATTGGGTGATAAGAGAGAAGTCATAGAGAATGGAGTTTTAAACTGAAGCTGCCTTATCGCCGTGACGTATAAGCTAGTTTTTATTAAAGGCTTACACTATAGTCGAAGGTTAAAGCTCGGTTATCGATGGATTACCCTCCCACTCACAACTTTTCTTGGGGTCACCTTCGACCGCACTCTTTCCTTTTCTAAGCATGTATCTTCGCTGAAGGCCAGGTTTTTCCCACGTCTCAAGGCCTTACGCTGTATCTCTGCTTCCTCATGGGGCCCCTCTAAGGAGTCCCTCTCTCTTCTGTATAAATCTTTTCTTCGGTCCCTTCTCACTTACGCTTCACCCGGATGGTTTCCTTTCCTAAGCGCTACCAATCTTACCAGGTTGGAACGACTTCACCGAGCGGCCAGTCTCACCATCACCGGCTGCCTCTCGTCCTCCCCTATCCCTCTACTACTCACCGAGGCTTCTCTACCTCCCCTACGAGTCACTCTGACTCAGTTCACTCTTTTTTCTTATGAGCGGGCTCTTCGTCTCCCAACCTCCTTTCCTATTTCAGGTTAGGCCAGACTTGGAGTGAAATCAAGACTCTGCAGATCGTCCTGGAGAGCTCTTGCGTCTGCTCACCCGCTCATGCTTCCTTCTACTTGTTCTAGGGAGGCTCTTCTTGCTAGCCCTCTCTGTCCTCCTTGGAATCTGCCTTCCTTCACGGTCGAGTCCACCCTTTCCTCTCCATGCTCTCGCTCTGATCCCCCTCACTCTCGCCAAGGTGCGGCTCTTGCCCATCTTGACTCTCTCCCCCTTCATGACTTGGTGCTTTGGACAGACGGCTCTGTTCCTTTTCCTTTTGGCAAGGGCGGCTCCGGCGTTCTTGCCAACTGCTCTCTCTGTGGCACTGAGGCCACTCTTTCCTTTTCGGCAGGCCCAGTATGTTCAAGTTTTTCCGCTGAAGCCTGCGCCATTCTGCACGCCCTTTGCTGGTCTCGGCAACACCATAAAGTCTGCCATTTTTCTTCTCTACTTCTCCTGTCTGACTCTCGTTCTGTCCTCTCCTCCACCTTTCCTGTTATCTCAAACTCTGTGGCAGATCTGGCAGGAACTGTCCTCTCTCTCCCTCTGTTCTATCAGGTTACAATGGGTCCCCGGACACTCGTTTCTGCCGGGGAACGAAACAGCTGATGAGCTTGCCAGACGGGGAGCGCTGCTTGCGCCCTCCGCAATCCCATGTAGTCTCTATCCTTTTACCTCTTGTCTTTTCTTGGACTGGAGGCGTACTGTCTCTTCAAAGTATTTTGACACACAGGTTCCCTCAATTTCCACTGAGGAACTTGTGCTCCCTCGTCATGCTCGCTGTGTCCTCTTTCGTCTTCGCTGCAATGGACACAGTCTTCTATTAGGTTCCTATCTCTCTAGGATTGGCAGAATCGAGAATTCTTCTTGCAGCGCCTGTGGACACCCATCCCAGGACATCTCTCATCTCATTCTGCACTGTCCAGCTAAGGACTCTTTGCGTCGCTCACTCTTTGGCGACTCTCTGTCTCTGTACGACCTCTGGTCCAGACCCTGGGGAGTTGCCCGGCTTCTGGGGCTCCATGGTCTTCCACCATGCCCCCATCCCTTGGAAGGGGTCGGGTAATCAACAACAACATGGATTACCCTATTGCACTAGCGGCGTAGTTAGAGGAAGAAACAAAATAAAAGATTTACCCCTAAAATGGTAAGAAGCCAAAACTTGTAAATAAAACACCAGTATATTTTTGGAATCAACATTATTGGTTTTAAAAAAGGAACTCCGAAACAGTTTTCTCTTTGCTTCAAATACGAAAGCAAAATACTCTCCGCCACCCATCCAAACAAGATTGAGTTTACTTACTTAATCAAGATCACCTGATATTAGCATTCAGTTTATTAAATGCTTTTCAACAAACAAAATGTTTTCCAAATACGCACTGCCCATATCATTCTATTATCATAGCTATACATAAAATAGGACGCTGACGTAAAGAGATCCACAATTCACCAAACTGCAAACAGTTACACTGTTTCGACCTATCAGGTCTCTTCAGTATCTTCAGGCATCTATCAGCACGGTCTGCAGTTTGCTAAGTGCAATGCTAGCCTCTTGCATTACTATAAGATCCACAACTCTTTTACTTGGTCAATTTTTAAAAAGCAATCTTCAGTGGGCATGGTCATTTGATTAAACTAAAGCATAAATTATCTTCAATAAAAGTTTATAGTACTAAACTACTATCAGAAAATTCAAAATCAGCTCAGATCTGTTTTCGGTAAGAGATAGACACCAAAAAATCACGTTTAAATCATACGGCTTTAGCAGTGAGGGTCTCGCCGAGGGAGCAACTTGCTCTCCACTATGATTTTAGTCACTTCTGTAACTTCACTATGATTTTAGTCACTTCTTCGCTCATTTTCGCCTGGTTTTGGTTTGCGTCTCCTATCCTACCTTAACAAGGGGTCACTGATATTTCACGAAAGCATGAAGTCAATTATCAGTTCTCCCTCGGTGGTTCCAAAGGCCCCATCATACATTTTCTTGCCACGTCTCTCCTCCCCCGGCTTAAAGGATTAAAAACATTTCGTCAAAACAAAAAACAGATTATTATAGTAATAAAAGCATGTCACTAGCTAGCACAAATGCTTTAAAAGAAGGGTAACGGCATTATTTGTACACAAAGCAGTGCAATTAGCTGAAAAAATCATCGTCAATCAAATAGTTGACAACAGCATTAAATCACAATTTATATGCAGTTCGTAATTTTCATTGGCAGGAGTTTACTTTCAGATCAATTTCAAAAGTTCGTCTCCACATTTCTAAATACTCCGTAGCCATAGTACGTCCAAGACAATCAAAATTGTGCAATACTACGCGAAGTCACGTGTCGTAATCATCGTCATCCAACCACTTTCTTTTGACCGATGACGAAGTAGGCATAATCATCTAAAAAAATACTTTATTTAGCAAGCAAAAATACAGAGTACATCACTTCTAAGTTTAGTAAACTACGTCACATTGTGAGAAAAAGAGAGCGAGACAGAGATTCCACTTCTACAACCCGGTTTTGCAGGTGACCGAACTCACCTCATATTCCTCGTCATTTGACAAACAACGTTGCGCCACTTCGCTTTGTTGACGGTATCTCTTCTCTAATTCAACCTTTTTAAGCATTCTACACTTGCCTATCCACGTTATTTTCACTCTCTCTCTCTTCTAACTACTTCACAATCTAAAACCATTCTCAACAATTCATCACTATCCCTCTGCAGAATATAACCAGGCTCGTCGGCGTTTGATAACCTATATACAGTTTCTTTGGTTCAAAACCCAACATATTCATCAATTTTTGGCTCTTCTTTTTACGAATTCAACGCCACACATCGCCCTCTAAGTCCATCTTAATATCGCTATCTCATTTTACCTATGCCCTCCCCATTGCCGGTGTTCTTTATTTATTTACTGAAAATACAGTAATACCAAGTAGTTCAAAGAAATGTTAAACTCCAAAAGTCCAAACGTTAGAACAATTATTATATATTTATCCACCTCTGCCATTAAACTTCGAGCGAGGAGGGTCATAAGTAAAACAAAAAATAGTATTGTTGCATCTTTAGAAACTACTGTTAGGGGTTGCAAGGCAAGGCATTCACAATTGGAAGTTGATTTGCTAATCAGTGTCATACAATCATTTGATTAACGGCAGTGAATACAATAAACCATTTCAGCAAAGTGACGCACTATTCGCGAAAAATCGATTAAAAAATGATACAATATATGTACCTCCAAAACTGGGGAATTACTCAAGCCATCTTGGGTTTTTCCTGTTCTATATAGCCACTACACCTATGAAATGCAGATTTCAATAGTCAACCGAAAGTGGGTGAATGCAACATGTTTAAATACACTTCTGGGGCAAATAAGGCTTAGACAGGTTACCTGTGGATTTACAAAATGATGTTTCTGTGCTGTTGAGTTGTCGACGGTGATGGAATTAAGACTGGGCTTACTTCCAACAGGCTTTCGAACCTAAGAAGAAAATCATTCAATAAGTAAAATGGAAATAGTCAACAACAATGATTGCGTTTTAACCGTTAAACTGCATGAATATGCTTTTACAACCTGATAATCTAAACCAAAAAAGATTGCATATTAAACAAGTTAGGGTGGTCTACTGTTAGCATTGCCGGATCTGTCGACGCTTTAAGTTTTCTTTCAATTTTTTCAAAAAAAAAAAGGCATCATGAAAAGCCATTTCAGTTTTGCAACGCAAATTTAATCAAGATCACACCAGGTCATGGAGGCCGGTAATCCCACCACCAATAGGCGGATAAGACGATGCTGAATGCCCGATAGCAATGGTGAATTAAGGAATTTAGGGGCTTGAGGCAAGAATTCATGAGGGACCTCCTCTAAGTGCCCAAGCTATCGGTAAACGTCTCTTTTTTTCTGGAGATCACCACTATTTCAAAAGGGTGAAATAGCTTATCGGACATGTCTGAAAGGAGGCCCGAGGCTGCTGCTCACCCTAAATCCACCACTGCCCCACAGTCACCTATTACTGCGTGCTGTGCGAGCAGCTCCAGTATTCTTCAAACTCGGTAAAGCGGGGGTTATTGCCAAAGTAGTAGTTTTGGCTGAAAATGACAATTAACTGATAACGATCATTCCTCTTTCTTGTGCCAAACACAACAATGGTGCGAAACAGAACAACATCCACGCTTACAAGCAAATGCCATCAAGCAAGAAAAACGTGTAAATTGGTTTAAGGAGCAAATATTTCGAATCAGTGCGAGTGCTGAATAGTCGCTTTGTACTACAAGCAGTGAGCAGTACTATTACTCTAGTCAAAATACGCGACATAAAATGAACTGCATCAATCAACAGCCGCCTCAACGTGGTGGTGCAGTCCCCGAACCCGTTTGGGTTGGGTCGAAATGGCTGTTGACCTCCCCGAGAGTCCCAATTACCCCAGGCACTCCCCTTCATTTTTTTGCTATGCTGCCCCCTGAACGACTGCAGAAGGGCAGCACACAGCCTTTTTAAAAGCGGTCGCCTGTCTTCTCTCTTCTCCTGCCTTTCTTTTGCCCGTATCCGTCTCCTCATTCTTCTCCTCTTGATGAGTGGTAACGTTCATCCCAACACTGGCCCCTTGCTTTCCTTGCCCAGTGTGCGCTGAAAATGTGACCTGGCGGGACAAGTCAGTGCAATGCTGCACCTGCTCCAAATGGGTCCATCTAAGATGCTCATGACTCTCCCTCTCCAAATTCAGAACTCTGCAGCTCTCATTCTTGGAGTTGCCCCCCCCCGGCTGCGTCCCTACTTGTAACACTGTGACTCCTTCCTCGGACTCCTCTGACCTGTGTACCTCTACTATACAATCTGACCTCCTCTGCTAATGCTGCACTCCCGCCCCACTCTCGTCTTCAAACATCTTATCCTTTTTCTGCCCATTTTGTATCTTCTCCATCTGCCCCCTCACAACAGCCCCTTGTTCCTCGCTGTTCTTGAACGCCTCCTGCCTCCTCTCCTTCCTGACTCCCTCTAGGTTCTTAAATGAAATGCTGGCAGTCTTCAAGCCAGGAGCACTGAACTACTTCACTTTCTTTTGTCCCATCTTGTTGACCTTATCTGTATCGAGGAATCCAATCTTAACTCATCTTCCTCTTTCTGGATTCCTGGATTCTCTGCTCTGCGTTCTGATTGCACCTATTCCCTGTCTGGCATTCTCACTCGTGATGCCATGCACGCTAGCGGCAGCGTCATTATTTTCGTCAGGCAGGGCTTATCTTTCTCTGAACTTTCTACCTCATCTCTCTCTTCGCTTGATCCCTACTCTGATTGTGCAGGGTTCTTTTTATTCATTTATTTATTCACACGTATGAGCTCATGCTCAGTTTGCAGGTCTTTCGTCAGACTGGGCCACCGCGACGGGTAGACTGCTTGGGCCCCACCATCTGTCTGCCACATAAAGACAGAGGCATCCCGTTAAGTGTCTTGCCCAAGGACACAACAAGAAAGCTTGCCGGCTTGTTCTCCACACTATCCCTTATGTGATGAGCGCCAAGCACGGAAGCTGTGAAAACCATTTTTTAGTCTTTTGGTATGACTCATCAAGGGAAATGAACCCCAGGTCTACCGACTGCGAAGCAGATGCTCTAACCACTACACCATCGCGCTGGTTATGCAGGGTCAACATTTCTCTTAACAACTCCTCCCCACTTTCATTTCTTAACGTGTACGCTCCCCTATTCACTCCTCTCCAACGGATGGCAGAACCAACTCCTTTTTTCCCTCCATTCTTTCCTCCTCCAGAAATCTCTTCATTCTGGGGGACTCCAATTGCCATCACCCCCTCTGGGACTCAAGAGGTACTTCCAACCGCCGTGGGGAGGAAGTATTTGACTGGGTCATCTCTTCTGACCTCCTCCCCCTCAATAACCCTGACATCTCCTTTGCTCCCTTCTTTCTTACTCCTGGGAGGTGTTTCAGGACCAGGGTTCTGATTACCCACTAATTCTTTTATCTGTCCCTCTCTCTCCAGTCTTTCGCCTCAATGAGCGTCCCCCTTCCTTCAAGTTTCCAAAAGCTCACTGGGATGACTTTACCTTCTACTTTGACTCGCACTGTCCTTCTGCAGAGGAATACTCATCTCTTTCTCTTTCCTCTGCTAATGCTCTTTTTACCTCTCTGGCACTGAAAGCAGCCAAATCTTCCATTCCTTTTGGCCGCATCAAATGCTATCCCAAAGCCTAATGGTCTGCTGAGGTGGAAGGTGCAGTTAGTGAAAGACGCAAGGCTTTTGCTGATGCTCACAGAAGTGATAAAGATCGCCAGGCTTACATCTCCGCTTCTCGACGGGCCTCGTCAGTCATCGGCAAGGCTGAGGCTGAAGCATGGCAGATGACTTGCTCTTCTCCCTCACTCAAATCCAACCCTAAATCTGTATACTCTCTTCTTCACTCTGTCGCTGGCTCTTCTTCCTCATCTTTCTCCTCTCCTAATTTTCCTAATTGCTCTTCTCCCAGGGAGTCGGCTTTGGTCTACACCACTCACCTGAGATCCCACTTTTCTGTTTCTCAGCCAAAGGCCCGGCGTAGTAGAGCCAGAGACTACCTTTCTGAGCTCCACTGAGCCACTGGCTCTGAGGAGTCTCACTCGTCCTTCTGCTCTCCCTCTCTCTCGCTGAATTTCTTGGGAGGTGTCTCCAACGTTTCCTCCTCCACTGCCACTGGCTCAAATAAAATTGCCTATCTTATCCTAGAGCACCTTCCTCACTCTGGCATGGATTTTCTTCTTCATATCTTCAATCTCTCCTGGATTTCGCATTCCTTTCCCTCCATCTGGAAGAAATCTATTATCCCCATCCATGATATAGGAAAGCCTCTCGGCTCTCCTGCTTCCTTCCGACCTATCTCTCTCACTTCCTGCATATTAAAGCTTTTTGAATGATCATTCTATTCCGTCTACTTTTCTTTCTGGAGTCTAATTCCATTCTTTCTTCCTGCCAGGTCAATTTCTGCCCTGGTCGGTTTACGCTAGATCAAATTCTTTATCTTTTGCAGTCCATTTCAGATGGGTTTAGCAAACCCAGGCTGGGCTCTCAGACGATCCTCTCTACTACTGTTTTTTCCAAAGCTCTTGATTCTGTCTGGCATCCCGCCCTTTTCCACAAACTTATTTCGGCTGGCCTTCCTCCTTTCTTTGCTCGTTGGACTCAATCTTTCCTTTTTGATAGCCGCACTAGCGTGGTCTTTCAAAATCACTATGTTCCTTGCAAGTTTGTCAAGGTGTTTTGCAAGGATTCCTTCTTGGCCAGTACTTATCTCTCTTTTCATCAATGATCTTCCGGCTTCTCTGCCTTCTTCTGTCAGCTGCTCTTTTTATGCTGAAGATCTGGCCATTCAATCCTCCTCCCCCTCGGTCCACACTGCAGTGGAGGCCAAACAAGGAGCTCTGTTTTGATTGGAATGCTGGTCTGAGTATTGGTGTCTTCCTCTCAATCTGAGCAAATGTGATGCCTTTTTCTTCTTAGTGGATCCGAACCAAACCCACCTCCAGCCAAACGTTCTTCTACTCCCGCCTCCATTTCAATCCCACTCCAGCTTTTTGTGGGGTTACCTTCGATTGCACTCTTTCCTTTTGTAAACAATTATCTTTGCTGAAAGCCAAGTTTTTTTCACGTCTGAAGGCCTTATGCTGTATCTCTGCTTCCTCATGGGGGCCCCTCTAAGGAGTCCCTCTCTTTTCCGTATAAAGCTTTTCTTTGGCCCTTTCTCACATATGCCTCACCCAGATGGTTTCTTTTCCTAAAGCATTGCCAACATCACCAAACTGGAACGCCTCCAGTGAGCAGCTAGTCGCGCCATCTCCGGCTGCCTCTCATCCTCCCCTATCCCACTTCTTCTCTCCAAGGCTTCTTTACCTCCCCTACGAGTCACTCTGACTCAGTTCACTCTTTTATCTAATGAGCAAGCTCTTCGTCTCCCAACCTCCTTTCCCATTTCAGGTTAGGCCAGACTTGGAGTGAAACAAGACTCTGCAGATCCTCCTGGAGAGCTTTTGCATCTACCCACCCACTCATGCTTTCTTCTATTTCTCCTAGGGAGGTTCTTCTTGCTAGCCCTCTCTTTCCTCCTTTGAACCTGCCTTCCTTCATGGTGGAGTCCACCCTTTTCTCCCATGCTCTCACCCCAAACCCCCTCTCTCTCGCCAAGGAATGGCTTTCGCTTACCTTGACTCTCTCCCATCTTACAATCTGGTACTCTGGACAGACAGCTTTGTTCCTTTTCCTTTTGGCAAGGGCAGCTCTGGCATACCTGCCAACTGCTTTCTGGCACTGAGGCCACTCTTTTCTTTTCAGCAGGCCCAGTATGCTCAAGTTTTTCCGCTGAAACCTGTGCCATTCTGCATGCTCTTTGCTGGTCTCGGCAGCACCAACAAGTCTGCCATTTCTCTTCTCCTCCTATCTGACTCTTGTTCTGTCCTCGCCATCCTGTCCTCTCCTCCATTTTTCCTTTTACCTCAAACTCTGTGGCAGATCTGGCAGGAACTGTCTTCTCTCTCCTGTTCTATCAGGCTACAATGGGTCCCCAGACACTCGTTTCTCATGGGAAACGACACAGCTGATGAACTGGCCAGACGGGGAGCGCTACTTACGCCCTCTGCAATCCCTTGTAGTTTCTCTCCTCTGATCTCTCATTTCCACTCATCTCTTTTCTTGGACTGGAGGCATACTGTCTCATTGAAATTCTTCGACACACAGGTTCCCTCGATTTCCACCGAGGAACTTGTGCTCCCTCGTCAAGCTCGCTCTGTTCTATCTTGTCTATGATGCAATGGACATAGACTTCTGTTAACCTCCTATCTCTCTAGGATTCGCAGAATCCAGAATCCTTCATGCAGCGCCAGTGGACACTCAGCCCAGGACACCTCTTATCTCATTCTACACTGTCCAGCTATGAACTCTTTGCGCTGCTCCCTCTTTGGTAACTCTCTGTCTCTTTACGACCTCTGGTCCAGACCCTGGGGAATTGCCTGGCTACATGGTCTTCCACCATGCCTCTGTCCCTCGGAAGGGGTCCTCATAAAATCAAAAAAATGAAGGTTTGATAAAATGAAAAAAAACGTATACGCATACCTAAACTTTAGCAAAAATTTATAAACCGATTTCAGAAAGAAGTCTTTGAAATCAAGCGTTTGCAAAAAACTTAGAATACAGAGAAAAAAATTAGTGATTCTTTTTTGCCTGCTTGGTTACTCATGTGATATAAAAAAATATAACGACAGAAAAAGGTGATATTTGTGTACAGTAAGAATATGATTGCCTAACGCCTTACTCCATTTACCATGCTTAAAAGCTTCTATTTTCTAAAAACACTAACTAAAAATTAATTTGCTTTATTTTGGATCTTTTTTGCTGACAATGGCAGAACGGAAGTAGTATAGTATGATCCATTTGGCAACGTTTTAGGCGGTGCTATGACGTCATGAGGTGGTAGGGGATTTTTTGGTTAAGTATTTAGGTGTGAGGAGGGTAAGTTTAAGGGAGATGGTGTTATGTGAAGTATGCGATGACTCATTCGGTCGCAATGGCGGGGGAAGAATTGCTGGTGTGGGCACTACATATCGGTAAGGAGTCAACTGTCTTGTCAAGAGCTGTCGAAAGTTCTAGAACACGAGTTATATCATAATGCATAAAGATTAGGTAATTTTTTGTTCAGCTGTGTGTTGGGATATGATGCGATTTTTGTCTCCGTATTGTGTAGACTGGTCCAACCTTGTCCAAGCTTAAATCCTCGTCTTTTGCTTCTGTATTTTATGGACTTATCCGGCCTTACCCAAGCTTTACTTCTCGACTTTGTGCACCCCTGTTTTAGAAATTTAACAATGACCACTATGTTTAGTTTGACGTTTTTGCACCTAAAAGTTTTCAAAAATGTTCAAGATTACAAATTTAATACACCGTGAGAGTAATTGCATGACAATTTTTACCAAAGGAATGTAAATAGATTGTAAATTTATAAAATTTCATTACAAATTAAAAAAAAATACGTTCCTGACTGTGTACAACCCAAGACTTGTGCAGATCCGTCCAAAGTTTTGTAATATAATTTATAGGCCTAAAACATTGTATAATGGTTAGGTCCAGACCTATTTTTCACAAGGAAATTTTTCTGGAAATTGACGTATACTAAAGTTTGAAGGACGCCGTACATCATTGAGTGTCGGCATTCCCACCAATGCTCCAAACTTTAAGAAGGTGCTTTGTCACAAACAGTGATGAAAATTAATTGGTGTAAAAATGTTGGTTTTTCAAACGTCGGAAACCAATGAAAACATAAAGAAATTATAAATAAAGAATTTGAAGCATACTGTCAATAAGTAATTGTTATCGAGTTCAATTTTGCATCCTACAACCTGGAATTCATCAAACCGACACCAAAAAGCGTGATCTCTCTTCACCTCCTTATGCAATTCACAAGAAAATATGGTTTCACTTTATCCACAAAAAGCAAAAGCGAAGTAATCAACCGCAATTAATGCTTACATGCGCCTACAAAACATGCGGCCAGCCAGATGACCAAAAAATGTTAAAGTTGAAAAATAGAGGCAATAAGCTCTCAACTTAAACTAATTTTCAAAAAAAGTTATCAAGAATGCAAGCTTGCGACGATTTTGAAGTTTTAAAATACTGCATTGGTGCGTCGCTACACCTATAAGCGAGCTCTGACATAATCCACAAGCAACAATATGAACATGTGGCCCGCAGAAAAATATTCGGTTATTGTGGCCTCTTTACAAGTTATGCAGGCATAGCTTACCGGCTTCTCGGAAGTCTTCTTTAAGCGGTAGTTGATCGACGATAAACAATATCGATCAGGAGGAAGGCGAGCACCAGAGAAATTCTTCAATGAGGGCAATGGCGCGGTATTTTTCTGTCTTGCAAGGTCAACTAAAAACTGAAATACCAAACAACTTAACTTGATGTTTGTTGCATTTATTTTCCCAACATGGCTAATGTTTAAAATTTTTACAGTCCTTAACTTCAAAAATTTAGTTAATTTTTCTGGCAAAATTAGATATTTTTTTATCAAACTGCAAAACTTGTGCGATATAATTCATCGGTGCAGAAAAAAACAAAAAAGCGCCTTTTGTTGGGTGAAGACCTGTGGACTATTATACAGATTGCATCGTCTAACATAAATTGTATAAGCATTGTCTAAAGGAAACTGCGTGGCAAAAAATGACCAAAATCCAAATCATTTAATATATTACAAGAAAATAAAAATAACATGCAATTAAAGCATCGTTTGCAAATTATGTTGGTAAAAAATATAAAACTAATAGATAATCAAGGTGGACAGTCGGTACTTTAAATTTAAGGTGATATTCTAAAAAACATTTTAGCAGATTCGAAATAAGATACTGGTCAAAATATCACACGAAGAAAAGGCTGATGATCATTACAAAAATTTGAAAGCTGCTTATCAAATGACACCCCACTTCGTTCTGTACGATGTAATCACCGTACCACGATAGCATGTCACCTTTAAGGGAGGATTTGTGGAAAGGAGTCGATCACCATTCAAGGATATGAAGTAGACATTTTGAGAAAAGAGTTAAGCTATAGAAGTTTCTCAAAAACCAAATCGCTGGATTTAAAAAAGCTTGAGGAAAATTTTTAATGCTGTTCTAGAATTAATTAGCACACCAGTGCTGCTTCTAACACAAAAATCTATTAAAGACTTCCGTCAAATCAACAATTCCACCTTCGCTTAAAGTTGATCAGTCATGTAAAATACAGTTTTTCGTGTAATACATCTTTTAGGGAAAGTTTGGCAAAGCACCAAAAGTATTATGGTAGACAAAAAAAACTTATATGGGGTTTAAGTTTACAGGAGGTACTAACTTTTTGTGCCATAATTTAGGTTAATTATTTGGAAATCCAATTTTTTTAGGGGAAAGTATTGCACCCCTTTATGGAAGACAATTTTTTTAGATTAATTTTTTGCTGTCATTACACTTGAAACCAGCTTAATACTTTTAATGGACCAAAAAAATTTGGTCGTGCAAATAGTCAGAAGGCTGCCACATGAGGGAAGGAGTAAAACTGGCTAAGGACGTTAATTTCTTCGGGCACTTTTTATTATTCTTGATAGCAACACAGAAAAAAGCGTTGACAGACCTCGGCTTAAAAACGTCATATAGGCTTCTTAAAAGATGCAGGCCAAAAAAGGGTCGAGAATTTGCCAAAAAGCATTGAATTACTTTAAGTCAATTCACAAAAATCACTTCCTTATCCCTTAAAAAATCACTTACACTAATATCAAAGCTAGATGTTACATCCACTATTCCCACTTACGCAGATTCAGACGTTTTGATGTAGTGTGTATCCGACATTTGCCACTTAACTTCAGAGCAAGAGTTTTTAGTGTAGCAACGCAGCAATTCCAAATGACTTTCCGAACGAATGCTAATGGTGTTCTAATAGTTTCAAACTTTGAGCTTTTTATTCTGAAGTCAGGAACAATTTCCAGAGATGTTACTTTTGGTAACAAATTGTTACCTTTGGCTTGTAAGTTTAAAAATTGTCACTTTTGTTACAACGCTACCAAAAGTTGTTACTATTTCGCTTGATTAACACATATTTCAGTTTTAATGATTCAGAGTTAAAGGATAAATTGTAAATTATACCGAGCAAAAATCTAATATACAGTATAAAGCGCAATTCTGTCAGTCTGTTTTAACTCCTCCGAAAACTGCTAGAGGTACAAGCATCTAACTTGGCACGATTGATTACCTCCCCTTGGTGAGTGTTATAAGAGGGGTTGGTGACATCACAATCAAAAATAGTTTTTTAAATATCGCATTTTGAACCAGGAACGCGATTTTCAGCTTAAACGAAAGCCAGTACCAGAATTACCAACTTCAACAATTTTACTTCATTACAATGTTACATGATCAAATAATTAACAATTAATTGCAAAATTTGTTTTCTTAATTCACTCAAAAAAATTCTGATCGTGGAAACGCGATTACAAGCTTTTTCCGGAGATCTTAGCAAGGTCTTTTCGTTAAAAGAAACTTTACAACAATTAATCATGAATTGGCAATCCAACAGCAGATTCATTATTTAAGTATTTTAATCCTTCAAGCATGCTTTTCTTCTGCATGCTTCAACCCGCTCTATGATCTCATCATGCTACCTGGCACGATTAACACATTTTTTGCTACAGAGATCGTTATTTTATGTTTTTCAAAAATTACAACACATTTACAAAATCTATCTACGTAAAAACTGATTTGTGACCTCATTACTCAACTACTTTTCAAACTTTTTTTAAAAATTAAAAGGCACTTCCGATCATGTATGACATGTACATTTACTATTAGTTTTTATACTAAAAAGTTGAACTTATGACCTGTAGTGTAACTTTATTTTCCTAAAAATGTGGAAAGCTGAGTAAAAAGAATTCATTTTATGAATAAACTTTACAATAAAGTACTAACTCAGTGTCGTTCGAAAGCTGAAACAATTTGTTTTTCAGTAATATGTTTTTGTGATTAGTTGAGGCTAAGGATTACTTCATAATGGGTGATCGAAATTGGTTGCAATACGTCTTGTTTCATTGTTAGTTGAACAACTTTCCTACTAGACCTATGAAATCTGCAATTATTAGAAAACATTAGTTTTTTGGTACATTGTGACTGTTTTTTTTCTTACAAGCATGGTTCTTTGGCATTATTTATCTGAATTCAAAAAGATTCATCAAAATATAAAGATTTAAAAAATTTTCTGGTAAAGCCTACCTGCTGAAAGCATTCAATATTTTGGTGCCTGCACTTTACAAAACTGCAATTTGTAGAAAAAGTTAGTCGTTTAGCACAATTTCACTATTCCTTCTCAAAAGCGTACTTCTATGGCATTAGCTATCTACATTTTCTAAAAGATTATCTAAAAAATGAAGCCTTCAAACATTTTAAAACGTAGCTGCCTACTCCAAACAAACAAACTGGTGATTCCTCAACAAAGACATGAAAGTAAAGACGGTCCTGTTTCATCTATTGCAACAAACTATTAGTATCAAACTACACATCATCTAAATGTTGAAGCCATTTCCTTTGCGATTGGATGAAGCCGACGCAGCGGTGATTTGATGTTCTTAACCTCATGATTAATTACTAATGGCTACTATTGTAATAAGTTAAGTGTAGCTGCATCACTTCGGATTACTTTGTTCTTTCCAGCTGCGTATAGGCCGAGACCAAGCAACATGCGAACAGCCAAAGGCTTAGGTTGCACAAATAGGCATTCAGCTACGAAAAAGTTGTCAAAACTGGTCCTGAATATTTAACAAGGTATTCCTGAAAATACTGGGTAGTTTGGCGCTTCTCCTACCCATAACTTTGAATATTTGCTTCAATGCACTTCATAAAATAGAACAAATAAAACTTTTTGGAATCACTGGCTGTTCTATAACTGCATTCAAGTTCAGTTCCTACGTAGAACACAAGCCAAGCAAGATGTAGCCAGGAACTCAAAAGCTTTTGGAAAACAATAGTAGCTACGCGCAACTCCCGTAATCGTTTTTTAAGTCTTGATCGATTTCTTTTAACATACAGTACTTTTGATTTTGGAACAATTGGCTACGTCAGCACATTAACTTTTTGTTACTGTTCTCACAAATATCAATTAGATGAAGCCAGCGAAACCGATCTTCCCATTCTCGACAATCGTGATGAGGGCGCTGCTATTTTCACAACTTAATCGCGAGTGTTTGATTCCGGGTTAGTTTGATTTTTGCCTGGCTGCCTTTACGCTAGAACCACGCAACACGCGCCCAGCCAGAGGCGTTAGAACATATAAATACCCAATCAGTTATGATAAAGTTTTAAGCAGTGAGCCTAATGTTTGATAGCTTAATCCCGAAAATACGTATCAATTACTTTAGCACCTTCCACAATTTTGATATATTTTCGATTGAAGTACAGTACTAACTCGTTTTAACGAATAAAATTTTATTCAGTTTAAGGACGCTTATGGTTGAAACAGTGCAAGTAAGACGTTGCCAGGGTTTTCAAAAACTTGGAGACGTGTAGTGGCTACGCACAAACCCATGCAAATGTTTTTTTATCAAATGTGTTTCAAAAACTAGTTTTATTTCGGAACGAGATTTGCTTATGTGAAAAAACACAAATTTTTATAACTGTTTTCACAATTATCCATTAGATGAAGCCGGCTTGGTCGGATGAACCCGTATTGTTAACCTCGACATTACTGACGGGGGCCCCGCTTAGCAACGCCGGCTAATTATTCATAACATTGTGAATAAACTTATGCGATTACAGTTGAGACGGTTTTAATGAAGTGGTTAGAGCATGCTCTGTTTTCGTATTAAACATGTTTTGTATTGGGCTAGCTACGAACGGTGCTTGCACTGCCAGTGCCAGCCAGTAAAGGTCAGTCTAATTAGCCAGATAAATTGTACAAAACGGAACCCTTCTAAACCTATAGAACTGCTCATGCTAATGTGCACAGAGAATTTGCATAAAAAAAGAAACAGAGGCTACTGGTGAGAGCGCTACTTTATAGACTCTAGAGGATAAGTAAATGCACGTTCTTTCTAATATTTTAAAAAGCAATAAGTACATGTTTTTTATTAATTATATTAACACATTGACTTTATTCTATAAATTGGTTATCTTTTCAATTAATTTGTTACTTTTTGAAATATTCGACTGGCAACCCTGTTTCCACTCCACCATGGACTTAAGCGTTATGTAATTTTTTCATTTAAATCACTTAACATACGGTAACTGTTTAGAAATACCGGCGACGGCCAAAAAAATAAATAAAAATGGATCGCCATACCGGTACGATTGTACCGCCCCCAATGTACAATGTACATTAGCTACTGAAACAATATCATTGCTTTAAAAAACTAGTACTCATTTTTATAAAGCGTTTTACGTCAAACTATGTACCAAATCCGATAGTTAATCATATTCACTTAATTCCTTGCTCAATCTTAACGTAAAGGCTATAGTTAGTAATGAGCATAAATGTACATCTCTGGGTGGTGGTCCAGTAAATGAATGATCTAATTGTGTTTGTACTGCTAATTTCACATCATCAAGGTTGATTGCAGAACGACCAGCATGATTTGAATATGTTTTTGCATCTTCCAGTACATCAGTGATATATCCTGAAACAATAAATATTGTCAATTCAAAATATAGAGCAGCGACTTGGCAGATATAATAGCAGACAGAACCGAAATTTCCTTTAGGTCGATTTTTCGTAAAGTGACCAAAGTTATATCAAGGCATCTGTTTTTAGAACAACAACACTCTCACTTTTTCTACAAAATAGCACTTTTTTAGAAGCAGCTGTTACCAAAAGCACTAAATTTTGCACTTCCGAAATAGTAATAGACTCTTCACGAAAAATCAGCATAAGTTCAGCGCACCTTTATCTTCAGCTCAAAGCCAGATTTTTTAGCAAATGCCAAGCTATCAAAAAGTGAGCAAGAACTGAAGTCACACGTAATGGAAACATGCAAGTCAAATGTTCAATTGATCAGGGTTAGTTTGAGTAACTGAATTGCCTACCTGAGTAGTTTCTTACAAATTAAAGATCCCATGACTTACAGTTTTTAAGTAAATTTAATGAGTTTTGATCTAAATATCGGTTTTAAGCTCTAATGGTATACCGCAATAACCAGCTAGAGAAGTCATAAATAATTATTTTATTTCAATAAAACCTCGGTTGGAATACCATACTCTCACACTAGATCCAAATTTCCACATAGCATGGGGTTAACACCAGCAGAATAGCAAGCATAGATTGATAAAGTAGTTTTTACCATCGAAAACTAACTTTTGGGAGAGCAAATTAAATTTGCAGTATATGTAGAAACGTAAAAAAATAGCATCACTTGAAACAAACTTCATGCTTGTGATTAAAATTTGGGCACAGCTTTTTATACACTAACATTCTGTGATATCAGTGCACTGCTATAGTATTTAGAGAGCATCTACTTTACAGTTGATAGATTTTCCTGTAAAGTGATACCAAACACTCTAAAGATGATGTTTACAAATTTACTGTTGGGCACCTGCCTTGAAAAAGTTTGCGTAAAAAAAAGGGTACAACTTAAACACAGAAATTTAGCTGACCATAATAAATCTCACAAAATCCTAATTTTAACCTCAACCCTAACCGGGATTCGCAACTCGGCATTTTCGTAGTACCCCACTTGGCCAACACTAAAACACAGAAATTTTTGCAGAAATAGCAAAACAACAATTAAATTACAGAATTAACAACAACTAATTAAAAATTACGACCATGAAATGCCAAAATCACCTTCTATGATAAACCCAAACAGATGATCCAGCCGAAAAAGGCAGGGGCTATCATAGGTGGAAATCAATATTTATTAAATAACCACTCACAAACAATAATGTAGTGTACACAATTTTGAATAATTTGGGATTAGCTAGATTCGCCCTAATGGGGATCATCAGGCAAAACGATAAAATCCAGATACTTTCCATTAATAATCGGCTATAAAAGCGCAGATACCATCCACTAATAAAACTGGTAGTGGATCACAGATATTGCGGGGTTACGCAAAATTTTTCCAACTGTTAAAACTGCTGCATTGTGCAGGATCTTTTTTCTACCAGAGGATGTAAAGGAAAATTAGTAATTCATCAAATAACGAGTATAAAATGCCAAAATTACATTTCATGAAATAAACCCAATTAGAGAATCAAGCCAAATAAGGCAGACCACTGACAAACAATTAATACTTACACAGTTTTAAATAATTTGAGACTATCTAGTTTTATTCTTATGGGGCTTATTAGGCAAATGATAATATAATAATATGATAATATCCTGCACTGATAATAAACTGTAAAAACCGATAACAAGCAGCAAAAAAAAGTAAAAAATAGAAGTACATCATACATATATGTGCTTGCAGGCAAGTTTGCTTGTTGGGCTCTTGTGAGTCAACACTAAAATGCAGATATTCAAATTTACAAAAATAAAGAAATCGATGCTAAAATGTTTGCAACTGTCTTCATTATAGAATTGCTGTGAGTAGTTATTTGATAAATATAAAATACAAAAGTCGCAAAAAAAGACAATTTACAAAAATGCCTTGTTTAACTCAATTTAATCATCTAATTTCACCCATTGGGTGGTCAGTTTTAGTTTTTATTGACTTTCATAAATTTCCATACGTCTTTATTTTGCATAGTATTTTAGTTAAAAGTTTTTCTGTAATTCAGAACTTTCATTTGGAGAATGATTTTCCATAATTTCATATTTCACTATGAATTTCTGTAAATCAGGATTTTCATTTTTTCGTGCCGTCCTCTACAATTTTCTAAAACAATCTTGCATTTCAGTTCATAGTGAAGAAAACACTCACAAGTTTTGCTGGACGTGATCTCAGAAAAGAACACTAAAACCACGGAATACAAATTTATGAAAATATTAAGATTCAAGTCAAAATTACTCTACCTCAAAAATCCTATAATTCAAACTAATAAATATATTTTCTGAGTTATAAAAAATCCATTCTGTAAAAATCACTGAATTACAGAAATACAGGGAGATCGGAAAGTAACGCCCGATTTTGAATTCTACATAATGCGAGCAAATGTCAGATTACAGATTCTAAGAAAGTTATACAAGGACGAACAAAGGTGTATAATAATTAAGAATGTATTTAATAATAACAAAAAATACATGAAAAGTTGAAAGGCGAACCTCAGTCTGTTCAACTCAAATGCTCAAACTGCTGACCTTCAACTGCCAGGCATTGTCGCAAACGATCAGTCACCGAGCAGCACATCGTTTGACAAAGATTGGAGTACATTGCCGAAACCTCCATTGTAATTGCATTTTTTAATTCTTTGATGCTTCTCGGCTTCCTCCTGTAGACACGACCTTTCAAAACGCCCCATAAGAATAAGTTGCATGGACTAAGATCAGGTGATCTAAGTGGCCATTCAATGAAGCCACGACAGCTAATCCACCTTTTGCCAAACTTCTCATTTAACCACTCTCGCACCACTCTACCATAGTGAGCATGAGTGCCATCTTGCTGAAATATTATTTCTTGGTGTTGCATATGAGGCCAAAACTTTTCTTTCAGCATCTCCTGGTAAACTTGTGAAGTTACAGTAAATTTTGCGTTTTTAAACCCCCAAACTTTTAAAATCAAAATCGGGCGTTACTTTCTTATCACCCTGTATAAAAAATAACTCACTACAGAAGTGCACAAAACACAGAAATTCACGGAGCATAATATAAAACAATAATCCACCCAATGAGGTAACTGAATTGAGTTAAACTTGGCATTTATCTAGTTTAGCCTAGGCTAAAGAGGAAAAACAAAACAATTATGCCTAAAAATTATGCATTTACTTTTAACGTTTTGCTATGTCGGCTATGCAAAACATTTTCAGAAAAGAGTATGTGAATAAACCACTTCCCATAAGTCAGAACACAAAAACAGCACAACTCGACAAATCAAATTACCTGAACTACAACGAAATTAAAATAGAACATTAAACTTCAAGCAAACAGTGACACACTACTGTTTAAGTCATAGCAGTAAATATAATTGACCAGGAGTCTACCTGATAAGAACTAGCATTTAAAATTTGCTCTTCAGTAACAAAATTCAGATAAAAATAAGGGTCAAAACAAATAGTATAGTAGCTCAAACAATTTGAATTAGAGACCAATGCAATTTGGGTAACCTTTCACCATCAGAATCGTTAATAAACTTGAATTGTAAGTGGATAAACCAGCTCACAGCTGTTATCTTTAGTGATAGTTGCTTTCACATTTCAGAATGGCAAACCATTCCAATCGATTGTATGATCGAACTCCATCAAACGCTTGCAGATTAGGCTGCAGCAAAATTTTTATTTTGAAATTGAAAAAAACATTTGGCCCTTTCAAAAAGTTGGCAAATGGTCCAAAAGTCCCAATTTCGTTAAATTTTTTTTCAGTTGCTTTTGCTAGTGGTCAACCAACACAAGGCTAAAGGTCATGGGGAGGTCAAATTTAGTGAAAATTTTATAACTTTGTAATGGATGGCACTAGAAACCTTAAATTGGTGTCAAAAGAAGGAGAATCATAATTTTCTATCTGTCTTAACCCTTTGAGGGATAATGTAACACAGATGCTACATGATTGTTAATTGTCAATGACGGAACAACCATTTTTTTGAAAATCATTGTAATTTTGTTGCTACCAAACAATTGAGGAATTCTCTTAAATTTTATGAATTAGAATCTTATGATTTTTAAAGGGCTAAAAGAACTTTTTGTCCTATTTTGTCTAGAAATGAAGATATCGAAAAGTGGTATTTTAAGAGTAACGTAACTTTATACTGCATAGCTATGTGCAATAAGAGGTGTGCACTGCTGTCAGAGCATGTGCCTGAGAAAATAAGACACAGACTAACCCTTCACGCTCTTGTTGCAACACATTTAATAGTGGTTTGATTTTCAGATACAGCGTTTTAATAATTATAGGATAGTGCATTGCTCATTTCACTACCTAAGCGTAAATGGAAACTAGAAAAAGATCTTTGAAGGTGGCAAAGACTTTTCATGGTGGACATGCATTTTGTAGCAGTAATAAATTTCCAGAAGGAGCATTGCCAACTAAGTAAGACGTTATTGATCAGGTTTTAAGTGAAGATAATTTTTTCTCAATAAATGCTGGAAGAGTTGTTGCTTCTGAGCTTGTGAAGCATTGGATGTGGACCAATGTTTATCCAATCAATGAACTGACTGTTGCTAAGAAGATTTTCAGCATTATGACAGAGTCTAAAGCAGTGGTTCACTGCCCTAAGAAAAAGCGTTCAAAACCATTGAATGTTGCAAAAGAAAGCCAGTTAATGAGTGACGTTGAAAAATTGTTTGACATGTTTTGTGAAGACAATCAAAAGAGAAGAGAATTAGAGAAAAAGTACAGACTACAAATGACTGAAGATGACTTTCTGTTTTATGGAGATCAAAAGGAACAAAGAAATGCCAGATGCTTACATTTGGAAGAACCTCTCACTTCATCTGATCTTTAATTTAAAGGAAGAATTAATAAAAAAGGAGGTAATCAAGTACCCCATCCATGTCACAGCGGCAGTCGAGGTGCAAGTAGATGCAATATCTAATTGTCTTGGATGATCAATCACTCTTTTCAAATAGTCAAGACAGTTGTTCTCGGTCTTCAGAACCTTTTTCTGTAAGATTTTTTGGAGCATCACAACCAAACTTGCAAAACCGGATGAACTTTCCTGACTTGGATCAAATAACAAAAAGATACCAAATTTCAAACACAGAGCAGGAGCAGTGCTTGCAAACGCATTATTAATAGATGTTGAACTAATTACTGAGTCAAAAAACGTACGTAATTGACAAAAGCAAGCTTTGACATGAACAACAAAAATATCGTGAACAAATTTGCCAAGACCTAGCTATATTTTATGAGCAAGTAAATGGTGCAAATGTTGATGGCCGTAAGCATGTGATGTCTAGAACATGTCTAGAAAGTGGTAAAATCTACCAATTTACATGCCTGGAAGAATACAAAGTAATAGTAGGAGAGCCAGGTGAATATCATCTCAGCCACTTTTCTACTGAAGATGGAAAAGAAAGTTGCATTGTTGATGGCATCTACAGTGTAATCAAGGGTATCGACTTAGAGGAAATTCTGGCAGTCATAGGTACTGATGGTGCCGCTATGATGACTGGCATTAACAAGGGCTGTACAAAGAAATTAAAAGAGGCCACTGCATTGGGTGGTTTGCCTCTTAAATACAAATGAGCTTCCTTTGCGTCATGTTTTTGTTGAATTAGATGGAAGTACAAAGAATTCAAATGCTTTCGCTGGACCAATAAGCAAAATATTGGACTCCAATGTCTCACAATAGCAAGTTGTTGCTTTCAAGTCCATTCCCAACCCACATTTCCCAGTGTTACCCAATGATGTTCTTGAAGACCTTAACGTAAACCAAAATTATGGATATAAGATTTGTTGGTCTGTGACTTGTGGTGACATCAATGATTTGCGACTCCACAATATTGGGCCATTAGTTCATTCACGGTGGCTGACTCTATCATGCAGAACTCTTCATCTATACACAGCAACTGAAAATCCATCAATACACTTAATTACCCTGGCTCAATTCTGTTTTAAATTAAGCACTACTCCAAACTAATGCATGGATCAAAAAACTTCTTTAACCGTTTGTAAAGAATTGTCAGTTTTCCAAATCAAAAAGTTGTAGAAATTGTTTTAAAAGTTCTTCAAAACAATGGAGTTTCTGCACACCCAGAGAACATTTTGCTTGGTGATGATGATGAGGATCATCAGAGAATGGCCGTCAACAAGTTGTGTAGCCTAAGATCAAAAGGACCAAGCTAACCAATTGAAAATGATAATTTTGAAGGAGGATATGTTCAATTTTGACAGAATTCATAGCTATATGAAAATTTTTGATACCAAAAATCAACTTTAGGGCAAATTTGAATCTTACAGATATACAGGGTGACACAAAAAAAACGGTCATCACCTAAAGTTAAATAACATTTGAAATAATTAATCAATTCTTTCCATTTTTCAGATTTACCAATAAGTATTAATGTTATAAAAGTCTACCAAATTTTACTCTCGAAATGCCATGGACTACTGAGCAAAAGATATTTATAGTTGAGGCATATTTTCGGCAGAAGTCTATCCATGCAGCTCAATTGCAATTCAAAGAACGGTTTAGATGTCGTGAATTTCCTGTTCATTCAATGATCTACAGATGGGTCAACAAGTTCAGAACCCATGGGACTGTGCATAACCTCAATTGTAAAGACACTAGCAGACAATCATACTCTGGACGACCGAAATCATCAAGGACACCGCACAACGTTGCTGCAGTCAGAGACTCTGTTGTCCGCAGCCCAAGCAAGTCTGTGCGTCGGCGAAGTCAGGAGCTTGGAATCAACCGAGAGTCCGTGCGGAGAATTTTGATCGCAGATCTCAACCTGTATCCTTACAGGATACAGATTAAACAAAAGCTTACACTTGATGACATGAGGAAGCACGTGATCATGTGCCAGTGGTTTTGCGACAAGATTGACGCTGTGCCAGACTTTCTTGGCAATGTCTGGTTTTCGGACGAGGCACATTTTCTGTTGTCGGGTCACGTGAACTCTAAAAACAACATCTTCTGGGGAAGCACATCCCCTGAACACTGTCTGCAAAAGCCATTACACTCTCTGAAGTGCACTGCCTGGGTTGCCATCTCCAAACATGGCATCATTGGACCATTCTGGTTCGAGGACGACAATGAGCAGTGTGTGACAATCAACAACGAGCGATATGTCCAGGTGCTTGGCAAGTTCTGGACAGCACTTGGTCGACGGAGAGAGGTTGTCAGGGTCCTCCAGTGGTTCCAGCAGGTTGGTGCCACCCCCCACACCTCAAAAGAATCATTGGCATGGCTACAGCAGCGTTTTCCTGACCAACTGATCAGCCGCAGGTGTGACCCACAGTGGTTGCCGTATTCACCGGACTTGAACCACCCAGATTTTTATCTGTGGGGATACCTTAAGGACCGGGTCTATGCCAACAACCCCCAAAGTATCCCTGACCTGAAGGCAGCAATCACAGCAGCAATAAGAGCGATCCCAAGGGAGGAATGCGAGAGGGTCATCGAGAATTTTGCCTGCCGGATCCAAGTGTGCCTGCAGCGCCGGGGAGCTCATTTTGAGCACATTTTTTGAGCGCCAGTGAAACAAAAAGGTTTTGTAGTACAGACTTGAAATTTTCGAGTTGTCTGCTACACAGGACATGACCTAATGCAGCTGAAATTTTGTGTCAATATAAATAAAACTTTGGAAGTTATTCGAATTTTGGTGATGACCGTTTTTTTGTGTCACCCTGTACATGAGCCCCAGCATCAAAGCAATTTGGTTATGAAGAAATCAATGAGCTTTGACTTTGACAATTAACATTAGAAGTACCATAGGGGTCATTTTCACCCATAGCATCAAGTTATTTGCGTATATCTCCAAGGTTGATTCCAATAGAGAAGTGAAACTTCCTAACTTTTCCTAAATTTAGTAGTTGAACATGCTAATGGAAGTGTCAGAAAAAAATGTTTTGAATTAGCTTGCATTTGGTGATATACCTAGAAGTACCAGCAAGGGTCATTTTGACCCATATAATTTTCTATGGTTTCTGTGAACACAATTGTCCTGCAAAAACAATCTCTCAAGCAACTAAGATCAAGGTACATAAATTGTGGAATAGGTTATGAGGAATTCCAATTATTTCTCAAACTATGTTGCGCAACAGATTCATTGAAATAATGAGATTTCTGCACTTTGACTATAAGCAAACACGATCATACACTAGCCACAGATAAAATGGGTCACATATCAACAATTTGGTATACCTTTGACAGAGATTGTCTTAGACATTATAAACCGGGTACCGACATTACCGTGGATGAGCAACTTTTTCCTACCAAAGCTTGATGCAGATTCACCTAATACAGTACATGCCAAATAAGCCCTACAAATTTGGCATCAAGTTTTGGATTGCCTCTGATGTGCAAACTAAGTATATGCCGCATAGCTTTCCTTATATGAGGAAAGATAATTCACAGCCGGCAGAAGTAACATTAGGTAAAAACATTGTTTTGCAACCAACTGAACCTTACAGAACAACAGTTTGAAACATGACCTCACACAATTTTTTACGTCAGTAAATCTTGCTAAAACTTTGAAGCAGCATGGGATCAGCATTGTTGGAAATGTAAATTGCATCCAAAAAGAGATTCCGCAAAAAATCAAAAAAATGAAAGAGGATCTCTACACAACAAAAGTTTTCAAACACGATGGCTGCACCTTGACTGTTTATCAAGCCAAAACAACAAAAAACGTTTTCTTGCTTACTATAATGCACTCTACTGTTGATACAGGTGACCACCAAAAATCTAAGCCTGAAACTGTAAAATTTTATTACCCCACAAAATTTGGAGCTGATGTGGTCGACCAAATGGTTAGAAAGTACACAATAAATGCAGCTTCTCGCCATGTGGCCAGTGCAATTTTTTTACAAGATATTAGATTTGACGACAATCAATGCCCACATTTTATATAAGTTGATTATTGGATCAAAAATCTCACGGTGAAAGTATTCTTTGCGGTTATCCAAAAAGCTTCATTTGAGGTGTGTTGAAGAAAAGCTAACTCACACCAGTCCAGTCACACCAACAGCAGTTTGCAGAAAAGCCACAAACAAAAGTACTAACAAAGCAACAGCTGTACGAACACGTGACACATGCAGTAGTTGCTCTAAGCTTGTTTGTGGTAAATGCATTGGAAAACAGAGGAACTCATTTATTATAAGATTTGCAGCGAATAAATATTGCTTATGATGTGTTTTGTCATATTTTTTATAGCTATGCATGCATCATAACTTTAAAGCTTTGCCAAAATTTTTGAAACTTGACTCATTTAGGAATCGAACCTAAGTCTGATTTACTCATGAAATAGATGGCCCATGTCCACTGAGTCTATGGTTGAGTTAATTGAAATTTAAAAATGTAAAAGGCGTCAATGAAAGGAAGGGTCAATTTGACCCAACTTGGTACTTCTGGGTAGTGTAAAATCTCTGGTACTTCTAGTGTTAAAGCTTGACCATCCTTACCATAACCAAAGTGTTGAGTGACATGTGAAGTTGGTCACCAAGGCATCTGCTTTAACTACAGGTCATGAGATGAGTGATGGGATGATCAGGCAGAGAATTCAATCTAGGAAACTAATGAAGGCTTTTAAAACAAAGAAACAATTCAATGTCTAAAAACTTTCCAAAGTATTTTTGATAGAGATGAATAAGCATTTTAATTAAAAGCAAATGTTTTAAATAGAAAATTATACATCTCGCAAGCATGGTTCATTTTTAGTAGCATCAGTTTTAAATGTTTGCGTGTCAACATGATGAATCAAAAACCAGAAAGGAATCTCAATAAAACTTTTAGGATTTGATGTAAGCATCAGCCAAGCATTGATGTAACAAAAATTCAAATAACTTTTTGTTACATTCTTTGAAGAGTTCTAGAAATAGAATGAACAGTAGTGCATATTATTTGCTAATAGAGTTAAGTATTTTGGTGCAATTTGCTGCTACTGTTGAGAGTACTTGGCAGAGGTTTTCTCACTTTGAATGTGTATCTAATTTGTATATTGTAATTTATGATACATCAATAACAAATTGAAAACAACATACACCTTTGTGCGAAAAAATTGCATAACACTTGCTTCTATGCAAAAAATTGCACTTTTTGGCTTAGACTTGTTCTTAATTAAATGTTAAGGATTTTTTGGGATAAAATAATCGTAATTTATTGTTTGCAATTAATTTTGCTTTTTCCACTGGAGTTTCAGTTCAGTAACACCCAAATCTTTAAAGGTGATGCAATATTTCATTAGCTTAACCCTGATGTATTTTGGCTAGACTGAAGATGTTTTGCTATTCATTCTGCCATTTATTTTCACACTCTATTAAAGAAACGTCTAAATGTATACTATTCCACGTCAACAAACAAAAATACTGACCTTACACGAGCACATGGAAAAAAAAACAGTGTAAAATAACCAGTATCATGGGTTTAAACCAGCCCAGAGTTTCACAACTTTTGAAGCAAGCTGAAGCCACTGGCTCATTGTCATCTAATAAGAAAGAGAAGTGTGGTAGGAAGTGGAAGACTTTGACCAGAGACAATATTAGGTTATTGCAAGAGAATAAAAAGAATACAAGAAAGACGAGTGATTGGCTGAGGAAGGATTTATCATCATCTGGAAGACTTTGACCAGAGACAATATCAGGTGATTGTTCACGAGTGAATAAAAAGAATCCAAGAAAGACAAGTGATTTGCTGTGGAAGGATTTATCATCATCTGGAGTGAATGTTAGTTCAAGTATGGTACATCGTTGACTAATTCAATGTGGGCGAATGGCTAGGAGACCAGCAAAAAAGCAACTTTTAACAGCTACTATGAAAAAGAAAAGGCTTGACTGAGCGAAAAATACTGGAAGTGGATTGCAACTGATTGGAGAAAAGTACTTTTTAGCAATAAAGCCATTTTCTGGTTCAAGGCAAGCACAGTCAGCATGTCCGTCACTCAATTGGAGAGCCCATTAGTGAATGCCACAACATCTTTCCAAAAAGATGTCTTGGGGTAGTTTCAGTTACAACAGGGTTGGATCATTGCTGCCCATTGAGGGAATAATGAATGTAGAAAAGTACATGAAAGTTGTAGAAAAAAAGTGGTTGCTGATCTTGCAAATGCTTTTCTGGGTAGATCTGATGTTTTTCAGCACAACTCTGTGCCATGTCACAAGGCAAAAAAAAGGATAAATTATATGAAAAAGTGATAAAAATTCATTTTCCATACATAAAAAATAATGGAAAATGAAAATTACGGTATTGGATTGGCCAAGAAACTCCCCAGATCTCAATCCAATTGAGAATTTGTGATCAATAATTAAATTTCAACTTTGCAGTGAAGACTGTACAACCAAAACCAAGCGTGTAGCAGTTGTCATCCAAATATAATATTGAGACGACAAAATCAAAGAAAAGCATCAAAGGTTGGTGGATTCTATGCCAAACAGAGTACAAGTCATAAAAGGACGGCGGCGATCATGTCATGTATTAAAATTGATGTATTGTGCATAAACTTGTTGATGTGAATAAAATTGTCAATTTTAACTTGTTTTTGACTTTTATGCAATTAATTTGCAGAAGGGTGTACTTTGGAGATCTTTCAGAGTGACTTATTGTTTAAACAGAAAGGCTTGCTAATTGCAATGTGTTCTTTCCAAAATTTCATTTATCATCACTCTTAAAATACCATTTTTTAATATCTTCTTTTCTAGACAAAATAGGGCAAAAAGTTCTTCTAGGACAGATAGAAACTTAATGATTCTGCTTCTTTTGATATCAATTTAAGGTCTCTAGTGCAATCAATTACAAAGCTATAGCATTTTTTCTAAATTTGACGACCACATGACCTTTAGCCTTGTGTTGGTCAACCACTAGTGGAAGCAACTAAAACATTTCAATGGAATTGGGAGTTTTGGACCATTTGCCAACTTTTTGGAGGGGCCAAATAGTTTTTTCAATTTCAAAAAAAAATTTTTCACCCTGGCCTATGGCACATTAATAGCTTGCTTGTGCTATACTACATGTATATCAGATTTAAAATGTTTGCTTTGATCTAATATTAACGTAAATGCAATCTGCACAGGGAATCTTTAAAGGAGGTGACTTTTTTCTTAGTATTTAACAGGGTCTTCGGGAGATGGCAAAACCTTTCCAATAGTCTTGGCTGGTCTCATGGCTAGTTTGACTTCCACATTATCTTAAACTATATCAAATTTTCTTTAAAACACCTTGTATGTTTGAAATGGTGGTGAAATGTTGGTAGATCTATGTTGTGGAGTTGTATTTGACCAAGGGGCTAGGACAGGAACAACAGAGAAAGAGTTTAGTTTGCACAGGTAGGTATAACAGAACTCATTTTAGGTTTCTGATTTTCCTTTAAGCTTATTGTGCAAAAGCTTATGCTAGTTAACTTTGTTTTTAGGAAGTGGCTATTTTGCCATTAATAGTATTTTATCCGTTGGAGGCTATTTTGATATAACCATTTATTTATGTGTGTTTATATAGCCATAAATGCTACAATTTTCGCAGAGATGTTTTGATGTATGAAAAGTGAAGCTGCCTTGAAATACAATTGTTATGAGTTGCAATCCTCACTGGAAGGGCACTATGACAAAGGGAATGTGCATTGGAGGGGGAGGCCTGGCATGTGAATGTATGGGGTAGTGTACACTGGGAGGGAGTGTGCACTCGTGATGCAATTTTTTAACTCATAAATAAAATTGACATATCTGACACTACTAAAAGTCACTAATTTAATATGTCATTAAAATTGACGGCAATCCTGTATTTAGCACGGTAAATTATTTTAAGCTGAAAGAGCAGTGTACACTGTAGGGCCAGGGCTGGTATGTAAATGTACGGGGCAGTGTACACTGGAAGGGAGTGTACAGGGTGGGGGAGTATACACTGGGGGTGCAAAATTACACTCCCTTCCAGTGTACACTGCCCCGTACATTTACATACCGGGCCTGGCCCTACAGTGTACACTGCCCTTTCAGCTTAAATAATTTCTGTACATAAACAATAGATGGAGCATAGTTGACAAACGCCATTTCATTATTACATTGATTGCAATGGAAGTTATTTCGAATGACGCTTTTCACAAAGCTCAAACAAAGTCTGGTGTTTTTAATTTACCGTGCTAAAGTACAGGATTACCAAATTGACAATTTACAAATGTCTTACGGCAAAATCGCTTTCAAGGGTAAAATGCTGTCAATGGCTAAATAGCCACAGCCTTGTTTTTACGGTGTTCAGCTTAAGTTTGTTTGTTAAGTTTATTTCATTATCATTAGTTCAACTTAATTTAAGTTAATTTTGTTTGGGATGATTTAGTGTCAATGAGTTTTTTATGATATTAAAATGAATCCATTTTGTTGCATGTTTATGGTCTATATGGAGTAATGTCATCAGTCGATTATCATCATTGCAGATCTCCAGTTGACCAAACTAATTATTGCTACGCAGGTGCTAAATAACTAAGAAACGAAAATGTGGTTCTGGCAAGGTAATACTTATAGCAATATAATCCTCAAGTTGGACAGTGTTCCTAAGCTGCAGCTTGTAATATTTGATCACAACTAAAATTCTTTATCAGCTTAATCCTGCCAGCATCAAGCGAAATAAGATAAAAGTTGACAAATCAAAGACGCACATAACAGTAATAACTTTGACCTGAATAAATGGATGGCTGTCACTAGCCTACTTGCTACCATAAAACTTACTGTAGGTAAATTCCAACATTTGATTGATTACTTTGGGTTCATAATCAGATATTCCCATGTCTTTAAGAATGGCAATGATAGTACAGGCATCTTTAGGCATTTCAGAGGCTTCTTGTTCAACTTGCATGCTGGAAGTCACGTCTTAAACGCAAGCACATTACCATGCATTAATGAAATTAAGCTAAGCAAGTGAAACGAAAATGCTACACAAAATGCGGATTTAGGAAAGTTACACAATTTAGGAAAGTTTCAGAAATAAGAAATTTGGGAGATATGGAAGTGGTGGAAAACAGAGTTAAAACCACTTCATTTTTTACGAGTTTGAGGGTCGTATTCACCAAATTGAAAAGTTTGAGCGCCCGCTCAAGCTCAAACGCCGCTCAGTTGAAGCGAGTTTGAGCAAAGCCACGCTTTCGTATTCACCAAACCTGTTTCAACTGAGCGGAGTTTGACCGTAGGTCATGAACTTTGATCGGCTGTTTTCGTGCTGGCTGAAGGCTGTGATCACCCAAGCGTATATATTTTTGTCCGAGAGCGAGTTCTTGTTCGAATTCAACTCTGAGCCCATGTTCTCTAAAATTGAAAAACGTGAGTCTGAGTGCGAGAGTTGTTGAACTGGCTTGAGTGTGAGTGCGAGTTCGTGCCTGAATGCTCCAACCTCCCTTATTGATCTAGAGTTCAAGCATAGATCATAATATTTGTGACTACAAGCAGCTACATTGACCTCTCATCAGTCTATGATGTATGTATGTATTACATTTATTTTTGGCCAATAAAACGTGCGCGACGCAAAAGAATACATCAAAGCGACAGCCAAAAATAGGAAACAGCAACAAACGGTATACGTTAAGACGCACAACTTTTACTTGGAAGACGCATAACGAATCAAATTAATGTGCGGTTGCTGCACCTGAAAGAACGGAAAAAACTGATTTGGTACTCTCCTACCTTATATGCATGCAATAGTTTTGACTGCTAATGTAAATAGTGAGATGCTGAAAAGTTTCTTAGTGAATGGTGCCCGGAAGCCAGCATTGCCAAGAAGGTGATGATGCAAGAGTTTGGTTTAAAGAAACATTATTAGGAATGGTCGGCATTGTGTAACAAATAAAACCAAATTTGTGGTGGCCTCGGAGGGAGAAGGAGTGTTCATGTTTCTTAATATTACAACTAAAGTTCAGACAATCAAAATCGGTAAAAAAAATGGATATGGGCAAAACTATGATCTGAGACCTGGCAAAAGTTATTTCAATTTTATTGTTCATGATCGCTTATAAATAGCTTTGCTCAACCAAAAGCTCATGGTTAACCCAAGGCTCGATGTATTTACAGTGGCTTAGATGAAATTAAACTCACCACATGCAACCAATAAGCATGTAGCATAATTAGCAAATTATGCCATACTTATTTGTGTTTAAAAATAAATTTATGAGTGCCTTCTCACTTCTCAGTAACCTACTTCTTCACCTCTGCGCATATTTGACATTTCAGCACCAGCCGTCTTGTTCATGTTTAAAATTTCCTCTGACGAGAGATGTTTTATACCTTCATATTAAAAACAAAAAATATCATACGCACCAGGGATGTGAAAGTGGTTATTTTTCAACCGCTTCCGCACCTATCGCTTTCGCTTCCACCAACAAAAAACGAGAAAACGACCGTTGACAATTTTTTTAACTTTTGTGAGTCTGTGACCTGCCTTCTTCTACACTTTATCATTTTGAGGGGACAAAACCTTCATTTATTGCAATTACTTTACCAACTTCGCTTGAGCTTATTGTTCCAAACTACTTTGTGTTTCTTTTATTTAGATATTAGAGCTCGTGTGGAATGTAGAACAGTGCTTTCATTCGATCGGGTCACCTCTCCTGACCTCCTCCCCCTTAATGACTTTGACATACATACTCTTCTTCATCGCTCCTACCCTGACATCTCCTTTGGTCTTTTCTCTCTCGCCCTATCTTGCTCCTGGGAAGTGCTTCAGGACCTGGGTTCTGATCACCTACAAATTCTACTAATCGTCCTTCTTTCTCCGGTCTTTCGCCCCAACGAACGTCTCCCTTCCTTGAATTTTTGGAAAGCTCGTCAAGATGACTTTGCTTTATACTTTGACTCTCACTGTCCTTCTGCAGAGAAATACTCGTCTCTTTTTCGTTCCTTTGCTACTGTTCTCTTTACTTCTCTGACACTGAATGCTCTCCTTACGATCTGGTGCTCTAGACCAGGGATGTGGAAGCGGTTATTTTTCAACAGCTTCCGCTTCCACTAACAAAAAACGAGAAAACGACCGTTGACAACTTTTTTTTAACTTTTGTGGGACTGTAACCTGCCTTCTTCTACACTTCATCATTTTGAAAAAACAAAAACCTTCATTTATTGCTATTACTTTACCTACTTCGCTTGAGCTTATTGTTCTGAACTACTCTGTTTTTTTTTTCATAGATATTAGAACTCATGTTGAATGTAGAACAGTGCTTTTCAATCTTTTTGTCATCGCAAAATCCTTGATGCACTTTCGCGTTTGTCACGAAACCCCCACTAACAAAAATTTAGAAATCACAAATTATTTGCAGGAAAATCAAATATTTCGTTACTAAAATCCAAAAACCAAATAAACACTTCAACAAGTAAACAGTTACAGTAGGCGCCGCTTAATATGACCACCTTGGGACCAGACCATTTTGGTCATAATATCTGAATGGTCATAAAAACTGAAGTCGCCATAACCGCGCCTGAATCGACACCGTAAGCCACAAAAAGTCCAAATACCGTCAAATTCATCGTTCAACCGAAGTAACAATGTGACTTTGGCTAGAAAACAAAGTACAGTACTGCAACAGTACAGGTAACGGTAAAACCAACTACAGTAAGTAACAATATGTTGAAAAGGCGAAGTTATAAGTGCGTGGAGGGAAAACATACTGTCCTGTAACAAGAAAGATGGAGAAATGTTGGTCATATCATCCGAAATTTGGTCATATTAAACGGAGATATTTAAATGGAGAAATTCCGGACCGTACCAAATTGGTCATAATAAGTGGCGCCTACTGTATTACAAGTTCCTTCACTACTTACAACCACTTTTATAACAGTTAACTTAATGCTTCTCAGATCTAAACCGTATGACCACATATTACCGCTCTCGACAATAACCTGTCGTCACAACAACAAATTACACCGTATAGCGCTGATTTTCCTTCTCTATCCTCAACTAACTCGAACTTTGAGTTAACTTTAACTCTAATCATCATTACCGACTTTCTGGTTGTCCCCAAAACACGTATTGACCTAACCCTTGTCCCGTCTTTCCTTGTTCAGTGTGCACTGGAAATGTGACCTGGTGGGGTAGGTCAGTGCAATGCTGCACATGCTCTTAATTGGGTTCATTTAAAGTGCTCACTACTCTCCTTTTCTAGAGTCAGAACTCTTGGCAGCTCTCACTCCTGAAGCTGCCCTCCCTGTTGCGTTCCTGCTTTTTTTAGAGATCCCACACCTACCAGCACTGTGACTTCCTTCTCGGACTCGTTCAGCTGGTATACCTCCACTGCTCAATCTGACCCATCTGGCCCTAATGTAGCACTCGCACCCCACCCTCGCCTTCAAACCTTCTTATCCTTTTTCCGCCCACTTTGTATCGTCTCCCTCTGCACCCTCACCACTGCCTCATGCTCCTGGCTGTTTCTCTTTACCTTCTGCTTCCTCTTTCTTTCCTTAACTCCCTCAGGGTACTTCAATGAAAGGCTGGGGGTCTCCAAGCCTGGAGCACTGAACTGCAACACTTTATTTAGTCTTATCCTGTTTCCCTTATTTGTATCCAGGAATCTAACTTAAATTTATCTTCCTCTTTTCGGGTCCCTGGATTCTCTGCTCTGCGATCTGATGGCACCCACTCCTGATCGGGTACTTTTTCTACTGATGTCACAGACACAAGCGACGGCGTCATCATTTTCGTCAGGTAGGGCTTATCCTTCTCTGAGCTTTCTACCTCCTCTCTTTCTTCGCCTGACCCCTACTCTGATCATGTGGGGTCAACATCTCTCTAAACGACTCCTCTTCGCTCTCATTTTTTAATGTTTATGCTCCCTCTATTCGCTCTTCTCCGAAAGATAGCAGAACCAATTTCTTTTCTTCCTCCATTCTTCCCTCTTATGTGGAAGCGGAAGCGGTAGAATTTTCGCGCTTCTGCTTCCGCTTCCGCTTCCACAGAAAAAGGACCGCTTCTACCGTTCCCGCTTCCAGCTTCCGCTTCCACATCCCTGCTCTAGACAGACGGCTCTGTTCCTTTCCCTTTTGTCAAGGACGAGTCTGGCATACTTGCCAACTGCTCTCTCTGTGGCATCGAGGCCACTCTTTTCTTTTCCGCAGGCCCAATATGCTCAAGTATTTCCGCCAAAGCTTGTGCCATCCTGCACGCTCTTTGCTGGTCTTGGCAACACCAACAAGTCTGCCATTTCTCTTCTCTTCTCCTACTATCTGACTCTCGCTCTGTCCTTGCCACCTTGTACTCTCCTTTATCTTTCCTTTTACCTCAATCTCTGTCAGAAACTGTTTTCTCTCTTCTCCAGTTCTATCAGGCTACAATGGGTCCCCGAACACTCGTTTCTTCCGGACGACGACGCGGCTGATGAGCTGGCCAGACGGGGAGTGCTACTTGTTTCCTCTGCAATCCCTTGTAGTCACTCTTCTTTTATCTCTGGTATCCACTCTTCTCTTTTCTCGGACTGGAGGCATACTGTCTCATCTACGTTCTTCGACACACAGGTTTCCTCAATTTCCACCGAGTAACTTGTGCTTCTACGTCATGCTCGCTGTGATTTCTCTCGCCTTCGCTGCAAAGGACACAGCCTTCTGTTAAGCTCCTATCTCTCTAGGATTGGCAGAATCGAGAATCCTTCCTGCAGCGCTTGCGGACACCTCTTATCTCATTCTACACTGTCCAGCTACGAACTCTTTACGTCGCTCACTCTTTGGCAATATGCTGTCTCTCTACGACCTCTTCCCCAGGTTCAGGGCAGTTCCCGACTTCTGGGGCTCCATGGTCTTCCGCCATCAACCCATCCCTTGGAAGGGGTCGGGTAACAACAACAACAACAGCAAAACTGAAATTGCAGACGCACTATTATGTTACAAAAGGAGTTAGCAAATGCAGACCTTCCTAAAGTTGTAAACAGAATTACGTCACAATCTGCAACTTGCTATCCCAAGATTTCAATACTATTAATATACACGGAACACTATTACATATAAGAAATCAATACCGGTATACTGAAATAGGAAATAAATACTATTAATAAACGAAGAACCTTTGTGGTCCCCTCACGAAACCCCTAAAACTCACGGAACCTTCAAGCAAAAGAAATGGAAAAAGCAATTTCCGTTTTACTGTAGTTATGAACATACTGCGAACGTTTCGGCCCTCAACTGGTGCCATTTTCAACGCAAATAATGTACTTCAAACAGGTTGGCTAGCAACTACGCCATACTGACACAAAAATGAACACACAAGAAGCAATGGTCACGTGTTAAATAAACGGAGAAGAAAGGATTTGGAGTCTAAATCCAAATCACAGAGTTAACTTCAACAACCCACAAATTCTCACCAGCTCTCCTGACAAATCCAAACTCCTCATTCTAGAATCTCTTTATATTCAGCAATTGAAACGTAGTTTAAATGTAGACTCCAAATCCTTTCCTCTCCGTTTATTTAACACGTGACCATTGCTCCTTGTGTGTTCATTTTTGTGTCAGTATGGCGTAGTTACTAGCCAACCTGTTTGAGGTACATTATTTGCGTTGAAAATGGCACCAGTTGAGCGCCGAAACGTTCGCAGTATGTTTTTAACAAGTTGCTTGGCTGTTATTTTTGGATTAAAGTTATTAGTTTTTTCCCAACTATACCGTGTGCTGTAGTTACGAATTTTCAAAAAAGAGGAGCAAAATGCTAGTTTCAGCTTTTATATCAAAAATCTTCCAAGAAGAACAGGAAAAAGCTGGTTTCAACTTTCATGCAATTTTTAATTGAAAAAAATATAAGGAAAAAGTAACTGTCAACTTTTATTCAACATCGTTATTAATTAAAAAGGAAAGGAATTACTTGTAGCAAGTTTTAAATATTTGTAAATAATCTTTACTTAGCAGGAAAAAATAAGTTTTAGTTTTATTCATTACTTTTTCAATTGAAAAAGTAATTATTGGCAAGTTTCAGCATTTTATTAATAATTTCTAAAATAGTAAGAAAAGTGAGTTTCAGCTCTTTGTAAACACTGTTTAAAAGAAGAAATAAATTCCAGTTTGAGCGGTTGATTGGTACAGTCTATGCTAAGGTATATTTAAAAACACAAAATGTAACTCCGAACTGACCTATCCAAATTCGACCAATTTTTTTGTCATAGGCCTATTTCTAATTTTTTCTATCGTGCTATACTTAAATTTTTCCGTCTTGAGCATACATACATATATAAGATAAATGAGGTTTAAGTGGGTTTATTTTTTTTAATAAAGTGGGCCTTAAGTGGGTTTATTGCAAAATGTTTTTTGCATTACAATCAATTTCTACTGATACCCATGCAAATTTCTGCGCATGAAAAATTTATTGCTTAGTGATTCAAATTTATAGCAATGCAAGAGCTAGCGATACACTTAACAAACAGCAGACATTGACACTGTTTCGACCTATCGGGTCTTTTCAGTGCAGTTGGTGATCGACCAACAAAAAGCTAGAGGCTTTTAATAAAGCATAGCTTATACCGCAAAGATAGCTTAGACCATCTTCCACAGTGAACCTATCCTTACAAAAAACAATCTCAGTAAAATCCAGGTCAAATGTAGGGTATTATGGCCGATTCCTGGTAAAACCCAAGTTTATACCAGTAGTTGTATAATTTATACCGGAACGGACTTGACTTCATCCCAATAAAGTCCTGGTATTGCCTGGTGTATTTTACATCATCGATTTCAGTCCCATAACATCCGAGTTTTTATTGATAATTTTAAGTTTGCCCTGATGTTTTATAATTAAATACCAATAAAATTCTAGTATTTCCCGGTAAATATAAAATTAAGGCATCAATCTCAGTAAAATCCAAGTTTGTACCGGTAATTCGAAGTCATCGGGAGTTTCCGGTAATTATACAATTACTGCTATAAACTTGGATTTTACCAGGAATCAGCCATAACACCTAAGTTTTATTTGGATTTTAACGAGATTTTTTTGTAAGGGTAGTATAGGTCCTTCAAGTGTGGCAGTCTACGCTATGCTTTATTAATAGCCTCTAACTTCTTGTCGGTCACCAGCTGCACTGAAGAGACCTGATAGGTCGAAACAGTTTGCTAAGTAATTAAAATTTGTTTGGCACCAAAAATTTCAAAGAGCCTCCTTTCTGTCAAGTAAACAAAACTGTTTTTTTGGTTTCACGTAAAACAAAACTGATTTGTGTTTTGATGAGTACCGGTAGACTTGCTAAAGCTCAATACCTGTTTTCCAAACTGTTTTGAGTGCTATCCACATCTGAGTTTGGTGAGCTTCTTGCGACCCAAGTGTCAAACTGCGCATTTTATCTAGAAAAACGTGACATGTATTAATGCCAGGTATTTACATATTTTTTTAATATCTTGTTACAGATAAACATAGACAAGCAGTTTTGGTGAAATCTACTAAGAACGAATTGTTTTATTTAGAGTGAATTTGGGAAGATTAAAATTTTTCCTTTATGATGTCTTCAATGCAGGGTTCTATCTTGCTAAGTGCAATGCGTATGTCGTGACTAAGATCAAAACAAATTTGAGCCTTAATTTGAAAAAGCCTAAATATATACCAAAAGGCCAATTTTTGAAATATTTAGATCGCCTCGGCGCGACCCATTTTTGACCTTTAGCAACCTCTACCTTGGAAACGCTGTACAAAAAAAAAAAATGTGTTAATTGCTACGAGTTTTACTACCATTTGTGTATTTAAGTTAGGGGTTAGTAAAACAGGTGCATTTTAAACGAAATTACAAAATATGTTGCACAGGCACCAAACAAAGACTTTTGTAAGGGAAAATAGGGCTGTTATCACACCAACACTGTTTTTAAAACAAATGTTCTTTAACTGAGTTCGCCGGGAGTTGAACTGCCTCCCTGGGAACAACCACCTCTTTGCACGTTTTTTTATCGCACTTCACCACATTATCTATTTTTCACTTGTGTGACCTTAACACAAAAACGCGTGGCTTTAGGGTTTTAGAAATTATCGATATAAGAAAAAGAAGTGACATTTGGATTGGTGGTTTTGAATTTGATTTTGCTGCTGTTCAATTGTTTGGAGGATAATGTTCAGTCAAGTTTCCCGAGCTGGTCCAAAGTTTTTATCGTTTATTGCTGTCATTACACCTATATTTTATTGTTTGATTTTATTGATTGGATTGACAACAGTGAGGGGAAGGTCCTGGTCATCCGCATGTGACAAATATATTAGAAGATTCATCGTCATCGAGAGGTGAATCCTTACCGTGGGCAAGTCGCGAAACTTTTTTAATTTCTAAAAGATATGCCCAAGTTTTAAAATATATTTTAAGGAGAGTCTCTAAAAACAGACGTTTACTTAGGTTTCTAGATAGTGTTGCAGGGCGTATGTTTCTAAAAATATTGCTAAATAGCTATAAGAATACATGTAAACCGGTAAGTACAGTAAGTAACTTTAATTTTGCATGTTCACTAAATAACCAATAGGCTAACTTTTTTGAAACCTTATATTTGACACATCGTTGGCGCAAGCGTGCAAAAGATATATGAAGTAAGAGAGAGAGAGAGAGAGAGAGAGAGAGAGAGCATAAAGTTAACTGATTTTTTTTTGTTGTCAAAAATAAAAAGAGGCATTACCCGAAAATAGTTACAACAATGGAGGATATGAATTTATTTAAGAATAAGCTTCACAAGTGACCAATAAACCGCATGCGTACCACCTGGAAAAATCTGGCGCACCACAGCTTGAAAACCACTGCCCTATACAAACAAAGATGAAGCAAAGTATCCTATTATGGTATAACAGTAAAAAATGTGTGTTCTTGCCATGAATTGTTGGTGTAAAGCGGCCGGTCAACCGGAGGAGAGTAAGCAACTTTTTTTAATTTTTGTTTGGTGAGTCGAGAAAATACCGACCGGTTCAAAGTCTGATCGATCAAAAGGCAAACCTATCGATTTTTGAAAGTCTTTCCCTAAATCAAAAAAATTCTCAAAAAGCCAAAGATTTTGCTTTCGAGTCTGGGTCAACCTTTCCATGCCTTTAACAATATTACAATTGGCATCGGGAATATGATAACTACAAAAGATGCAGCCAATCTGATCTATATGAGCACCCGCAAGGACTCTATGCGAAAATTAAAACTCACACAATATTAAAATGACATGACTTGGCAGGAATGTAACCTGTGGCATGCGATCACAGAAGTGATTTTTAGGTCAAATTTGTAGGAAATTTAGCCGTGTTGAGGTCAACCTCATTAGTTGATCTATTCTAAAACGTTTTATTTGTGTTTATGAAAGCATTCAATGCCATTGAATTGGCGTGCGCTTTTCTGGCACAGGAAGTATCGCGAAATTTTGAATATTGACAATTTCATCTAAAAATTAGCATTTTGACTATATTTTGCTGAAATATGAATCACAATTTGAGAGCTACATTATTAGTTTGCAAATATTTTTATTAGTTAAGGAGGCGGGCACTCCCGGTTTTAGTTGGTAAACTTTTCAAAAAATTTTAGCCATTTTACATTTCCAGGTGCTAACGCTCTTGTTACATCCTAACATTTAACGAACAGACATAATTGGATGAAGAATTGGTCCGAAATTTCAAAATTTTTAAATTTGTCTCAAATTAAGGCTGTAGAATACATTTTTTCTTGGGCACTGTTTCCGTTAGAGGAAACACAGCGACACACAGGACAACAATTCGAAATGCCCGGGTTGTGACTATACCGGAGGCTACTTGCAAACAAAAGCAGGTTATACGGTTGGTGCCAAAGTGCTGCATTTGAAGAGATACTAAATTTAATTAGAGGTGTAACTGTTTCCAAATGTCAAAATTGTTTAATTTACTACAAACTAAGTGTATGAATAAGCTTTCTTCCGTGGCACTACTTCCGTGTAAGGGCACAACCATTAAATTTGGACTAGTATGTTTTAGCTGACTTGGAGTGACGTTTAGGGACTGAGACTACATGCAAAAATTTGTCGTAGTCAAGCAGGCCACATAGATAAAAATAATGCACAACTACATCTTCGCACGTGGAAAAGGAATTATATAGACTAATGCATAAAAAAGGCACCAAAAATTTGGAGGTGTCTACTCCCTTCAAGCTCTTACATCTCGAGATACTGTGGCGTTTTAATAATAATAGATTTTTTGGTTCTATCTCAATCTTAAATTTCTTTTAAAATTGAGGCGACGTATGATAATCGCTTGGATAATTAGGTCTGACTGCAACTTAGTAAAACTTAGAAAAGATTGGCTTCCACTAAAAACCCCTTAAACCACGTTAAGAACAGAATAATGTATTCGCAGAAATAATACTTCACGACTTCAAACTTCTTTGCTCAACGATCTCAGAATTAATTACTTTACTATACAATCAGGAAACCGCCAAAACTAATTTCATCAATAACTGCTTAATACTCGCCACGTCCATAGAATCCACAATAAATCATCACAAAAAACAATATCCCTTCTTTACTCTGTCAATCAATCTCTCTCTTCCCACTACACTCTTTTCTACTCTCTAACTACAAAAAAAATTCCTTCGCCCTATATATAAATCCATAAAACAATCCAGAAAACGCTAGAACGAAATCACGTGAAAAAAAGCATTTCAAGTTATGTGATCGGTTAACGAAATTCTTCGAAGAAGCTAGAATCACTAGATCAATCTGGAATTTTATTATGTCATAAACGATTGTGACGTAATAAAGGCGTACTTACAGCAAATCCAATTGCGAGGAAAAAAGGTCATTTTTTTCAATCAGTAGCCAAGCGAACAAATGATACAGCACATTACACGTAGATGACAACTACTCTTACAAGGCAAATTTTCTTATTCATGACAGATACAATACACAATTTTATTTCAATATTTACTTCACGGACTATTACTGAGCGAATGAATCTCCCACTACTGCAAAAATGGTCCGTTTGTAAAAAAGATTGACACCACAGATTAAAAAACGGTTGCAAAAATTTCGATTTCGCTTTGCTGCTGTAAAAATTTGCTTTCCAAAAATTTTTTTTGTGGTCCATATACATCCTTCTTTCACGAGAAAGCGAATCGTATTGCTGTCTTTAGTAGGGGATGTCCGCACTCGCTTGTGAGTTGCCATTTCTGAGGTATCTGGGCCACCTGTCTTTTAAACAAAGTTGGAGGTGTCCCTTTAAGTGCCTTGCTCAAGGACACAACAAGCGATCTTGCCGGTTTGTTCTCCACAACATTCTTAATGCCGAGCGCCAAGCAGGGAAGCTGTGAATCCATTTTTTAAAGTCTATTGGAATGACTCTACAAGGGTAATGAGTCCCAGGTCTTCCGACTGCGAAGCGGACGCTCTAACCACTACTCCATCGCGTCGGTTTGTGGTTGCGCTTTGCAGGTTTAAAAATTTTTTTACGTTTTACGATTGTGCTTTATGATTTAAAAAGTCAGTTGCGAAATTTGCACTGCATTTCATTGCTTTTTTGTAAGCATTTCTCGACAAACTTTTGAACTATGCTAATAAAATAGAAGTTTAAAACAATAAAACTTACTTTTTAAACTTCAACCTTCCTTAAAACAAACAAAAGCATTTGACTGGGTAAGTAAAAACAAGTAAGTTTAATTTATATATAATAAGAAGAGATGTTGAGTACTGGTAACATTTGAAAGCTCAGTAAATTTGCTCTCCAGGAATGTATAACTCTAAACGTTTGGTTTTTTACTACTAACCAATCAAAAGGATAAGTCACCATCGGTGGCGTGCAGAGGGGGGGCAAACGGGGCAACAGCCCCGGGCATCCAAGGTAGGGAGGCATTAAAAGAGAGAAATTACAAAAATTACATTTTATTAAATTGTTAAAAATATATGCTTTTTCATATCGTAAGTCTACTGACACATGCTGCATGGATTTAATAGGATCTTGCTTGGGGGCATGGTGTGATTATGTTTTGTAGAAAATCCTCTGCAGTGTCAGCTTTTGCACTAAAATTATTATTTGCAAAATTTCAACTAGTTTGCTATGTACTGTACAAAAACCAAACATATAATTATTTTTGACTTTGTCATGCTCCTTCGAGCTAGAGGAAATGCAGTTCCCTCTAATCCTAAGCATGTTCTTGAATGTTTAATGCGGTTTGGGAGGGGTGTTTTCCCAACTTTATGTATTGCATATAGGTTACTGCTCACCATCAGATTTTCAATTGCAAGCTGTGAGAGGTCATTTTCAAAGTTGAAATTGATAAAAAATGTATATGATCATCTATGCTACAGGAACGCCTATCAAGTTTGGCTTTAATCAGCATTAAAAGAGAATTCCTTTCAGCAGACGTGATAAATGAGGTAGTTCGAAGATTTTCCGATAGGAGAGCTCATATGGGGAAAGAAATCGTGAAGTGTAAGTGTCTAATTCAGGGGTTGGCAAACTTTTTCGTCGCAGGGCCGCATTGACCATTTAAGAGTGGCCGAGAGCCAGTGCTTGAAATCTTGCAATAACTGTATACAATATAAGAGCTTGCATTAGCTTAAAGTCTTTCAATAATTTCTTGCAATGTCGTATTACGTGGCTTTGAAATGATGGTGTTAAAAAAAAAAGTAATCCCCCTCTATTTGGAAGGAAAATGTGTCAATTCAAACTAAGAATTGAGTAGCCGCTCTTTCAATGATGGCTTCCAACGTTTTTGCTTTTTAGCCCGGCAAGTGTGTCTACTCCTGTTATATTAGATTAGATATATGAAAGTTTCGACAAATATTGGCGGGCCGCATGCGGCCCGCTGTAGTTTGCCCACCCCTGGTCTAATTGATTTGTTCACATCATCACATGTTCTAGGTTAATAAAAAGGGCTACTTCTTCGTCTGCTTTCACTAAACAATGTTCTTAAAGCAGTTTTACTGTGTAGCTCACAAAAATATTAAGGGCAGCAAGCCAGCAACGCATCAAAACTACATGGTTGCACTTGTACAACTTCAGATACTATTTCTAATAGAAAAAAAAATAGAGAACTCTAACTCCTGTTATGCCTCATGAAGTTAAATATATGATAGATTAATTTGGTGGGCCTATTTGATAACTATTTGCATGCATAAATGCAATGTCTTGTTCCTCAATGCATACTCTTCATCAGACGAATTTTTCTTATATATGTATGCCTTAGCCTTTAATCAACAAATTAAAACAAAATATACTCTGAAATATTTTAGTTTAATTTTTGAAAATTTTTTTCTCAACACTAACTTTTACGTATTTCAAGTGTCTGTTTTTGTCACATTCTTGAATACTTGACAGTTTGGGAGGGAGGCATACAATCAAGCAGTTGGCCCCGGGCATCACCAGACCTTTGCACGCCACTGGTCACCATACATCATTTTCCGATGTTAGTTGTCTGCAAAAGCTTTCAAAATTTTGGTTTGGAGTATTAGAAAATTGCAAATTCAAGAAAAGCGACTTCTTTTAAATTTTTGATATTTTTCCACAATTAAACGGTTTTTTGACTCGAATTGCAGTGAGTTTCCATTGGGCTAGCACAAAACACACAGTTTTCAAAGATAACTAAAGTTAGGCAACTCGAAATCAAAAATTGGTAATCCTAGGGCTATATCATACATCCTCCTTTTGAGGAACATGCTTTCCTTTATGCAAATAATAGCATATTTTAAAACTTTGAAAAGTGAAATGATTTTTTTTGAATCCACTCTTTGTCAGATTTTGTGAGACGCAACAACATAGAAGTCAAAATTTATTTAATTTGATTTGAATGCTGAAATAGTTGCACAATGGTCACTGTTTTAAATAGTAAAAGAGGACATAAATTATTTATTTTTGATACCAAAGATTTCAATTTTAAATCATAATTGCAAAAAAATAAAACTCAATTAGGAACGTGAGCTTAGAGAAACGTTTAGTAAGAGAAATACCAATGTGCATTGACCCATTTTTAATTTAAAGCAATGTGACACTTTGAATACTCAATAATTGGGGGCGAAGATACGGTAGAGATGTACTGCTGTGATAATGCAAAACCTAACAACTACCTGTACATTTCAGTTGTCACAAACTACCTTAATGTCTTTTCATTGTTATGAAGCCACTAATCATAAAATACGAAAAAATAATTAATATTCGTACAGTACACAACTTCAAGGCAATGCTGAAAAAATAATGGTTCAGTTGTTCCCTTGTTGAGCAATAATATATATATTAAAATACTGGATCGGCTTGTTGAATGCGCACTTAGTGTAAAGTGGTTTTCTATTAAGATAAAATAAAAGTGATATCAAATAAAAACAATACGCAAATAAGATTGTCGTAACATTGATACCAAGTAATACAAATAGCAAACAAGCGGTGATCACAGACAAAAATTTGATCGTCACTGTTCAATCAACGTTGAATAAATTAATCACAATAGCAATTGGAATATGCGCATTTCAATTAAATAACATGTTGCTTACCAACTGTTACGGAACTCGCAGCAGTGATTTTGAAGGGTGTTTAGCGCCGCCAGTTGAATCGATCTCTATCCTTCATCGTTACTGCCATGTGGAGCACGCGTACCATTATCTGTGTGGGTTGTTGCTTCCTCTTCTGCATAAATAGTCTTCAGAATCACAAAAAAATTTCTTCATTCTTAAAATCTGCAATCGGACTGCTTGCTGCAGTACATTTCAAATGCGAGAATTTACCACCAAAAGTGTCTAAATCAAGATTTTGCAACAACTGCAATGCTTGATAAGCAGCAAACCTTTCACAAATTTTACTCGCAAGAAGATATTATATCACAAATTTGCCTGAACTTTGACCAGCGTAAACTTGCTTACCGCTAGAGATTATGCTGAATAGGCCTACTTGCTGCACTAATTATCTGATACCCGCTGTTCCTGTGGAGTTGAGAATAAAAGCCTTATTCTTCCAAAACAATCCATCTAGAATCGCTGGCCTCTTGCATTACTATACATGTAAGACCTTGTGGCCACTCGGCTGTGACAGCACTATTGTTCTAGCAGTTGTTAGACTTAGTGCACCTGCGACAACCGCCACTTATTCACGAGTGATACGGCTTCGCAGAGGTTGACAGACCATCCACTACAGTGGACCTAGTATTTGGTCCCACAAGTGTGACGGTCTAAGCTATGCTTTATTAAAAGCCTCTAGTTTCTTATTGGTCACCATCTGCACTGAAGAGACCTGATAGGTCGAAACAGAATCCATCTAGAATTTCCATAACTGAGTCTATTCAAGGTAATCCTGAGCCTGAGCATGTAGCTTAAGCAAGATAATGCTAATGACCCTCCAATAAGCATTTAACTTTCTGCTTCATTTTATTGCTCACTCTCGGTCTACTAACTTTCATGGCAGCGTTATCTATGCAAAAATTGAGACTACTGGTCTTTTTTCATCTACCTTAGAAAAGGGAAATATGTAAAGATGAAGGAAACAAAAAGAAACAGCAGCTATGGAGATCCTATTGGCTTTTTGTGTGAGCATGTTAGGCTGTGACGAAGACACAGTTTGCTAGCATTCAAAGAGTGAACACGTATGGCGTTACTTCACGCGCTTTCCCCTTCTGGGTAATACTGTAATTTCATCAATAATTTTTGACCCCAAAATCATGGAATTTGGTGAGAGTGCACCTAACAATGAAAAAATAAAAGTCTAAAAGTATGAAGCAATAAATTTTGTGAAAAGCGACGCAGAAGCATTTAAAAATGAAATGTATTAATTTGACGGGCTTGGTCCTTCTAGTCTTAGAAATACTGTGTTTAGGAGTGCGGTGAACAAATGTTGCCAGATCTCAAACTGCGGGTAAGTTTCAATCGTGGTTTTATATAAAGGAAAAGATAGATCTGTCGAAGTATAGAATGGGTGGTTGCTAGTAGTTTGCAAGTCGGAAAACAAGTCAGCTCCGGCATTCAAACGAGTGGTATACTATGTAGGAAGTAGTTTTGTAATAAGTCTGTTGTACAAAAGCACTTAGTTAAGTAATTGGGTTTGACTGGTCGAAAAACCTTAAATTTTAGCAAAATTATCGACAGTTTTCTCAACTCTTTTATGGTTAAGGCGAGCCATCTGATGTTTTTTACTCAAGCATTGTGAATTGAGGTTTGAAAGTGCTGGGGCGGAACCTGCTAAACACTGATTGAAAGGTGGTTATCCAATAGAAGGTAGAAAGATTTTTCTTTGCCAGAAAAATGCTGATCTGTGATGGAAATAACATTTTAAGGTGAGAGGAGTGCAACTGACTTCAATGTTTTGCCCAATATTCTATAAGATAAGCTCTTTTAAATCGTTTGCTGTTTTACACTTTGTTATTAATTCCAGTAATATGATGTCAAGAAATTACTAATGCTAGAGTCAGTTTTTCGTAAAAAAGTAAACTATTTGTAGAATTAAATAAAAGTTGAGATCACGGTTTCTTTCTTATTTTCGACCATATGTGGTTGGTTCAGGTAAAGTTCCATTACTTATTTCAATAGGCCAATGTAACTAGCTAAGCCGCTATGATTGATAACATGATAGTGCTTCGTGAAATGTCACCTAAATTTTTCTACTTTGTGCAAAAAGTGACCAAACGATCAAAAAATATTCCACGTTTTTTTGCGCGAGCATTCTTCTAATTGCTGGAAACATTTATACAAGCATCAGTCATTAGCAGATGCTCAAACACATAATTTATTTTAATCACTTATACCAAAGGTGTGCAATTTTTTGTTGCAGGCTGGCAATTGCAAATACTTGAAAATTTTGCAGGACAGTCACAGTTTGCAAATCAAACCTTTGGCACGCACAAATAAACTTTGGACCCTTCAGTGATTAAATTTTTTATGCCAAAACAAGAGGATGACTTTGTTTTTGTAGAGATCATTGCTATCAGAGCGCAATTTTGCGTATCATCCATTTCAATTTATCATTAAAGCCTTTCTTGACACTAAATTGATACATTTAACATCTACTAGGGGCCGCAACTTCTCTTTGCTGGCCTGAGAATTTTACGTGGCATGCCGCCAGCTCCACACACCTAAATTATGCAACACGCCAATATAACTATGAAAATGTTCGCAAACTGGTTGAAGCACAAGCAAATTGCAATAAATTTAAAATACTTGTGTTTCAAATCATCTAAACAAGAAGCTATCTCAAACAAGTTGAAAAGGTTAACCTATTTTCAATAGAAATTTTTCTCATACGTTTCGGGCTATTCTAAAGCTGAAAAATTGGACCAAGATGGTAATATTTTGATCAATGTTTTTCTAGCTTTTCTGTTACTCTAACATCCTTCATTCTATGATCATTCATTTGATTGCCATTCGTGAGAAATTTCCCACTAAAAAAAATTTCAATAAAAACAAAATTCAATGTTTGAAAGGGAAGTGGTAAGAAAATGTAAAATAAATCGGTGTTTTTCTGATGTAGAGTACATTCAGAGCAAGCATTATAAAAAAAACTTATATTTCTGACGATTTGATTGGCAGATACAATAAGTTTCATCAGACAAACAGTGCTCAGGTTGAAAATTTAACACTAAGCGCGAGCAGCAAAATTCAAACAAGCTCACAACACAGAGCATCAGTTGATCTTACACTTTAGCTTAGCCTAAATTGCCTAGCGTACAAGAAAAGTTTCCATATCATGCACTGTTTTGTAAAGACATAATACCATAAAACTTTTGCAATTTTACTTGAAAATGGCTTAATATAACAATCTAATCAAAAATATTTGAAAAATCCGGCTTGACTTTGTTGTCTCAGGGCTACGCTCAGATCTCAACCACGAGTCATGTATAAAATTGGTTTTGAAGGAAATGATTAATGACATGGTCTGGCCAAAAATATTCGAGAAAAACATACTAACAAATGATTGATGTAATAACTTATTTCAAAAAATTATTATTAGCAAATAAACAAAAAATAACTTTGTTTTTCCATAAAGAGGCTAATCTTCAAGAAGAAATACATTTATTAGAATATATTGGTACAATGCCTCTCATATGCATGTTTCTGTCTGCAAAAAATTTGTGTCACTTTCCATGACGGCACTTCCCATGCAATATAGGAATTTATGGCAAACATGCCTAAACAAAACTGTACTTAATTTAATTGGACAAACACGACAGCTACAGCTTTATTAAAAATAGGCTTAACTAAGCCTGCGTTCGCGCAGAGAGGTGTCCGCAACCAGGAATAAACCTTCTTATCGATATTTAAAGCAGGCTTCGAGACGAGGGTTTATTCCGGGTTGCGGAAACGCTTTGAGCGAACGCAGCCTAATTGAGCTAAAACTTTTAAAAGGAAGTTAATCTATCTCTGTAGAAGTATCACTTCAAACTACGTTATTTCCTAATAACATTTGTACCAGCCCAACAACTTCGAGTAATTTTGATAAAATTTTATTGCAGCATAAGCAAGATTTGCTAAAGATGATAACAGGTCCAGACTTTTGTCATTTAAAAAATTGCAAGCAGCCTATCTCAAAACGCTTATTGAAAAATTTCGGTAGAGCAGCATACAAATGATTTCAGACGAATTAAATATAAGAATATTTGATTAATATAAATCAATAATTTGGAAATAAAAAAAAATTGATTTTGCTTCAGCGACTTTTCAAGATTTTGAGTCTACGGAAAACAAGTTTAAAATCATTAATCCTAACTAGAAATCTTTCCTGGTCTGTTTTGGCCTTTCTTTGGTCTTAAAGCAAATAATGTGGTGCAGCAGGTCTACATCATGACACAATTTTTATATTAAGATATGTGATAACAAGCAATGATTTTGACTTTACAAAAAGGAAAAACCTGTGTTTGTAAATTGGAAATTTTGACAAACAAAGAGTAACAGTAAAATCGTGTGACAGTTTTGTCAGTGATATTTCTTGCTTGATCTTTCCGGTCGAGTATTGATTGATATCTGCAAAGTGCGCATTTAAATCCTTCGTGTAAAGAAAATGCGCCACTCAACATATACTTGATAATTGATTAGCTTTTGTCATGCACACGTGAACTTTTAATGTTGTGACACCAAAAATTATCTTGTACATTTTGGTGAAATTACTCACCCTAGGTTTCAAAATTTAGCGATGTATGTTTTTTTTCTCTAGTTTTTGCAAAGAGTCACGATCCGAGCAACGTTAGAATGGCAAAATAGGAGGGACCATCCCTCAAATATGAGCAATAAAGAGGCATTGTCATCACTACGTTCCATGCCAAGTCCAAGATACTTGACGTGGCTCCTGGCAAGCTTGATATCCTACATAGGACTGTATACGAAACAAATTCAAATAATCCAACTCAAAGCACAAGACTTACGTACCGTTTACTTTTGAACCAGGTTCCTTTTGACCTTACAGCTAACCGTGCAAGCATGAACTAAAACTGACAGCCGTACATGAAATCGATCACACAAAAGGTGATTAGGGATTGAAACACCTTCCAAAAATTATGCGCTGAATGTGGTGTTATAGGCATACAGAGCAGTACGTGATTACATGACGGCAAGCTCCGGCATGCTCGGAAGAGCAGCTCGAAAGACCAGGGTTCGAATCTCACAGGAAACAGACACGACGCAACACACCTCCGAGCAAAAATTAGTTTTTACAAAGGGTCACGCTCCGAACTACATTAGTATAGCAAAATAGGCGGGAGCATCCCTGGACCCATGTTTCGGCCTTTTGACCTCATCAGCAAAGACTCGTTCCATATTGCGGTAGCATTAAAATCCATGTTGTATTTATTTGACATGTAAGCACTGATGCTCACTATTTCTTCAAAACTTTGTTCACTTTTTCTTCAAAACTTTGGTCATTCTTACTACAAAAAGGTTGTCAAAGAATATTTAAAGGCTAATGCAGTCAACTAGAAAGCTCCTATTGATGTACAAATGTGTAGTCATAAAGCAAAAAATTGAAAGTTTATTTAATCATTATTTACAGCATTACTGCTTCAATTCACTTAAAAACAAAACCGTTTTATGATTAAATTTACCAAATCTATATTTTAGCCTTAAATAATTGCTTGTTTTGAAATTAAACGTGAAATTTGTCAGACATACGGAGCGTAAAAAATACAACCAAACGAGTGTGCTCAAAAACTACTAAGAGTTGCTGAAATTAGATTGTACAATTACAACCGCTCTTGGTCATTGCAGTTGAGGCCTTTTCTTGTTAATAAATCTTACTTTAGTTGTCATGGTCTGTTTACCTGCGATATCTTCCAACTGCATAGCCTTTTCTTGGTATCTATTTTATCAGTTGAAACTTGCAGTTCAAATAGCGTGTCACAACTAGTTTTCAGTATGCGCTATTTCTTGTGAAATAAAGCCGTTTTGTAGGCATGTAATTACAATAGGTTATTTTACAAGAATAAAATCATTGACAAAAAGATGAAGCTTCTCATTTTTGGTGCTGATGTGAATTTTCTCGGTAGTGCCAACATATGGCAACATTGGAAACGAACATTCCAAAACTATCTGCGCAGAATAGAGAGGGCTACAGCTGAAAACAAGCTCGATATTTTGATCATCTCATTACAGGCTATATACCAGTTCTATGTCAGTGAACGCCGAACGTTTGATGAAGACTTTATATTATTGGGCAGCCCGTATGTCAAACGTGTTGATGAAGTATTTGCGAGGCGTCGCTTAAATACTTCCCAGCAAAAATCGGAAAAATCGTTTGAAGAATTCTTTTACAGGCTTAAACGAACGTGCGTTGATAGCAATTATGCTGCTGTGAATGCAGTCGAAATTTCTGAACCACCCATTCAAGACGAATTTATAGCTGGAGTTTCCTTAAATTATATACGACAGCGTCTTTTAGAGGATAATATTGTGGGTCTGCAGGTTGCTTATGATGATAAGGCGATCACTAGATGATGCTCACAAAAACGTTGGAAGCTACGTGTCTTCAACGTCGCTTGAAAGGTTTTCTACCCTTTAACCTTTTTCGGTGAGTGAAAGGGATTCGAATGAAACAAGTGACAAAAAATGTATGGCAATCCGATCACTGTGTCCAATGTGTAATGGAAAAACCCACGACTAGTTGCTTTGCCTGCTAGAGATCGGATTTGCTTCAAGTATAGAAAAAAAGGACATTTTTCTAAAGTGTGCAGATCATTTGCTAGACCAAGAGCAGGAAGATCTACAGCTGTGCCACAGAAGAATCAACGTGTCTATGGTAAATCAAAATTGGTTACTTTTCATCAAAAAAGGTGTCTGGGGACAAAGTAAATAAATATTTTCGTACTAATTGATGGTTGTTTAGCAATAGAATAATTGATACTGGTTCAAAAAGTAATCATATTGATATGAACTTTTGCAATCATTTTAAACTAAATGTTACTCGCAATTGAATGTCATGTAAAATTGATTTGGTCGTAATAGTTTTATCTTTCAAAACTAGTGTCTTGTGTTGCATCCGTAAAGCTGTTTGATGGATGCTATTCAAATGTACAATTTTCTGTAATAAACGACCCAGAGTTGGAAACGGGCCGAGCTTTACGGGTTCGGGCCGGGTTCGGGCCGGGTTCGGGCCGAGCTCGGGCTTAAGTTTCAAAAAATTTTCGGGCCGATTTCGGGCCCGCATGCAAAATTTTTTCAATGTAGACTTATTAAAAGTAAGGTTCATGCATTTTCGAGTCTTTCGGGTAATTTAAATTTCGGGCCTAAGTCGGACAACAAAATAAATGTCGGATTCGGCCTTGTATTTTTGGGTTCGGGCCGGGTTCGGGCATTACAATTGGGCCCGTTTCCAACTCTGAAATGACCTCTTGAGGAATGCAATGCTAACGTGTGATTTTTTTATGCCGGCATGAGTTTGTTCCACTTAACTTTGGGGGCCCAGAATTACCCCTGCATGTCAGTGCATTACAACCTATAAAACTGTTTCCAAAGTGTCATTATTTGAGCATATGACCCCTGATAGCCGGTCTATTTCTGCTCCCAGAAGAAAATACGCCAAAGCTGATCAAGAGTTTATTGAATCATCGATTTCCCAATTGCTGAAAAATCGCATTGTCGAAGCCAGTTCCTCGCCTTGGCGCATTGAAGTTGTCTTCGCTAAGAGTAATAACCACAAGAAGAGGTTATGCATAGATTACAGCCAAACTGCAAAGAAATTTACAACTTTAGACGCTTTTCCTTTGTCCACGATGCAAAATGTTGTAAACAATGTGTCTCGATAAGAATGGTTTTCGAAAATAGACTTACGAAGCGCGTATTGTCAAGTGCCAATTCTATCCAAAGAAAATTTTTTTACTGCTTTGGAAGCTTACGGAAGATTGTATAGATTTACGCCACATTTTGTTTGCAATGAAGAACGTGGTTCTGTGTTTTCAGAGAGTCATTGATGCTATCATCACAGAACACGATTGTAAAAGCACATTCGAGTGGTTGGATATTGCAAAAGCACATTTGAGTATTTGGATGATATAAACATCCCGGGTAAATCGCGCGAAGAACATAACAAATACTTCAAAAGGATTTTGGAAGCAGCAAACAAATGAGGTCTTACGCTTCATGACAAGAATTCCGAGTATGCACAAAATTCTCTTAATCTGTTGCTTTATTTGATCAAGAATAGAATTTTAAAGTCAGACCCCGACAGTGCAAAGCCAGTTTTAAAATTGTACTCGCCTAAAAACGCCAAAGAGCCAAAGAGTGTTATTGGGCTCAATTGATAACGAATATTTCGGGGAAAATCAAACCTTTGATACTGACCAACCGTTTTTCGTTAAAAAGCAGGGCCGCGAAAGCATTTTATAGATTGAAAGCAGAGCTTGCAGGAGCGACGTTGCAAGCTGTCAACGAGAAAATTCCTTTTATTGCAGAATTTGATGCTTTGGACAATGCAATATCTGCAACCCTGAACCAAGAAACCCGAGCAGCAGCCTTCTTTTCAGGTCTGTTGAGCAAGAGTAAACAGCACTCAAGCATCCAAAAAGAAGAAGCAGCTATTGTGGAGAGCGTGGGAAATGTTCTTATTTACTTAAGGGGCAACTTTTTATTATAATAGCTGATCAAAAGTCCCTATCTTTTATGTATAGTGTAAAAAATTGGGGTAAAATTAACAATGATAAAAAACTCTACGATGGGAAATTGGACTGAATGAGTTCGACTTTGACATTATTTATCGATCCGAAAAAATGAACAACACTCCTGACGCCCTTTCACGAGATTATTTTGCTAGCATTCATGACAATACCTTACATGATATTTATAATGCGTTTTGTCATTCAGCATCCAAGTATCACTCGGTTATACCATTTTGTGCACGATAAAGTTTGCCTTGTTCACTTGGTGATATTCGTGGAGTTATCGATAAATGCAAATTGTATTGTGAATTAAAGTAAGATTTTTCAGCAATCGAGTGCACTGCTTGTCAAAACTACTCAACCGTTTGAGCAACTAAGTTTAGATTTTGAAGGCTTAGTGATGTTGTCTACCAAAAATCATTACACGTTATCCATTATTGATGATTATTCGCGTTTCTTTTTTTGTGTTTTCATGTGTTGCTGTTGAAGCTAAAACTGTAATTTTATATCTTAAAAAATTGTTTTCAGTATATGATATGCCAAGTTATATTCATTCTGATCGTGGGCTAGTCTTCACATTTCAAGAATTAATCACATTTCTCCATCGTTGCGGTTTTATCTGTAGCAAGACATTGGTGTACAATGCTCGAGGAAACGGCCAGTGCAAATGATACAATGGCGTAATATGGTTGGCAATTAAACTCTGCTTGAGATTTTGTAACATAGATAGTTGACAGTGAGAATCGGTTTTGCTACTCCTGAAAACATCTGTTCAGAGGCGGAAGTCGAGAACGAACAAACGAGGTTCCGTCAGAGCCTAAACCACTTTACGGATTTCCGGTTAATACTCCACCACGTCTAGAACTTCGCCTATCATCCCGAGTTAGAAAACTGATTGATAGATATGGTGCTGTGCCTTATTATCAATGCCAAATGAGCTGTGGCGGTATTTTGTAGTGCTCTTGTATTAATCCTATTCTTGGTGTTTGTTGTCGATTCACGAGTGTATTGTAGTTTATGTTTTACCGATAAACATGTTATAGCTGCCGGTGACACCTGCAGCACTAGATTCATCTGCGTTTGGAGGTGAATTCTTAACAACAAGCTCAATCTTAATTTATTATAAGGGAGGTCAGTAGTATTGGCAAAGTTATAAAATCCAAAGTTTAAGGAGAAATTAATCAAAACAAAATTAGTCGATATGTCTACACCACTGCGTAAATTCATAGTCACCAAATATAATATCTTACGGATGGAGGAAAGTTTTTTCTTGAAAATGGGAAATTAAACTAACAGAGTAATTAGATGCGTGATATTTAGAAGTAGGTACAGCCCCTTTTGCTCTAATGTGTGACCAAGGCACATTCATGCAACCAAGGAACTTGGTGTCACAAATATCATTACGAAGAGTGTTGCACCCAGTCAAAAAATAAGCCTATCGTCGAATAAATTATTTCTGCAACCGTAAAACAAAACAATTGCGACGCCGACCACCAACTTTAACTTTGTGCTTTTTGTTAGAAGAAACTGAAATGTTGGAAGAAATTGAAAGAATAGAGAGCATGTGGGAAATATTTGTCTCAATTCAAAATATGATAATTGGGATTAGAAGCATAATGCTAATCACCCCGTTTGTGCCAATTTTTCCATAATGCTTTCAGCAATGTTGTTTGGTTAAAACCGACCAATGCGGCTGAACCGACGTTTCTAATCCGATATAACTGACTGATAGTCCTGCGGGGCAATGCCGGTTGGAAGTCTATCTTTTTTTTGTGTAAGGTCTTGTATTTGTGGCTAAACATTTTGTCAATCTTCGAATAGCTATCGGTTATTTCTTATTAAAAAACGTCTGATCAGTAGCAATAATAGTCCACGTAGTAAAAATGAGAGGCAATAGTACAGAATGTATTTTTCGTTTATTTGTTGGTACCACACTGGTATGTTACTGCTGCTAAGGGTTTTTATTGAAATATCAAAACATCTAAGACTGCCATGCAATCGAGGTTTTAGTCACGTCTCCCTGATCGCGTTTTTTGCATAATCAGAAAATTTATTTTTGCTTATCAGATTCTAACAAGTAGCATTTTTATCGCAAGTCACGTCAGATTGTCAAATTGAATTTGGCTTCTTTGAGTCTGAACTGAAAACTCTATCTGTGCTTTGCTCATGGATAAAAGTCTAGACAAGGGGTGGGCAAACTACGGCCCGCGGGCCGCAAGTGGCCCTCCAGAGCATTTTGTGCGGATCGCAAACACTTGTTGAAACTTCGTCATATATAAATTAAAATGACAAGAGAAGGAACGCTTGCTTTATTTAGGAGTCAAAAACTTTGTTAGCTCCCGCTGACGCATTTTCCGTCGAAGGAACAGGCAATGACCTCTTTTTTTATTATTATTTTTTTAGAGAAACCATCGCTTTTGCGCCCTGTGATACGACATTGTTAGGACATATCGCAGAATTTTAAGCCAACGCAATCTCTTTCATTGCATGCAGCTGTACTAGATTATAAGCACTGGCCCTCGACCACTCTTAAATGGTCAATGTGGCCCTCCGACTAAAACATTTGCCCACCCCTGGTCTAGACGATAAAAATAGTATATATTTGCCAGAACAAATATGGTCATATTGCTGAAAGATAAACGTTTGCGAAGAAAAAAGGCACACGCCTGCGCCTTCAAACACGATTTATCTGCTGATAGGTATTTTTTGTAATCTGCAGCATGGAGTTCATATTTTTAACGTCACAATATCGCAAACAGCCTGTTTCAAAAAAAACAATTAGTTATTTCGAGGGGTGGATAGCTGCAGCGTGAGCGTAGATGCAGATGTAGAACAAATCGTTAGACAATAGACACTATAAAGTTTTTGTTTTTGGTAAGTTTTCTCAATGAAAAGCTAAGCTGATACTTAAGTTTTCAAGTGCAAGAGTCGTTAAAAGATAAATTATCAGATATTTTGAAAAGGGAAAGAAAATTCTTAGAACTCCTTTAGCATATTCATTGTTAAAATATGATATTTAAATTATTTCATGCAATTGAAAAATTTTTTGAGTGTACAAAAAATTTCTGTGTTCATGAGACCATCATTAACCCTTTGAACCCTGTTGGGCGGAAAACCGGCCTTCGGGTCTACCGTCATAACTTGTAAGCCGGTGTAAAGTGTAAGTCGGTGTACCGTCCTGTGAGCTGGTGTACCGTACTGTGCTGGTGTACCGTCATTACCCCGTAAGCTCGGGTTAAAGGCGGGAATGATCAGAGAAACCAGCATTCAAAGGATTAAATCGTTGATGTGCCATTTCAATGTTTCTTGACCAGTGTGCCCTCAGTGTCAAAACCGAAAATAACGCTGTTTTTTATTTAATATAAATATTTGCTCTTTAATAACTTCAGCTAAACAAGGCAATTCAAGAAATCAAATTTCATGCAAGCTGCTATGCCTTTTCATAAGCCAGTTACGACCAAATTAAGATTTGTAGCTGTTTGACAAAAAATTAGTTAAAAAATCTTTTATAAAGCATTTTAACAAACTGAGAAAATATATTGAGATGTGCATTTGTAAAATTTAAAAAATCAATTAGTATTCCATAAGCATAAAAGAGTTCGTTACATTTACTGTGCAAAGCTCTATTGTATTCAATTTTTTGTGGTACCAATCTCAACTAAAGGTTATAAGAAATCCATAATTTTTTAGATTTTTGAGAATTGTTTGATCTGCCCGCCTCAAATCATACCATCTGCATTTAATCGAAAGTCTGATTTCTACCAGAAGCAATCTAGCAGTGCATTGCCAATGGTTTCCACTGCTTCAGTCTTTCGAGTCTCCAGATTATTCAAGTCTCTAAGAAAGGAAAGTACAAATAAAAGGTATCAAATAGCCTCCGATAGAAAGTCACATGGCGTGAAGTCTGGAAACCATGTGATCATTAGGGCTGGAACCTCATTTTTGTTTATCAGTCAGAGTTGTGGTCAAATACTTTCGAATCCTAAGACTTCTGTGAGGTGATGCAACACTTTGTTAAAGTAAAATTCTTTGCCCTCTTTTGTGAGAAACTGATCCATCAATAACTTTTTGCAGCTTTACAATTAGGTTTTACCAGTCACGAATTTCTTTTTATAAAAGAACGATACACAGACACTTTGCTTTAATATGGCATAGAACACGTTTGCGTTTAGAGAATCGCATATCAAAAGTAACACAATTGTTCTCAGTTTTACATTTACATTTGCATTTGTTGTGTTATTTTACTTTGCTTTTTAACTCGGAGGTAACTGATCGCTTTGGAGATGCGCTTGTCAAGTCTGTTATTGTCAAACATCTTCCACATACGAGAGCAAATATCCAAACGACCCAATTCGCCAAGTTTCCTTGATAAATTTCAAGGGCAATCTGAAAATTATCATACGTAGGCCTTTGTGTAGAGCTTGCCAGATAGTTAGTGAGGGGAGGCCAAATTTGTGATTAGTTCTCCCAACTAATTTTTAAGAGTTTTGTTAAAGAGCAATTTGAACATCTTCAGTTGCCCTAGTTGAAGTTTAAGAGCCTTTGCACTTTTTCACGTTCACAAACATTTTACGGATTTCGTTCTCATGTTACTATGCATGCCAGTTCAAATTAAAACGCTTGCTTGCTGATTTCTTTTCAATTTTTCACCAAATTTGCTAATAACAGTAGTAAAACCTCACTTTTAGCGAATATTGAAATGTAAATATTTTTTTTTTATTTTTGAGAATTCATTACAATACGGAGAAACTTACCATCAACAAATAGTACATACACTTACGGATCTGAAAACAGACAAAAGATAACACTAAAGCCAGAAATCTTAAAAACATTAGCTTTCAAATGGTGCCAATTTCTCCTCACAACTATCTGAAGTTCTTTAAATAAAAGTCATTCCTATCGGATATAAACTGCTGAAACTGTATCATGGGCTTCGTTGTCAGCTATTAAGATACAAAAAAAAGTTAATATGTGCGTAGAATGTTACAATCTGTCATAAAACGAGAAAAATAAATTTGTTTATTTTACTAGATACTTTTCAGATCAAAAAAAGTCAGATAATGGCCGGACTTAAATTGTTTGTGATGTTCATTTTAATGTGTTTTCTAAGTAGGCCTGCCAGTAGTTTAAAGTGTGAACGTCACACTCCAAGCGACACAGTTGGCGACGATCCGATTGTGGAAATAGCAACTTGTTCTGAGAATGAATTGTGTTTGCGATTGGACATGGAACATACTATTCCAGTTTTCGATTGTGAGTTACAGATATCTTACTTATTGCAAAATATATAACACATTATACTTTTCTTTTTATTGTTTAAAAAAAGCGATGCTTAGCGTTTGTGTTAAATCCATGGGTTTTTCGGTCTTTTTTGCCACATCTTGTAAATCCAACAAAACCATTCGATCGTATTATCGAAAGAACTCAAAGAATGCCAATTGGGACTTGCTCTAGTATAACCATTAAGATACAATAGTTTTGCGATGTACAACAAATGACTAAATATCCCCTTTATAATACATAAAGCGTGTAGCCAATCTGTCGTACAAAAATGAGATTTGAAATGTTTCTTCACCACAGGAAACGGTAATGTTTACTGTCTACAGCAGAGTAATTTTCATGTCTTTCAAAGTAGTTCAAAATGGCTTGAAGATGCATGAATTCGCTATTTTTTGCTGATTGATCATTTGCAAATATTAGTAATCACTGTAGTTTTCTGGCATGACGAATTTGATGAACAGCGGAAGTTACGTCTTAATATTCATTTGCTAACGTCATTTTCTTCAGTTGCTTACACTCAAATCATTGGCGGTGCAAAATCTCTTTTGTCGTTTTTTACCTTCTTTTTTCAATTGAAAATCAAAAAAAAATTTTAAAAGAAAATTATGTTTTTAATTGGCCAGCAAGTAATATCAGGAAATTTCGGAACGTCTCTTATTGACGTATTAACTATTCTTATTTTAAAAATTCGATAAAAATTCTTGCTGCTGTAAACTAAGACTGGATGACTTAATTTATTTCGTTTTAAAGTTGCAATTTTTAACTTAAATCATTCAGCTGGCTTTGCTCGCTGGGTCACGCCAGTAATGTCGGAATGTAGAAAATTAATTTAGTAAGTTGCAGCAACTTTATCCCAGATAATTGTGACAAGAGGAGGAAAAGGTAATTTAAATCGTTGGTTATTCTATACAGCTAATCAACGTCCCTTAATCAAAAGTTTTGTATCCAGGGATCAAGACAAATTGATTTGGTGGCGTTGGAAAATGACCACTGTCTCCCAATTTCTAGGCTTGCTTGTGAATCCGATACCATTTCCACTTTTAATTCAAGATTGGGACCCCAAGCTATCTTTTATAAGTTCTTAATCACAGTCTATTATTTCACAAAATTACAAATAGGTTGGTAGAATTTTAATAGCAACCTTTTTGCGAAATAATATTTGCACTTCTGAAATCTGCAAAGCAGAGCTCAGTAAAGTGTTGTAAAGCAGAGAAAATAGTTATTATTTTTACGATTGCAGTCAGTAATTATGACCGTCAGTCATCTCTTTCGTGATTACAATTATGACCTAAAATCTTTAGTTGCTCTTATATACATCAGTACCAGCATAGAGCGAAAGCTGTCATGTGTTCATCCAAAACCTTTAAACTCAGCTCCGCTAAATCTATTGAGCTACTTTCAAGCAAAACAGTATATCCTCATGGTGCGATTTCACACAGAGTTATTGTTTTCATATGATTTACCCTCAAACTTTGAATTTCATTATCTAAGGTTCCAAGCCTGTTTTCCCCACTCTTAAATCAAGTTTATTCTCATTCACTTTTTTCAATATATATGTCGTTCAAGAAGAGACAGTTGTGGGTTGCTGGATGGAAAACAATGATTGTTTTTACGAATACGGAAATAAGCTACAGTGTTGTATGCGGATTTTGTGACTATGAGTGCAATTTGTTACGAAATTGTATTGCACTTTTTGCCGCAAGTTCCTAGCTATTTTTATTTTTGCTGGTTTTAGCACAATCTAAGCCAGGGAAAAACGATGAAAAGAATCATGCCTCCTGTGCGTTCTGATTATCTCAACTTTATTCTTTTGAAAGCATCTCAAAATGTATACTTTTAAATAAAACAGGGCACGACAAGTACGGAGAAAAGAGCATGCTACATAATGCGTCGCCAGCGACTGTGTCAAATTGCACCACACGAAAAACATTTTTGCCCTTTTGCTTTAGAATAGCTCAATATCAGAAATGTGATCCCTACTTCCTAACTACGGAAAACACAAGGTTTTCTTGGGTTCGCGTCAGCCATGAACAGAGCACATAAACCTAAGGCATAGCCAGGATCTCGAAATGAAATATTGTATTAGGAAAAAGAGCACAAAAAGTTGTGAACATCTTATGTGCAGAAAACACATAAACTTTTGGTGACTCTTCATACAAGAACCTAATAGGTAAACTCGGCTTGGCCAGTTGAACCGACACTCTCAATTCCTACGTTACTGATGGTGGCTCTTCGGGTGACGCCGTCATATATACTATAAAGCAAAGATTTTTTCTTATGCTGATATGCTGCTTGTTGTGGTAATTATGGCATTTATGTCTATACTCAACATCATTGTAATAAAATCCAAAGTTTCAGAAAAAATCAACATAAAACCATAACCATAACAATTTGTAAAACTGAATATAGAGAGAACAATAACCGCTTTTGTCGCTATGCCGGAAACAAGACCAATAGCGCAGCCAAATTAAGAACTCAATACCACAAATATGGAAATGGCCCAACTTGATGCCGCCAATTTATCACCGACACCACTAGTAAACAACAACTTGAAAGTTAAACTATATATTTTGGCATCGAGTCGGCGGCATCGAAGCGTACCCGACCCTACAAATATAAATAGGAAAGCGGCAGCACCATATGGTAAAATACGCTTACCATTAAATAGTTTTTTTAATTATGAAAGCAACCACCATTTTGCCGCTACAATTAGTTTTGATTACGTACAATCCCTGCTCCCTCACAAATATTACAAGAAATTTGTGGCAAGATTCTTTGTGAACATTGCCAGTCATGATTAAGAGAACATGATGATCACAATTTCGTGTACAAGAATTGTGAAGGTGCATAAAATTCATTAACTTTTTGCTGCTGCTCACAGAAGAGCCGGATGGGTGAAGTCGGCGCAGCCGATTGAACCGAAATTCTAAACCCGGACATTACTGATGGAGACCTCTGCCGGGCGACGCCGGCAAAGCCGGCTAGTTATATTCATAATTTAAGCAAAATTTAAACGCAATTCTTCGCGATTGGAGTAATGGCTTAATTGCGCTTTGCTATGCTGTAAAATATCAAATGAAGTTGTTGTAGGAACGAGCCGACGCACGGAATATAATCTTTCTTTTATTGGGCAAATTTTTGCTAGTTAAGTAAACGCCCAAAAGTCATTGCAAGTTAGGTTTCTGAAGTCGCTATTAGCTGCCATGCCTAAAAAACTTCAAAATTTTTTTCTTTTGAATTAAAGTAGGCCTACTACAGGTGTAATAAATGAATACGCATAGATCGGCATAAAGACAGCATTGCAAAAGGATGATCAAAATTTTTTCACTTTTTTTATTGAAATTCGCTTGCCCTAATTACTGTCTAAAAAAAGGTTTTTAAAGAATCAAAGTGTTTTTAGGGGATTTTTGAAAAGACTCAAATCTTTTCTGCTGAAGAGCTTAAAAAACATGTTCTTATCTTTTTTAGCAACATTGGTAATTTCAAGCCATGAGTTTAGTTTGAAATACTCAAAAAATACTTTTTTTTGTTTCAGTCACGTTGCCATCCGTTACAGCTCAATGTGCTTCACCAGAGGCTTGCAAGTCAGCAAATTTTTGCTCCAATTCGGGGCTAAATGAAGGAGACCAGAGTTATGACCTGGGTGAAATTCTGTAAGTAATCTTAAGCAATAGTTTAACAAAAATTTAAGAGGTGGCAACAACTTTGAACGATTTTGAGGGCATGGCTTAAATTTGGTATTGCAGTCAACTTTGGATGTACGGGACTCGACACAAGGGACTGTCGGATATAAGGGCCGAATTTAGTTGGTGCAGGTGGGTACCTTATATCTGAAGTTGACTGTATTAATTTGCTGGTGCTACAGAACTTTATTATAATTTTAAAGAAAGCTGTGTTGCCAAAAACCTTATGTGACTCTTTTTTCAGTTGTGGTATCGTGTCAAATAGAAAGAGCTAGAGCAAACAGGTTGCCATAATTCGAGAATTTAGACAGCAAGCAATAAAGACGAGCAAGTAGTCAACGTAATGGTGCGTGACAAACAAGACCCGAGGTAGATACAACACACAATTAAGAAAGCGCAGCAAGAAGTTTGTCAGCAGAACAGAAAACCCCGTCATTATCTGAACTAATGGTTAACTTTTTTAAGTTACCACCCACTTTTAAAGACATCAATTTTCGCGACCCATATAATTCGAGCGGGAGGTACGTGTGAAGACTTTCTTAGCTGACTCCGGTGCATTTGTTGACACACGCTTACCACAGCGCTCAAGCGAAAAGCGAACTATTTGAGATAAAGCATGCATTAATATAAATTTTAAATGATTTTTGCAACCCACTGAAATTCCGTCCGCAACCCACCAATGGGTCTTCACTTACAGTCTGAAAACAGCTGATTTAAACAATTTGAGTGTAAATTGATTTTATTTACTTTGCATCGAGTGCGTTGTATTGATACGAATGACCTCTAATAAAAAGGAACAATTTCCAATATTTTGAAAGCAACAACACATACATCCAATTTTTAAAGAAATCATGGACTGTTCTCTCAACAACGTGATACAAACAACAGGCTGCGGGAGTATATCTCAATCCTTCGATTATACAGAAATGTAAACTGTTTTGCCCACAATCCGCAAGTGACATAGGTGATAAGAATATCGGTGCCTTCACCCAAGGAGCAATTATGAGAGCAGCGATGAAAACTTTATGGAAATTTTAAATAACCATTTCCAACCCAATAACAAGTGTATTTCAAACGAGAATATAGGCTGTAACGTTTTTAGGATAAAATACAATTCCCTGTATTCCTTATCCCAAATTCTCATGTGTCCTTTCAATGAGTACGAGAGCACAAACAGATTTAAAGAAAAAAAGCGAAAAAAGAGTAACCGCTTGTTGTACTCGCATAGAAAATATGTTTCTGTACTCGTACGTCGTGCGCCTAATTACACGAGGGCCGCTATTCATTGATATAAGCAGCGGTGCCGGATAAACGATATGATAATTGCTGGAAGCCGGCACATTGTTTAGGCCTTTGGCAGGTCTATTGCAACTCGCACTTCAATGCTTGCACAACCTGTCTTTAACATAAAGGTGGAGGCCCAAGAACACAACAAAGGAACGCGCTAGCTCGTTTTCTTCAGTATTTTTTTTGTCCTAAGCGCCAAGTAGTGAAGCTGTGAATATCATTATGCATAGTTTTTGGCATGACTCAACAAGGAAAGTGAACCTCAGGTCTACTGGCTTTGAGGCGAACACTTTAATCTCTACGCCCTTGCCCCGTTTTTATAACCACTCGGACACTTGTATCAGGTATAGCAATCTGGAATCAAATGGCAAGTTTTGATATGAAATGTTCAGGGAATTAAAAAAATTTATTGTCTGCTTTAGCACAACGTCTAGATCAGTTGGTAATTCTTTTAAGGTAAAATCTAATTTGTTGTGATACTTAAATCGTTGATACAGGGTCATGGGCTCCGGGTCACTTCGTCCTCTCCTGGCTGCGTTTATGCCGGGAGTAAGGTGCACACGCGCATCCAAAAAGCTTTAGGCTTTTCAATCAGGCCTATCATTACCAAAAATTTGCTGGTACTAGGCTAATCACTTCATAGCTTAATTCCTGTAAATACATTAATCACTTCAGTGTTCTTTTGTGGTATTGAATTTGTGCTCCTATGCTTTAAGTCAAATGAATGCATGAAGAGTAAAGAAATTATATACTGTTTTTAAATAAGCGTGGTGCTGATTCATTATTGGAAATGTTGGTATTATGATCAGGGTTCATGAAATCCTAAGTTTGCTGGGAAATCAATAAGTGAGTAGGTTTATACGATTGTGTGAAACCATATTCACTAAATACGCAATCGCACCAATGAAAAAAAATATTTTCTTGAATATGAAATGTTAGGCCGGATAGGTGATTGGAAGCAGGAGATATAACAATAGCAATACCAGAAATGCTTAGTGGGATGGACGAGGAGTTTAAATTATCGCATTATCGTTTCAAATTTATTATAAAGGTCTTTTAAGGGTGATCAATTTCTTCGAAGCCGAATTTTTTAAACAAATTTTTTTCGAGAAAAATACAAACCCATTAGTTTACAAAACTGTGTAACCAAGACTAAAAAAGGCTCGTGGGAAATACATCGGTAAATTAAAAAACATCTGTCAATTCAGAAATATTCACCGATGTTTTCTTTCGTGAGGTATGCATTCGTTATCACAGAAGTAAGTCATACCACCCATTAACTTTGTTCTGTAATCGTAACACAAACATCAATTCGTCGCCCACCGACTGCTTTGACGTTGTGCCCCCATACTTATAAGAAGGAAGAAAAGAATGTAATTTTTGAAAAAATTGAGAGTTTGTCAGTAAAACCAGTCATAATTTAAAGTACCGGTACGGCGATTAGGATTAGGGGCATAGGGACGATGTCCCCATTATTTCGAACATGTCATTTCTGCTCTCAGAAATGTAATTTTGGCAAAGCCGGCTATTTTCCAAAAAAAATTAGCTGTTAGCACTAGAAGTTCCATAGATAAGCGTCAATTAACGCTTTCAATTTTACTCATGCCATGGTTTTTTTAGTCATTAACACTCTTTGTAATTCCGCTGACAAATTATTTTATAAAGAATGGTTTGCTATTAAGTTTTGGTTACGTTCGAATAAACAATAGAAAAGTTAGAGGCTACTCTAAATAAACTATGCAAGCGTCAATTCACGCTCGATCTTTATCAGGCGTATTTTGACACTGTATTGGCCTTTCTTTACAGCGTTTCTGATATTTATTATTTTTTCATAATACAGCTCACACTTCATCAAAATAACAGAATATCTGGCCGGCTGCAACTGCTGAATATTGGCAGATAAATAGCGACATCTGAACGCTACTTGATTTATGATAGGTCAACTTTACATCAGAAAATTGCAAAAAAACCATAGAAACACATCAGAAACCTGACTAGTAAGCAAAAAAAATAAATCTAAAAAGAGCATTTTGACAGCAATTAACTCGTGCAAAACATACACTCTATTTTGGGATAAAATTAACAATACCAAGCATTCATTTTTTCACGCGTAAGAGCTTATAATTTTTTGTAAGGCTTTTGTCCGACTGGGCTGCCAGAATATGTGGAGTGCCATCACTTGTCCGTAACAAAAAAATAAAAGAATCCCTTAAAATGATTTACGCAAGAGTGCAACGCGCAACCTTGCCGGTTTTTCTTCACAAGGAATGTAATTAGTAATAAGTGGAAGTGGAAAAATGCCAAAAATGCTGTATTGCAAACTCTTTTGCACTTGCCAGATATTAATTTAAATTGTTCTGATGTAGAAATTTCAGATGAGTCAGATCAGTGTTCGGAAATCTTTTATAACAGACGAGCCATTTGTGTCCGATTTTCGCAGGATAGAAAACAAGGAAAGCCGAAAAATCTTTTTTTAAGCAAATTAACTATTTTCGTCTTAAATTAAGCTGGATATGTTTTATTTGTTATTATCCATATTTTGAAATACACTTTTTCAGAACGGTTGTTTTGGTCAAAAAACTAAGCAAAAAACCTTTTTATTTGGAGTTCATCCCTTTCAGTAGCGCTACTCTTCGCCTGCGCATTACAGTAAATACAGTAGATTCCGCTTATTCGGGTCACATCGGGACGAGAACCATTTGGCCCGATTAAGCGGCTGACCCGATTATCCGAAGTCTTGCAGTATCTGTGCCAGGATTGTCCTTGGTACACCAGTTATCTCAGCTAGCTGGCGATGACTAATGTTTGGAGGTTGCTCTCTAATTTTTCTTAGGACAACAACCCTTTCAGCAATTGTTAATTCTTTTTGTGGCATCTCTGCTTGGGACTTCACAAAATTTGCAACAAACCACAACAATTGCCATGTCCAAGGGCATAAAATGACAAAATAATTTGCGCCTGTATTTTTCAATTGTTACATAATATAGTTGGCTTTGTGATATTGAGTTCTATTACATTACAAAGGCGGTTTTGCAATGAAACCAGTGTATGTCTGACTACAGTTGTGGCCCGATTAAGCGGAATAGTGGCCCGATTATGCGGATTTAACGTAGTGCATTATCTTTGATTGGGTTTTGTTCTTAACAATTTGGCCCAATTAAACGGCTGACCCGATTAACCGGCGGCCCAATTAAGCGGAATCTACTGTATTTGTCCAAATCGAAAGTTGTCATTGCGAACCACTAAACTAGAACAAACAATTCAAAGTTTTACCAAGATGTAATAGATAGCAATGGCAAGCTCTCTGCCAGTGATGCTCAAGAAAAAATTGAGAATGCAAAGGTAAAAACTCTGAGTTCGATCTGGTCAATCTGAAATTTTTTATGGTGCGGGAAAAATTATAGTGAACTGCAGAGTTGTGGTAGGTAGTACTTCAAATTATAAGATTTCATAAAATCTTTTAGTTTCAAATGGAAAATGAAGATCCTCATGGTTGAAGAACATCGAACCACCTATTTCGATGCAATCCCAAAGCCAAATAAACCTGTAGGGAACCCAAAAAGCTACCGTCCCATTCCCTTGCTCTGTGTCCCCTACAAGATCCTTGAACGACTGATCTACGCTCGTATTGAGCCTATTGTCGACCCCCTGCTCCCAGGCGAGCAGGCTGGGTTTCGACATGGTAAATCGACAGTAGATCAAGTTGTCTTGCTAACACAAAACATCGAGGATTCTTTCGAGGAAAAAAAGAAGGCCGGTGCTGTGTTTGTAGATCTGACAGCTGCATATGACACTATCTGGCATCGTGGCCTCACCTGCAAGCTGCTGAGACTTCTCCCGGATAAGCACATGGTCCGTATGATCATGGAACTTGTCCGGAATAGAAGTTTCACCCTTACTACTGGTGAAAGCAAGCGAAGCAGGTTGCAACGTCTGAAAAACGGCGTCCCACAGGGATCGGTCTTGGCATCCCTTCTTTTCAATATCTATGTGTACGATCTTCCTTCAACCGTCTCCAGAAGGTATGCTTATGCCAATGATCTGGCACTGTTATACTCTTCTGATGACTGGAAGGACCTGGAGGGAGTCTTAAGCCAAGACATGACTACAATCTCAACATATCTCCAGACTTGGGGCTACAGCTCAGCCACACTAAAACGGTGACGACGGCCTTCCATCTGAACAACAGAGAGGCCAAACGTAAGCTTAATATCTACAACAATGGAAAACGCCTGCCATTCTGTCCAGTCCCTACCTATTTTTGGGTTAAACTGGACAGATCACTCACGTTTGGTCACCATCTTGAGGCATTGCGCAAAAAACTAACAACGCACGTTGGACTGATGAGACGACTTGCAGGCTCAGGTTAGGGCGCTGGAGCTAAAACATTGCGTACAGCCGCCCTATCTCTGGTCTACTCTACTGCGGAGTACGTGCACCAGTTTGGTGTCGCAGTGCACACACTCGTCTCATCGATAGTGTTCTCAACGACGCATTGCGCATTGTCATTGGATGCCTGCGTCCAACTCCAACAGACTATTTACCCGTCCTCGCAGGTATCCAGTCGGCTAAGCTTCGCCGATTAGGAGCAACGCACTCCCTGGCATATTGTGCCAGTTTGGACCCTGACCATATTCTCTATGAATTACTGGCTGGGTCCTCAGACGGCCACAGAGAGAGATTAAAATCTAGACGCCCATTTGTGCCCGCTGCGCGGAAGTTACTGCAAGATCTAACTGAATTGGATATTCGTGCAGCTCAATGGACTGACTGTAAATGGAGCACGGAATATTCGGAGTGCTCATCTGATCTCCATGCTTTCATCCCTAGGGCGAGCACTGGGCCAATGGGGACGGGCCTGCCCAGATCATCAGGGGTCAGGCTCAACCGCTTGCGGGCTGGTGTTGGACCCTTTCAGTCGTTCATGCAGAAATGGGGCCTTGCTCCTACATCGAATTGCGAGTGTGGCGTTGTAGAAAAAACCGCAGAACACATCATTCTGACATGCCCCGTACATCGGGCACCCACAGGAATACGTGGACTGACGGTTTTGGATGCCGACAAAATTTTGTCACAAAATAGGTTCTTTGAAATCGTGTACTCTTCCCCTGAAAAGAAAGGAACAGGTATTTAAAAAGTAAAAGACAGAAAATATTAACAGCAAACAAGTTCTCCAAGCGTTTTCTGCAATGAATGATTGCTTTGAAAATTGCCGAGGATGCAATGCCTCAAATATGTAATTGAAGATCGACAACTTTCTTGTAAAGTTTAATGCACAATTCAATCAGAATATGGTCAACGAATCGAATGCGTTTGGGTAGAAGTTCTGCATGGTTGGTAAAGCGGGTTGCGTCGTTGTGTCTTTTCATCATACCAAAAAAAGATGGATTACCATACCGTCATTGAGATGACACATTAGATCCTTTAATCAATGTTTTATGTAGTGTTGTGATAAAACTCGAGCTTTCTGTATTTAAGCACGATTGCGACGCAATTTGCGACAAATTTTATCCATGATTTGATTTTGTTATAAACTTGGAAAAACAACTTCACAGCACTGTAGGAACGCTGCGCGAAAAAGGAACTAAGTTCTGCCCGCTGCGAAAGCGAAGTAGCAGCTAAGCAAAACTATGGTTTTTAGATTAGTTTTGCCAACTAACAAAACACATCTAGTTGCCAGCAAAGGAAAGCAAAATTAGTCATACTGGTGAGTACACTGCGTGCTGTGAAAGTTTCTACTTGCAGCGCTCCAGAAAAAAAATGGCCACCCTCTTGTAATCCCATGCGGAATGTCAAACCAAATATTGTCAAAACTAGTCTAACTGCAATGTTTCTTGTCAATAGGCTTACATATTATTATCCTCTACCGCTACAACTCATGTTCATATTGTAGTTTTTGAATTTTAGCTTTTGCAAAACTAAAAGCTTAGTATCAAATAAATTTATAGCGTCTATTGTTGTGACTATAGCTATGTCATGCCCCTTTGATTCTTGACAACAGCACAATAATCTGTTTCCCTTTATGCTCGCTCTTTTGTTTCAAAAATCTTCTGAAAGCTTGCTTCAACTATAAGTCCAATATCAAGTCTTGAAAAAGTTGTTGGTTTTTGAGCGACATGTCTAGTGAAAATTTTTTACTGTACTTGCCCTTTTAGCTACATTATTAGCCCTTTAGCCATATTTTTCGGAGCCATACGCCCAGCAAATTTACTTAAAAAAACAAGTACATCTTTGCACTGAAAATACTCATTAGAAAAAAATGCTTTTATAATTACGCAATTTTTTTTAGAGACCAAAATATTTTCTTGACTTAGCCCTTTTTCCACAATAAAAGTATTAGTCGAGGGCCTGCCTAGAGCTTAATATCTAATGATTTAGCTTAACCCTATTCGGCCTAAGAGATTGACGTCGTGCTGAGTCCAACATGGGGTAGTTTTTGCCCCGAAAGTTTTAAGCATTATGTCTTTTGAACTACACCCAGTAGAAAAACGATTAAACCTGCAAACGGAAGATTTTATTTGTGTTTAACATGCTTCTAAAATTATTGCTTGTAGAAGAGAAAACAATTAATCCGAAGTCAAGTCAAGATTTGATAGTTGCCGATGGTTCTCATTTAAAAGAAACAAATATTTCTCATTCACTTCTCCACTGTTGACAGCAAGACAAATCGACTACTTAGCCCAGTTGCGCTTGGCTGAGTCATGTAAGGTCAGCGAACTTTAGTAACCTAAGAAACCCAACAATAGATCGCCGCTGAACAGTTATAACATTATAGTAGGGATCAGTAACATTAATCACCGGTATACCAAATACGAAATTTTAGATTTCGACGAGGGCATTACCAATTTTTTAGAACAAAGTTTAAACCTTTCAGTCCTGAATTAAAAAAATTCTTCAAAAGAGTATTTTCAGTGCTAGATTTTGTTTGATTAGACTACCGTAATCACAAAAATACCAAAAAATTTTTTGTATTCTCTAGGTAAGTAGATTTTGTGGGAATGGGATCCTCAGATCCCGTCAGAACTGTAGGAGATAATATCACTGGTCAAAAAAAATAAATTTTGTTTTAAAATTTTTTTACGCTAATCTAACAACAATCTTTTATAAAAACAAATCGGCATTATAAATTTATGCAACAATGTTACACTTCACTTTCAACAATAACTCTCAAGAGTGATATTAAACAAAGCAGTTTTTTGAAGCGTTGTAATTAGCACAGATGCAAGAAGATCTAGCTTCAACTCCTTTTTCCGAGCACACTTCACATCTGCCTTTTTTGTGTATGAATTGAGGCAGGCGAACCTCAATGTTACTCAGCCTTACTGAAGGTGAGACACTACATGCTATTTTACACTTTTTTGGAACACCATAAGATCTCCTGTCTCTAGCAAATGTGCGAGTAAGCAGTCCCATTGCAATGTCTCTTCAAAACTCTAGGAATAAAAGTTGTTGCTCCTTGCTTGCATGGTAAACAACATAAGTATCAACAACTGCCATGTCAAGCAAACCAAAAAGAAATCAATGTCACCACTTCATGCTTTTCCTGTTTATTTCATACATCTGGCGTAGCATGTCGTGTTTGTCCACCCTACCCATGTTCTGATTGTAGTCTTTTACAATCTGGGGGCAGGTGATAGTGACCTTTGCCCCACCTTTCTGTCTTCTTTGCACTGTAGCGGTTTCAATTTTGTGATCATTTGATATCAGGTGCACTGGTTTGCTGTCTTTTCATTTATAGAGACTGAGTCCATCTGAAGTGCATTTCAAGCCAAAGTCACCTCTTTCGAATGACTTTTCATCAGCTATAACCGGCAAATCTTTCCGATTTAGTCGTATAGTTTCATAGGCCAAAATATTTTTTCTTTTTAGTTCTTTTAACAAATGAGCAGATGAGAAGAAAATATCAGAAATAGTTTTGAGGTATTTTCCTTGCAACTAGTCGGTTAACTGATAACAACATTGCAAGTCAAACCAAGATTTTGAGCAGAGCTCTCTTTCGAAATATTTTACCTGTATACACTCCAAATTTGTTAACATAACCATCATTGTCTGCAACGCAGCACAGTTTATATTCACGCTTCATTGGTTTCATAGGATTGTACTGTTTTAGTTAGGTCCTTCCCTTGAAGCGAATCATCGATTCATCAACACTGGCATGTTCATTTAGTGAATGTTTTTGCACAAAAAGATGATTTAATTGCTGCAGCAGAGGACAAATTTTAAAAATTTTGTGGCTTTGCGACGAATCAATTTTGCTGTTGTCGTTGAGGTGAAAATTGCTCAATGTGTAAAAAAACAGTCACGAGTCATCGCTTCCTAGATGAGAGGAATACCCATGTCATTAGCTTTCATCCAATACCACTTCAGCGTTGGGAGTTTATGATATGACATCAAAATATTTATCTTTTGTATTGCTTCCCGCTCTGCCTTTTTGGGTGCAAGCTTTCTATCATCTCCTCATCAAAAAAAATTTGAAATGCATGAATAGGGGTTGCTGTAAATGTTTATTTGTGCGATGAGATATAAAATTAAAGGGGTTGATTGTTAATGATTTCTTTCTCCAGCATCGACTTTGTGTATTGGTACTACAAGCCCTAGTAGCAACATTACCATTTTTAGCATCTAGGCATAAAGTGGCTCTATTGTGGTTTGTAGACGATTGACTTTCTATTTCATCATCACCTTGTGAACATGAAAGTGGATCTGTTTTTTATGTGATGTCTAAGTCTTTATCAAAATTTTCATTAACATCGATATCAGAGTCATAACCACATGGTATCTCCTCTAGCAAAGCTAGAACATTAAATTTATTCAAACGTAGCTTTGTTTACATTTTCAAAAATTAATAAAAGTCAACAACCTGGCGACATGTTAAAAATAAATGCATGTATCATAAGCTTTTCTACTGTTTGCAATACAATACAAGTGTAGTTAGTAAATTATCGATTCCTGACTAGCTTTGTGGTACCAGTAGACAACCTATACACCAATTACTTCCCAACGTGCAGAATTCATCACAAATATCAAGAAAAGAGCAGATTTGACAACTGCGTGCGCACTATTTCACGCAAACCTCTCATCTACGTCAATACAAATACATGGTAAACTATAACTAAGTGTATAAGGACTAGGTTTGCTAAACTATCATGCAGTGCTCCCTGTAGATTTCAGTTGGTGCATAGTTGCCGGCGCAAGTGCGAAATTGCTTGCAAATGTACAAAAACCGCCGGACAATATTGGCGGACATTGCTGAAAAAACCGCTACATTAACCAAAGTACCGTATTGTAACGTTGTAAACAAAGTCGTTTTAGGTAGCCAACTAAGTTTAGCGTATACGCTAAGCTTTTATTTTATTGTCCATCTTTATCTTCCTATTATCCATTCTCGAGAAAGCGAATTTTGGACGGGACATGCGCACTGGCTTGGGAGTGGCCATTTCCGAGGCGTCTGGGCCACCTGTCTTCCATATAAAGGAGCTAAAAAAAATGCCGTTTTATCCCTATTGACATCTTGGCCCCTTCGTCCAAAATTTTTTCGAAGGAAGCTAAGCGTCTGACGTAACGTGACATCAACATAACAGCGATTTGCCAGTTTACACGTACTATTTCCACGCATTTATTGTACAGCAGAAATAGTTCAATGGCTTTCTTTATGACGTCAACTTGCCTATAATAACGTAACGTTTCTCTCAGTCCCGCCAGAATTCCAATATTTCAAATACTTTAAAGCTTGCATATGACATGGTTTGCGTACAACCATACTCTTTGTTTTCCCTCAAACGTATTTTTTGATTATGGCATTTTTAACCTACTTAAGTGCTTTTTAACCATTTTTGGCATCTGGTCCGTTTTCAAAACGCACAGGGGCACATGACCCGATTACATATTTTTTTAAATTTCACAGGCGACCTCAAAAAAGTTATCATACTAAATTTCAGGGATGTTGTCCAAAGAAAATACATAGACAAATAGTCAAGAAAATTTTCCAATTACACTTTATGTAAAGGGTAAATAAAGTAGTGGTCCCGTGAAGACTATGGTCCGCGTACTAAAAATATCTGATATAGGCCATCATCATCTTTGACTAATGATCTTTATTTTTTAATTTGATTAAGACGCCTGCTTGAGAGTTGTAGCTTGTTTACTCTGCCACTTCTTTCGCAGCAGGAACTGGAGTTAACTGTGTGCGAAGGTCTTTAAAGATGAACTGAAAACAAGTCCGAACAACAATTGTAGAGGCGTAAAAGCAGTTTTCAAAATTTCTGCTGGAGAAAAGAGGCAAAACTGTGACAATGCGCTTCGGTCAGAGACGTAGCAGCCGCCCCCCAAACCCCCCAATTGGGGGGGGGCCAGGCCAACTTTGGGGGCCCAAGTTAGTCTGAAATTGCTTTTTGGCTACGTGACTATTTTCAGTTCAGCAGACTTGTTTACAACCGATTTAAACTGTAGGAAGAAATTGGCTTGTGACATCATAAGTGAATGCAACGTCATTTTATCTCGCAGAATCTAGAATATTTCGATTGATTTTCTGGTAGAATCTTGAATATTCGATTGACGTAACAATGCCGTTGTTACGCAACAATCATAGAATGGTCTGGAATTCTGTTTGGCTATAAATACTGGGACAATATATATACATTGCAGAGTGCAGATAAAGTATTTTATTGACATTGTATAGAATGAAACGTTCAAAAAGTGGTGCTCAAGAGAAAAGAAGCAGCCACTGCTCGAGATGCTGTAGCGAAATTGCCCAAGATGACAGATTTTTTCAAGATTACTGAGCAGAGTAGACCTGGCACTAGTACCGAGAGGGATGAAGAAAACTATAGTGTACAAGAAAAAGAAGACTATGACGATCAGCATCAAAGTGATTGTGAATTTCCAGAAAATGTAAGTTGTGATTTACCTGCCAATACGCAACCTTCAATATCAAAAATAACTGAATCTCAATTTACCCCTATCCCTGATGACCCATGTAAATGGCCTGAAAGTATTTCTGATGCTCAACGATGTGATATAGTAAAGCGTGGACCACATCAACTAATAATGAATTTTCCATATAATAACACAACTCCAAGGCGACGTTTTTCCTCCAACCACGTGTGTTACCTAATGGTGAAAGTGTTTCACGGTCGTGGCTAGTTTATTCTGGGGAATCAGATCGAGTTTTTTGCTTTTGTTGTAAGCTATTTGGAAAAACACTAAGCCCCTTTTGTAGTGGTATAAATACATGGGAGGGTTTTTCGAAAAAACTGAAAGACCATGAAAACGGCATTTCCCACCAAGAATGCTGCAGTCAATGGATGTTGCTAGCTGAAGGGATAAGAAATTCATCCACTATCGACAAACGCGAGATGAAAATTTTTTTCAATGAAAGACGTTTTTGGAGAAATGTTTTAGAGAGACTTATCGACATTGCCTTGTTTCTATCTTGCTTTTAGAGGATCTGAAGAAGTCTTAGGATCTCCTCACAATGGAAATTTTCTGGGTATATTTGAGCTTTTGGCAAGAAGAGATCCGATCCTAAAAGAGCTTCAAGACAGAATCAAGAATAAAAACACTAAAGATCACTATTTGAGTCCTACCATACAAAATGAACTAATTGAATTGCTAGCGACAGAAGTTGAAAAAGAAAATTTACAGCAATTGAAATTGGCAAAATATTTTTCTATAATTTTGGACTGCACTTCAGATATGTCACATCATGAACAAATGTCTGTCATTCTCCGTTATGTACTATGTAATGAAGAAGCTGCTGTTGTTAAAGAAACATTTTTTGGCTACTTGAGAATAAGTGACAGTACTGGGAAAGGCTTGTTGGACGCTTTCTTAGAAAAAGCGACCGAACTGCAACTCGAATTGTCTGATTGTCGAGGTCAGTCATATGATAATGGTGCTAACATGAAAGGAAAACATTCTGGGGTCCAAGCAAGAATGCTAGACATCAATCCCAAAGCTGTTTACGTGCCCTGTGCAAACCATACCCTTAACTTAGTTGTTGTTGACAGTGCTAATTGATCGACGGAAGCATTGACATTTTTTGGAGTACTTACAAGGTTGTATGTGCTGTTTTCTTCCTCTGCTCAGCGTTGGGAAATTTTGAAGAAACATGTGGAGCTGTCCATAAAGTCACAATCTGATACTCGTTGGGAAAGCAGAATTAAATGCATCAAACCTCTTCGATACAATTTAAAAGAGGTGTTGCTGGCACTGAAAGACTTGGAAGCCATTTCCATAGAAAGAAAAGATGGAAGAGCTGCCTCAGAAACAAAATCGTTGATAGCTCATTTATCAAAATGGAGTTTTCTTTTGTCGGTGTTTATTTGGTATGATATCCTATTCCAAGTCAATAAAGCAAGCAAGATTCTTCAATCGTATGGAGTCTCCCTTCATACAATGGAAACGGAAATCCAGGCAACTGAAAAGTTTTTGCAAAACTATCGCACAACGGGTTATGACAGTGCCGCAACATCTGCTGTTGAAATAGCACAGGAATTGGATATTGATCCTTCTTTTCCTCCCTCAAGAAGTGGAAAGAAAAGAAGATTGTTTGATTACCAAGGTGAAGAGGAACAACGAGCTACTCCTGAACTGAAATTTAAAAACAACTTTTTCTATCCATTAGTAGACCAGGCTATTATGTCAATAAAGGAGCGCTTTAATTTGTTACCTGAGGTTTCTTCCGCCTTTTCGTTTTTGTACACACGAGACAAACTTTTGCTTGTGCAACAAGAAAATGCTCTTCTTACTTGCTGTAAAGAGTTCCAAAAAAAGTTCGGTGACATTGATTCTGATGAAATGAGCGCTGAGCTACAGCGGTTTGTTTTAATTTTACAAAAAAAACGCAATCTCAATACGGCTCAAGACTTTCTGAACTATCTTCTAAAGACTCATTTATTTGAATTGTATCCGAATGTGTACATCGCACTTCGAATCTTACTAACTTGCCCCGTGACTGTTGCCAGCGCTGAAAGAAGCTTCAGCAAATTGAAACTGATCAAAACTTTTAATAGAACGTCTATGACAGACAGTAGACTATCTTCATTAGGCATGTTGTCAATCGAAAATGACTGCGCCCGATCTCTTGATTATGACAATGTCATAACAGCATTTGCGAACAAAAAGGTTCGCTCCAGACTATTTAAATGATACTGTGTTTTTATAACTTTTTCATGTTTTTCAGTGTCATTGCTTTCGTTTCGCAGTGTCTGCATAAATGTCCTACTGAACTCTGGCATCGGTGCCGAATTTTTTATGACTTGCACCTTCGGTATCGGCATGCTTTATTCTGACATTAGCCTGTTTACTTATGTACAAATTGTGGTGTATTTTCTTAATGTAGCTTTTCAATTTTACACCTCTAAAGTGATATGACCTGTGCGCAGGGGCTCTTGCGCTTACTTTGGGGGGGGGCCCGAAGCTGGAGTGCTACGGGACTGGCTTCGGTGATGTAAAAATTCGAGTGATTACATCGATCCCAAAAAGATTTACAAACAAGTAACCTATCAAATCGGCTGCGGCAAAATACCTGGTAATTTCTGTTTAATAAGTTGCATTTGATCACTCAAACTCTGCGACCTCAGCAACAGTAATTCGTAAACATTTCAGAATGTCAAATTAAGAGTGCATGTAAATAAAATTAACCTAATTCTATGATTTAATTAACCATTGAACGAATGTGAGAAAAGAGATCGCAAATATTTGATAGATAAAATTCTATTTTTGTGAAAAGCATTTAAAACTTGACCGAATTTTTATCTTTGTTGAAAGTATTCAAAACTTGACCCGAAGTTCTGCTTTGTTGAAAAGCATTCGAAACTTGACCGATATAAAGGAAACAAGGAAATTCATGGACGCGAGTTTGGTAAACGCAACTTTTAAGTCGAGCAAAAAATTGAAAAGCTATTATTTGTGGCTACGCATAAAACTACACGGTTTCATTTAGAGGCACTTTATGCAAAGCATTTTTGAAGAGGCTGCCCTTTCTGGAAAAAATTTGGAGTGATTCCGCCTACTTTACTCGGCGCCACTGACTGCAGGCAGATCTAAAAGACTGCAATAGTCGCGCGCGCGCATTAAAAGAAAATTTCTTTGAGCAGCGCACAACTTTCTGAGAGTTTTGACTATTTAGTGATTTTTCCTTACACTGGTAAACGTGATTAGATGATACAGTTTAACTCTTTCGCTCCCGCGATCATCGATTGATGATCTCGTGTTTTCAGTGTTCCCCTCAAATTTTGTTAAATTGAGTTACAAAATTAGTTTAATAAAAAATCGATTTGTGACTTTATTTTTCATCCGATTTTCATAAAATTTTCAAAAGATCACGCTTATTTCCTCACGCATTGGAAAATGTATAATTTGTGCTCTAATTCTTGGATTTTTATACCCAAAATGGGTTAAAAAGACCAAGAACCCAGTTGCAGACGACAAAATCGGCCTAATTCTCAGCACGTGCCAACTACGCTAAAATCAAATTGAGATTACATCTTTACCACAACACCAAACCCTTCATCATTGACACAGTCTGAAAACTACTCTTTTGGGGCATCATTTGACAAAATTTCAAGCGATAATGATAAATTTTACGTTTTTAAATTTCCAAATTTTTTAGGGGTCTCAAAACCCCCTTAAACAAATTTGAGTAATAAGTAGATAAAAGTAAATTTAGTGCGTAAAAAATATGATATGTTGCTAAATACCAGTCTCATTTGAAAGCTTAGGAAATTTGCTTTCCAGCAATATATAACTTTAAATAGTGTAGACTAAGTGGTATATGATATTTACTGATCAAAAATGAGTACTGTACATCATGTCAGTTCAAAACCCCCTCAAAATTTGTTGACTTACCTTCACTAAATTATAGTTTTTAGAAAAACTACACCCTATAAAAAGATAAAACAAATTGCAAATGTTTCACCACTAAAGTCGTCATTTTGTATCAAATTTCCAAGGAGACAAAAACTGAAATACAAGTTTAAAAGCTGACAGAAGTTTGGCTTCTCTAAATCAAAGTTTGCTGTATCCCCCTTGTTTTTCAAGAAATGGGAAGGATGTAAACAAGCGGCTGTTTCATTATCAGTGACAGCATATTCTATTTAAACTTAATATTTTCTGAATCTTGAAGAAATTCCCTGTTCAAAAATACATAATCAGTCCCGTAGCACTCCAACTTCGGCCCCCCCCCAAAGTAAGCGCAAGAGCCCCTGCGCACAGGTCATATCACTTTAGAGGTGTAAAATTGAAAAGCTACATTAAGAAAATACACCACAATTTGTACATAAGTAAACAGGCTAATGTCAGAATAAAGCATGCCGATACCGAAGGTGCAAGTCATAAAAAATTCGGCACCGATGCCAGAGTTCAGTAGGACATTTATTCAGACACTGCGAAACGAAAGCAATGACACTGAAAAACATGAAAAAGTTATAAAAACACAGTATCATTTAAATAGTCTGGAGCGAACCTTTTTGTTCGCAAATGCTGTTATGACATTGTCATAATCAAGAGATCGGGCGCAGTCATTTTCGATTGACAACATGCCTAATGAAGATAGTCTACTGTCTGTCATAGACGTTCTATTAAAAGTTTTGATCAGTTTCAATTTGCTGAAGCTTCTTTCAGCGCTGGCAACAGTCACGGGGCAAGTTAGTAAGATTCGAAGTGCGATGTACACATTCGGATACAATTCAAATAAATGAGTCTTTAGAAGATAGTTCAGAAAGTCTTGAGCCGTATTGAGATTGCGTTTTTTTGTAAAATTAAAACAAACCGCTGTAGCTCAGCGCTCATTTCATCAGAATCAATGTCACCGAACTTTTTTTGGAACTCTTTACAGCAAGTAAGAAGAGCATTTTCTTGTTGCACAAGCAAAAGTTTGTCTCGTGTGTACAAAAACGAAAAGGCGGAAGAAACCTCAGGTAACAAATTAAAGCGCTCCTTTATTGACATAATAGCCTGGTCTACTAATGGATAGAAAAAGTTGCTTTTAAATTTCAGTTCAGGAGTAGCTCGTTGTTCCTCTTCACCTTGGTAATCAAACAATCTTCTTTTCTTTCCACTTCTTGAGGGAGGAAAAGAAGGATCAATATCCAATTCCTGTGCTATTTCAACAGCAGATGTTGCGGCACTGTCATAACCCGTTGTGCGATAGTTTTGCAAAAACTTTTCAGTTGCCTGGATTTCCGTTTCCATTGTATGAAGGGAGACTCCATACGATTGAAGAATCTTGCTTGCTTTATTGACTTGGAATAGGATATCATACCAAATAAACACCGACAAAAGAAAACTCCATTTTGATAAATGAGCTATCAACGATTTTGTTTCTGAGGCAGCTCTTCCATCTTTTCTTTCTATGGAAATGGCTTCCAAGTCTTTCAGTGCCAGCAACACCTCTTTTAAATTGTATCGAAGAGGTTTGATGCATTTAATTCTGCTTTCCCAACGAGTATCAGATTGTGACTTTATGGACAGCTCCACATGTTTCTTCAAAATTTCCCAACGCTGAGCAGAGGAAGAAAACAGCACATACAACCTTGTAAGTACTCCAAAAAATGTCAATGCTTCCGTCGATCAATTAGCACTGTCAACAACAACTAAGTTAAGGGTATGGTTTGCACAGGGCACGTAAACAGCTTTGGGATTGATGTCTAGCATTCTTGCTTGGACCCCAGAATGTTTTCCTTTCATGTTAGCACCATTATCATATGACTGACCTCGACAATCAGACAATTCGAGTTGCAGTTCGGTCGCTTTTTCTAAGAAAGCGTCCAACAAGCCTTTCCCAGTACTGTCACTTATTCTCAAGTAGCCAAAAAATGTTTCTTTAACAACAGCAGCTTCTTCATTACATAGTACATAACGGAGAATGACAGACATTTGTTCATGATGTGACATATCTGGAGTGCAGTCCAAAATTATAGAAAAATATTTTGCCAATTTCAATTGCTGTAAATTTTCTTTTTCAACTTCTGTCGCTAGCAATTCAATTAGTTCATTTTGTATGGTAGGACTCAAATAGTGATCTTTAGTGTTTTTATTCTTGATTCTGTCTTGAAGCTCTTTTAGGATCGGATCTCTTCTTGCCAAAAGCTCAAATATACCCAGAAAATTTCCATTGTGAGGAGATCCTAAGACTTCTTCAGATCCTCTAAAAGCAAGATAGAAACAAGGCAATGTCGATAAGTCTCTCTAAAACATTTCTCCAAAAACGTCTTTCATTGAAAAAAATTTTCATCTCGCGTTTGTCGATAGTGGATGAATTTCTTATCCCTTCAGCTAGCAACATCCATTGACTGCAGCATTCTTGGTGGGAAATGCCGTTTTCATGGTCTTTCAGTTTTTTCGAAAAACCCTCCCATGTATTTATACCACTACAAAAGGGGCTTAGTGTTTTTCCAAATAGCTTACAACAAAAGCAAAAAACTTGATCTGATTCCCCAGAATAAACTAGCCACGACCGTGAAACACTTTCACCATTGGGTAACACACGTTTATAATGGTTGGAGGAAAACGTCGCCTTGGAGTTGTGTTATTATATGGAAAATTCATTATTAGTTGATGTGGTCCACGCTTTACTATATCACATCGTTGAGCATCAGAAATACTTTCAGGCCATTTACATGGGTCATCAGGGATAGGGGTAAATTGAGATTCAGTTATTTTTGATATTGAAGGTTGCGTATTGGCAGGTAAATCACAACTTACATTTTCTGGAAATTCACAATCACTTTGATGCTGATCGTCATAGTCTTCTTTTTCTTGTACACTATAGTTTTCTTCATCCCTCTCGGTACTAGTGCCAGGTCTACTCTGCTCAGTAATCTTAAAAAATCTGTCATCTTGGGCAATTTCGCTACAGCATCTCGAGCAGTGGCTGCTTCTTTTCTCTTTTGAGCACCACTTTTTGAACGTTTCATTCTATACAATGTCAATAAAATACTTTATCTGCACTCTGCAGTGTATATTTATTGCCCCGGTATTTATAGCCAAACAGAATTCCAGACCATTCTATGATTGTTGCGTAACAACGGCATTGTTACGTCAATCGAATATTCAAGATTCTACCAGAAAATCAATCGAAATATTCTAGATTCTGCGAGATAAAATGACGTTGCATTCACTTATGATGTCACAAGCCAATTTCTTCCTACAGTTTAAATCGGTTGTAAACAAGTCTGCTGAACTGAAAATAGTCACGTAGCCAAAAAGCAATTTCAGACTAACTTGGGCCCCCAAAGTTGGCCTGGCCCCCCCCCAATTGGGGGGTTTGGGGGGCGGCTGCTACGTCTCTGTACATAATGTTACATGGTTTAGGCTAACCTCTAGCAGATAATAACTGATCGTATTTTAGGTACTGAATTTAACTACCAAAATTTGGTACCGGTCGGTACCGGTCAGAAAAAAGGTCATGTGCCTCAGAAAATTGCAAATTGTAGAAAACCTAGGCTTTTAGGCAAGTTTTGATTGATGTACTTTGAAAGCTTATTTCCTTAGCATCATTTTGCGACCATTTCTAAAAAAATTGGCTGAAAGTTAAATCTTTAGTGATCTTTGAGGTGAGGGTACTACTTTAATTTTAAAGACAACTACCCCCCAGTTGGGGGGGTTCATTTGCATAAAATTTGCATATTCAAAAAAATTTTTTTTTCCTATTTGAAATCCTCAAGAAATGTAGATTTCAACGATATATCACACTTAATGTAGAAGTAGACAGCTGAGTAATGATTTGCAAACAAACTTGAGGTACATAATTATGATTAATTATGATTGATTATGACAGTTGTTCGCGCTGCCACCTTACGGACATTTTTTTTCGCTTTTCAGGCGGGAGCAAAAGAGTTAATGTTAAATCATAAAACAGTTTTGGAATGGTCAATTGCAAAGGAAAATTTTTTACAATACGCTATAGTTATAGGCAAGTTTTACTGTACTACACGTTACCTTTCAAGCAATTGACATAAATAGACTACATTTTAATACAAAAGCTTTCAAAGAGATTAAGACTAGAATCCACATTTTTGTCTTCACGTTTCAGAGCTTATTTCAATCATGATTGGTAAGCCATCATTGCACATAGCTGTCAGCTACATTTTGTTTAAAAAACAACATTTTGGGATGGTATTTATAACTAAAATTGGCTAGAAGTCGTATTCTTTTTTACGTTTTCATAACTGGCAAGCGTGAGAAGGTTATTTATTTGTAATTAATAAAACCAAACCATTCCCTCAAAAAATGGTATTTTTCGTGCCAAACTGAAACCGAGATCTATATGCTTTTTATTATTTTATCAAGCGCGATTGAAATTGGAGTTGAAGGGTAAAGATAGAATATACATTTTAACCCCTTCTGGTTTCCAGCTTTCCTCGAAAAATGATGTCTTGTCTCCTTGTGTGAACCTAAAGTTCGAGAGCTCTTTTTACTGTAACTATTGCTCTTTAGCTACGATTAAAATTAGCCCTGAAAAGTAAAAAAAAACTTTTTGATTTACTTTATTATAATTGGTAGAGAGACAGTTTGTTATACAAGTGATATTTTAGTCGCTGTTGCTTACTGTCGCTTCACAGCCACGTGCTAATTACGTGAGGCTTGCACTGCCCTAAAAAAGCGTTGGTCCAATCTTGGATTCCTGTTCACTGTTTCCCACGTATTACACCGTTGGTTAAAAATTGTGCTAGCAAATTGCAAAAATTTTAACCAACTGAAAAAAATTATCAAATATCGCCGGATTTTTTCGCGCATCGTTGAATTTGAATTGAGAATCCGCCGGACATGTTTTCAAAAATTCGCACGTTTTTCCTGTTTAAAAGCAACGCTGCTACTATGACTTGCAAACGTACTAGACTAGCTGGCTAGCTCAGAAGAATTAACCTTGCTTACCATGCGCTTTATCTACACCCAAAAGAAAAAATGCTACGAACTGTTGCTTAGACCACAAGTAGTATACTCGTAAGTGAAATAAGAGTGAACTGCATGCAAAAGGTAGACTACTTTGGCTAGCTAGATCTAACGATACTTGGCTTGGAAAAACCTATCCTACTTCCCCAACTCTTCTTCACTAAAGGGTTTTATTTCTCATTAACAATACAATATTGTAGTCTACTTCAAGTTGGATTTTGAAGTTTAAACTGGAACTCTAAATTAACGTCACACCGATTCGCAATTATATTACCTCTATCAAAAAATCGACAAAGTTAATTGCTTTTTGATGTCAGAAAATTGCCAAAATTTTGAAAATTATTTTCTGACAGAGTATACTACAGTCCTGACGGGAACTATGAGTCCCAGGAAAGCAGCAAATTCCTCTTCCTCCCAACGTCAATCTGAAGTAGCAAAATACACATCAAAAAAATTTTGGAAAATGCTCTGCAGAAGTCCACAAAAAACTTTGGTCAGCAAACAAACTAAAAGAAAAAGTCAAGTTTATAAGAAAAAAAACATAAAAAAGTCAAAATACTACCTGATCTATTATTCAATTATGAATCATGATAATCTAACAAAACGTAAAATCTAAAACAAAAATGACATTGCAAGAGCAAAGATTATCAATGAGCCAGGTAGGTTTTTGGTTTGATTTTTTGTTGCGAATGCGCTATAATGTTAAGAAAGAGTTGGTGGGATTTACAGTACCCGTCAGTACTGAAAAGATTAATATCTTTTTCAAACGAAGGTATTTTGTTGTCAAGAAACGGATTTAACGCAATTTACGTAGCACATGTGTGCGACACCATAGAAGGAACAAAAACTCCTTCGCTTGTTTGAGGTCAACAACATCAAATTGCTATGCTCAGCTATTTCAAAATTCCTCGCTCTCATTTTTTAGTGTTTATGCTTCAGCTATTCGCTCTTCTCTAACGAATAGCAGAACCGATCCCTTTTCTCCCTCCATTCTTTATTCCTCCAAAAATCTCTTTATTCTGGGAAACGTCAAATGCTATCACCTCCTCTGGGACTCAAAAGGTAGTTCCGACTCCGTGGGGAGGAAGTATTTGCTTGAGTCATCTCTTCTGATCTCCTTCCTCTCAATAACTCTGACATACCTATTCTTCCCCGTCGCTTCTCTGGCAGTCGGTACTTCCCTGATATTTTCTTTGCTTCCTTCTCTCTCGCCCTCTCTTGCTCTTGAGAGGAGCTTCAGGACCTGGGTTCTGATCACCTCCAATTCTACTGACTATCCCTCTTTCTTTGCTATTCCGCCCCAACGAACGTCTTCCTTCCTTCAATTTTTAGAACGCTCGTTGGGATGACTTTTTACTTTGACTCTCACTGTCCTTCTGCAGAGGAATACTCGTCTCTTTCTCTTTCCTCTGCTGCTGCTCTCTTTACTTCTCTGACAGTAAATGCGGCCAAATCATCTATTTTTTTGGCCGCATCAAACGCCATTCTAAAGCCTTGTGGTCTGCTGAAGTAGAAGATGCGGTTAGTGAAAAATGTAAGGAGCTCTAAATGTAAGGAGCTCTAAGACAAGGAGCTCTAATTCGATTGGAGCGCTCGTCTAAGTACTGGTGTCTTCCTCTCAATCCCAGCAAATATGAGGCCTTGTTCTTCTTAGTGGATCCCCACCAGCTAACCTCCAGCCCAACCTCTTCTTATTCAACTCCCGCCTCCGTTTCAATCCCACTCCAACTTTTCTTGGGGTCACCTTTGCCGCTTTTTTTCCTTTTCTAAACATGCATCTTTGCTGAAGGCCAACTTTTTCCCTCGTCTCAAGGCCTTACGCTATACCTCTGCTTCCTAATGGGACCCCTCAAAGGAGTCCTTTTCTCTTTTGTATAAAGCTTTTCTTCGGCCTCTTCTCACATATGCTTTACCCGGATGTTTCCTTTTCTAAGCGTTACCAATACCACTAAATTGGAACGCCTCCACCGAGCGGCTAGTTGGGCCATCTTCGGCTTCCTCTCGTCCTCCCCTATCCCAGTTCTCTTCTCTGAGGCTTTTTTACCTTCCCTACAAGTCAATCGCACTCATTTCGCTCTATCATCTTATGAGCGGACTCTTTGTCTCCCAACCTCCTTTCCCATTTCAGGTTTGGCCAGACTTGGAGTGAAACCAAGACTCTGCAGATCCTCTTGGAGAGCTTTTGCGTCCACTCACACAACTCATTCTACTTCCTCTAGGGAGGCTCTTTTTGTTTGCCCTCAATTTCATCATTGGAGCCTGCCATCCTTCACTGTGAAGTCGACTCTTTTCTCTCCATGCTCCCGCCCTGATCCCTCTCTTTCTCGCCTAGGTGCGGCTTTTGCTTATCTTGATTCTCCGGTACTTTGGACAGATGGCCCTGTTTCTTTTTCTTTTGGTAAGGGCGGCTCTGGCGTACCTGCCAACTGCTTTCTGGCACTGAGGCCACCCTTTCCTTTTCAGCAGGCCCAGTATGTTCAAGTTTTTCCGCTGAAGCCTGTGTCATTCTTCAAGCTCTTTGCTGGTCTCGGCAGCACCAACAAGTTTGCCATTTTTTTCTCTTCTTCTGCTATCTGAATCTCGCTCTGTCCTTTCCTTCATTTTCCCTTTTACCGCAATCTCTCTGGCAGATCTGGCAGGAACTGTCTTCTCTCTTCTCCTGTTCTATCAGGCTACAATGGGTCCCCGGATAGTCGTTTCTCCCCGGGAACGACGCAATTAATGAGCTGGCCAGACGAAGAGCGCTACTCGTACCCTCTGTAATCCCTCGCAGTCTCTCTTCTCTTATCTCTCGTATCCACTCGTGTCTTCTCTCGGATTGGAGGCGTACTGTCTCATCTAAATTCTTCCACATGCAGGTTCCCTCGTTTTTCATTGAGGAACTTGCGCTCCCTCGTCACGTTTGCTGTGTTCTCTCTCGTCTTCGCAGCAACGGACACAGTCTACTGTTTAGCTTTTATCTCTTTAGGGTTGACAGAATCTAGAATCCTTCCTGCAGCACTTGCGGACACCGTCCCAGGACAACTCTCATCTTATTCTATATTGTCCAGCTACGGAATCTTTACGGCACTCGCTCTCTGGCGACTCTCTGTCCCTATACGATTTCTGTTCCAGGCTCTGGGTAGTTGCCCGGCTTCTGAGGCTCCATGGTCTTCCGCCATGCCCCCATCCCTCGGAAGCGGTCAGGTAAAAACAACAACAACTAGTCGATCCATTGAACTAAATCTGTAGGTGGTCAAACATTTTCCATCACGCAATTCTACGAATTCCATGATCTACTGTATTGTGAACCTTCAAAATTCTTTTTATTTGCATAGCGTGCTTTAATTTATTGCTTGGCTACGAGCTGTATCAATTTTCTAAAATAACGCAGCTTTTTACAATCTATAAAATAGTCAAGGTCTCAACGGCGCTCTAAAGAAACTTTGCGCAAAATATGAAATCGGTATGTCGATAGAGAGCGATTTATTACCAAAAAAGCAAATTAGTAATATCCTAATTTCCATAATTATCAAAGATCAATGTTGCTTGAGTTTACAAGAAAACTACTTTTAGGTACAAAGTTATTAGAGGGAAAAGTTTAACAAGTTGTTTCCTCAAGAGCAGAAGTGCCAGTTCATCTAACGCGGTTACTGCCACAAGCACAATTGACATTTTGAAGTAAAAATTAGATATTTGAAGCTTGTAGCATACGATTGAAACATTTTTCGCTAAAATCTGTCAACCACTTGCCAATAACAGAGTCACTAAAACATGCTTACAGAAAATCAGTACGTAGGCGGCTGCTTCACCCGCGGAATCAAAGAGATCGTTTTATGATGGTCATGATGATTTAGATTAGTTCTGCCCTCTCTTCTTTGCGAGAAAAGATTAAGAATACAGGTCAGCCAGCAAAACATTGTTTTGCAAATAATCTCTGCTTTTTGTGCCATTTTAGAAATAATTTTGAAAGCCTTGTAGATAGGGCAGCAACCGTCCTTTTGTTTTTCAATTCTGTCCTAGCCCTTGTCCTTTTTATTCTTTATTTAAAATCGATTCTACGAATTTTAGAAATTCTTAATGATGAAAATTTGTGCATGTGGAAAAGTGATAATTTTTTTAGAGATCGCACTAAAAAGTTTAGGAAATTATTGCCGATTAAAAAGAAAACCATTTATTTTTGTGTCTGAAAAGAAATGATCTTTCTTGGGGGGAGAATAAACATTTATGATCCAGATCGGCAAATGTGTTGGGACATCATCGGGCATGTAAACTTAGTTGAATGCAAATCTAACTTTTTACGTTAGCCCCCAAACTTTGGCTTGGGCCCCCCGCTCTCGGTAAGCTGGCGACCCTCCCATACTCGTATTTTACAAGCATATTTCATCAATATTATTTGTCCTATGTTTTTTGTTGAGAAAATTCGCAACCTTACTTGTAGACTGGAATATAGAGTGTCATATACAGAACTCATGCACATGGAAGAATGATCAAAACAAAACGTTAAATATTAACCAACACGAGAAAGTTTTGCGTAGATAATTACTTAGCTTAGTTTCCAACCTGCAACCCTGTATATATGCAGAGTATTTGATCGTTGGGTGCAGTTGCATTGGTGATTTGTGTCAAGTGGGCTCTAGCGAAAGGTATATCTAGTTTGCAAGCGAAACGGCGATTTTTGCTTGCTATTCATAACAGAAAAAATGCGGTGTGTTACGTTTTTTTTGAGTCTCGTTTTTCAGCTGCTTGCTGTCAGCATAAGCTGCTGCATTTGGCATACGTGGATACGCATTTGGCGTTACAGCATTTTTAACACATTGACCGCGAGGGACGTATTAATACGTCCTTATTTTTTCTTTCTGTACGCTGAAGACGTATAAATACGTCTTTCAGCCAACTTTGAGTTCAATCGTTTCAGCGTCTGGTATAATCGCCGAGTCTTTTCCAATGAATTTAACTAAGCTGATTTCTTTTTTCTCTAGTTTCTAAAGCTTTTTATGACGTTTTACTGAAGTTCTAAGCTATTGTATTTTTCTCAGAAAAACCAAATAACATTGGTAGAAATTACCGCCCAGTATCACTAAGAAATAGACTTTATTTTTATTATTTTTTCAATGCCAGTTTATTTGAAATCAGATACAATGATAGAAAAGTGTGTACTCCGCAGTTCTTATGTTTGAAAGCGATTTTGCATGAAAGATAACTTGCAATTAGTTCGTTAGACTGTTTAGAGTTTACTGCGGTCTTACATTATCTTTATATAGCCGGACGTTTTTATTTCAGATTTTTTTTTATAGAGCTACTAAATGATCATGGCTACTAGAAAAAGAACTAAAAAATATTATTTGAGCGATTTGTTAGATAGTTTTCAATTGGTAGATTTATCTGAGGATGAGCTCATAGACGATAATGATTCGGATAGGGAGAGCTACTGTAATGATTCAGAAATTGAAGATGACACCAAGACTGTTGCTCTTTGGCAATCAGCAGCTACAGCAAACACCAGTCATGACTCTGTTCAGTCTGCTGGCAATACCAGTAATATTTTAACTACCGACGCAACTCGCAATGAGAGCATGTTAGAACTGTTTAGCAGCGATGATGATTCTGATACTGCCTCAGCATCCAATTTCGCTGACCACAACTGGAAATCTGTAAAACCAATTTAGACATCTCCATCAGATATAAATTTTTCTGAATCAAGTGGCATAAGCGATTCTGTCACTCTCAACAAAGATTCATTGCCAGTGCAATTTTTTTTGCTGTTCGTGACCGAGCATATAATAAAGATTATGGTCAGAGAAACAAATAGATATGCTGAGCAAATAATAGCACATTCAGTAGTAACTGCAAAAAGTGGAATGAGACGTTGGGTTGCCACCACAAACACAGAAATGAAGAGGTTTCTAGGAGTTCTTTTTACAATGGGTTTGGTAAAAAAGCATGCATAGAAGATTATTGGTCTACTGATCGTGTGATAGTGACTCCCATATTCAATTCTACGATGCCACGAGACAGGTTTGAGCTACTACTCCGTTTTTGGCATTTTAGTGACAACGAATCTGCAGTTGATGGCGATCGTTCATCCAAATTGCGAAAAATATGCAATGCTTTACTTGAACGATTTCAAGCTTTAGACATCCCTGGGAAAAAGATATCTATAGACGAATGAATGGTTCTTTGGAGAGGCCACTTGATCTTTCGTCAGTATATTCCTGGCAAAAGATATAAATACGGTGTGAAACTTTACATGCTCTGTGAACATACAGGATATGTGTGGAATATAAATACGGTGTGAAACTTTACATGCTCTGTAAACATACAGGATATGTGGGGAATTTCCTGGTATACTGCGGAAAAATGGATTCTCTCTCTGGTTTCAGTCATGCAGAAACTGTTGTTCTAAAGCTGATGGAAAAATTGTTAGATCGTGGTCATGCTCTTTATGTGAATAATTTTTACACGAGCGTGCCTTGAGCGGAAGCTCTACTAAATCGAAAAACGTTGATTTGTGGAACATTGAGGAAAAACAGAAAACAGCTCCCAAAAAACATTGTTTCTACAAAACTAAAAAAGGACAGCACATTGCAAAACGAAAAGGGCGTATTGTTGTAGAAAAGTGACAAGATAAAAGGGAAGTGCTGATGCTCTCTACACATCATTCCGGAAAAATGGTTGAAAGCAACAGACAAACAAAAGGAGGGCAGAAGAAAAAAAAGCCAAAGTCTATTGTATCGTATAATAACTTTTTGTGTGGTGTGGACAGAATGGATCAACTGATGTCCTATTATAAACCACTACGAAAAACGCTAAAATGGTACTTCAAAGTTGTGTTACAGCACCTCGACATGGCTATGGTAAATGCTTTCATTTTGTAAAAAAAGGTTGATAGTACAAAGGTGCAGTTGAAATTTCGAAAGAGTGTAATTGCTTCGCTATTGAATTCTGATATTAGAATAAATGAAGACCTTCCACAAGCATCAGATACAGCCGCATTTCATCATCACAAAAGTTCTGATCTTTCTCGTTTGTCTGGCCAACACTATTTGGCTCACATCCCTTTAACAACTTCAAAGAAAAATGCTGCTAGAAAGTGCGTTGTTTGCAATCATCAAAAGCAGCACAAAGAAACTCGCTACATGTGGGAAACATGCCCCTCAAAACCAGCTTTGTGTGTGGTTCCTTGCTTCAAAAAATTCCACAGTGAAGTCTGCATTTGAATGCGATAAACCAGTCAGCGTACTATTTCAAACAACACAGTATTGATTTCTTTATATTAATTTTGCGAACTTGCTTTTGAAATGCTAGCTGAAATTGCTTTCTTTACCCATCTTTTTTTGCTTGATTACTTCATTATTGTTTGGCCACAATTTTACGTTTTATTACAAACCACGTTTCGCTTTATTCAGTTGTCTGACATATCGGCAAAATATGCGAAATACGCGCTTTTACGATAAAACGTGTTAGCGTGTACCGAGAAATCTTGGCCGCAGTCAATGTGTTAAGCAAACTACTTGTATAATTCCATCCATGATGGCCTATGCCCATGCAATACTGAAATAAAATAACTTTTCGACTACATATTTACATTTAAAAACGAAAGGAACTACCAGACTGAGTGCAAAGTCAATGAAATTAGTAAATAGGATAATATAGTGCAAAAAAAGCACGGAGCGCTATGTTGACAGTGAGCAAATATAATTGTCCGCAAGACCACTGAGCGAGTGGAACCTTGAGCTGCGTTGGGATCTGATGTTTTTCCTGAAAACTGCATAAAAACAACCATACTTTTATATCTGTCTAGCTGCGCGGTAGAAACAGTACCGATGACAACACGTGTTTTGGAATTGTAATTATGTATGACAAAGATTTACTCTGTAAAGTCGGCAATGCGATGGAAAAGTGATATTGCTCTTCACTCATCAACAGTCACTTTGCTTGTGATACAATTCAAGAGCAAATGCGTTCTCTATTCGCAAAAAAATGCGTTTGATATATTTTCTTATGTCACAGCCAAAACAATAACTTACTTTCTGTAGGGAATGCAAATACTTCTATATCGCAATTAACCCTAAATCGTTTTTTGTGAACTTTAGTTACTTCTTGTTTACGACTACCCGTTTCGCTCTAAGGCTGCTACAACGAGCGCAGAGTGAAGTTACTATCTTTTTTATCTTTTAGCTATATGTGTGCATATTTTAGCAGTCGTGTGTATAAATTTGCTAATAATTTTCGATCTACAACCAACAATCGACTCAAATTTTGTCAAAAATAAATTGAATTATTTTTAAGAAAAGTCATATAATCTTAACTTTGTAGGGTCATCGTGGACCAAGTTGTACTTAAAGAGGAAATTGCTCGGACAATTATTGCCCCGTTTGGGACGAATAGGGTTAAAGCAGGATCTATTTAATTAAACTCAGCTTCAAATACGCTTGTGATAGTAAAGTAAGTTAGCAAATATTTTTTTTTCAATAGTAGGTTTACCCATTGAAACACAAACAAACTTTTTTATTATTCGAAACCAAAAAAATAGTGTTATAAAATTGACAGTAAGGAAAATTTTTAACATTTTTTGCTGCAGGCCTCTAAATTTAAATAATTTTGCATTAAAAGCTTGAAGAGCAGGGCACCGCGTAAACTTGAGTCATCGCTACAAAATTTATTGCATAACTAAGAAGATATTCTAGTACAACAGGCATTGAAAAAGCCGGCAGAAATGTTGTTGTTTTTCTGGGGTAAAATAATTTGTGGATAAGTTGGATGGTGATTGTCTACAACATGTTTGTTGACCTTTAGCAGTGTAAGATTTTTCTTGTTTTAGTTACAAACAGGGTATCGTCTAACCTAACCTTTCAAAGATGTTGCTAGAAGCTAATGAATTTATCATCTTTTCCTTGCAGCCACGTCAATACTTATAAATTTATCATGTTTTAGTTTAGGCTTGTTGTCTACTGGCTTTTTTTGTATTCACCCCGTGTTTATCCACTTCAACTCTTCAAATTTTGTCAGCCGAGAAAAACCGTAGTGTTATTTGATTGATTTTCGATGTTTGCACTAAGGGTAAGAATACCACCCTGAACACTGTTTTTCCTCATGATGCTTGGCGTATATATGATGAGCAACACGTTAATAAAAAAACATTTTTGTATCGGTTGTTTCATATATTATTTTACATCACAAGAACAGCAACATTCCTTGCATAAAATCCAATGTTATGCGAAATATATTTTTGTAATAAACCCATTCAGTGCCTTTATCCATGCAAATGAAGGGTTTTGAATAAACAATGTGGGTTAATGGGACCAAAGAAAAAAATATAGCATAACAAAAAAACTGGCGATAGACCAAAGGCAAATAAAATTAGTTAAATTTGGAGTGGACAGTTTAAAGTTATGCTTAGTGATTTTAAAGAATACGTTAAGATAGACCTATATTAATCAGTAGCTTAAACTCGTATTTTCCTTCTCTTTTCTAATTAAATAAGTGCTAAAAAAAAGCTAAAACTTGCTTTTTACTTCTTTTTCAACAATTGTTAACAAAATGCTAAAACTTGGTTTTTCTGCTCTTTTACAGCTTAAAAAAACTTTGATTAAGAGCTGACACCTACTTTTTCCTGCTTATTTTTGATTTAAAACGTATTGAATGAAAGCTTATATCCGCTTTATTCTACTTTTTTCAACAATTCTTAATTACTGCCAAAGCTAAAACTTTCATTTTCCTTCTTTTTTTGAAAATTACAGTAAACTGAACTTCGCTTTTTCCTGCTTTTTTTATAGCCAAAACAGTATTGCATATAAGTTGAAAATGATTACTTTTTGCTCTGTTTTGATTAAAAACGGTTTAATGAAAGATAAATTTCGTTTTATTCTGCATGTGACGGCAATTTGAGCTGGTGGCCGTACATGAACGTTGACTGAGGTACAGTGTCATAGCCTCAAAACTGATTTCACAATACTTGGTTTATTTTTTGAAATTGTATTAAAGAAACTGTTATCTGCAAATAACCAAATAATAAACAATCAATCATAAATTAACAAATACAACAAACTTACTGGCAATTGTGACAATTCCGTTTCTTGTTTTTTCTTAAGGCAATTAATCAAGCACAAAATTTGATGTATAAATTTAAGATTCTGCACAATAAATATATAAAACTTTATTACCCAAAAACCCAGTAACACCGGCCTAGCCTGTAAAATGCTGATTATTGTCTAACAGCAAAGCTCTATTCAGCTGTCTGTTTGATTTCCGAAGTAATTGCAAAATGAGGTACCGCAGACAAGTTACGCTCAAACCAACAATGATTAACTGAAAGCAAAGTAAATTGATTAAAAAACTAAAGCACTGACGCAAAGAACTGTGTTCAATGATTTATTCAAATTCAAAGCCTAATAACAAGTGCAATTATACGGCAGCAACACTGCTCTTTTTCAAAAATTCTTAATCAGAGCGAAAGCCGAAAGTATTTTCCTCCTTTTTTGAAAATTAATAATTATGGTGAAACATAATTACAGTAAAATTAAAACTTATTTTTACCTGATCTTTTACTCTAACGTCAATCACGCCCACACACCAACATTACTAACATTTTTTTGTCTGCCGTTATGCTCAGAATCAAATAATATAAGCCGAAAATCCAGTAATTTTTAGAGGCGTATTATATTAAGAGTTTCTAAAAATAAATGTTTACATGGCATTCTAGGAAAAGCTGTTAGGTTTATAATTTGAAGAATATCGCTAAAGTGAGAGAGTTTTTCTTCCCCCTCCTGGTAACGTGGTACGCAGCCACAATGATAACTTTCCAGGTGGCATGCAAGCAGAAAAAAATTGAGAACTGCTGATCTAGAATATGTTAATCATGTGTAGCAAAGTCAACCAAATGGGCAATTTTTCATGTGAAATCTTGCGTGAATCACAAAAACTATCCGCATCTTTAACTTAAAAACCTGGTGAATTGATTTCAGTCTTAAATCACAACCCAAACTATAGCAATGACTCAACTGTCGTTTAGATGTACAAAATTTCAAATTAGCTCTGAGAAAAGATTTGGGAAATGTATTCATAGAACTCTTTTAAGTAATGAGTGAAAATTAATTTTTTGTCTACTTCCTATAACGCCACAATGAAACGAAGAAAAGAAAACGCCATATTTACTGTGTTTGTTTATTTGTGGTTACCCCTTCTCTTCCTCGGGATGGAGGTACGGCATGAACGGCAATTCAGGTTCATGCAGTCAAACTAATTGGAATTAGGCTGGGGGAAAGATCGCAGCCAATGTCGAACCAGTCTTGAGTGACTGGTAGCCCCACCACGAATTACAAAATTGTACATAATTGTTTGAACACAATAGAGCAGATGGTCTTTTTATCTGTCGAAAATAAATTTGCTGTATGAAAAAAGTGCTGGCCAATATGCGTAAGGAAAAATTAAAAGAATATGTATACTACAAAGCAGAGTTCTTTTTGCTCGCGAGACGTGCCTACACACTTTCTCTTTGACTTCTTCGAAGCTACTGCCGTACTAACATGAAATCGGCACGATCGATCTTTAACTTGAGGTAAGTGCCATAAGTAAAGGATTGATTGCTGTAAAGAGAAAAAAGATTCACATCTCTCCATAGACTAAAATGATTTTAAATTAAAATAAAACCCAGTACCAGCTTCTTTAAATTTAAAATGTTTCACTACTTTAAGAGAAGATGAAAGTCACAATTAAACTTTTATTGTAGGTCTGAAAACTGTTTTCTTTAATTTTTTAAAAAGTAGTTACGTTAAAAACTTTGTAAAAAGTTTTACAAAACAATTTAAAAATCTTCTTTTGATGAAAAGATTCTTCTGCGATTTAAGTTTCACAAGAGATTTTTTTTAAAGTATCCATTTTTTCCTGAATCTTTTTCTTATTGCTCTCTTTTATTATAATTTTTAGGGACCCCGTGAAGCTGCAGTCGGTATGCTTCAATTTCTGTGAATGCGATAGAATTTTTACTCCGTTCTTACGGCTACAGAAATATATCATTGTTGTTAAAAAATAAACGGCAAGCAATTGAGGTAACTTTTGCAGAAAACAGATAACAAACTAATGCTGGTTTTATTTTTCTAAATACAGCTACAAAAGTATCAGAAACAGAAGTTGCTCCTGCTCGTGAGATTATATCAATCAATAATAATTAAGCGCTCTTGAGTGCGTAAGACTAGTCTACATTTTAGTTACGGTGCACTGGAATTAAAGGATGCTTAGCAACAAAAATATTTTTTGGAAAAAAGAAAAGTTATCAACAAAATTATAAAAATACGAAAGGCCAATTCAACATTCTAAAATATCCATGAAACGGCTTCGTCTGAAAGTTATAACTTGACTAATTTTGGACAAAAGAATTAAATAATTCTGACCTTGGATATTATCACGCCAAGAGAAGATTATTGAAATTCAAAGTTTGGAGAGAAATCCACAGAAAACAGCACGCTTGCATAAAACATCACCATAAACGAGAAAAGCTTTGCTATTTTTAGTTAAGATAGTTTTATAGGTATAACGGGCTTGAAACTAAAAATTCGGGGGATATATGACCTTTTTCGACCACTTACGACGCATTGGAAAAACTCCCTATGAAATCACACTCTATACAGGAAAAATTTTTTCTATTTCACTAAAAAATAGTTTGATAGGCCCATCGGAATTTAAAGAATCAGAGTAGAAACTTTACCTCTTTTGTTTCCATCGTTACGTCAATATATAAAGTAAGGTTTACTTGTGATTTTGATAAGATTTGGAAGAAAATTAAAATAAAACTGCACCTATGTGTAAAATCGCACCATATACGTGAAAACCTTTTTCTCTTTTGCTTGAAAATACTGATTAGGGCTATTGGTGTCAGTGAAAAAATTTGGTTAATGGCAAGATCCCTTTTGCCGCCTGCATACGCCTATGCAGGAAAGAAGGCACATAAGGCAAAATCAGAAATTGAAGTCGCTAATATCATTACGAAAAAGAGCACACAAGTCGTGCAAAAGACTTGCTATTTAATAGTTTTTTGTGTGTGTGAAAACAAATGATACTTCAGGGCTTCCCCTCTACTTTGATTTTAATTGTGCTCCAACAGGCTACTTACTTAAAGAAATAGAAAGATCAAAATAATGTAATGGAAATCGTGGTTATGCTCATCCCCCTGATAACCTGTTTTACTCTATCCTCTTTTAAAGTACCGTTGATTTTGATAAAGGCATTAGCAGAGAAGGGACACCATCAATTTATTACTACTGTTCTCACCGTTGCTACTTGGGTGCATCCGGATGAACTAGTATTCCTAAACCTCGCCTCACAAAATAAGAGCCCTGCATGCGACGCTGGCAAAGAAAGCTGCAAAATTGTAAAACTTCTAAGCGGTGGTTGCGAGGATTGACCAATGAGAGAAGACTAGTAAACAAATTTTGGGTTAAAAATAATATCTTTTAGTTCGACATGAATTTGGATAGAGATTTTTTTAACAGAGCAGTCTCTATAGCAGCCGCACTAGTAAAATGGTAACTTGTAATCATTGCGGACTTACCAAAAAAGATTTGTAGTTTGAAGCTTCATGATAAAATAAAAATAAAGTTCGTCAGGGAAGATCCCACAATTCAAAGTACTACATTGTTTTAGCAAAAATTCTGGTTCAAAAACAAATATGTTGTTGTAGATATTAACTGAATTAGCTTGTATAAGCCAGCAAAAAATTGGGGTTAAAAGCCAAGTATATACAGTACATGCTTTCAAATCTATACCACTATCACTTGTAGCTCTGTAAAAAACTGGCAAACTCAACTTAGGGAGATATTCATTGTAGCTTTCAGAATAGTAAGAGAGGCTGCGTTACCTTTGTTTGGCAATACATGAAAATGATGAATGTGTGTTTTGCCTAAGAATTGTACTTGAAAAAACATTTGGGAAGAATTCAGTGCAAACAGATCAGACTTTGGTTCTCTCCATAAACAAGACCTCGCTCCTTAGCCTCTCATTTTTGCTTTATTTTGGCTTGTCAGGTTTCAAATTGCAGTGTCAATCCAAATGTTGTCCAGTAAATTTTTCCATTAAAGCTAAATTTCTGCAACAACTTGGAGCGTCTTAACTTTTATTTTGCAATTTACAGCTTTAGTAGCCGTGTAGCTCAGGCGTTAAACAGAAATGATGACGCCCTAGTGAGTAGTCATGTTGAATCTAGTCAAATAAATGCATTTATGAATAGCGATTAACTGAGCCGGCACCGGTTGCTTTGACCTGTAACAAGCGCTCTTGTTGTTTGTGAGTACATTTACTGTCTTTTTTAGTCGCCTGTAGTTAGCACTATTGACTAAATTTTGCACAAGTAATTAGCTCTTATTGCTAGACGTCTTTTAGCTCGTGCAACTTGTAGGCTGGTAGCAAGCTCAGCTCGTGCAAAGTCTTCACTTTTGTCAAAAGCTGTTTTAGTTAGTATTGTGCTTTGTATTAGATAGCTTTAAATGGTGGTATTCTTTGGCTTCTTATTGCGATGATTCTTCTATACTTTCTGTTTGAATAAAAATAAGATTGTCTAAGTCTGTTTGGCAGTTGATTGATGTATTTTGACCTCAGTTATAAATCTGTACATTCCTACTTCCAAATATTCCCAACAATTATATTCCTGACTCTGTATATTCTTAATTTTGTGGGTGTAACAATCTGTAAATATACAGCATTCTGATTTGATATTGAAATTATTGCTTTGAATTAAACCGTTGAAATACAATCATAAATACCGTAGCTCTGCATTGAAGAAGACAGCGCAGAAACACTTGTTATACATGTTTAAACTGATTTTTGTTTTTAAGCTTTCTGTTTACGATTCATAGCCAATGCTACCTAAAACTTCCTATCGCAAAATTTAAAAGTTTTCTTTTTTTCTAGAAACTGCTGCTATTATTGTTGCAATGCTGATAACTGCAATAACGCAACGGCAACGAGTGCAAATGGTAAATGCGATGTACTGAACGGCGAAAAAGTAGACGAAAGTGATGGTGGCGGCCGTGGCAGGGCTAATTCTTTGCCAGTCCAAGCTTGGGTGTTGTTTGTTTTCACTTTTTCATCGATTTTTGCAAAAGCGCTTTTTCAGTAAAAATAATCTTACATGCTATTTCCTGAATGTTTGAAGAATCACATACATAAATAATTAGTATCCTCGTTATTTTTTAAATGTTTGTGTCTTTGAAGTTGATGATACAGCTTCATCTAAAGCCATTGTAATAATATTTACATAAATCGTATAAGCTAGTTCTATTAGCGTTGCTAGTGGAGTAAAATGGGTTGACACAGAAGCCATTGTTTTTACTAGGGACAACCCAGATTAAAATACTAGGATAAAACTCCCCCGCATTTCCTAGATGTTTTTCTGCGACGCACTGTAACTTTTATCATCTTTTTAATAATGCTGGTTTTTTGCACAGGCTTCAGTTTAATTTAGTTTTGAGCAAAGCTGAAATAATAAGAAATTTTTTTCAGAATCCCCAAAACTCTAAACCACTTTATGTATAAATATTTCCAGCTAATAAATTTGCCTGTACACATTTATTTTCGAAAAGATTGAAATAAAATATTCGGCCAAAAGTTTCTGTGAGAAATCAAACAAACAAGCAGTAGACTGTATTTTAAAAATAATGCTTCCACACACTTCTAAGAAGTGTTGACAATCCAGTTTATCCACTCTGTTATTGTCACTTATATATTGCATTTGTATAGCCGTATTATCTACGCATTTTTAAGCATGTTTGATCAGTTGCTCACCTATTCAGTATCGTAATGTGTGAGTGCATCTAGTAACAAACTTTTTAGTCGGTGGTGAGGGCAAAAGCTCTAGCCATTTGTTTTGGTTAAAAGAGAAGTGATTGTTAGCAGGACATCTTTGTTGGAAATTTTGATCTCAAAATGCGAATTGTAAATAATTTGAAAAAATGTGAGCTTGTATTACTTCTCCTCTTCTAAATATCTTACTGTTTTTACGTTTAATCATGAATGCCATATTGTGACTTATAACTATCTTAACGTTTTACAATGTATTGTTTTTGTTATGGCCCAGAATACGTTTACAATTGTAAATTATGAAAGCCAATGCATCAATAGCCCCACGTAATATTATGAAGAATGTCTGCCACGATAATTGCAGATAATCAAGATTGCGTTAACTGATACACGCTTCACGCCAAAAATAGTAAACAAAGACAGCCTTCTTATGAAATGATAAAGTGATATGGAATAAAAATAAAGTTGTACACGAAACGGATAATTAGGGCGCTTGTGAATTGAAAATTAAAGACCGGATCTGACGAAAGCCCTAACTTCAGCAATGTGACTTACTTAAAAAATTGATAAAACCCATTCCGTTGTTTAAGCTGCAATCTTAGCGTTTTGTCGTAATATTAGATTTTTGGCTATTATTGCATTTAGACCATTTTTGATAGAGAAAATAAAAGCTAGTAAAATTGATCTGTAAGGTAAATATTTTTTTCTTTCCAAAGTCCAAAATATGAGTGAAGATTCGTTATGTTGGGAAGATTATCATTTTATAAATCGATTTACGTTTACAACCAAGTTCTTTGTAGTCTCTTCGTACATGTTATTTGCAATTATATATATCTATGTCGTTACTTCCAAATAAACTAATAGCTTGATAAACACTCTTTAGAGGTCATTGAAATTTTGCTATCATGGCAATTGTTTGAGGAAAACCTTAGATAAAGACTTTTAGTTTTTCAAAAGTCTACGCATAAACGCAAATGAAGCTGAAAATTTTGGTTTATAGTCTATGCTAAATAGTGACATCAAAAAAAAGCCCCGCTCCCTAAATACGCAACTGGGTGATACAGTTAATGATTTTTACCGGATCGCGATCAATTTTTTTCAATGTGTGATTAATTGCTCGTGTTATCAATATGTTGTTCCAGGTCAAATCTGGCAACTTGCGGCTTTCTTGCCAAAAAATATCCGACCCGACATCTGTTTTAACTCATTCTTCAAGAAATTACAGAAAATTTATTTTCAGATAGTGTATAGTTAACGTAAATTTATCCATTTTTATTGAAAAATTTTTTCAATTTTTACCTCATAGAAAAACTATTTAAGTAACTTAATTTTTTCGTAATCAATTGATTACGCAAGGGTGCATTTCATTTTTTTGAGGAAATGTCTTTAGAGCTAAACTTGGGTTACACTATTTGAAGAGCTGCAACCCTTGACACATTTATAATCACAGTGACAATTTCTAACGCTAGCATGGATCCAGGAATTTTTGATAGAAACTACTTGTGACTGCTGCTTTCCCAGTCACACGGTTTGGGGGAAAGATTTTTGCGCACAGCCCAAACACAATCTCGGTATCAAAAGGCACTCTTGATGATGAAATCAAATTTAATTCGGACGCGAAAAAATCCGATTAATCATATAGGAATGGCGTCGATACTGCGACAGGTATTGGACTGTATGCCACTTCCCGAAACGATTCAAACTTCAATAGCAGAGATTTACACTTTGATCATATTTTATTTTGAGAAAGATCTAAAAATGACTGAGGTGCCGCAATTTTATAGTGCTGCATGAGGTGAGATTCTCACGCGATCACGTGGAAGTAGACATGAAAACTTCACAGATTTGGTTGTCCGGACCTCGATATTATTTCTTTGCATTGCTAACAGCACAAAGCCACAAATTATAAATGTATGTCTCGAGCAGCTATATGTGGTCGATATAGAAAGAGGCCTTGCAGTTTTACTTGGGTAAGAATCAGTTTTAATTAAGATTCTTATGAAAGAATTTTGTCTGTAACACTACTAATTTAGGAAAATAGGTTTTTCACCAATTTTAGCCTGACTCTAAAAAAGTTTTTATATTCAGTTTTAATTGCTTTCAAAAAATCGTTTTGAAAATTTTATTGAAAATTTTTTGCCTGCCAATTTAGCAGAAATGCCCCCGAAAGCTGACACTCCTAGATTTTCCAAAAAATATATAATATATGTACGTGAAAATATATTAAATATTTTGATTTTTGTGCCAAAAGAACTATGTAAAACACGCCTTTCAAAAACCTCCCACTTTTGATTTCTTTTTAGCATTTCTGCTTGACACAGATTTTAGCACTAAAATCCTGGTTATCCCAGGAGTAAATTCTTCCAAGTGTAGGCTAAAATATTAACCTTTAACCAGCAATGTTTTCAACTGTGAGCATAGATTTGTGAGGTTTTTCCTTGGCGCTCACAAACTCTACTAACAGCTGTTCTTGTGATCATCCAAAAAGAATAACACTTTACACAGTAAGAGTACCAAGTTTATAAGACATTTTTGAGAATAAGAAACATTTTCTCATTTTATTACTTTCCTAAAAACATTTTGAACTTGTGGTACCCAATTAATTTTGACGAGTAATACAGTAGTTAATCAAAATCACCTGAAGACTGCAAAAGCAATGATGTATACATGCATATAAAATACAAAGTGAATAAACAAGCCGATTTATGTTATAGGTAAAAGTTTTACTTTGCCGTTAGCAAAAACATGATTTTTTCCAATTTGTGGCTTGTTTGATAAGGTTAGAAGAAAAGTTGTATCGGAGCAGATATAAACTTGGGTCTTCTGAGCATTTTAAGCCCGATACCAACTTTCTAGCTTAACTAGTTTTTAAGTTGTAAGATTTTCATAAATTTGGGCGAGCGCAAAATTTTTGGGAGTGTTTAGCCACCTGGGTGTAAGTGGCAGAACCCCAAAGCAACTTTAAAAGGTGCTTTTAGACATAACCACCTACTTTAATAAACCTGGTTTTTGATTTGAAAAAAAATTTTCACTCCACCCTAATTTTCATTAGGTCATAAATATTTCAATTCTTTTATGGTTGTAAATCGAACGAAACACAGAATGTCCTTTAAAAAGTTGTTGAGTAACGGTATAGTTTATGCTGAAGCTTAACTATAAGCAGATACTAAATCAATTTGTCCAGCAGCATGCCTAATTTTCTAGAAGTTATCACAATAATATTAAATGCAATCACGCTTGGATCTTATAGTAATGAATTCACTTCTGAAATACACGTTCTTGTTATTGATACTGGTAATACACCGTTGAACATAGTAATGAAAATGCAGTATATGTGTATATGTAGTAAAATGAAAATATATATATGCATATAGGCAATATGTAGGGCCGATAACGTTGGAATTTGCTAAATAGATTTTCATTACTTTGTTCAACGGTGTATTGCTCGTAGCAATGATATGAACGTGGATTTTAAAAGTCCTATCTCTACCGAAATTGCATTAACTTCTAAAATATTGGAATGCTGCTAGGCATACTTTTTCAGTGACTACTTGTAGTTTAGGTTTCAGAAAACTGTATCGCTTGTTGATAAGGAATGCTAAGTTCCTGTCATATTAGCCTAATTGTCTTTTTGGCTGCATGCCAATCATGAGGATAACACCCATCCAATCGCTGAGCTGGCATTGCCAGATCCATTGATGTGCTGCCTCAGGTTAAGGTTGTCATGCACAACATCAAATTTTAATGATATGCCAATTTCCTGAGGAGGAGCTGGCATAATAATTTTTTTCGTGGACATTAAAGAACTCAGCCAAAAAGAACATTTCTTTAAATCTTTAAGAAATGTGCGATTGCCCATTTGTTCCCCATTGTCTACTTCCTTGAAAAGAGCAGTCGCTAGTTTGTGAACAAACAAATATGTATTTAGAAAGATAGCCAAAACACCAAATAGTTATATACAAGAAAATAATTTTATTCACCTTTGGTGCACAAACTTGACAACGCGGATCATCGATAGCAACTTACCGCAAGTTGCCTAGTTGGTGTTTTAGTATTTTTCAGTGTAGTGCAATAGAGGTAAATCTGATTTAATGCCTGGTCTGAATCATTCTGGTTCTGCAATAGTTAACTCGGCTAATGAACGTTTAAAAGAAGGAAATCCTTTGGTGGCTGACAAATAATATATACGCATTAATCTAGCAAGTTATTTTAAAGTCGCTACCCAAAAAATTGTGGCACGATTATGGGCAATCGTGGTTTGCAAAATGCTACAAAGTCTGAAAAGCTTAAACGTGGAAAAATGAAAATTGTACCAAATCATGATAAGGGTTGTAGAGGTAAAGCATTAAATGTGCACACGCTATTGGCAATAAATTTTTGATGTGTTTTGAATTTGGTCCTTCAAGCCTGTACATTAATATTGTACAGATGTAAAGGTATTGACATGATACCAATATTTAGGCTGCTTTCTTTAAATGCATTGAAGTGGCATCACAATACGGTGCTCTCCTAAAACTTTTCAAAGCAGAAACGAAAGATACATCTATGTTCAGTTAATTTTAAAGAGGCATTATTTGTCATATGTCTGCTGCATGCGTTAGCCTACACCCTGGGGTGTAAAAGCTAAATATGCAATTGCTCTATAGAGATGTTCTGATCTTATCACAAAGCATTTTTGGATAGACTTCTCATCAAAATAGCAGAGAAACGGGTTTCCAGGCTAGAAAAAAAGCTTATAAATGGCGTTCCCACCTTATTACATTTCTGAAGATGATGGTATTTGATTCTTCAAATTTAAAAATAAATGATGGTTATCAGCCTTAACTCTCTCTGGGAACGATGTGGCACGATCAATAGAAAAAAGAGGCACAGTTAACAAGCCTAAAGTAAAATTGGACAACAACCAACCAAAAGGAGGAATTGATATCTCGGATCAGAGATAATTGCATACTATTGCCCGCACGAAAAATTGTGACGTGGTTTGGAAAGGTTTTCTTTGAATGTTGCAGTGTTGTGTGCTTGGATACTTCACAAGAAGTACTACGACCCAAAAAAAATAAGCGTAGCAGCATGCAAAAAGCAGTGGCAACATCCTGGTTTATGTGACCCAGATGTAGGCAAACTACGGCCGGCAAGAGCATTTTGTGCGTCCAGCCAACTCTTACAAAAATTTTCATATATCTAATTTAATACGGCAGGGTTGGCCACACTTGCCGTACTAAGGAGTCAAAAACGATAGAAGCCATCATTGAAAGAGCCGCTATGCAATTCTTGGCTTGTATTGACGCATTTTTTGTCTAAATAAAGAGTCACCAATTTATTATCATTTTTTTTGGAAGACCATCATTTTTAAAGTTCGAAATTAGGCACATGCACCCTTCCACCGGTCATTGGCATTGCACTGTATACAGCTATTGCAAGATTTTAAGCACTCGCCCTCGTCCAACACTTGACTGGTCAATGCGGCCCTCCGGCTAAAAAGTTTGCCCATTCTTGATGTAACCCAAGCTGAAAAGCATTAGAAGGAAGCGTACAATTTCACGAACATTCCCATAAAAAGTGATAGCACGTTTGTTGGACAGATACTATGCATAAATGCTAGAAACCATCCGCAAAGAATACGATTGCACAAGTGCGTTAAACAAAGCAAACAGATACTTACTGAATCTGTTTTTCTTGTTTTAACAGCGCACTCGAATAAAGCAAATAAAGATTTGAAAAGTTTGGCTAATGACAAACTAACAATCCTACTTTTTCCACGAATGCTGGTGTGTTTCAAAAATTTTCAATATTGTGCTTTGTCTGTATTGTGTTTCTGTTTGCTTTTGTCAACTCTGAGCTGCAAAAGTTTAACAAAACACGAATAATATCCTGCAAAGTTTATGACAAAAGTAAAGTACTGTAGAAGCAGTGTATCACATTGTAATTTCTCAGGCTTAGCACTGAAACTCGTTTGAAAGACAGACATTGCACAGAAATAGCTTGGGTTGAAATAAGTGAGTAGCTTAAATCACACTTGTTGCGCAAGCATGTCAAAGCAACTCAGTGTGATTCATATGTGATGCACCCGGTAGGCAAAGGGTAATTTGTAAACTCATAGGCTGTGGTAAAATAAGTACGTTAGATGCAGCAAGATTATCCCAGTATCTTAAGTTGTCGCACGCATTCAAAACTAGTAGCTAAAGCCATTTTATATCTATTACAATTTGCTGTAACAATCTATTATAGCATTAAAAACGTCTTTCTTTTGAAAAACCTTTTTTTTAAAGAAAAAGTTTTGACAGGAGAATGTTATTTTTGACATGAGAAAGTAAATATCATAAGCCTGCTGTATTTTAACGCAATCCTCATTAAAATACCCAAGGCGTTCTAAGACTTCTGAATTAGCTGAATATGGTCCTGTTAGTCCCAATGCAAACGTAATTTTGCCCAATGTGTCCTGGCACCACTAGCTTACCGAGTGGGGAGGCCACTGTGCCAAGACCCCCCTCAGACCATAAGAATGAAAGAATGTAAATCAAAACAAAGCAGTCTTAGCAAAAGCAAAGCTAGTTCTTCGTGAGTATTTAGAGTTCGCCTTGGATTTCGATTTTCCTGTGAAAAACCACTCGTCGCTCAGACCACTTGCTGGTAGAAATTTGGACTGGACTATCTAGTTACAAAGTAAAACAGTCATCAAAATTTGTTATGCTTTTGAAAGTGAATAGGAGTTGTAGAAGGAAAACAAAAGCTTGTAGAGGTAAGACATATAGCCACACAAACCACTATTTTAAAAGCGATATTTGATCAATCAACTCTGCTACTTACGCGAAATATCAGCTTTCTGCAGAGTGGTTAGTGGCAGCTACGTTTTTAAAGAGATTCGTACAACTTGTTGCTTACGAGAATAAAAAGCTACCGGTATCACTAGGCAATATACATGAGCATTTGTAAAACAAACAAAAGAAACGCTCTGATTTGAAAGTATATTTTGGTTGTATTTTTAGCTGAAATAGAGTAACTCTTAAAACTACGAGACTACTTGGGACGTATTCGATCACTGAAACATTGCTGCAAAATTTCGCAACGTTGCCAGTTACAAAGACAACGGGCGAACGATCATTTAGCGCTCTAAAGCTGATCAAAACGTACTTACATACGAGCATACAAGAAAATCGGTTTAATGTATTGGCTCTTTTATTTGCAAAAGGGAAGCGTCGCCTCGATTTAGAATAAACTAACTTTTATTTTATGCTTGATTTTCATTTTACGATTTTATTCTTCTAACAAAGTGGTTCTTTATCTTTCCAACCCCTGGGACCGCTATTCCTAAAGATATTGGCTTGGGGACTCCTTGTCTGCATAACCATCAAAAAAGGTATATGTTGAAAGAACAAACACTATTGTGATAAGGCGGATAAGTTGTTTAGTGCTGGATTTCTAATTAATTAAAAAACTCTCTTTATGAAAACATAACACAAGTGGTTAGTGAAATATCACAATTTACTCGGCAAAACACAGTACAAATGATAGTCAGCATGACTTGTGTTCTTGTCTCTTCAAAACAAGGTCATCAATACGGGGGTTGATATTTCTGAGAGCAATTCTCATGTCATTTGCAACTCTAAGGCGATTACGGTACGTAGCTTTGACATTAACTGCAGCAGACATGACAGCTTCACAGAGGTATGTCGTTGGAAAAGGAATTAATGCTTCCAGAGCTCTTTTTGCCAATTCAGGATATTCTTGCAACATACTGCACCAAAATTCTATCAGTGAGGAGGATCTGAACTTGGTCTCTGCAGCTAGATAACTCTGCAATTCCAAATGTTGCTCATGAAGGTTGAGCTGCTTATTGTCGTTCATCTCAGCAATAAAAGGCTGCTGAATCCATGCTGAAGAAGGTTCAGATGTTGGAAAGTAATCTTCCATTTACTTCTCGCGGTTTCTTGTGTGATTATTAATTAAAGCAGTCAGCCATTTGTTAGTTTCCTGATCACCAATTTTACTGTCCAACAGCAAAAGCATAGCAAAATTCTGTTTTTTTACTCTTCTTTTTTTACAGGGATAACTTTTTTTTGAAGGCGGAGGTATAGCCGCCGTTTGATTATTATGGATTGTGGTGTGACTTGTGGAGCCTCACACGGATTTATTGTTGTTCTAATTTTTATTTTGTCAGAACTTGCACCGTTTTCTAGAAATAAAATACACAATTTTCAGCACAATTAATTTCGACACAATATTACGAAGTATTTAAAATGATATTCACTTACCGGCAGTTACGACAGTCACCAAGATTGATTATAGATTCGACAAGTTTGCAATATGATTAGACATAATAATTATGGATCTGAATAAACAAACAAAACCAAGGTAAAGAAATCGTCATTGGATCCAAGGCTGCAACTATGCACTGCTTGAAATCAAATGCTGCTCAACTCCAGAAACTAAAACTATTTTAAACAAAGAACACCAAAGCGAATTGTAAAGGCAGTGCTGATTTCGTAATCGAAAAAGAAAAGACGCGTTTTGCTTGCAGGCAGTGCATTTGAATAATTGTGGTTAAAGCATTTGAAGATTAAGTTACGAAGGTTCAAATCCCAAGTGTATCGAATTCAAAAGTTAGACAAAGTTTGTTTGGCGCTTACAGGAGACCTTTTCTGCAGCCTCTATCTGAGATTTTTTCCCCCGCAGATAATAACTGAGCTCATTCAAAAGACAAAAGATGTCTGCCAAATAAAAGACCTTCAATTGGAATCTATTGTCATCAAATAATGTAGCAAGTTCCACTAATCCATGTTCATGAAGGAACACGACAACTTCAGGGACAAGTTCTGCAACACCGGAAAGCACTTTTCCCCGCAATAACCATCGCACTTCGGTGTGGAAAAAAGGTACTAATGCCCCTTTCCAAGGTTGTTGCAAAATGCTTTGAATAGTCGGGAATTCACGACCCTGCCATTAATGAAATTCGCAGCGTTTAGTACAGAATCAAGAACACTTTTCAATTCAAGAGGCAATGTCTTACAAGCTAAGGCGTATTTATGGATAGCTCAGTGATTTAATACTATATGCGAAGCAACTCGTTTCATAAGGGCTACAAAACCGGATCGATGTCCTATCATAGCTGGCGCACCATCTATGCATACCGATCCCACTTTATTCCATGCTATTGAATTTTCACCAAAAATGCATTAACAAAATCAAAAACGTCTTTGGCTCTAGTTCTCTCCTTCATTTCTTGACAAAATAAAGACTCGTCCACAAGCGTGTTTTCTTGAACAAATCTCAGGTATGCTACTAATTGGCCTATTGACTTGATATCCGCTCTTTCATCAAATTGAAGACTTATTCTACATGAGCTATCTTGGATTTGATCGATAAGCTGACTCAAAATGTCATTTGCTATATCTGTAATCCTATTATTTACATTGTCATCGGACAAGGGAACTGAGTCTATTCTTTTGGCCTCGTTTGGGCCAAGTAATATTTAAGCCATTTTTACCGCACTTGGCTTTATTAGTTTCTCACTAGCATTGTGAGGTGCTTTTGCTTTTGCTATTATCAAAGAAACTTCATATGAAGCGCGCAGGAGTAGTTGGGAAGTCAGGCAAAAGCCTAACGCAGGGAGCGTTGCTCCCACATCATAACGAGCTCTTTTCGCTTTGAACGTTTCAACTGAGTCCGTATTCTCTTTATGCTTCAGTTCCTTGTGCCTCTTCAACTTCGAAGGCTTTAAGGAATCGTTGCCCAAAATGGTATTGCACAATGTGCACTGACCATTGTCAAGTTTATCACAACCAAAAACTTTTGTGAAACCGCACGGAACGTAAGAATCGTCCCAGAAACGTATTTTATGTCTATTTTCCCCGCCATTAATAAACAAAATGATTATGATCTGAGGAAGCGAAAATAATGACCAATTGAAAAGTCTTAATTATACTAAAAGTGGCTAAATCATACTAATTCACTTTCGTGGTAATTGCATGTAAAATGTAGAAACGATATAGCAAACACTAAAAGGATTAAACAGGCATTGTGATTGTCTTTAATCCCTTCGGCGCCTTCATTGTTTAGATTGTAAAATTCTAAACAGGCCGGTAGCAACTAGCTAACAGATACCAGAAAGCTGTTGGGAGAAAATTAGACACTCTGGTATGCCGTGGTACCTGAAGTTTTCTGTTTCTTCCTTTCACGCAGTGGGGTTGTGGGTAGAGCTAGAAGAGAAAGTGATTGCAATATTTATACTTCAACCCTCAAATGCTTTATTAAACCTTATTTGTTATGGCTAGAGATTTAATGTTTAACTCTCAATAAAGAAACAATTAGTTGGATGATCATATGCTTTTCCAGAGGCGTTAGTTGCATCATTCTCATCAGAATTATTTTAGCTACTGCCGTCAGTTATCAACTACTTCTTCAATGCTATTGCCTAAGCTTACATAACTGCATTCTTGATGAAAGAGTCACCGCTACATAGTTTTATCCACCTAACTAATTTTTAAATCTGGAAGCAAAAAACGTCAGTCATTCTTTTACAGAACCTTAAAATAGGTGTAGCTGTGGGATTGTTTTTCTTACTCTGGTCTATTGCATCATGATATGTAGTAAAAACTAAAAATGACGAGCTATTGCATCAGACTAAAACAAATAATTTGTTCACCACTAGAACGATGCGATACTGCGTACGTTTGACTATAGGTAGCATGTTACTGTAGAACTACTGTTATTATTAGTCAAAGTGGTGGTCGTTGTTGTTTGTGCATTTGAAGGTTAAAAAATACAGTTTGCCATTCCTTTTGAGGACCCCCATATATTTCACTTGGAACCCGTTAAGAACCGCTATTCTAATAACTCGTAAAAGCGCTATACTAAAACTTGCTTCTAAAATGCACGAAAATGCGTCTTTTTAGGAGTAATTTTGCAAAATTTTTCCGGGGCAAACCCCCTGACCATCCTTGAATGGTCGTTCCTTCGGCACTCCCCATAAAGTTGATTTATGACGTCACACAATTGTGACGAAACTTTGCCCCCCTTAGAAACTTTTTGCGTACGCCACTGCCTGGCACAAAGAAAAACCGCTGCAGCAGTTACCGGTAGACAAAAATTTCTAACTACTGATGAGATTGGTGTCAACTATTCTAACTTCAAAATAAGCCTTGGGTTGAACAAAACAACAGTTTTCACTAAAAATACAGGTATTGCACAGTGCAGAATTTAATCATTCACTCATGCGAACGAGCTCATGCTCTGTTTGCACGTTTTTTGTCGGTCTGGGGTCTCCACGACGAGTAGACTGCTCGGCCCCACCACCTGTCTGCCACACTAACTTGGAGGCTTCTGGTTAAGTGCCTCGTGCAAGGACACAACAGGCAAGCTTGCCAGCTTGTTCTCCACACAGTCCCTTTTGTGCTTAGCGCCAAGCAGGGGAGCTGTGAATACCATTTTGTAAAGTCTTTTGATATGATTCGACTTTCGGAAAATGAAACCCAGGTCTACCTATTGCGAAGCGGACGCTCTCACTACTGCGCCATCGTGCCAGTTGCAGATTTTATCTTTACTGCTAAGTCTAGCGCTCTGCACTAGTCAAATGCTAATATACAAACAAACCAATGTTTGTTGAAGAATTTTGCAAAGCCGGGATTTTTGATTTTTTTCAGCTGCTTAAATCGGACTTTGAATTATACTCATATGATGAAGTGACATCAGCTTTTCATATGACCCCAAATAATACAAGCTTCATCGAATACATTAAACTCATTTCAGCTATTCCAATGGCTTGGATTACGACTACGAACAGTAACTCTCATAACCCTCCATGCGCTTTTTTTGACTTTAAACAAACTGTCAAAGAACAAATTACTACTCTGGGCAGCTCAAGAAAAAACCGCTTATCAATTTTTGAGAGACAAAGTTAAAATACTACCTGTTAAACAACAACTAAAATGGTGTAATATATTGCAACTGCCATCCGATACAATTGATTGGTCAAATATATATATAAATAACTACTACGCTACAAACGAAACTAAACTACGGTCATTCCAAATTAGGTTAAACTTAAGATCAATTGTTACTAAAATACAATTGTGTGTTCTTGATATTGCCTCTGATAATTTATGCACGTTTTGTCGTAAAGAACCGGAAACTTTGATACATTTATTTTGTGATTGCAAAATTGTTGACGCTTTTTGGAACGATGTATTTGATTGGATTCTAGCAAGATTTCGTATTAATGTCCCTTCGAATAACTTTCATAAACTGTTTGGGTTCCACACACAATATGCTAATAACCTATTAGTCAACCACATGCTCTTATTGGCAAGATTCTTGATTTACCGGTGTAAACATTCGAAAACAACACCCAATATGCCCCAGTACCAGTCCCGTAGCACTCCAACTTCGGCCCCCCCCCCCAAAGTAAGCGCAAGAGCCCCTGCGCACAGGTCATATCACTTTAGAGGTGTAAAATTGAAAAGCTGCATTAAGAAAATACACCACAATTTGTACATAAGTAAACAGGCTAATGTCAGAATAAAGCATGCCGATACCGAAGGTGCAAGTCATAAAAAATTCGGCACCGATGCCAGAGTTCAGTAGGACATTTATGCAGACACTGCGAAACGAAAGCAATGACACTGAAAAACATGAAAAAGTTATAAAAACACAGTATCATTTAAATAGTCTGGAGCGAACCTTTTTGTTCGCAAATGCTGTTATGACATTGTCATAATCAAGAGATCGGGCGCAGTCATTTTCGATTGACAACATGGCTAATGAAGATAGTCTACTGTCTGTCATAGACGTTCTATTAAAAGTTTTGATCAGTTTCAATTTGCTGAAGCTTCTTTCAGCGCTGGCAACAGTCACGGGGCAAGTTAGTAAGATTCGAAGTGCGATGTACACATTCGGATACAATTCAAATAAATGAGTCTTTAGAAGATAGTTCAGAAAGTCTTGAGCCGTTTTGAGATTGCGTTTTTTTTGTAAAATTAAAACAAACCGCTGTAGCTCAGCGCTCATTTCATCAGAATCAATGTCACCGAACTTTTTTTGGAACTCTTTACAGCAAGTAAGAAGAGCATTTTCTTGTTGCACAAGCAAAAGTTTGTCTCGTGTGTACAAAAACGAAAAGGCGGAAGAAACCTCACGTAACAAATTAAAGCGCTCCTTTATTGACATAATAGCCTGGTCTACTAATAGATAGAAAAAGTTGCTTTTAAATTTCAGTTCAGGAGTAGCTCGTTGTTCCTCTTCACCTTGGTAATCAAACAATCTTCTTTTCTTTCCACTTCTTGACGGAGGAAAAGAAGGATCAATATCCAATTCCTGTGCTATTTCAACAGCAGATGTTGCGGCACTGTCATAACCCGTTGTGCGATAGTTTTGCAAAAACTTTTCAGTTGCCTGGATTTCCGTTTCCATTGTATGAAGGGAGACTCCATACGATTGAAGAATCTTGCTTGCTTTATTGACTTGGAATAGGATATCATACCAAATAAACACCGACAAAAGAAAACTCCATTTTGATAAATGAGCTATCAACGATTTTGTTTCTGAGGCAGCTCTTCCATCTTTTCTTTCTATGGAAATGGCTTCCAAGTCTTTCAGTGCCAGCAACACCTCTTTTAAATTGTATCGAAGAGGTTTGATGCATTTAATTCTGCTTTCCCAACGAGTATCAGATTGTGACTTTATGGACAGCTCCACATGTTTCTTCAAAATTTCCCAACGCTGAGCAGAGGAAGAAAACAGCACATACAACCTTGTAAGTACTCCAAAAAATGTCAATGCTTCCGTCGATCAATTAGCACTGTCAACAACAACTAAGTTAAGGGTATGGTTTGCACAGGGCACGTAAACAGCTTTGGGATTGATGTCTAGCATTCTTGCTTGGACCCCAGAATGTTTTCCTTTCATGTTAGCACCATTATCATATGACTGACCTCGACAATCAGACAATTCGAGTTGCAGTTCGGTCGCTTTTTCTAAGAAAGCGTCCAACAAGCCTTTCCCAGTACTGTCACTTATTCTCAAGTAGCCAAAAAATGTTTCTTTAACAACAGCAGCTTCTTCATTACATAGTACATAACGGAGAATGACAGACATTTGTTCATGATGTGACATATCTGAAGTGCAGTCCAAAATTATAGAAAAATATTTTGCCAATTCCAATTGCTGTAAATTTTCTTTTTCAACTTCTGTCGCTAGCAATTCAATTAGTTCATTTTGTATGGTAGGACTCAAATAGTGATCTTTAGTGTTTTTATTCTTGATTCTGTCTTGAAGCTCTTTTAGGATCGGATCTCTTCTTGCCAAAAGCTCAAATATACCCAGAAAATTTCCATTGTGAGGAGATCCTAAGACTTCTTCAGATCCTCTAAAAGCAAGATAGAAACAAGGCAATGTCGATAAGTCTCTCTAAAACATTTCTCCAAAAACGTCTTTCATTGAAAAAAATTTTCATCTCGCGTTTGTCGATAGTGGATGAATTTCTTATCCCTTCAGCTAGCAACATCCATTGACTGCAGCATTCTTGGTGGGAAATGCCGTTTTCATGGTCTTTCAGTTTTTTCGAAAAACCCTCCCATGTATTTATACCACTACAAAAGGGGCTTAGTGTTTTTCCAAATAGCTTACAACAAAAGCAAAAAACTCGATCTGATTCCCCAGAATAAACTAGCCACGACCGTGAAACACTTTCACCATTAGGTAACACACGTTTATAATGGTTGGAGGAAAAACGTCGCCTTGGAGTTGTGTTATTATATGGAAAATTCATTATTAGTTGATGTGGTCCACGCTTTACTATATCACATCGTTGAGCATCAGAAATACTTTCAGGCCATTTACATGGGTCATCAGGGATAGGGGTAAATTGAGATTCAGTTATTTTTGATATTGAAGGTTGCGTATTGGCAAGTAAATCACAACTTACATTTTCTGGAAATTCACAATCACTTTGATGCTGATCGTCATAGTCTTCTTTTTCTTGTACACTATAGTTTTCTTCATCCCTCTCGGTACTAGTGCCGGGTCTACTCTGCTCAGTAATCTTGAAAAAATCTGTCATCTTGGGCAATTTCGCTACAGCATCTCGAGCAGTGGCTGCTTCTTTTCTCTTTTGAGAACCACTTTTTGAACGTTTCATTCTATACAATGTCAATAAAATACTTTATCTGCACTCTGCGGTGTATATATATTGTCCCGGTATTTATAGCCAAACAGAATTCCAGACCATTCTATGATTGTTGCGTAACAACGGCATTGTTACGTCAATCGAATATTCAAGATTCTACCAGAAAATCAATCGAAATATTCTAGATTCTGCGAGATAAAATGACGTTGCATTCACTTATGATGTCACAAGCCAATTTCTTCCTACAGTTTAAATCGGTTGTAAACAAGTCTGCTGAACTGAAAATAGTCACGTAGCCAAAAAGCAATTTCAGACTAACTTGGGCCCCCAAAGTTGGCCTGGGCCCCCCCCAATTGGGGGGTTTGGGGGGCGGCTGCTACGTCTCTGCCCAGTACTTTAACGCAATTACATCCACAAAAAAATCAGAACACTATATTGCTAAGAAACATAACAAATTGGAATTTCATTACAAGAAATGGTCTAGCTACATTTAGACATTGTATTATGCGTTGTCGCTGTTTTTATTCTTGTGTTCTTGTTTTTGTGCCTACAATAAAAAAAAAAAAAAAAAAGGTGCAGCAAAAAGTTTGTTCTATATACAAACTCACAGGAAAAAATAGCTTATCTTTTGATTAGGCAAATGCTTCAAATTACACAAGATAGTAAAACATGTGTTGACAAGTATGAGTGATTCTTCACATTCGAGCACATCTGCAGTGAAGAAAATTACAGTAGGCTGCATGCAGTTTTCTATTTGGAGCTAACTCGAATACCAAACTTCAGAATAATATACGTGGAATTATGCCAGTGATGAGTGGTTTTTATAACCTACCGGTAACATTAAGAGAATCCCTTGTTAAAGCAGAAAAAGCAACTAGTTCAAATTGACTTCCTCAGAAAATGCTCTAGCTTGCGTCAAAAAAACGGGAAGAATTGTAAATGTACAGAGAGTCAAATGCGCATTAATTAAGCAGCAGTAACAAACAATTTACAGATGCATTTGTTGTTGGTTTCACCAGCAGGTAAATTGATCTATGTTCAGAGTATAGGCTACTAAAAGCTCATTTTAAACACTGTATCAGAAGTTGGGAAAAATAGCTTTTGAATTATAAGCGAAAGAGCGAAGCGTAGGTGTGAAAGCAAACTCAGATTTGCCAAGATCTAAATAAGCATTTTATTAAAGTTTAATGCTTCGTTTTTATTAGCCGATAAATGACTCAAACTGCGTATATGTGCTATACGCTAAATTGATCTTTGGGCAATTTATTGCGTGAACAGATATGCGCGATCGAAATTCGTGTTAGCCTTCGAGCAAACTCCTTGTTAGATAATTTGAATACCAATACAGCTAATAATATAATATGAATCCAGAGCAGGCAGATTCGCATTATACCTTGTAAGCAGTTACGGGCACAAAACATTAAGTTCTTTTTCACCATCTCGATGATCCATAAAATAATGTTAGCTAGATGGTGTAACAAAATGTGACGTCATCTTCGATAAAGTCATATTTTTCCACGTACATTTTGGTCACCAAAACTGCCCAAGGTCCATGGCAATAGTTTGCATCAGAGGTGCTTCATGTTTTTACGGTTCGAGCCTTATTTCACTAATTTAAAGTTTTGACGGGCCGCAAAAGAGTCCTTTTTTGAAGTGCAACTGGCTTAAGATAGGGTTTAGATATTTGAAAAAAAAATCAGTTTTATGAACTCAAATTTGGTTTCAGAAAATTATCGCAAGATTAGTCGTTAGCCGCAAAATTCTTGCGACGACCGCACTTTTTGCACCCGTGGTTTGTATTGATTCATCACACGGATAAATACGTATAGGTTAGTTGAAAAACTTATTTTATTCCTTTATACGCCAATTTTGATATCTTTTGTTACCTCTAAATATCTCAAATACTATAAATGACAAAAAAAACTAAAGTTGGTGTTAAACAATTTTTTGATCAATAAATTAAAGGTTTAGTGTAAACCTTGGCGTTTATTTGCCTAATGCAAAAAAAGCCTAAAGATATTTGTTATTTCAAGTAACGTTTAAGCTCCTTGAGATTTCAAGTTTCATGGTGACAGTACTAGCTACCTTAGTCTTCTTACAACCTAACTGGATTTACTGTAGTATAGTAGGTAAAACAATAAGTTACTAATAGTACCGAACATCGAGATTAAAACATACCAGTTGATAAAGAGGCAAAACCGGACGTAACATGCCGAAGCATGTGACATGATCTTACGACAACAATTGATAATATTCTCTGCTTTATATTACAAAGACTTTGCTACTCCTTGCTGCATTTGAGTCGCCACCTACATACTATAGTAGGTTATCAGGATATTTTGGCTGTGGGATAAAAGCAATGCTTGTAAAACTGAACTGTAGCATGGATTTCACCTAGCCTAAATAGTTGTTATTTGAAAAATAAAAAAATTGCCTAGGATTTGCTGTAAGATTCTATTCTTCAGACTAAAATGCAATGTAACCAAAACTGCCACAGGAAAATGATACCGGGATTGAGCTACCTCCCTCAAATAGCGTAGCAATATATGTTGGCATTTTTATTTATATAACTTCTTTTCCGCTAAAGCAAATTCTAAAACGCGGCCTATGCTATAAGTGAACATGAAGTGTCTTTTTCTGTGGCTTGGAAGTCAATCTATTCTTGAAAGTTATGAATGCACTAGCATTAAGTGCCGTGGTGGGTACCAGCGGCGCTAAAAACAGCGGCCGCTATTAACGCCGCCAGTATTGTTTCAGCATTCCCTTTAGCACCGCTATTGTCGTTGTGGACTAGCGGCAACATCAGAGAGCTTTACTTTTTCGTACAATAGCGCTAGCGGAGGCTGCTACTAGCGCTAAGTCGGCCCCTGGTAAAAATAATAATATTGTCTCAAAAATTCAAACCGTTCCATAAACCACAGGCTACCAGAGTGCACCGTTCACAGACAAGTTTTTTGAAGAAGAGTTTGCAGAGAAGTCACAACAAGACTGCAGCAGTAAGAAGCTATTAGACAATATTATCAAAAAGAGGCACGAGTATCAAAGCAAAGCGATTTCTACGTTGCTCTATCACAGTGGTTCTCAAACCTTTCAAGAAGCAACCACAATTTAAAAAAAATTAAGTATGGCAAGTACTCGCGACCCCAAAGTTTGTGCAGACTGTTTGCATAAAAATAAAAACATGTTTCAGCAATTTAATATTAACACTGGTATGAAGAATGCGCCTGCCTAGTTTCCACAAATTTCTGAAACCGTGGCGTAATTTTGCTTAAACGCAGGCGCAAGTCATGGTCCACATCTAATCAATTTCGGTGCTTAGTTTTTAACACGCTCATTTCACTAAATGTTGCTTTGCAGAGCCAGGTAATCGCAAATGGAATCAGTTGTTGAATCACTTATACCGACACAGCAGGATAACTTGAATGTATGGAAACCCAAAAGTTAATATTTGCTGATATTTTTGGATGTTTTTCTTTAAACAAATTGAAAGAAATTTGGTTCGCAGGTTCAGCTATCATTTCCGTAAATTCTTCCGTAACACGGAGAGGTAGTTCTAGCAAATTAGTAACGTCAGAAAGATCAATTATCCAGTCTTGTTTAATGGTTGGTGCTAGGACACTACCACAAAAATGCCCCATTTTTTGCTTGGCTTCTCTAGGTGCCTGATTATGGCGTCTTTTACAATCAATCTTTTACTAGCAATATATTTTTCTAATTGAGGAGGCATACTAAATTCATCTCTATCTACATAAATTTGCCGCAGGATAAGTTTGAATAGTAAGCGGTAATTTTGGAAGCGTGATCAATATCAGTAAATCCAGTGCCCTGCATAGATTGATTCAGAGAATTTAGTGAGTTAAATATGTCAACCAGGTATGCAACGTTTGCGATAAAACTTTTCTGGCTAAACTTTTGAGACATTTTATAACACAATTCAGTGTATCATGCAGTTCCTCAGATAAACTTTTTGCTACAAGTGCTTGTCTATGGAGAAAACAACCCGTTCATTGACGTTTATTGCTTTATCTTTGACTCGTTTTTGCTGCTCCCGAATTTATGCAGTGCTTGCTGCTGCACCGTCGGTACAAATTCCGGCATATTTATCCTAAGATACAGAATTGTCGTTAAATAATCCATCAATAATTTTGAAGATGTCTTTACCTTTAGTATGCAACTGCAGGGCTTTACAAAACAGCTTTCTAATACTCTTCCCCATTGCTGATATATCGAATAAATAGAGATACCTGTGTTAAACCTGCAATGTCTGGGGATTCATTCAGTTCAATTGCATAAAATGGAGAAGTATTCATATGACTAACAATCTGTTGAAGAACGTCATGAGGCAAGTCTAAAATCCTTCGTTTTGCTGTAGTGGCAAATAGTGAGACTGAATCTAATTTTTTTCTTTCATTTTCTCCAATCATTATTTTTACCACGTCCTTCGTTATTGGTATTAACAACTTTTCGCCAATGGAATAGGATTCTTTTGCTTCGCAATTTGGTAGAATGCGACATACGAAGAATAAACTGCATATTTATAGGCTCCTGTAAATGTCATAACACTTTTGTGTGACGCACAATCGATTGCAATTTACGTTCAAAAAAGTGGATTGGTTTAATGACGCAGCCTAGATGATTAGTAGATAAACGATGTTGTAGTTTATTTTTCTTCAATGATTTTTCAAAAAGAATTTTTAATCAAATGACCAATATCGATTTGCCATTTAATTCAGTGAAGCCAAGCTTTAAAAAAGATTCATCATATGATCTTTTGCTTTTGTTTTTAAAAGTCATTTTTATATAATTTAGTCACCGTCGGTCACAAAAATTTGATGTATACCTGAAATAATCAGATTTTGCAGTTAGTTAAAAGAGTAAAAATATTGTTGAGTAATGTTAACAACATTTCATACATAAACTGAGACATTACTAAAGGCCTATTTACAATCTTTCTACACTACTACAGTTTTGTTTCAGGCTCACAAACGTATTTTTAGTTTATTTCATTTTCTTTCAGCTTGAATGATCGCACGTAGCTTGCTCAAAATGCTCAGCCAAATGTCGGTGTAGGTTTGAAAATTTTTTTGCTAAGCAGCGATTTGGTTGTCCCTCGCGACTATGTGAGCCTGGTATTTTGAAACTTGACATGATTTTTTCTGGTTACTTTTATGCTTGACCTGTTTTGCTCGTGTTATTTTTGCACAGTGTAGACATTTTGTGGCTTTGGGCTGATACTATCATTTTAAGCTCGCTCTAAACCAATTTGTTGTGTGGACTGAAATTAATGACAACCAATTAAGGGTTGACTGCTGGCATATGGCGACCCCAGAAAAGTTTAAGGCGACCCCACTTGGGGTCGCGACCCACAGTTTGGAGAACACTGCTCTATCATACAACGTCGAGGGTTATTTGTGAAATACAACACCGCCATCTCTTTAAGTGCGGCAGTGAAACACTTGTTTTCATTATGATGGATGTGCTGCAACTAAGGCAATCTAGACTACTGGATTTGCGGTGGATTTAGGGTGAGGCACTTGCCTCAGGCACCCCATTTTTTTATAAGCTTTCATAAAACTTTTTGAACCTTTGAAAAGCAACATATCTCAACATCCCAACTATCTTTTAGATCAACCTGAAATTTTTAAGCTTGAAATTGAAGGTACTAACCACGAAACACAATTTCAAACACAACGCAATCAGCGCGAAATCACTGTAACCGAAAATGTTGAAAACGAGGCTGTACATAGGAACTTCTCTGACGACATAAGAGAGGATCTCTAGAAATCATCCAATATTAGCCAATGTAGTAGCTAACTGGTAAATTTTAGACACTAAAGGACCCCCCACGAAATCTTGCCTCAGGTCTTTGAATTCCTAGATCCACTTCTGTCAGCAACAAAGATTTTAAAATGCTCTTTTTTTTTAATTAGCTGTTTTTCGATAAATATCTTTTGTGCTGTCTGCTATAATAACTACTTTTGTTTGTGTTATCTACTGGTATGCTTGTACTTTCTCTGTTCAACTGAGCAAAAAATGACTGTTTTCTTTTTACAAAGCAAAACTTAGTGAGATTCAAAATTGCAAACACTGTTTTTAACGAATTAGCGATTTGCGGCAGCTAGTTTTTAGAAAGGACTGGCATTGGCGTTTATTAAGCTAGAGTGGAGAGTGTTTACCGGATAGCGGTGGCGCCGATAAAAATTGTGTTAATAGCGATAGCGCCCAACAAACTAATCGTTAGTTTGTCGCTAGTGGATGCCCTCTCCACTGATTATTGCATAGTTGCTCTTTTAAGTGGTACTGTTCCTTGCAAAACCGCGGGCCTTGACTTTTTCTTTGCCTACAATATGTTAATGCAACTTGGAAACGGGTTTGGGATTCACACAATTCGCGAAACTTAAAAGCCTTGTGCTTGACGACACTTTTTGATGTCTAGTTTGTAGAGAGGTAAAAATAAGCTTAAATAATGATAAAAACTTAACTAACTCATGAAATGCATTACGAACAAAAAGTTGATAAAGAATTGACGTTAGTTTGGTTTATTTAAATCAGGAAGTAAAATTTTGTATAGATGTCGGTGCCCTATATGCAAGCCATAGTTAGAATTACAAATATGGGTTTCAAAGCAAGCTGTTGTTTTCCTCGGCCATGCCGCATGCAGCGTAATTTTCTGGGCAGTACGCTCGCAGGTTTACCACTACAAGCCTGCTTTTGCCGCAGCAATCAATTGTGCTAACCGGTGGTAAATACATGTAAGTCTTTCTTGTGCAAACGCATGACGCAATATGTCTTTGTTACTTTGAGATAGGGACTTCAACTCCCAAGAACTGGACGTTTGAAAAATATAATAACAGGTTATTGTCTATACTGAAAATACATTGCAATTAAATAAAAACTAGTAATGAATACAACGGTTTCAAATAAATTTTTTAAAAAGCCGTTAATACTGGCACAGCTATTTCTTGAGTTGTTTTCACTGTTGGTAGCATCAGATATTCTGGGACTTGCAGCACAAAAGCCATTAAATTTGTTGCAGTTGTCCTCAAAGCAGCAGTAACTGCAACATGTTCTGAAAAGTACGTGATATTACAAAAGCAGAAATTTCAGTTTGTCAAAATAGATCTACCTCGCAATATTTGGAAATTATAAAAATATGGTTTATATTTTGCGTAACAAATATACCGTGCCGTGCTTCACCGGTTAAAGAATAGTGAAGCTGTTTACCCAGCATGTCGTAAGAGGCGACTATTGGGCACCTACCAATTGCAGTCTGACTGATAATGGTGGGGTTGCCAGCTTAATTGCTTGGTTGGACCACTCATGTCAGAAAACTGAGGTTGGGGGTAAGCAAGGGCATGCTCCCTGTAGAAAAATTTTGCTCCAACAAATCCCCATCCATGGGGTAAATCCGGCCATCTCTGCTAAAGGGACAACACCGGATGGAAACTGAATCACTGTAACAAGTATAAAAACTGCACATATGAAAATTTAGCAGAAAAAAACGTTAATTCAGCTTTATCGAAAAAATTGAAAGCACTTTTGGTAAACCAAAACAAGAATTAGATTTTTTTGTTTCAAAAGACGTACTAAAAATTTGATTTGATTTTCTAATATCAAAATTTAAGGGTGTTCTCTGTCCCTTAAGATTGACGTTTTCAATGACCCGTGTGAGAGATGCTACCGATATTTCAAAAGCATTAAATCAGTTTCCTCTCTCTACTAAAATTTCGCCTTCTCAATCAAAACTTTTCGGATCCCATAATGATTTTGCTACCCCTCATGTCAAAAAGCGCTTTTAATCACTTGAGATGGCGAAAATGACTATCCCATAATCGTTTTATAACCGCCAACAACATCCAAGGCAAATATAACATGTTGCTTTATTATTCTTACACATTACGGTTTCCAATTGCCTTCCAATTATTCGTTATAGAATCGCAAAGATGGTTCACAGAACAACTTGACGAAGGAATACACAATCCGTGATGGGTGACTACTGAAAAGTACGCATAGTTTTCGAATTAAAAATCAAAAAGTAATCTACAAAGATACATGGAATTACATACTGTAAGCCTACTGCTGTAGGCTGTTGGCAGAATTATGATCTTGACAATAGCGGCGGCTCTGATGACAGAATAGGTTTGAAGTAAAATATCAAGAAAAACTGTTACGCTAAAATATTGAAAAAACTATTTTGTATGTGGTCACAAATAATGAGATTGTGTACAAATCTTTTTATTACCATGTATATAAACTAGTCCCGCCTTGATTTATCTGGATTAAAAATCAAGAAAAAAGTTTGTAAAAAAACTAAAGAATAAGTGGATTTATTGCGCTCAGACAAATTTTTAAATATTGTTGACTTTGTTTAGCGTTTGACTTCAAAATTTACAATAACCCGCGTTTAGCTTTCAGCAAGTCAACCGTGAAAGCAGCTGAGTTACTTTGCTACCACAGGTAGGCCTACAAAAGAATATACGTAGGTGATTTTAAACCAAAGCAACCTGTTGCAAAGTATTGTTTTCTGTTAATTTTTATAAAAAACACATAAAATAGTTTTTTTCAGTTTGATTCCTGCTTTAAAGCAGTGAAATGCTATATTATTGTGCAGACTAATTATGCGTCCAAATTTTGCAGAAATCTTGATTTATTTTGAGATTACCTCATCTAGATTCGTAGTCATAGAGAAGACGCCCTTTCGGATTCAGAATTTTAAATTAAATTTTGGATTTGCAATAATAAGCTCATAATATATAATGACATCGTCATGGTAATCTTGCTCTCTTCTTTCTGCCCCACACCAAAGCATAATTTTTCTAGTTACTCCCTCTTGACTGTAAGTTGCCCGTTGCTCCATTTCAGATCAGCTGATTTTTTCGACGAATTTCCAAATGCGAGTTTGACGCTTATTTTATCACGTCAAACTGCAAAGGCAACAAAATTTTTGCAAACTATTAACAAACTTACTGTTATTGTTGTTGTGTTTGTGATTAATTTGATAAGCCATACAACTAAACAATTCATCTGGACAATATTGGGAGGTAAAAGTCGGAGGAACCGTAGCAATGGCAGCATTTACTACTTCTTTACCTTGCCAGCATTGTAAGCAACTTGTAATGACAAACAAAGAAATGCTGCTCACCATTAAAAAAATAAACTTAAAACACATATTCAATCTTGCTGGTAATACAAAACAACATTTGAATAGCCATTGATACAAAATGAGTGAGTACGATAGGTTTATTCGTTTAAAACTTGATTGTTGTGTTAGTTGCAGAAGGACAATAAAACAACTTATGTATATAGTTCTTCAAAATAAATGAATATATACCCTGCTTTGTATGATGAATCTCATCGACTGTAGGTCTAAGCCAGGGATGGGCAAACTTTTTAGCCGGAGGGACGCATTGACCATTCAAGAGTGGGCCGAGAGCCAGTGCTCAAAATTTTGCAATAGTTGTATCGGTGCCGGTGGAACGGTGAACATGCCTAATTTCTGACTTTGAGAATGATGGTCCCCAAAAAGTTCAATCTAAGAATTGCATAGCGGCTACTTTCAACGATGGCTTCTATCGTTTTTGTCTCTTTAGTACGATAAGTGTGGTCCCCTTGTCAAATTTAATTAGATACGTGGAGGTTTTTTCAAGTGTTGACTTGGCCGCATGCGGCTCGCGGGCAGTAGTTTGCCCACCCCAGGAATGTGAGACGGCTTCAAAAGCTAAATACCTCTGTACAAAGATTTTTTTAATGGTTTTAAGTCGTTGGTCAGTTTTGGATCAAGGTTGCAGCAATTAAATTTATCGATTTTGCTCGTAATTGTAAACTTTATAACCCCCAAAGGGACGATTGACTACATCTTGTAGTCATGGCGGATTTGAAACCCCGCCATATCCATAGTGCGTTAGCTATGCAGCTGTTCTTCAACTATGACAAATGGCTTTGTAAATGGCTTTTCGTCTTCAATATTTATTGTTCACACTTCATTGATTTTCGAATAATTGAAAAAAGTTAGGTTGAATGACGTTTGGCTACAAAATGTAGCCCATCTTTTTTCCATTGAAAATGATGCGCTATGCTGTTTTTACATTGCAATAGTTCGCACAACAAGCGTATTTAGGTCAGACAGGACACTGTTTTGTTTAGTTACAATTCAGACAGTTGAGGTTAGCAAGCGTAATTGTCACAATAGGTATTTTTTGTCCTGGCTATAAAGTGTAACAGCTTTGCTTTCACACATGTAGAAAATCACTATCATGAATTTGTGTCTTACAGAATTTTAGCGGTTAGATGTAGTTGTTAGTAATCGCAAGTCAGTGCGTTCCTGTCCGAACACTTGTAGAAAATGAAGATCTAAGTTACGTATTGGGAGGGTAGGAGGATCATACTAATTCTGTCTTAAATGCATAGTCTCGGGAAACAGCGGAGGGAGGAACTTCAATAGCAAGATGTCATTCAGTTATCTTGTTCTGGTGAGTCACCATGTAGAACGCAACTATGTATAGCTTTATCAAAGTTATTAAGGGTATCTCGTCAAAATTTCATGAATCACCCAGGCAGTCCAATATTTTCTTTTTGAGATCTTTCTGGAATGTAAATCAGTACTTAATATTGCTACAGTAAAATAATGTGTAGTAATATATGGGCCAGTGAATGCTGTATTTGTAACGTATGGGCAAACCATTAACATTTCGTGGAGCTTGCGCTCACCTCGACATCTCAGAAAATAATTCATACAATGGTAGTGATGAGAACAAAGATTTGACTGAAGATGAAGATAGTTTATGGAAACCGTCAGATGATGAGAAACAAGGTGCTGCGAATGCTGATTGCTGCATTCGCAGCACCTTGTTTCCCATCAGCGATGATGAAGGTGACGTTGAAAAGTTTGTCAAAAGAGGAAGTGCGATGGAGAAGAGTGGGTGTGTCAGGGTCATTGAGGGGGAGGAGGTCTGAGGAGATGACCCAGACGAATACTTCCTCCCTGCGGGGGTCGGAAGTACTTCTTGAGTCCCAAAGCGGGTGATGGCAATTGAAGTCCCCCAAAATGAAGAGGTTTCTGGAGGAGATAAGAATTGAGGGAGAGAAGGAATCGGTTCTGCCATCTGTTGGGGAGGAGCGAATAGGGGGGGCATACACATCAAGAAATGACACCGAGGAGGACTTGTTTAGAGAGATGTTGACCCCTACATAATCAGAGTAGGGATCGAGCGAAGAAAGAGAGGTGGTAAAAAGTTCAGAAAAGGATAGGCCCTGTCTGACAAAAATGACAACGCCGCCACTGGCATGCGTGGCATCAGAAGAGAGAATGCCAGACTGGGAATGGGTGCGATCAGATCGCAGAACAAAGAATCCAGGAATCCGGAAAGAGGAAGATGAGTTAAGATTGGATTCCTGAATGCAGATAAGGTCGACAGGATGGGATGAAAGAAAGTGAAGTAGTTCAGTGCTCCTGGCTCGAAGACCTCCAGCATTCCATTGAAGAACCCTGAGAGAGTCAGGGGGAGGAGAGGAGGCAGGAGGTGCAGAAGTATAGCCAGGAGCAAGGGACGGTGGTGGGAGGGCAGGGGAAGGAGATATAAGATGGGAAGATGGGAGATAAGAAGTTTGAAGACGAGGGTGGGGCAAGAGTGCAGCATTAGCAGAGGGGGGGGCCGGATTCCACAGTGGAGGTATACGTGTCGGAGGAGTTCGAGGAGGGGGGAGTCACAGTGTTACGGCAGGGGGGCAGCTCCAAGAGTGAGAGCTGCCAAGAGCTCTGAAATTAGATAAAGAAAGTTGTGAGCACCTTAGATGAACCCATTTGGAGCAAGCGCAGCATTGCACTGACTTGCCCCGCCAGATCACATTTCCAGCGCACACAGAGCAAGGAAAGATGGGGCCAGGGTTAGGATAAACGTTACCGCTCATCAGGAGAAGAAGAAGAATGAGGAGACGAAGGAGGGCAAGAGTAAGGCAGGAGAGAAGAAAAAGTGAGAACAGGCGACCGATTTTAAAGATGCTGTGTGCTGCCCTTCTGCGGTCGTTCAGGGGGCAGCATAGCAAAAAAATGAATGGGGAGTGCCCGGGGTAACTGGGACCCCCGGGAAGGCCAACAGCCATTTCGACCCAACCCAAACGGGGCCGGAGAGCGCACCACCACGTTGAAGCGGCTGTTGGTTGGTGCAGCCTAGCCAGCCTGCCCTTCTGCGGTCGTTCAGGGGGCAGCATAGCAAAAAAATGAATGCGGAGTGCCCGGGGTAACTGGGACCCCCGGGAAGGCCAACAGCCATTTCGACCCAACCCAAACGGGGCCGGGGAGCGCACCACCACGTTGAAGCGGCTGTTGGTTGGTGCAGCCTAGAGAAATATTTTTTCAATAATACGAAGAAAATTATCTTACTCCATTTAAATACGGCTTTACATTGTAACAAATCAATTTGTAAGAGATCTTTTTGGCATGAAGCTTGATTGCCGTTCGTGCAGTACTTCCATCTCGAGGAAGAGGAGGGGTAACCGCAACAACAACAACACAACATGAAAGTACGGTATTTTGTGTCGAAAAATGATCAAACAAAACTTTTATTGGTGGATACTGCAAATTCCTAAGTTAATTTGAATAAAGAAACAATTTTTTACTTTCCGAAATCAAGGGCTCCCGCAAGGCAAAAAATAACAATGCTACCATAACAGCACAAGGGTTTCTGCTAGTAGGCCTATTCCTCTTTAAAACCTCTTTAATTAAAGATTCTCCGTAAAGTTAAGCATAATGTTTAAGTCTGTACGCAAATGATGACATCGGACGTTAAGATGCTTATGCCCATGTGCTAGTCTTTGTATGAAAGTTTTAACAGTAATACTTCCAACCTTGCCTAATACAAACTTGGTAGTTTTTCCATTCGTTTTTTAGCCAATACCAACAATTTCCAATTGGGTGCAATTTTTTTGAATGCCTTACTCACAAAAAAGATCTCTTACAAATTGATTTCTTACAATGTAAAGCCCGTATTTAAGTGGAGTAAGATAATTTTCTTCGTATTATTGAAAGAATATTTCTCTTTTTTAAGACGCGTGTATTTATTTTGATAAATACTGATCATGTAGAGTGATGGAGATGGAGTGATAAGTGATGAGCGATGGAGAGGAATTTACTCAAAAGTCGAGATACAGCCTAAATTATGTTCTAATCTCGAATGAGATATACACCTAAATACACAGAAAATGGCACAATCCTCAAACTTTCATGTTAGCCATACTGATACAGCGATGCACAAAATAAGATTAAAGCAGTATTGATCAAGAATATTTTACGAAGATGTCAAACTGATTCTGACACTTTTATCGCCGAACCTTGCATTTTGATATCTTTAGTCTATATAACTATAAATCCAATCATAATTGTTTCAAAAGATTTGGTATTTTTTTGCTATTGCATAAAAAGATGAACACTTAGCACATTAATAGCGTTATAATTAGAAATCGCATCAGTTTTATTTTATTCTTAAAAGATGAACTTTGTGCAGGCCGGCATAACCATGGCTGTGTTTGTGGAAGAAAACTTGGTAGCGGAGCCTCCTTACCGCACAAACCAAAAAATCAGCTTGAAAGAAGGAACTTTGGGATAGTGCATATTTAATTTATAAAAATGCAATTTATTTACCACGTATGGTCTATTGGTTTTTTGTTATTAAAGTGATGTGAGCTGTGAGCTTAGATCAATATTTTTATTATCAGTACCACCATCAGATAGGCAACAAGATGACTCCAGTCAAGCTAGCATCAAGACTAAATGATAGAAATACAACAAAAACAAATAATTTAACTTATACTTAAAATATCAAAATACAAACAAAGTTCGAAGTAATCTGGTGGTAGGCTATCAACATAAAAGCAATGTGAAAAGTATATGACACTGATTTGTTAATGATATACAAAACTCATATGGTAACGTCTATATGAAGCATACTGAACTGAATGCATTTTAGAATAGTGGAAAACATGATAACAAAAAAGAAAAAAAGCAAAAGCAAATTAAAGTATACTTATTACGTAAAGGTTTAATTTCCGGTATGGATATATAGTTACGTAAAGCTCAACATCAGCTACTGCGAAAACCTTAAAAGTTCAATACCATAGAAGTTGATCGAGATTAGGCCTCAAAGTGTGTAGTTTTAGGCTATGTTTTACTTGAAGCCTCTGGCCTTTTGTCGGTCATTAACTGCACTGAAAATACCTGATGGATGCAAGCAAACAGATTGCGTCAGTGCAAATTGAAACAGGCGTTGTTTTGCTGTTAACTAATTAAGTAGCAAGGAGTAATAAACAATATGAGCTTTGCGGTCTCACAATATCCTGTATGGTTTGCCGCAAAGCAAAACATAAAATATATTAAATGACAGATTTCCGAAATGGCTCTCGTTTGTACCCGATGTTAAACCGGTGCGGTGGGGCAGTGGTTAGAGCGCCTGCCATGCATCGGCAAACTTGGCCTTCATTTCTCTTGTCAAGTCATATCTATCATAAGACATTTAAAAAAAGCTATTTTAATAAAGAAGTGCATAATGTCAAAAGTGCTTCAAGCAGCATACCCGTATTTTTGGTTTGATAAATCTGCTAAAACCAAATTTTACCAATACAACCCAAGGCCTAATTGTTTAACAATCTTAATAATAAAAATAATACCCCATTCATCAATGAAACAAAATGCTTAATCCGCCCAACTAGAAGGTTGCAAAATGCTTATGCATCATCAATTCGGATTACTACATAAAAATTTTGTGTTTCGAGGAATTTTAAACTTCGACTTTAAATCCTGCAAGTTTTGAATATCGGCACTACCGGTACCATCTTGTTTCGGCATTAAGCAAAATCACTCTAAAACAAGTTCGATTATCGATGCTTTCGTAAAATGCCGCAGAGACATTGATACAGATCCCGACACAAAAGTATTGCACACTATGGAATACTGATAGTTATATATAGATACTACCTATCTCTTTAGCAACCCGTAATCATTATACGTCAGCAACAGAATCATTTTCTAGAGATTGCTGGCTTTTAATAAATAGCTTTTCAACCAGGTAATATCTGATACAACTAGTTTAGTATTAGAGATCAATTACCAGATAAATCAATGAATTTTTTCATTGAAGCTGCTGTAATACTATTAATTGTTAGTAGGCTATGACTTTAACTGAGCAGTTCGGTAATGCTGTGGTGGGCTGCTTATAATCTGGCAAAACTGCATTTACTGGCTAATTGAAAAATAGAAAGTGATTTTGAAGGATGCTTAAATAGCTTCCTCAGAATATGATAAAGTAAAGTGATTCATATATCCTGATGATATGACGTTAAATTGATGAATCAACAATAATCCTGGGTTTTGATGATATAGAAAGCCAATCAACTTTATGCTTTGTAATAAGTTAAAACATACGTTAAACAAGAAGTGTACGACCTTTTCTGGCCAATATCAAACAAGTTGAAAATTTTGAAGACAAGTTAGAGTTCGGAAACGAAACATTGACGTAATATTGTGTATTGCTGGTCGCGCATACAGGCTCTCTGTTGAAACCATCAAGCATTAAACGGTTTCATTTTTCATCCGAACAAAAGTTGTACACCTGGCGCTAGTGTTGTAGTCAAGACCGGCTTGTTGAAAAGCGAATCAAGACCAAAACCTGTTTGTTTCAAAACCATAACCAAGATTAAGAACAGCATTTTTTTTAAGATCAGTGTCTAAAGATTAATTAGATCTCAACCAAGTGAGATCAAAACCGAGACTAATAAAGATTTTGAAAGGCATGACATATCATTGTCAATATTTACATTTTGCGCGACAATTGAGTCAAAATGATTTTTCACGTTTGATTTTACTTTTGCAAATTTTCATTGCACTTTAACCCTTAGATGCAGGAACCTATGAACACCCACCAATACAGAAACCGGGCCTGCGAGGCCCACCTGTTCTAAAGGAGTATGTTTTCATTCGCGGTTGTGTTTGTTGGTATATATTGGAGCATTCACACTCAAAGTACAGTATTGTAGAAGTATGTTTTATGTATTTTGGTTCCAGTGTATAACTTTATGTACAAAATCAGAAAGAAAATCAAATCCAAAACTCACTCTGGAAACATGTACGTACTAAAATAAGAAGACAGACAATTGTTACAAACGACATGACTATGTTCCTTACACACGTTTTTGTTACATTTCTTGCATACCATAGCACTTTTACGATCTTTTTTCGAATGGCAATAGTGGCAACGTTTTCGCTTGGTTACAAGTGTCTCGCAAACAGTGCCTACATTTTCTTCTCTTCTGACCCCGCATCGTTCCATTGCCACAAGTACAGTTGACCGTAGATTTGTAGTCACTCTCAGTCGCCTTCTCATTTGTGGAATTACCAATTCCTTTGCGAGATTTCGCAGAAACAATCTTCGCTTGTGGGTCTTTCCTACTTCAAATTCCGGATTCTGTGTTAAAAAGATGAGGAAAGCATTTAGCGCAGCAACATCCAGCAAATTGTACCACATCACTACTGGCCATCTTTTTGTCTGCCGCTTGCAACTATATGTGCGAATCATTTGGTCGAAGGTGTCCACTCCTGCTTTGGTACCATTGTAGTATTGTATTACCTCTGGCTTTTTCTTTCAACTGCCTTCATCAATAGCTTTGTCATGATGCATAGTACTCAGCATTATAACCGCTTTTCCTTTCTTTGGTAAATAGCTTACCATAGTGGTGTTACCCTTGAAGCCAAACTCAGTGCTGTACCGTTCCCGACTTTTACTTGCTTTCATAATCGGGGTATATCCGGTTTATTTTGTCGAAGGGTCCCAACTAATGTTAGGTTTTTGTTCAGCAGGGATTCAGCCAATTGCACGCTTGTGAAAAAGTTGTCTGCGGTTACGTTGCGACCACTGTGCTTCAAAAGGGAGCACAGTTCAAGCACAATACTACTACCCACGTTTCTCTTCACTTCCTCACCTAGTTGTCTACCAGTATAAACACTTCCGTTGAAGCCATAGTTTGTTATCGAATCACATAACCAGAAGATTTTTATGCCGTATTTTCCTGGCTTGGTTGGAATATACTGAAGAAATCTACATCGTCCCTTGAAAGCAACCAGTTGCTCATCAGTAGTAACACATTCGTGTGGACTGTACCATTTTTTGCAGTTTGAAATAAAAAGTTCCCAAATATATCTAAATGCTGCCATGTGGTCTGTCTGCAGGCGGAATTCTCTCGTTCTTTTGTCATCAAACCTCAAAAAGCGACGGATGTCTTCGAATCTTTCTACAGACATGGTTGCCTTGTACATAGGGCCTGAGAAGTCATTCCCAAACAGCTCGCGTGTTGATACGTCCCACTGCTTTTCAGAGCCAGCAAGAAGTACAAGCCCAAAATAAGCTAGAAGTTCTTCCTTAGATACATTGTTCCACCGCTTTCTTCTACTACTCGCGACTCTCCTTCCTTCCAAGTTTGTGCATTTACACACCTCATCCAGAATCTCTTCTGATAAAAACAGTTCTAATGCATTGGATGGAGAATTTGCTATCACAGTCCGTTTAGGGCCTGGCTGTTCATGCATAATATTATGCCTTGGGGTTCTACTTGGAGGAGGGGTATCCGATCTCCAATATGTGCCATTGCGACCAGTCCGATTAGCGATTTCTGTGTGCAGTTCATTGTCTTCATCAGAACTGTCATCGCTTGATTCCTCTGAACTCTCAGACGATGAAGGCAAATTGCTAGAGACTGGCTCAAAATCTTCATCCTCTGAACATTCTGATTCTTCGTCTACGCTCAAAACACCCTCTTCAATCATATCTTCTACTTGGTCAAGCGTTAGCTTATCACCTTTACGCTTGGCCATCTTCACTAGAAACAAACCGCAATACTAACAAGCAAAAATTACTAACGATCTGACTTCAGTCAAACGTTTTTCTACGTTCACAACCTAAGCAAAGACCACGTGCTAATCTAAGTAAATGGCCACTAGAGGCAGTAGAGATTTTTTAGGCTGTGAAAAAAATGATAGAAACAAGTAGCAAAAGAGACATACTCCGAAAAATATCTGCCTAATATTGTAAAACGATCGAGGCAAAGCAAAAAAAACTGGAAGTCCAAGCGAAAGTCGCACCCCAAAAATTTAGCATAGTCTAATGAAACGGGTGCCCCTCCCACCTCGAAGGTTTTTTTTTCTGGATCAATCCACGAAAGCAATCTAGCATAAGTTGCAGAAGAATACCCGGAACACCTTGGCCATATGTTAAGTAGGATCGACATAAATTTTTAAAAAAAATCCTTGCCGGGCCTCCCAGACCCATTCCTGCATCTAAGGGTTAAATGTGCAATGATCGAAAGCCTTTCAAAAGAATACCTTGCTCCATGTGATTGCACAACTCACCCAACTTGACTAAAAATACACTCCATAACTGGAGCAGAAAAAGCAGGCACACAAAAACGTTTTGAGTTAAAGCAAAAAATGTAGAACAGTTTGTCGATTTAGAAGGCCAACATTGGAACTCATTTAATGGAAAACAGGCAAGTTTATCCACTTGCTGTGTATACTTGTTGGTTTGGGCGCGAACACTCATCGTTGCAGATGGTTGGCTGGCACGTCAAGTGAGGCTTCTTCAATACTTTGCAAAGAGATGCGGAATTTTTTGGGGAGGTTTTTGGTTATTTCCAATGCTATTACTCTTTCCATCAATGAATACTGGTGCAGACCATTCACTTTCACGAATGGGTAGAAGGCAGCAGCAGGAATTGCTACTTCTGCAAAGCATTATTTAACAAGGAGCATGAAAATGAGCTTTCTTTACTAATCTGAGTAGAAATATGATAGCCAGTAAACTAGTAAATGTGTTATTTCAAAACGTTTTGCTTTATATTGAAAGCATCATCAGCTGTAATTATAAGGTTTCTAAATTTAACTTGCCTAGCAGGTAACATTTTAATTACAGCTGATGATACTTTCAGTATAAAGCGAAACGTTTTGAAATAAAATATTCACCAGTTTACTGGCTATCACATTTCCACTCAGATTACACTGGTCAACAGCAAATTTTAATCGGAGAAGTGATTCAACAATTCTAAAAGGATTTTTTGCGCTGTTTTCAAAAATGCCTTTGTTTTTTCTCTAGCGCATCAGGTTTTCGAGATATTATGCTTTTTTGTTTTTAAAGCTTTACCTACGAAGTTTGCGTTATATAGACGTTGCTTTACATTATCTATGACGTCATAGAACAAATTTCAAGAGTTTCGAACGCTACTGATAAGGGAGTATTTATAGATAAGAGAGGGTATGTTTTGCAGAGTAGAAATTATAGCTCTTTGTTGGAAATGAAAGTGGCAGGTTTTAGTATCAGTTTCAGAAGCATCTGTAATTGTTTTAGAGAGAGTCTGCTAATAAAGTACTAAATTTTAGTTATTTTTTCAGTTTTGTGCTTAACTCTAAGTTTATTTTTAGTTTTTTAATCATCATGCCAAGGAAGTGTAAAAATAACCCAGACTTGTTTTGTTATGTATGTGGCAGCTTTACAATCAAAGCCCAAAGAAGAGTAATCACACCAGATCTGAAAAAAATCTACAAATTGTACTTCGGGTGTCCTTTAGGAGATCAAGATAAGCAGTGGGCCCCGCATCAAGAATGTACCTCTTGTTCCAGTGGCTTGCGAAACTGGTTGAATAAGAGAACGCCAGCAATGCCTTTTGCTGTGCCAATGATATGGAGGGAACCTAAGGATCATTTTCAAGATTGTTATTTTTGACTGGTGAATGTTAAAGGGTTTAGCTCGAAACACAGAAGCAAGATTACTTACCCTAATATAGACTCAGCATTAAGGCCTGTTCCACACGACCCCTCAATGCCTGCACCAGTTCCACCTGAAGATGCACTTGCCAGCCTCTCTGATGAAGCGGTTTTTGACGATGGTCACAGCTCTGGTCCTAGCGATTCAACAGGCTCTGAGTATGAGCCAGAAGAAAATTTAAAACCTATTCTATTTTCCCAGGAACAATTAAATGATCTGATAAGAGACTTAGCACTTTCAAAACAAAAATCCGAACTTCTTGCATCACGGCTGCAAGAAAACAACCTACTTCAAAAGGATGTTTTGGTAAGTCTTTACAGAAAGCGCAGTACTGATTTGTCGACAGTATTCAGAGTGGATGGACCACTGTCCTACTGTTGTGATATCTCAAGCTTATTTGAAAAACTTGGAGAGGACCACATAGCAAGTGAGTGGCGCCTCTTCCTAGATTCCTCCAAGAGAAGCCTTAAAGCATTCTTTCTCCATAATGGCAATGTAAAGCCATCTGTCCCCATAGCACTTTCCGTGCAATTAAAAGAATCTTATGAAAGTATTGAAATCGTCCTCAATGCCATTCAATACAATAAATACAAGTGGTCATGTGAAGACCTGAAGATCATCGGCATTTTAATAGGAATGCAAGGAGGATTCACGAAACACTGCTGCTTTCTCTGCCTATGGGACAGTCGTGCTACTGCAGAACACTATGTCAGAAAAGACTGGCCAGCAAGAGTAGCATATATTCCAGGAAACACAAATATCAAAGAGGTCCCTCTAGTTGACCCCAAAGATGTATTATTACCTCCTCTTCATATAAAATTGGGCTTAATGAAGAATTTCGTCAAACAGCTGGGGAAGAGTAAGTCCAATGGTTTTGCATTCCTGTGCAACAAGTTTCCCAAAATAAGTGAAGCAAAACTGAAAGAAGGTATCTTTGTTGGTCCACAAATTCGAGAAGTTTTGAAAGATCCAGACTTTGACAAAGAGCTAACTTCGATTGAACTCCGTGCTTGGAAAGCGTTTAAATGGCTTTGTGCAAACTTCTTATGCAATAAGAAGTCACTCTCATTTAAAACGGGAGTTGAAAATTTGCTTGAAGCGTACAAGGAGATGGACTGCCGGATGTCGCTAAAAATTCATTTCTTGCATTCTCACCTGGACTTTTTCCCTGCAAACCTTGGCGCGGTCAGCAACGAGCAAGGTGAAAGATTTGACCAGGACATTCAAGCAATGGAGGCACGCTATCAAGGCTTTTGGAATGAAGGGATGATGGCAGACTACTGCTGGATGCTGTATCATGACGATCCGACGCATTCTCACAAACGAAAATTGTACTCACAACATTTTTAGGTGTGTTTGGCCATATGCACATTCCTTTTTTGTATACATAAACAAACCATGCACGTGATTCTGTATAAAATTTGGATAAGTTCAGAGGCTCATAAAGTTTATATAAGTTCGAAACAGCAGTGTGTCATGTATTGTGTAATGTATCTATGTAAATGTGTATAAGAAAAACAGCTAAATTACCCACAAATGCAGTACATGTAAGAACATTTCATGAAAATAAGTATTGCTAATTGTATTGTTTTTCACCTTCATTGATTAAAACTGTAGTTTATTTGTTTTAAGAGCTTTGCTACCAGGCATTACAAACCTTATGAATCCATAGTATAAGAATTCATATCATAATTTAAAACGCTAGTGTGCCATTAAGCTTGGGCTAATTCATTAATGCTAGTAAATAATAAAATATAAATATCTTGAAAACGTGATGTGCCAGAGAAAAACTGAGCGCAGATTCGAAATCAGCGCAAAAAATCCATTTGGAAAAGTTAACTTATATCTCTGATTAAAAAATTAAGTCAAAATTTGTTGACCAGTGATATTAAACAACTTCTTTAAAGTATTATCTGTATGCTGACTTCTACAATGCAAGCAAGTTATTGTTTAAAATTTCATTTTTTATCTTCATGAGCACAACGGGAATTTTGAAAGGTAGGAGATAAAGTTCATTTTTGGGCAAACGTTCGTGTGAGACAAAAACACTATTTTTAAAAAAAAGGTTAGTTCTAACTGGATGATTTCTCTCCCCTTTGGTTGTGCGTCTGTATTTCAAAATAATGCGACGTCTAGACCATGAAAAAAATGGTAGGTGACCTTTTTAATCAAAAAGCCATCAGGTGTTGGAAATGAGCAAATCGGCAAATTGAACTGCGTCTCAGTTTTGTTTATTCAACCTCTATAGCAATGAACACTATCTATCCTAACGCCACGTACATAAAAAATTGCTTTAGTTGTAATATTGGACTGGCCTAATAAACCTTCATGTTTTTTTCTATTGTTCAATTATTTAATGACAAGGTCTCATCTGACCAATTCACCAACACAACGCTCTCCAAGTTGAAAGTTTTTTAAGACTGTTATTGTAAAACTCCTGCTTCCTAAAAAAAGGATAGCCAAGTCAGAAATTTTTCTTGAGGCAATTTTAGAAATTTTTGAGAACAAGTTTTGGCCCAAATTCGGTAAATCCTGGCTTATATCTCTGGCTTATCTATCTGCTTTCTCAGTATAGGTAACATCCGCCCAAATACGGGCATTTAAATCTTCATCAGCATGTAAGTTTTATGTATGCTTTACACATGTGTATGCTACTTCGAGTGTCCACTTTTGGTTCACATATGAAATTTTATTTATGATTTAATTATGGGTATTCTACTCTGGACCTTGTGAAAATTGCAAATTTGCTTCTTCTTTGTCTACGACCTACTTGTTGCGAGCATTGTGCAGGAAGATGTATATATAGGTTTCGCTGCGTTAGCGCTCACGCTCGGTTTGCAAGTCTTCAGTTAGACAGGGGCCATCACGACGGGTAGACTGCTTGGCCCTACCACCCGTCTGCCACATAAAGATGGAGGCATCCCGTTAAGTGCCTTGCCCAAGGACACAACAAGCAAGCTTGCCGATTTGTTCTCCACACTATCCCTATTTGCTGAGCCCCAAGCAGGAAGGCTGTGAATATCATTTTTTAAAGTCTATTGGTATGACTCGACTTGGGGAATGAATTCCAGGTCTACCGACTGCGAAGTGAACGCTCTTACCACTACGCCATCGCGCCAGATTTGCTGCAAACATGGGATCGAATTTTGTCGCATGCATAATTACCGATAGCCTTCAAAAGATTAAATATGCAATTAATTATTTGTAATCTCACTGTACAGTGCATGGGAAAAATATAGGCTTCTATATGTTTAATTTTTACATAAAGCTGCACATGCAATCTGTCCTAAAATGGTTTACATAAATTCTTAATGTTTCGCGCATTATACGTGAGCCAATATACAACTGCTCAATCCATATTTATAATTTAAACATCTGAATATGCCTGATCTTTAACGTAATGTGCTATGAAAACAAAAAAGATAACACAGAAGTCTTTTCGTATTACACATTTCAATATGTTTGAAATCATGCTGCTTGCTGTCTTATGATCCGTTGCGCTGCTAACAATGAATGTTATTCTACTATAACTTTTCAAAGATATTTTGTAGACTTCTACTCTGCAACACATCTGATTTAAACATGCCTATTTATTGAATCAAAGGACTAAAAAGAATTTTCAGCACTGCAAAAAATAATCGAAATATTCAGAGTCTCGAAGAATGTTCAATTTTTTTTTTTGAGCTGATTCTTAACGATGCTTGTCTCTGCTATCATCCCAATTGATGACCCCCAACAGGGATATTTGTGTTTTTTTGCAATTTCTTCGAACGAACAATTTCGGAAATTTTTCGTGTTTTAAATAATTCCTAAATAAGCCAATCCATAGCAATGATTGCATTCTATGCGATTCAGTAATGGTGACGCATAGAATGCTTAATCTCTAGCTGAATGCAAGCCAGAATGCACATATGCACATATGTTACATTGAATGCACATTATGTTACATTGAAAAAAGCTAGGAACAAAGATGGCGGCAAACAACCACTCATAATGAGTAACACAAAAATATGCCATTAAACTTCTAGGTGGAAGACTGAGATTATTTTTCATGACTTTCATGCGGTATACCGCATAACCAAACAGTTAACCCCTTCCGCACGACCGTGCGACCGCGCGGCCGCGCCATACGATGCGGTATACGACATTTCCTATTACCGGTAATATGGTTTTCGAGCTATATCAATGCTATTGAAGTTGAAATGTGTGGTAATTGTCATCGGAGGTAAGCGCTGCGGTCGTCATGGCGATAGGGGTATCGTCATCGTAGTCAACGGGTTAAAAACTGCTAAGTGAAACACTCGGACTATATTTCATTTTTTTCGGACAGTGAAAGAGTAAATTTGTAATTAAGAACTTTCTTACATAAAAATTATACTACTAATCCGCTAGTTGGAAACCTCTGACAATGTTTCATTATTGTCAAAAAGTGAAAGATTAAAATCGTAGTTAACAACATGGCCACATAAAAATTATTCCGCTAAACCGCTAAGTGGAAGACTTGGACTATATTTTATTTTTTTAATCTGTAAAAATTTGAAATCGTGGTTATGAACTTGGTCATGATTATATACAATAGGAACATAAAAGGACAAACAGCACCGTGGTGTTTTGCTGAATACTTTTGAGGCGGCTGTTTTGATTTTAATTGAAAACATTTGGTCATTAAAAGTAATATATTGAAATGTGATTTCTGTGAGAGGTATTTCAGCCATTGATAAATTACAATAGCGAGCTATGCAGATGTTCTTTGTTTTTACTGGTAGACCTACTTCTAATTAATCGCACTCGCACAACCATTTTACGCAGTTTTTTGCTGATACGTATAGATCTACTTTGACAAGAACATACTTTTCATGAAACAGTTTCAACAAAATAATTGAAATATAACTTCAGTGATTTTGCGAAGTTGAAAGCTTAAAAATGATTTGCTGATATTGGCCTGTAATAAAAGTGGTTTTTAACTGGAAGTACTTGCACCAATGTGGAAATCACATAATATTTCAAGAAGGTACAAAATTTCCTTTTTTCACTTATTTATGTAGAAAAAATATTACTGAATATAGATGGTATAGTAATAAAAGAAAGAGCTTGCTTAATCATCAAAAAACTCAAAAATCTGTCTTTATATCTTATGTAAATCACAATGCTATTGACTTTGAAAAGATAATTGGCTATGTCAAAAAAACTTTACTTTTTATGAGTTTTTTTCACAACTTCGCATTGGCAAGTCCCTGAAATTTTTAGCTCTTTTAGTTGACAGCAAGTCTAGTTCCCGATTACGCCCATGCTCACAAAAGGGCAAGCAAGTCCTAGCAAGAAACTCTACAATGTAAATGCTGTATATATCTTTGTCTTATTGACCACGCCCTGGTTTTCGTATAATTGCAAAGCGATAGCTACTTACAAGTGCATGGTGGTCCTAATCAGGGGCATGTTTAGAAACAATTACTTTTTTGGAAAAGGGAAAGTGGGCGGAGCTTTTAATATACTCAATCATATTATCAAGCTATTATATAATCTCAATGAGCGCTAACTTATTTGGAAAAAAAGGAAGGGAAGAACATTAAGTGAAACAAACTTTTTAAAAGTGAGAACCTTCCCAATGTTGGTGTTAGAGAGATCTTCTGGCCTGATATCCCGCCGAATGCTGTCTTCTAGAATAGCGCGTACCACAGGTTTCATACAAGGCATATAATTAAAATAAACTTAAAACAAGGGGGTTACGAAGTTGATAATTGAATTGAAAAATGTAGACTGCGATAGGGTACGGTTTTATGTAAAATAATTAGCACACATAACTTCAATACCAGAACGTAAATTCACTAAAACACTCACCTGCTATACCTTGACCGGGAAATTAGACGTAAAAAACGATCAAAAAGAATATTCGTAAGCGTTCAGATAACAGTAGCTTACAAGTAAATCAAACGGTTATTCATTCAAGGTCCAAACTTGCTACAAGTGCTATATTGGGGAGGTAAAACTGATTAATTAAAAAAGAAAGGCTGCCAAGGGTAAAAAGCTTGTTCAGAAGAGGCTATAACGCTATCTAGAAATCATTTAATAAACAACAACGTGTGCAAAAAACAACGCCCTTCATCAATCACCAGCCGTCTCAACGTGCTGGTGCGGACCCCGACCCCGTTTGGATTGGGTCAAAATGGATGTTGGTCTTTCTGAAAGTTTCATTTACCCCGGGTACTCCCCCTCACACAATCTATTTTTCACCGCGCTTCTCTCTGAACGTCAGCAGAAGGACAGCTCGCAGCCTCTTTGAAATCGGTCGATTGTTTTCTCTTTTCTCCTGCCTCTTTCTTACCTGTCTTCTCATCTTTCTCCTTCTCTTGATGAACGGCAACGTTCTTCCTAACCTTGGCCTCATCTTTCCGTGTTCAGTGTGCGCAGGAAATGTGACCTGGAGGGGTAAGTCGGTGCCATGCTGCACCTGCTTCAAATGGGTCCAATTAAGGTGCTCACCACTCTTCTATTCTAGATTCAAAACTCTAAGCAGCTCTCTTCAATGTAACTTTTGTCCAACTATATTTAAAGTTTAAAAAAAAACAATTATCTGCACCTTTATTCTCATACCTACCAGTCTTTTTAAGCAACATACATGATTTATGGTTCTGTACTGACTGATCATTTATGAAACTACAAGCTCGAAAATACTTTTTGTGTTTGTTTGTTTGTTTGTTTAACTACTGGACATGCTAGTGTGGCGTTTATCTGCCTAGATGGAATTAGTTAATGTTTTTCTGGTATAAGCTTTGCTTCCTAAAAATTGCATCATACAGTAATGCAAGTTGTAAACAATTTTGACTCAGTGACCTCCGGTAAAAGTAATAAAAGATTTTGTCAAGATAACACCATGTTGAGTAAAAGCAACAAAAATTTTTGTCTAAGTCAGTGCTATTTAAACTTTTTAGCGTCGCAGAACCCTATACCTATTTCGAAAACGTCACAAAACCCCACTTTAAAAAATTTAAAAAGCGAGTTAAACCACAAAGGAAAACATGTATTTTGCTATCATACAAACTCAATTTACAAGCATGTGCTTGGCTTCACATATTACGCGCAAATGCAAAAGATTGTCATTGCTTAAATATTTATATCTACAGCCGCCGTTTGATTATTATGGCGGCTATAGGATTCTGGTGTGACTTGTGGTGGCCTCACACGGATTTTGTTGTTCTGTTTTTTATTTTGTCCGAACTTGTACCGTTTTCTAAAATGAATATACGATTTTCAGCACAATTAATTTCGACATAATATTACGAAGTATTTAACGTGATATTCACTTACCGGCAATTCCCGCAGTCACTACGATTGATTATAGATTCGACAAGTTTACAATATGATTAGAGATAATAATTATTGATCTGAATAAACAAACAAAACCAAGGTAAATAAACCGTCATTGGATCCAAGGCTGCAACTATGCACTGCTTGAAATCAAATGCTGCTCAACTCAATAAACTAAAAGCTATTTTGAACAAAGGACACCAAAGCGAATTGTAAAGGCAGTGCTGATTTCGTAATAGAAAAAGGAAAGACGCGTTTTGTTTGCAGGCAGTGCATTTGAATAATTGTGGGCCAGGCGTTAACTATGTGGAATTTTGAGGTAAGATTAAATTACGATGGTTCAAATCCCAAGTGTATCAAATTCAAGCTAGACAAAGTTTGTTTGGCGCTTACAATATCAGAATTCAAACAACTGCCGCCGAACCCTTAATCTTCTTCTATGTGCAATGGGGTCAAAATTGACCCTAGACACAATATTGCTGGTTATTTATTTAATTACACAATGAATCAACGTGATGGTTTCAGTTTTTTATCCGTACTCAATACCCATAAAAACTTAAGTAATTTATAATTACATTTTATAAACATTGTTTTAAGATTATTTAGTTTTAGGTCACAACTGAGCCCGTTCAGCCTAATTAGTAGACTAAATTTGTTTTGGCTAATCTTAGACATACGGTTAGTGTTGTTCAGTTTAATTGTTTTATTGTTAAAAACTATTGCAAAGTTAGTCTACTATCACAAACTGTTGAAAAAGAGTCCAAGTAATGCTAAAATTAATGCTGTGTTGATGAACCTGATAAGATTTCATTGATGAGCATATATCAACTGAAGAAGATTCTGAGATAGAAGATGTACAGCTCAGTTCTGATTATAAACATGATCCTGATCATCAAAGTATTGAGGCAAATGATGAATCAGATGAAAATGACAATAATACAGTACTATAATTTCAAGAGATTGTACGAAATAGTTAAAGAATTTAGCTCATAATAGAGACCGCCGTCTTTGATACAATACCCTGATTGAAGCACCTGGTCTTACAAATCTAAGCAGAAATTTTGAAATTCCGCTGGAAGCTTTTCAATTGATGTTCATAGATAAAATTTTGGATATTACTGTCAAATAATCAGAAAGAAGCTGCGCAGCTAAGTCATCCAGAATGGAAGCAACTAAAGTAATTATCGAATGCTTTCATTGGCATGCTATTTGGCTTCGGTGCAACTAGAGGTAGGAAACAATCAATCTTGTCTGTCTGGAGTGAACAAGTCTTCGCGACCAATTTTTAAAGTCACCGTGCCTCGTGACGTTTACAAAAAATATGCTACGTTTCATACAGACGAATGATCAAGAAACAAGATCTCAACAAAAATCTACAGACAAGTTGGCTGCAATCAAAGTGGTTTGGAACATTTTTTACCACGAACTGTTAAAATTGTGTGATACCGCAACCACATCTGTGTGAGACGAACAATTGATTAGTTTTCGTGGAAGGTGTCGATTCAGAGTCTACTTGAAATCTAAGCAAGAGCGATGTGGTATCAACATATGGGCGTCCCAGCAAATCAAAACGAAATAGATGCTAGATTTTCTAAAGAACAAAAGATCAAAGTACTTAGTAAAATGCAGTGTGTTTTCCATGTGGATTTGCCCTAAACGAACAAATAGCATTGTAACAACTTGCGTAAAATATTAATACAAGACAACTTGAAGTTTTGCAGACTTTTTGTGCCAACATGCAGCTGCTGAGTTTTGTTTGAAAAAAATCTTTCTTTTCTGATATTATGTTTATAATACGTTTTTATTTATTGCTATTAGTTTTTTTTTGCAATTGCTTTTATTAAATTATTTCTTGTTACTTCAGATATGAGAAATTTTTTGGGAATCAGTTTTGACCCCAATCAGTCAAACTAAGTTTAAAAATGTTTGATACAGAGCAAGATTGAAGTTCACAAAACACCGGTTGAAAGAATTGATCTAATCCAAATTACGTAAAATTGCTTTGTTCTTGGATTTTTCACCATTTCTTACATCATTCTACTGTACCAAGCGTAGACTCAATGAAGAAATAGAACGGATTAAGAAGATATTACTGGACAATGGCTATCCTAAAAACATCATCAACACTCAGATCACCAAGAAAATTGCTCAGTTCTCCACCCTTAAGCGATTTGGCCCTGAAAAGTGTCCTGTGTACTTGAGGATCCCTTGGATAGGTAAGCCATCTACAAACTTAGAAAAAGAAGTCAAAACCGCCGTGGAAAGCTGTTATGGTTCCGTCAGCACCCGCCTGGTCTTTACGTCTAAGCGCATGCTGCCTGTGGCCCGCAAGGATGTTCTACCTGCCATTCAGAAAAGCTTTGTCATATATGAATACAAGTGCCACTGTGATAGTCGGTACGTAGGGCGAACATCTCAACGACTACAGGATCGCATCAAGCAACATGTTCCGCAATGGTTAAGACAGCAATTGACTCGTCCACGCCGATCTCAACCACACAGATCGTGCAAACGAACCGACACCAAACCGGATTGTGACTCCGCCATTGGTCAGCATCTTTTAAATAATGATCGATGCGCATTAAACTATGATGATAAGCGGTTTTCAATCCTTGCCGCAGCGCGAAGCTCTTTCCATCTCAATCTTTTAGAGGCTACTTATATCAAGACCCGACGCCCGGTGTTATGCAGACAGAAAGAGTTTGTTTACACTCTCAAACTCTTTCGATAATCGTAGCATTTGGCCTCCTGCCGCGCCTTCTTTAACTTTCGCACTTGCGAAATCTTTCTTTCGCGCGCTTTGCAATACAAACGCAATCATTGGCCTGTCTTGATTACGTAACATCCAAATTATTCACATAAAAGACTCATTCACTCTAGATCTTCCCTTTTGACGCGATACCGCCACTGATGAGAGCGTCACGAAAAGCTTATGGCTAAAACAGCTTTTTTCAAAGCTATATTAAAATTTTGTACCACCAACAAGATTTTCATTCTACTGTATAGCCTACTCACAAAATGTGTTTTTATGACTACTACAAAAAACCTAGTGTAAAACTTTGACAGTTTTGTGTTCGTTTCTAGCCTAATTTCTAAAGTTCTTTTTATTTTCTGATATTGTTTTGATTTTTCGCTCCAGATTTGAACCAAGATCGTTTGATATTGTGTTGGTTACAATGTCACGCTAACCTGCGAGAATTGTCGCTCCAGGCTGGCGTTGGTTTACAATTAGGAAGTGCTAAATTTCGATTGACTTAATTTATGTTTAGTAGCAGTTGCTTGTAAATTTGCATTATATCGGAGTCTTAAGAGTTAGGAAATAATATTTTTTATTGTGACATAAGAAACCATTTAACTTGGAAATTTGTTTTCAGATATATTGACCCGTGATATATTTGTGTAACTGCTAATTGCAACCCCGCATCGACTAAGTTGAGTCATAGTTTGGTAACCGCTTGTCCTTTGATCGTCAAATTAATTACTTTGGATTAATTGGATTAATTGGTCAAATTAATTGGATTCACTCTCACCACTTGAATTTGGTTTTGGAATAATCAACGTTTGATGAAATTAAGACAGCGCGTAAATCTACTATTGATTTCGAAACTTCCTATGTAGCCTTGTCACTGCTACACCTAGCAACTTAATTTTTTTAACAAAGAGAGCCGCCTGATTTTTCATAGCATAGCTTAACTTCATTTTAGTCATTTGAGCCGGAAAGCTTGCTTGTTGTGTCCTTGAGCAAGACACTTAATGGATGCCTCCTCCTCTATGTGGCAGACAGATGGTGGGGCCAAGCAGTTTACCCGTCGTGGTGGTTCCAGTCCAACTGAAGACTAGCTAACCGAGCTTGAGCGCTAACGCAGCGTGGCCTATATGTGCATCTTCCTGCATAAAGCCCACAACAAATAGCTCAAACTACAATGAAGATTTGAGTGAAAAAGCTTTATTGTCATTTTACAGCCTAAGGGTTGAAAATATTCACGAAACAGTCACCATTGGCAATTGTAATGGTGTATGTCACGAATATGTAAATTTACTTTGTAGGAAAAGTTTATATGTATGTATAGTTTCTGTAATCTGTTGCTTTTGTTCTGCCGTGATTATTTTACGCGTAAATTTGAATTGTTTCTAGTGCAAACTTGTTTTATATCTCGGCTGTTTTTTCACAAAAATCTTTTTTCCTTCGCACTTAGGGCTGGTTTTCATTAGGTGTAGATTGCAGGTTTAGCGTGAAACATTTTTTGTTTCTCTATTTAGTTTTATGCGCGGAGCGCGCTCGCCTCGTGCATAAAACTAAATAGAGAAGCAAAGAATGTTTCACGCCACGCCTGCAACCTACGCCTAATGGAAACCAGCCAAAAGACTTGTAGCGTACACGCCTCTTCTGACGTCATAATGGTTGATTACCTGTTTAAGTTCCAGAGTAATCGAGTGAATTTTGTTTCTTCTCAAAGATTTTTGGACTGCCGTCCATTTCATATATAAGGAGGCAAGATTTTTACGCATTCAGAAGAGAGAGAGAGAGAGAGAGAGAGTGCGTGGCAGAGTGGTAGCGTAGAGAAAAAGCGTGTTGTTCTCTGGTGAATTGTTGTGGATTACTAGCCTGACAGGAATCAAGCGGTTAATTGGTGGATTTTATTTTGATTGGTTTCTGATTGGTGCATTTAGTTTGTGCGATCGACGAGCGAAAGAATTTGAAGTCTCAAAGTATTTTGTGAATTGTTAGTTCTGTTGTTGATCGAAAGGTGCGTAGTTCAAGTATTTTAGTTGAAGCCTGTTGTATTTTTGAATATGCTGTATATGATGACAATTTTCCGCACAAGGTTTTCAACTCACAACGATTTCATAGAAATACGAGAACGTAATGGAATGAATGAAAACGCGCAGACACCTGCTTAATATATAGTATCATTCTAATTGTAATTGCGTAATCTGGATCTGTTGTTACATTACTTGTTGCATTGCGCCAGAAGCATGTGCGCTTACGGGGTTTGCATAATTCAAAAAAGGCAAGGCGCAAAGCAGTGTTTCCAGCATAAAATAATCACACACACATAATATCGCACGACACCTCCACGGTAAAATAGATAATGGGGAAAAACGTTAGTGTCCAAATTGTCCGTAGCGAAGTGGCGGTCTTCGGTTTCGTTGAGATTGTTTTGGGTTAAGACGTCCATATTCCGGCATGGGATTTGATGAGGGAATGTGAGATTGAGCGACTGGTGGTTTAGTTGCTGGAACATTATCACCTGGCTCGTCATACTTAGGTGAAGCATAATGCCAACGAATCTGGTCAATGTGGTGTTTCCATATTAGTCCATTTGGAACAATGCGTACGTGAAACAGGCGGGTGCCTCTGGCTTGCACAATAACTCCGGGAACCCAGCTGAGTCGCCATTTCTTCTTGGGCCGCACTATAGTGAATAAACCGGATCACCAACTTTGAAAGAACAAATTTCCTTTATAGATTTCTTTGAAAGAGTTAGTTCCAAGGGTACTGGAATCAAAGTATCAATTTTCGTACGGATCTGACGACCATTTAGTAATTCGCTGGGAGAGTAACAGCAATGAGTTGGCGTCCGGTGGTACATTAGTAGAAATTCTTGCAAGGCTTGCTTTGGAAGTTTTGAAGATTTGCATTAGGTTTCTTTGAAAGTTCTAATCAAACGTTCAGCTGCACCATTCGTTGCAGGATGGTAAGGTGCACTAGTAAGGTGAACAATGCCTCTCTCCTTGCAATACTGTTGGAACACTTCGGAAGTAAAAGTGGTTGCATTGTCCGAAACAATAGTATGCGGATATCCGAAATGTGTAGAACTGTCCTCGAGAAGATTAATTGTGGTTTCGGTTGAGACAGTCGTTGTCGGGTAAACACACAGGTACTTCGAGTAAGCATCAATTATAACCAACCAGTGTTGGCCCAGAAAACCGATAGCATGATCCACGTGAATTCTGCTCCATGGCTTCTCTGGGATCATCCACGGATGTACATGAGCTTGAGTAGTTGCCGACTGGTGTTGACCACATGTACTACATTGCTGGTCTATCTTTGAAATGTCTGAATCAATATTCGGCCAATAAACTACGGTGCGAGCCAGCTGGTTTATTCTCTCAACGCCAAAATGTCCTTCATGAAAAAGAAGCAGAATGCTTTTCCTCAAACTTTCGGGGATAACCACTCGTGCGCGGTAGAGAAGGCATCCGTAAGAAGTTGTTAGAGAAGATGAAAGTTTTCGAAAATCTTCGACCACGTCATCAGCAGCACGAATTGGCCAACCTTCACAAACAAATCGAATCCCTGAGAAAGAGCATGATCTTTAGCAGTCTCTTTGCGGAGCGTTTGCGAATCACTCGCCGTAACTTGACGACCCAGTAGTTCTATAGTACAAACAATTTCAACAACTTGCTCTTTTTCCTTCTTGTCAAATTTTACACTACCTCCCGACGGTAATCGACTAAAAGCATCAGCATTGGTGTGATCTTTCCTCATCCGATATTCAATGTCGTACTCGAACTGACTCAAAAACAACGCCCACCTAGTAAGACGATGCACGGCTAGACTCGGGATCTCTTTGTGCGGACCAAGTATTGCAATCAGTGGTTTGTGGTCCATCACCAAGATGAATTTTCTGCCAAATAGAAACTGGTAAAATTTTTCTAATGCAAATACTATAGCCAACGCTTCTTTTTGTATTTGGCTGTAATTACGCTGCGATTTAGACAATGTTTTTGTGACAATAGCCATGAGTGTTTCGTTTTCGTCTGGATACCGATGAAACAAGGTTGCTCCAATTCCAACATTCGGTGCATCACATGCAATGCCAATTGGAACAGATGCATCAAAATGAGCCAGAACAGCGTCCGCAGAAAGCATGAATTTTAACTTTGTAAAAGCATCGTCTTCTTGTTTACTCCAGGCCCACGCGACGCCAAATTGTATCAACCTGTACAACGGTTCTGCAAAAGTAGAAAAATTAGACGGTAAGAATTTCGAATAAAATTGCACAGAACCCAGAAATGAACGCAATGATGCTACGTCCGTATGGGGAGACGTTGCTATAGCCGCATCAACCTTAGGACTTTTAGCAATGCCGTTAGATGTCAGAACATGCCCGAGGTATTCTGCCGTCCGATGGTAAAGCGACGTAACTAACAAAATGCAAAAGCCGAGAAAAACGGCTTTAAAGTTAAACGGCTGGCAGAACGATGTGTTTATTCTTATCACTCGTTTGATCATTTTAAACAACGGAGTGTTATGATACTTTTCTTTTGTCGAAGAAATATTTTAGATGATCGTTGTAATTATTTCTAATTACGTTAATTAGTGCAGTTACGTCGCTTTGTGTTTGACGCTGATAACACTGTCTGACTGTGAAGCAAAAGGCAGAGCGACGTATCTCACTTATTTCTATTGATCGGGCACATGGAAACAAAAATACGCCACAAAAACACCACTTAAATGCAATACAACATTTCACACGACGTCAATGAGGTCCTTTGATGAACTGCTGCAAGGCAATTCAATCCAAAATTCTCTTCTGTTTGTTGGCATTAGCAGGCATAATTTTTTGACTGTCTTCACGTTTTGGCGGTGGAACACCACGTGGGGAGGTACAAGCTGGCGGAATTTCACTGACATCAACCTTGCTCTTTAAAAAGTCGAGTGAGTGGTACTGTGCTTCCACGCTGTGTGTTGTTTTGTACTTCAGAAACTTTGAACCACGTTCAAAACGAACGGCACTCATGTGGTTAAGTTTCACACGAGGAACTGTCTTTGAAATACGAACTCTGCTGGATCCGTCGTAGAATTTTACAAAATCATTTGCGTCGATATCGAGCACTTGACATTTTGCTTTTGACAAAACCTCTTTGAATTTCTCCCAGTCGCATAAGTCGCCGTGCTTCTTCATGCTCAGCTCAATTTGATGATGGACTGAATCAGCGGACATAAATGTATGTCCACTGACCAAGTACCGCAATTCAATTGAGTCCACAGCTATTTTTTCACTATTTACAGCCATCACTAGAAATGTATACATGGTCCAGTTTTTGTTCTGAGACGTGCAATTGTCGCACCATAACACAATTTGTTTTGTGTCTCTGAGTTTTTTCGTAAAAAAGCACCAGAAGGCACTGCAAATATCTGCAGCACTCCTCCCCGAGACTGATTCGTTCCACACAACAGTTGAATTGTTTTTTGCTTTACCAAGTTCTGCAAATGTTTCGTTAAATGCAATTATGCGACGAGTAAAAGCACATGTCTTGACGCCATTCATTCGCGGAAGCATGATCACCTTCTGCAGATCAACACTGCCGTAATAAGTATTCGTGTCGTTGTTCTCCTTATTGGTTTGCACATCACGTTGGTATGCGATTCGGGCTTCATTTCTCAATCGTAAGTGCTCCTCATTCTTACTGCATCGCTCGCATTCTTCAGTGACCTCCTCGTCTGGCTTGTGTGATTTCTTGTGCTCCAAATAAGCTTTACAATCTTCGCATTCCTCCTGACCCAGGACTGCAAAACTGATGTTCATTTCTTTTACACACTTTCGGTACGTTTCAGTGCTAATTTTTTCCTCTGTGGCTATATAGTCAGCATGCATTTTAGCAACTGTTATATCGGAGGGCAAATAAAGACGGTTTGGAGCGTGTTCTCGTCGATAATGATGGACCGCTGGGTTGTACTTTCGAATGTGCTTGTAAATCTGATCCTTATCTTTCTTATTAATGGGTTGATGTTTTCCACGCTTGTCATTTTCTGGAATCATTGCCTCTGGAGGTGCACTTTTTAAGCACCTCATAAAGGCACCGTCGCTTTTAGGATTATAGCCCAACGTAGAAAGAAAAAATGTTTTGCATACCTCTTGAAATCCACCACCTGATTCTGCAGACCGACGAAATCTGTATACAAAGGTGTTCTTTCGTCTAGAGTGTTGAGATTTTGGCCGGGTTGTAGGAGCTTGTTGGATGTTTTGCCACATCCAATTTCTTCTTTCATTAAAATTGAGCGACCAAAACTGCGAGTGAAATTGCTTTCTTTCATCATTACCGAATACTTTTGTACATCCTTTTTTGCAGGTTTCGAGACAAGGGTTCTTCATAGGATGAGACAAGAGGTCTCGTTCTAACTTCTCTCTTTCTGATCTAATTCTTTTGATTTCACTCGTATTTTTCACCGAAGTGTTGCAAGCTTCTGCGTTGCTATCAACATCATTACAGTCGTTCTGAATGCCATTGAAAATTCTATCGTTAGATCTGTTAGCTTCATTTATGTCTGAAGCCTTTGCTTTTGATCTCAGCAGCTGCGGCGACAATGGATCACGTTCTTGTTCATAGCTATCACTTGGGCTGTAGTCTTTATCATTAACATCATCATCAGAACACTCTTCATTTATAATTATTTTCGCAACATCCTTTATTCGAAGTTTTCCTGCCATTGCTGTATTTCAGCTTCTGTCTCGCAAAACAGCATTTCAAAAATGAAGAACTTCCATTCGTACTACATTACTGTGTATCAATCATTGTTTACAGCTAGAGAAGATTATAACACCCATCAATGGCGCTGCTATTGTTTTGGGAAGATTTAGCGCTATCCAGCAGGAGACAGAGCTGCTTGTTCCAGACGATCTCTTCTAGATCAAAGGCAAAGCGACGTAAGCGGCAGTTACGTCGCTTTTGCTTTGGCGGCTGGAGCCAAAAGTGCAGTTACCTCGTTTTGTAGAATAAAAACTCCACAAACCGTTTGAAGTAGTCCGACGATACTTTGTAGGAATAAAATATGACCCATCCCAAATCGGTCTTTGCAAAAATCGGCGAAAATCAAAATTTGTTAGTTACGTCGTTTTACCTTTGGACGGCAGTATTCAACACGTGGTTGGGCAAACAAACATTTAATCTTACGACAACTCAAGCCCTTATTTTCCAGCCGTTTCAATAAGTGCTGGAGATTCCGAAAATGTTCTTCAAACGTAGATCCGCTGACCAAGATGTCATCCAAGTAGACCGCCACTCCTGGAAGATCGCGAGTCAACTCATTCATGATCTGCTGGAAATGACCTGGCGCTGAAGAAATACCATAAGGCATTACGTTTTGAAGCAGTACAACTCTGTGTGTACTGAAGACCAAACGCTTGCGGCTTTCTGGGGCCAGTCGTATCTGGTTACACGCATCAGCGAGATCGATTTTAGTGAAGCCCACTCCACCACATAAACGACGCATTAAATCCTCGGGTGAAGGCAAGGGATGTTGATATACTTCCAATTGTGGATTGACCGTGATGGAATAATCGCCGCATACCCGTATTGAAGTGGTACCATCTGGACGTGGAGCCTTTCGTACGGGTATCACTGGTGTACCCCAATTGCAGAATTGTGTAAGTGTCCAGATTCCTCTGGTTATACTTGCATTAAGAGCATGTGATAAGTCCTCAAGCATGGCAAACGGTACCGACCCTGGTCTTTTGAAAACTGGTTTTGCATCAGGTTTGAATTCGATTTCTAGCTTGTAGTCCCGAAGCACTCCTAGTTCTTATTTGAAGACGTCACCGTACTGTTGACATAAGTTCTCGCATTTCTTTTGTAGCCATTGCAAATTTGGTTTTGCTTCTCCAGAAATAGAAATAGTGTCAACTTGCGAAGAAAACAAAAAATTATATACAAAAATATCAAGTGTTTTTATTGCTGTACGGCCTAGCAAATTAAGTTCAGGGTTGTTCTTAACCAAAAATGTGCGTAATATAATACTACACAACAAAGCCAATCTTTACCTAGCTGTTAAGTTGCAGCCAGAATTAATTATTCAAGCAATACTACAAATCGCCTTTTTAAGAAAAAAATTAAGGTTGAGATAGAACCGAATGTTTATTTACGCGACAGTGTTAATGCCAGACAATCAAGTTAGACATAATCAAATTTGTTTTTTTAAAATGAAAAGGTACACACAATACGAATTTGCCTATAACTTCAAGTTATAATATTGAGACTGACTAGCATTGCCGCCGTGGCTAGTAAGGCCGCAGCCTGTGACTCTTGGGTAAAAGTAGACTATTAGTTCAGGCTGCCAGACCTTCTTTATTTAAACGATCATTTCTTTAGGCAGCAACAAAAAAAAGGTGTTACAAATTTTGGCAACTTCTATAAGCTCCTAATCCTGATTATCGTACCCTTCATTATAGATTAGTATTTCCCACTAGCACCCAACCATTTCACAAATGTTATCCGTTTTTTTCACTAAGTAAAAAGACACAAAGTTAGATGGCAATTTTACGATTGCATAAGTGAGTTATGTAACGGTAGGACTGTATCACGACTTGGTACGACTACTTTCGTAATGATATTTGTGACTGTTAGTTCCTTGGCTGTACCTTTGTGCTCTGGTCACGGCATTGGGTGAAAGAAGCCATATCTCCTACAAAATCTCTTGTAACTTATTTCAATACGGACTGTTTAATGGTCATGTGACGCTTTATTTTCCAGTTTTCAACCACCCCTTTCCCCATTTGACCCATTATAACGTTTTTGTAAGCCCCCTCCCCCATGTTACGCGTCTTATAAATTACAGTAATCCAACAAACTTTAATTATTAAGATTTTCCACAAAAATCTGCTTAATCTAAAAATTGAAAATTTTAGTTCTTTTAAATGTAATAGAAAGTGTATCATATAACGAGCTCTCCGTATTCCCCCTTCCCTAATAAATAACCAACATGACCGTTTGGATTTTCCTCTCACCCCATGGAAGCTTCAATTTGCAAACAAAAATTTTCCCCGTAGGCCCACGTGGGCTTTTAGGCGGTAGTACGCATACAGCTTTTGCTTTTTATTGATTTCTCTTCTCCACTTTGGATTTCATGAACTAAGCTTATAATTCCGAATTCCTTACTCTTAAATTAAATTGTTCTGACACAAACAGTGAATAACATCACAAACTTGTGTTCGTTTTTTTCATTGAAAACAAGCGGTTATAAATTTATACTGGTGAGTGTATGACAAAGTAATTGATACATTTAGAGCAGGAGTATTCAAATTACGGCCCGCCAAGGCTTTTAATTCGGCCAGCTGAACTCTCTCTCCATAATCATAAATCTTTACTCCAAATTATCCAAATTTTTCGATTGGCATTATATAGGTGACAGCAAGAAATCTAAAGATCATCACTTTTTGTAAGAACACAACACGAGTTCCAACATTACCAACCGTACTGCAAGGTAGGAAAACGGCATAAACGTTTAAAACCATTCGGCCAAAATAACCTATCTTTACTCCAAACTAGAAAAAAATAATTTAGAATCTTGGCCACGGAAGCTTTAAAAAGCCAGCAATGTGGCCCTCCGTTGGAAAACTTTGGAAACCCCTAATTTAAAGGAACAAGCTGTCATCGCATGACAAGGCTACTGGAAATTTATTTTTGGCTACAAGTAACTGTTTAATCAGTTGTGTTGGCTTAACCCAACAAACACCTTTGAAGGTAGAAAAGAAATGTCGTCGTTATACATGATAGCGTCGTCTCTGTGTTCTCAACGTCACTCATCAAACTCTTGGATCAATCCCAAGAGCTCCCACTCATTTCACAAACCGCTATGCGCTCCTACCTATCAATGCAGAAGCACGAAGTTGAAGCTACGAACGGGCACCCTAAGGGCTGTTCACAAATCATATGACGCTTTTTAATCCTGTTTTTAGCAACTCCTTCCTCGTGTCAAACATTATGATCTTTTTGTAAACCCTCTCCCCTTCACGCAACGCATTGTTACAGAATCGGCTAATTAAAACTAAAAAAACAGTAATTTGTCGTAGCTGAGTCAATCCCACATCCCACTGTTCTCTCACAGGTTTTTATTGTCATTTCCTCAATTGTTATCTAGTAGCTTGGAGGTTGGAATGCAATTCTCGTTCGTTTGCGTAAAGCCGGACAAAATTTGCTCCTAATAATCTAATCTTTCGCTCCAAAAGCCGGAAAAAGACACTGCTTAAGTCGAAATAGCTTGATTGTTATCGTTTGCTGCACAAAAGTGTGTTTAATTTTGCTGCACTGATAGTTGGATCAATTTTGTTTTAAAAAGAAAAATTCTCAATTTAACTTTGCTTTTTCTACTTTTAATTTGCTGGTATTATTTCAACTTGGTTGTGAATTTTTATGTCTGTACGGAGTTTTCCCCTAATGAAAAGTTGGTTTAGGTGTAGCCCAGTAGTAGAACAAAGAGCGAAGGCTTTGGAGTTCCTTCCGGGCTTGTCAACGATTTGAACGCTTCAACAACACTTACACCTAATACTGTGTGTAGAAAAAAACTCCATTTTCTTAAAAAAACTTTTTAAAAAGATGTTAATACTCACCAAAATCAATTCTCTCTCCGCTGATATTCATTAGCTTACTTTTAGCACGACATTCTATCAAAATATAAGTCACACGATGCATATTGCTAATTTATTTACATACTTATCCTTGTTTGTTTTCTTGAAAAATAATATGAACTGCGATATTTACTTACCGAGAAAAATCATTTTTCAAAGTATCGCGTGCACTGGGACGTAGGCAGGAAAAGGATGACCTTGAAGATATTTACCCTCATTACTTCGCCTCAAGAAATAGTGAGAAACTTTTTAAGAGACACCTAACAACTTGTGCCAAAAAAGATCAATAAAGGTTTTTGCTCCTTTTTTTATTTGATTATCACTTGGCAACGTTGTAAATTAGCTTGGAGTGTTGTTTGTGGTAAAAATGGGCGTTAATTTGAAACTCAAAGCAACTGCATTTTTGTGCATTTAGAAAGGTACTAATATATGACAATTTCATTTGTCTTGTCATACTGCTTTTGTTAAAAATACACCTTGCAAACAATACTGGCAAATCCAAAGCGCGTCTGAACTCAGGAAGTTCCAGCTTAATTCACAAAACTTTTTTATATGATTGCAGAATAAACGTATGCGACAAAAAAGAATCTAGTCGTGGGCCTACGTACGCATATTAGTTAGTTTATACATAGCGCATGACTAAGTAAAGTTAGTTATTTTTGTGCCGCCCATCGGGTTTTTTTGTGCTGCATAAACTGCAATTACTAAAAGGGTAAAGCAAATAGAAGAGCCATTGACGCAGTCACAATCATCAGCGATGTCTTGAAAGCAACTGTTTCAGTTCCACTGCACTCTCCATTTCCAGGAGTCGCCGCTGCGTTGTTGCAGTTATCGGTTGAACAGCAGTAGGAGCAGCAGCTTCTGTAAATTAAAGTTTTAAAATATTACCATAGTAAACTTTAAAATAGCCTGATCAACAATTCGCTACTTCGATGAGATTAACAATTTTGATCCCTTTGGGAAAAGCACTTGTGTGTAAATTATCCTGTTCGTTTACCTTGGCACTGCAGGAACAACATTGTTTTACGCCAAGGCTGATGACAACTACACAGCTAGTCGATGCTATAAAGTGTTTGATAATAGTGTAGACATTCTTATGACTAGTCTTTGGCGACTAAAATTTAGTCAGAAAAATTATTTTTATCACTTAATTGGCAGAATTTTTACAGCAATATTGTGAGCAATGCTGACTTTGTTTTAGCTCATGGATTGTCTAAATTATTTTAATAGCAAAGATTTTTAAACTAAAAAATTATTTTTGGCAACGTAATCAAACTCAATGGTAACAAAACATGACTATAAAGGCATATGAGATATTTATCTTTAATGTCATGATGCTTAACTAAAAGTAATTTCAGCTCCTACGCAAAAATACTAAAAGCAGATTATAATTATACGTCAATCCAACTAAATCGTAATGCTCTTTGTAAACTCCCTCTCCTAAATCAGTCATACAAAAACTTTACTGATTAAGGCATTGTTAAAAAATTCATAACAAGTTCTTGGAATACAGAAGATTAGGCATGTCTACAAATTCCTTTCATTTTTAGAGTTGGTTTGTGGTACAGAATTTGAAAATTGCAATTTTGGAAGTTTTAAACAATGTCTGAAAAATTTCAACAATTCGATGTGACCAAGGTCATGTCGTAAGAGGTAAGACAAAGAGCAAACTTTCCAAACTTCCACCCGGATGCAGTCAAACTTTGTAGAGACGAGCTCTTCCGAACGCATATAGAGTTATTCTTTAAAGATCATTATCAGACCTTAAAGCTAATTTCAGTAGAATTATAAAACATTAAGTAAAAAATTTTGATCTTTTGAAGAAAAAACGTCTAACAAGACTAAGGCACTAGTGTTTTTGGCAAAAAATTATTTTCAAGTTACTCCTCTCCCCAAAAAAATTTCCACAAAAGAAATAAAGCTTAAAAATATTGTTCAAAAAGCGATTAACGACTTCTAGAAACGCCATCTCTTCGTGCCTATAACCCGCTTTAACATCGTAAAACTTTAAAAGAAATCGGCTTTTGTTGCATTAGATGTAAATTTCATTAGGCTACCTGGCATGCGAAGCATGCAGCTTTGTCATTACACCGCAGCTCTGCCAAAAAACAGCATACATAGCAAAAGAAAATTAGACACACTTCTGATGTATATTTTTTATCACATAAATTGCCACATAAATCGAAATGTCTGTCTTGCAATTTTTTACCACATAAAAAAACTAATCAGTGCCCGGCACAAAAGGCTGTTTAGATCCATTAGATATTTTTAGGGTAACTTCATCACAAGAATCGCATAATCTAATCATCGTTTTATCTAAATACCGTTGCTCGCTTGAGAAAGCTTTACGTGTCAGCAGTTCTCATAACTCACCATAAAATATTTGCGACTGCGGTGTGCTATGTAGTATGCCTGCGAAACATTGTTGTTTAGGTTCTACGATATTGCTGACGTAGAACAATTTGTGGCTGAGTTTAAGAAAAAATAAACGAAATATCTTAAAATCTTTTTTGGGACTAAATTAAATCCATCCATGTTTTTGTCAAGTGCGGTAACCGTGCCCCTTTCTACAATCTTTTTAATGTAACTTTAAAAAATTTGGGTAGGTATAACATCAATTTGTTTTGTCACCTGCATTCCTTTTTCGCTTATTGTTTATATCCAATTGTCGAGTTTTTTGTGTTGAGAAAACAGAAGCGAAATAAATTGGCAAATTGCCAACTACTACAATATTAGAGATAAAACGCAATCAAAATACATGTTTTTGAGATACCAACAAACGTAGGTTATAAGCTTCTTACTTGATTGAATTAGCTAAATTAATTCCGATGGATTCATAAAATTGCAAAACAGCTGCACATGAGACGGCTTCACAGACCGACGAAGGCACGCATGACCCTTGTTGAATAACTTCTGTTTGAACCGAACCTGTAAAATATCCCATCAAACTACATCCAAAACCTTACTATAGCTTTCTTTCCAATTCACAAACAGCTTGACATAGGCCTAGAAAACTTTTGCCAAAAATCACGGAATTCACACACATTTTTGCTGTGGCAATATTTGCATACCTAGACTTGGCATTACTTACGGGGTATCCCTCAAAAGCTAAAAGTTTGGAAGAGTAGCATCTTTCAACAAGTAATGCCATAGTCAAAAGCTTCTTGCTGCTTACTGGCCTTACATCCCTGGTTGCGTTAGGCAAAACGAGCGTTCAAGAACTTTCACGCAGTGAGTCTGCTACCACTAATCTAGGCGGATATAGACGGCAAATTTCGAAAAACACACGCCTGTATTCCAAATCTGCCGTTGGAGAGAAGAGTATTCAACAGACCAATGGGACGCTTGACTGTTGCCAGAAAAAACAACTAACCGTAAAATCTCGTTTACTATTTTGTGTTGCAGCGAAGAAATCATAATCCTTATTGTTCCTAAAGGTGGTTCCTTCGAAGAATGGGAGCAAATAATGCAACAAGGAAGGTGATTTCTGTTTATGTCAGTAAAGGAGATTAATGATGGCAGGCTTTCTTGACTTAACGAAGACTCATTTTGCTGATCATCGGCCGTCACTCAAGAATAATTTAATGCAACAAAAATAATAATATGAAGTGAAGAATGTACAAGTTTTTCTGCAGTGGCAATCTCTCTGCTCAAGGAGGGCTTGGATGGCACGCTCAGATTTGATCAACAATGTAATAGAAGTTTGACGAGTAAACGTAAGGATGATAGCAGTTTAAATCGCAATCGATAATGAAGCGATTGCTATTATGTTTATGTGTGCTTTTTAACGTGGTTGTAGCATTTAAACAAAGTACTTGCTTTAAAATTATTTGAGAGTAGAAATGCTGAAAATACATACTGTAGAAAAAATTTACTGTAGGTTTAGGAGATTGTATTTGTCATGTTAGCGAAACATCAATGGACATGAAAGTGTGTAGCCTAAGGAGAGGTAAGGATGGTCAAAAATGCTAATGGGTACATACAGGGTGGCTCATAAAAAGTGTCCACACTTTGTTGTGCAATCACTAAAATAAAATTTAATATTCATGGCACATTGTAATCCACACAAACTACAATGTTATAGATTTTGTTTGAGCAAATCTCACCAAAATCGGTCCATGTTCAAAGTCACAGAATCAATAGTACTTAAGGTGCTCAATCCACGCTCCGTGCTGTTGAATTAGAGCTGCAATGAAAATATCGAATTTGTCCACAACTCTTGTCAACATCTGTGAAAGTATTCTTCTGATTTCTCTTTTGATGCTTTCTTTGAGGTCTTTATTTGCTCTTGGATTGCCTGCATACACTCTCTCTTTCAAATAGCTCAAAGAAATAATTAGCCGGGCTCAAATCTGGTGAGTATGGAGGCCAGGGATTGTTTGTGCGGCGAGAAAGAAGTCTGTCACATAGGAAGTGCTGCCTCAGGTATTCAAGAGTTATGTTTAAGCAATGAGATGATGCCCCATCTTGCTGAAAGACAAATGTGTGGATGTTAATATTCCTCCTTCCTCAGATAGCTAAATTAAACCTGTTGGAAACATTTGGATGTAACTTTTTGAATTCATCGTCACAAGATTTCCGTCATTGTCTTCAAAAAAGAAGGACCCAACAATCCCTCTTTTGCCAATTGGCCACCAAACTTTCACATTTTTTTGTCTCAATGGCTGCTGGATGTGTTCAGGAGACTGATTTGGTGCCCAAAATCTCATGTTGAGTTTGTTGACATGTCCACTCAGATGAAAATGGGCCTCATTGCTGAAGAAAATGAGGCTGAGAACTCTTAGGCTGTTTTCAATTCTTTCAGAAATGTTTTGACAAAATTCAACTCTTTCTCTCTTGTTTGCGTCAGTTTGTTGTTGGAGGATTTGTATCTTATATGAAAACAATGTTAAGTCTTTGTGTACGATTCTTTGTACAGATGTCCTTGAAATACTGACCTTCTGTGACAGCCACCTGGTTTATTTTCATGGGGATCGCTGCAAACGATCTCTTACTTCTTGAATCTTGGCTGGAGTTCTTCCTGAAAATGGTCGACCACTGTGGCCTTTATTGACGTCTACGACACTACTAGTGTTTCTGAATTTATCCATAAGGTGTTTGATAATTCTTGTACATAAACAGTGCCTTCGTGAAAACTCTCTCCGAAAAGTGCGCTGGGCGAGAACCACAAGATAGGTAGCAAAGTAAAGTTCAACGATTTTGGTCCTATCCTGTGTAGAAATGTGTTTCATTTTGACTTAAAACAAATTTAAAGAAATCAAACAAATTCTAAGATGCTTGCCTAAACTTCGATCTGAAACAGAAAAAAAACATCACTTTCAACAAAAAATATTTACAAATAAAACGTGGACACTATTTAAAACAAAATCTATAACATTGTAGTTTGTGTGGAATAAAATGTACCATAAAATATTAAATTATATTTTAGTGATTGCATAGCAAAATGTGGACACTTTTTATGGGCCACCCTGTAGTGTTGATATTGGCAGATAGTTTTGGATTGAAGAGTACCAACACAGTGTCGAAAAGAATAAAACGCTGTAATTAAACAAAACTTTGTCACTGACAACTTGACGATAACAGTGATCAAAAAGATTTTTTGCATCAGCATATTACTAAAGATGATTTACCAGTAAATCTCCTTCATCAAAAAAAAGCATTTAAGAAACGAATCTCGCTAGAACCGATCACGCTTCCAAAAGATGTGCTAAAGCTCGGAACATATAAATATGGAGCCAAAGAACAGTGATTGATTACATTTTGATCAAAAAGTAGAAGACAAAAAATGAGCAGGCAACCCCAAAAGAAGTGGCGAAGCAATAAATTTTTTGCTACCAATAGCTTCTCGAAAGCGAAAGTTGAAGAAAAAAATAATTGAGCCATGGTGATAAAAAGAAAAAAAATCTTCAACCAACATTGAGAGATAAGGCAAGGAATATGCTCGTTGAAGAGTAAAATGAGGTTAGATCAACTGTAGACTCACAAAAATTTAGAAGGAAGTGGGTAAAGTGTTCCAGCGTACTGGCAGATAAAAAAGTTGGTGATGGCATTCAAAAGTCATCGAGAAGCCCAGAAATACAAAAATAAAAATTGTAGAACATCGAGACATGAGCGAAGTGAAAAAGCAAGGGCAGTGTGTGTGAAGCACGGAAGTCTTTTGTTGCCCCTCCTGTGAAGTCTTGTGCAGTGTTCTTAATAAAAAGTATCTCAAAAATATAAAGACGATGAGAACATTCTTGTTAAAGGAAACAATTTAGTTTTGACCCAATCAATAACAGAATGCACACTTCTTTGAGATATATTGAAAATTAGTGTTGCAAACAAGAACTTTATCTAAATCTCTTAGAAACTAATATAATTCTTGACAATCATCGTGAGATTGAAATTGTTAAACTCCAAGATTGAAAGTGTTAAACTTATCAAACTATTTGGTAAACTTCAGTTCTTAATGATGAAGTCAAACGCCTCGGTTTAATTGTAGACTCCAAACTAATTTGGAAGGCTTATGTAGACGGCAAATACTATAAACCCTTAAAGTTTGTGTGGCACTGTCGCAGAATAAAAGAAAAAGTGTGGAGTATTAAAACACATATCACAAAAGATGGTTCTGCACTAGTATTGCTCTCTGCATGGTGTCATAAGCTGCACTGGTGAGTGAAATGAATTAACTGGTAAGTGAATAAGAGCAAATTATAGCTCTTCTGATGTAATTAAAAGCTAAAATGGTCTTTATTTAAATTCAAAATCTACACAAAGTTCATAAACATTCAACGTTTCGAAAAACTAAAATCAGTTTTTATTGTCAGGTGTGACTAAAGCTCGAACATAGACAACGGTTGCAAAATCAGCAGAATCAAATAGAGAAAAAAAATTATGGCAACAAACAAGTGCAGCAGCGACAACTGGTGGTTAAAATTTATAAATTTGCACATTTCCGGATAAAAACTGTTAACTTTTGTTGTTGAAAGCAAAATAGTTTTGTATATACAAAATGATTCTAAAAATCGTTTTTTTATAGTCACTTTCAATTGCAGAAATTGCAGGGCTTATCGAATTGGGTGTCCATTTTATCAAACGTGTTTCATTGGAGCAGATTTCTTTTTTACATCCTCATTTGTTAGTTGAGCAATTACGTCCGGTATGATGTTCTTTTGATGTCCCCATGAAAACGATTTGTCGATTACTCATGAGTAATCATGCAAATTAATAAAGTGAATATATTTTTGATCATTTGAACAACGCGGACTCGAACATAAACTTTACAATTGAACTAGAGCAAGATGATAAATAAGTGTTTTTAGATGTCTTAGTCACCAGAAAGCAGGATGGAAAATTGAACACCAAAGTATACCGATAAACAACCTAACCAATCGATATTTGAATTACCATTTAGTTCACTCCAATGAACAGAAACAAGGTGTTGTGATGAATCTATACAACTGAGCACAATTATTCATTTTCAACTCAACAGGCTGGATAAAAAGAAGATTTTTTTCTCATATGCTCTCCGTAATAAATTATCTTAAATGATTGACAAAAAAAACATTGAAATAAAGAAAAGCCTAAGCTGAAGTTAAGTTAAAGAAGAAGAAAGAAATATTAGATTGGTTATTTTGCCATTTATACTTGAAACAACTGAAAGAATAAAACCTCTTTTGAAAAACCATCACATCAAAGTGGCAACAAAACCGCTACGCACTGTGGGAAACATGCAACCAAGTTTAAAAGAAAATCAACAAAATTGATTAACGTGGTGTTGTATATAAAATTCCATGTTTAGATTGTACAGGTGTTTATATTGGTGAAACTGGTCAATCTTTTAAAGTACGACGCAAATAATATCAAAGGAATATCAAATCTGATACAATTGGCCAACTAACAAATGAGGATGTATAAAAGAAATCTGCACTAGTGAAACACGTTTGATAAAATGGACACCCAATTCGATAAGCCCTGCAATTTCTGCAATTGAAAGTGACTATAAAAAAACGATTTTTAGAATCATTTTGTATATACAAAACTAATTTTGCTTTCAACAACAAAAGTTAACAGTTTTTATCCGGAAATGTGCAAATTTATAAATTTTAACCACCAGTTGTCGCTGCTGCACTTGTTTGTTGCCATAATTTTTTTTCTCTATTTGATTCTGCTGATTTTGCAACCGTTGTCTATGTTCGAGCTTTAGTCACACCTGACAATAAAAACTGATTTTAGTTTTTCGAAACGTTGAATGTTTATGAATTTTATGTAAATAAAGACCATTTTAACGTTTAATTACACCAGAAAAGCTATATTGAAAAGCTAGAAGATGCCTGGTTACAAAAGTAAAATAAAGATCAGATTAGTCACCTGCAATGGCTTATCTGCCTTTGCATTATAGGGACCATAAAAGCTACTCTCACATCATCCCTGGAGGTATCTTGGCTTTCCACCTCTTGATACAATCTATTTATCAAGAGTGCAACGATGCTAACTGGCTACCATTAACTCAATGGAAGTCACTGGAAATACAAAGGCTATGGTAATAGTAACTTAAGCATCAAATTGCTGACTGAGCGACATGCTTAAGTCACCATGTTTTCCAGTGACTCATTAGAACCAATACCTATATTTTTAGAAAAGATTCAAAGTTAATTCACTTTCCCAGTACATGAAAATACAGTGTGTAAAAAAGATTTTTCTGCCTAAATGTGCATCAACACCAAGAGTAGAGGTGATCTTAACGCTCTCTTCGTCACATGATTTTCGATACTTTGTAAGCGCGGTTGTACGCAGCATAGATCACCTGGAAAAAAAGATGAAATTGGATCCATTGCATTAAATTTTGCCACGTTAGTGTGTCATATTATTTCATAACCATTTCAAGTAAGTTAAGTAATTCCATAATGTGTTGGTACTCAACGAAAGCGTAGAACCCTCAGCTGTTGCGAAGTAAAAAAAAGTTGAGAACCACCGACTTAGTGAAAGTTTTTTATCGTGCTTACAAAAAAGTGTTTAGGTGAGAACAAAGAAAAAGAGATGAGATAGAACTAGAAATGATAGCTAAAAGGAAGATGTACAAAGAAGCTCAGATACCAGGGAAACTTAAATTTTAAATGTTAGAATAGTTAAAATGTCAGAATAGTTCAACATTTGAGGTAGGCCTACATTAAAGCCCGATAAATTTACATCAAGACCACTGATTTTTGCAATTGTTGTGAATGCTTCCTCAAACTGATAATTTGGTAAAAATAGGAAAAGAATTTTTGTATTTTTCTTATTTAGTTTTTGCTGGAAATAATCGGAAAGAAGGTGAAGAGAAGCATGTTCAATGGAAAACGCATTAGAAAGCAAGTAGCTGAAATTAAATGTTAATGAAGTTAAAGCAATTGTCAATGCTGCTATCAACCCATGTGTTGTATGTGATAAGAGATAAGATAAGAGAATGATAACCACCTTTATCTATCGTCAAATATGCAAATACTGTATACATAAAAGATGTTTAAATATTAAAAAACATCGATGACTGGAATCAATTGTCAGTACATCAGATGTTGAGACGGTATCAATGATGAAAAAGATGTTGAAACATGATGAGATCAAGATTGTCAAATAGTTTAGTTTCTTAGAAGTCCTTGAGAAATATCGCAGCTCTACCAAAGCTGTGGCGTCAAGAACACGGGCGAGAGAAAAAAAGTTTAAAGAATTTTGGGTGCACTTTGTGGTAGAACGCTCTCACGCAGGCTAAAAGGTAAATTATACAAAAGCATGTGTGAATAGCGTTATTTGCTATAGGACTGAATGTTGAGCAATGATGATGGCGAATATCAATCAAAAGCAGACAATCAAAATAAGAATGGTTCCGGTAGCACGACGCTATACACTTCTAGACAAAATTTCTAACTGTGCCTTAAGAGAACTCGAAGACATTGAAAGTATTGATGAAATTTTCGAATACACAGTACCAAATGATTTGGGCATTTTCAGAGATTGAATGTAAAGAGTTTGAGAAAAAGATTGCGAGAAAAAGCAAAGATGGTAAATGTGAGAAAAGAACAAATAAAATAAACGTGGAAGAATATGATAAAAAATGACGTAAAGAAATTAAATATGATACTGAACGACGCTATGAATAAAGTTCAATCTACTCGGGATGAGGGTCAGGCCGTAAAATGAAAATGATGATTTTTATTTTTTCAAATAGCAAGGCGGTGGCAATGATCCTTTATTTGCCTCGTTTTGCAGGCAGGCAACATATACTCAAGTACCTATTACATCTTTATTGATTTATTAACAAAATTCTTTCCCATATTCAAAGACGGTTTTGCCAAAATTCATTTGCTTGTAGCGCAGTTTTTAAGCATCCTGCTCAATATGGTGCATATTTTGAATTGCAGATTCTTACTTTGCAAAAGTCGGTTGTCTAAGATTTATCATCTATATAACATTCTTGAACATGCTTTAAATATAATCATTTTGCTGCAATCCTTATTCTTTTACATCCAAAAAACACTGAACGTGGCTGAGTGGGCTCTTAAATGATGTCACCATCTGCTAGACTATTATTGAGCCAATACAACTACATTCTCAATTTACGTTTCAAAAAATGGCATTTTTTTATCTAATCAGTTTATGTGATTTGAATAGACACAACAGCGGTCTTCGTTGTGTTATGCATCTTAATTGTTGAGTACCTACTATCTTAAAGACAATCAACCTGCTATTGTAAAGTATTTTGTTGGTTGCCATGTTTTGTCGAAGATATCAAAATGCAATTATAAAAACTTATTAAACTCATCAAACTTAAGAGAAACAGAGAGTTTTCAGATTTGGACTTAGAGATAAAATTGCGTTTATCACTGGTCACTTTGCTACTGATAGCTTTATTGCACCGTACATCGTCCGCAAAAATGCAAGAAGCGGCATGTTTGTCTTTTTTTTCAAAAGAAGATCTGTTTTTTACAGGCAGCGGTGTATCCCAAAAATTTTTTTCGAGAGTTCTTGGACATAAACTTAGATCATTATTGTTATTATTAAATAAAAATTTTTTATACATTTGAGACGGCCGATTGTGAGTTGAAAGTTGTTTTCGCCCTTTCTCAAGTCAAAGACCTCAATTTCTTGGGGATCAATTTTTTAAAAATGTTTTTGAATATTTTGTATCTATCATGAAGTCATTGTTCTTTATTCTATTCCTCAAAGACGTTACTGCACATACAACCATAATATCGGCAGTAGATCTGCTGTATCGCACAGTTCTAAGAGCAAAGAGCAATACACTATCTAAGAGCCAACGACTTTCATATTTGCTAACTATTTTGTGTCTAAAAACATGTGTGCACAACTCTAAGCAGTAAAAGCTAAAGACCTTGCTAGTGTGTGTTTTTCCAAGCCATGCGTAGCGGATTGCCGGCTTCTGATCTTAGCAATATTTGATTATAATATTTTTTACAGATTATCTCTCAGACTTAGACGGTGCACCCTTGCCAAAAAGGTTCCTGATAATTGCATTTCTACACTTGATAATATCTACTGGGTTGAATTATGTCTTGTGTCACACAATGTGTGCTTCAAACAGACTCCGAGATAGTTAAAACTTGTTGCTGAAGAAAGAATTTTTCCTTTATAAAAATTATTTTGTTACTTGAATTGAGTCTCTAGCCTTACACCTAAAAATGTTAATTGTTTTCAGTAAAAGCTATGCTTTATTAAAAGCCTCTAGCTTCTTATTGGTCACCAACTGCACTGAAGAGACCTGATAGGTCGAAACAGTGTCACTGTCTGCAGTTTGCTAAGTGCATCGCTGGCCTCTTGCATTACTATACATGTAAGACCTAAGGATGCTTTTGTTTGGCTAATTACAGCAATATAGTGACCTAGTCTAAAATAATATTTGTAAAAAACTTTCGGGTGTTCGTAGAAACAACGCCTAAGGGAAAAGAAAAGTCAAATATGCCTTCTCTGATCAACGCACCGAGAGAGAAAAATTTTGTGGCAACGTGATTTAACAACAGCAAGTTGCTTGAAGAGAAAAAGGCTTTTCAGTTTAATGAAAAAACTAATTAAGGCTTTATTGAATGGGGATACTTTTCCAGAAAGTCACTAGGAAACGAACCAACAATAAATTTACTGATAAGAAATGCTATTATGCTTACACTTTAAATATTTTAGCAAGCAGGTACCTGGGATTATTTCATATTCAATGTCAAACCGATGACATTTAGATCCATCTCCCGGACACGGCGCGCTAGTCAGATTTGAAAATCCTGGTACTGGTTGCCCTGCGATTGATTGTCCCTGTATACACTGCAGTTGGGCATTTGCACCAAGAGAGCAACACAGAACAAAAACAGCGACAATTTTTAACGATAACATTTGTACTAGCATAACACTAGATAGGATGCTGTTGAACAAAAAAGTCTATATCACTTAAATTTTTAGTTCTTTATTTGAATAAAGCAACTTGAGTAAAGAGCTGTCATGTACTAGCCAGTAAATTAAAGTCCAGTACACGTAATGTCGACTGGTTGCAGTCAACTAGAAATGCGATAACTGCTTTTTCCTAATGTCACATCTATGCAACACCAATTTTCACTGCACTAACCCAATCAGTTTTTTACCAGCAAGATGGCGTAATGGTTAGATTGTCTGCTTTGCACTAGGTAAGTGTTAGGTTCTAAAAACTTCGAAACTGACATTCGCAGACCTTCTGCTTGGAGCTTTGCGATAGGGGTAATGCTGAAAATTACATACACAGTAATGATGGGACGAGTACTCGGAATCAGAATCGAGAATTGAAAATATCGGAACTTTTTCTCGTATCGGAATCGGTATCGGAATAGGAGAATTTTAATCGAATCTCCGATTCTGAAAACGATTCTTTGAAATTCGTATGCTTCCAACTTAAATTACAATCTAAGAATATTGCGACTTGAATATGAATAAATACTTTTAAGGAATTTAATTGAATATTTTTTTCGAAACATTTACTATTTTCATTTCATTTTATTATACAAGAAACTTTTTTCCTTTTTGCTGCAATAAAACCATTTATGTTCCTTCTGAATGCATATAACTAATAAAAGTACTTTGTCCAAAAAGTACCTGTTTCTTAAACCAGCTTCAGAGTCGGAAAATTATCATGAATTCATTGCATGTATTGGAATCGGGACTTGTATTGAAATCGGAATCAAAATTTTAATGAGGTATCGGGACTCGTATCAAAATTGTTATAAAATTTGGTGTGGTCCCATCACTAATACAAACCACTCAAAATAAATCAATTTAAATTGATAAATGGTCACACGTTAATAAAGAGACATTGCAGATGAAAAGCTTTAAAAGCAACACAGCATTTTATTTAATTTGGGAATTAAGTATATTACATACATCATTTCACAAAAACATGCAGAAACAAAAACTTTTAGACCAAATGCACTCTCTTTCCAGCTTGTTCATAACTCAGCACTACTTGCAAAATAACACAACTGGTAATAAGCGTAAAATAGGTCAAGGTTTTTTGGTTTTAAAAATTTTTTTCAACGTTTTGCTTGGCTAAGTGGTATTGTTTTGCATGATTACGCAGTTTTTCATGACCAGTCAAGCAGAAAACATTATCGCTTCTTTTTGAAGGACACAATAACGACGCGGTCACGCATGGTCATGGCAAATCTGTTGGGCTGGTGATCACGATGACGACATGCCCAGGAGATTGAATAAATGTGTCGGTTTAAATCCCACTCCAATATTTGTAACATGTGGGGAGTGATAAGATCTTAAAGCAAGGTTTTTGATATAATCAAATGCAAAGCAAAAATAACTTATGGGAGAGCCAAATTTTTACAGAATCTTTTGAGATTTTACAACGAGAAAGTTTTACATTTCAATAAATTCGTGATCAACGTTATTTCTGTTTCTACACGAAAATTTCAAATCTCAAGTATTTTGGGAATTTAGTTGCTATCACAAAAATCACAAAAGGAGTATATAGGCTAGCGGTATAAACATTTATGGCTTACGTTGCCCTTTTACCACTTTCAGTTATTTTATAGCGATAAACCACTGCCATGGATTGCTTTGACTTCAAGCTTTCACAAATAAGCTCGTTTTAAAATTTCTAAATCCGAATCTACCGACCACTTCAACTCAATCAACTGCAAACGTAGCGCGTCATGATTCTAAGAAACAAACAGAAAAAAATAACTGTAACCGCTATTTGAATTGGCTAGCAACTACATGGATTTGAAGGAAATTTACACTGCGGTAAAAGCTATCAATTGTTTCTTCAAAAACTGATGATATTTTACAGAAGCAATATCTTCGCAAATAGCGTGTTGAATCGACGTTTTGTAACAAACATAAACAATAATTAACCGACGTTCTTAATACACGAAAAATTAAAGACTATCTCCAGAGCAAATTACTAATCAACACATTTATGTCATTAGCAAACTATTTCTTAAAACGATCGTATGATCAATACTGTACTAGAACTGGAGCTGTTGCAAAACGTAATAGCAATAAACTTTACACAATTTAGAAACTTACTGGCAATTCGTGGAAGCTGTTTTCAATTAAAAGTATTGCTAAGTAAATCACAAAAAAGCATTCAACAGAACAAGAACTCTGTTTGCTTACCTGACGGGGAAAATTTGAGATTTTTAGAAAAATTATCCAAAACATCTAAAAATATTGAACTAGTTCAATTGTAAAATTTAAAACTGAAGACCAACTAAACTACTTCAAAAAACGTCGTTGCAATGGCAACTAACAATTTCCGAAGTCTATTTAGAGCTGGTTTTGAAAATCGATTAATCAGAATATATCGAACATTAATGATTATTTTGCGTGAGAAAATGGCGGTTTTTTAAAATTTTAATTGAATTTTTGCGTTTTTGGAATGCTCTGCTTTCTTTGCATGATAATAAATTTTCTTTGTTAGCAATATGATCAGGTGATTATGTGGTATTGCACATTTGAAAACAATACTTGCCAATAACATTTTTGGTGTAAAAATTTCATCAAGTATCTAATTTATTTCTCCTTGAATCTTGCCGTGTGCATAGAATAATGGTTACCTTGCTCTTCAACATTTGACCAGACTCCACTAACCCTGAGTTCCTGACGAAAAGCTTCTAAAGTAGTAGCTTGCCATTAAATTCATTCAGATTGTTGCGAACATCATGCAGTTGATCTAAATGGGAAAACAATTTTTTTTTTTGAATAAAGTATTTGGGTTAATTCGCTTAAAAAAATACTATAACAATCCTACCAACTTTAACTTAATAATTGCCTGACTAGAGTTCTGGTAAAATTTTTAAAAATCAAACAAAACGAGTCAAAAAACGTTTGATGAACATTATTACTGTATGATGACAATTGCAATTCACAATCGAGGGCAATTGTTGTCGAGAGTATTTCAACTCTCATGTAATAACAGATGAAAATTTTTTCGAAACCGAAGAATAAAAATTAATGACTTAACTCATAACGCAATTGGGCTAAATTGAAGCAACCTTGCCAAAAATTGTTTTTCTTTTAACTTATCTGTTTAACAATACAGAAGGAAAATTTTGATATAAAAGCTATTTATTGTCAAATAAAAACGCTGCAGTTAAGTTGATTTCTTGTAGGCAGGAGGAACTCTTTAGTTATAATGAAATCAAAAACCACAACTGCGCCAAACATGGTTCGCTATGTACGTTTCCAGATATGAAGTTATCTTGGTAATAAAATTATTTTGTCATCTTCTCTCTATATGCCAATAAAGTGATTTCATGTCATTGTTTAATTATTGCTCAAAGTAAGATGTGTTTTCACAGTAGAGGCTTTCTTCCAAACGCCAACCCCAATTTTTAATTTGCATCTTAACAAAATATCAGGGATAATGCGCTTTAAAAGCAAGGAGTCAAATTCCAAACCCCCTATTTTTCTGGCTTGAACCATGAGTATGATCTTGTGGTTATTCTTGTTTTCTGTTGCAGACATCTTCTTGGATTTTATGAGTTTTTTGATTCAAGTCGGCAGCGATAGTTTTGAGGTGGGTTTGGTGCTTGCCAAAGTCTGGCTTGTGCTTGCATTATTAGTTCTACTTGAATCCCAACTTCTACTTAACCCAGCTTGTAGCGAAATCACAGTATTTCTCTAAGTATTTATCCACACTTAAGCTTAATCTAATTCCACCACCTACTTACAACCTCAATGAAAGAAACTTTAGCTGACGCAGAGTGAGCAAAATGCCTTGTGCATTTGAACTTAGAATAACTACTCACAAAAAACGGCATTTTAACCAATTTTTGACACCGACAAAAAATCAGTTACTTTCAGCAAGATGATGCCAAAGTACACACATCAAGTTCCTTTCTGATGTTTTGGGAGACCATGTTTTATTTTGGTGACAGGAACATCTCCATTGATTTTCTGATCTTATACCTCCAGAGTTTTACTTATAAGGCATAGTGGAAATAAAATCTAATGCGGTAATCTCCACCCAATAAATGAATTAAAAGAGACTATTTTAAACTAAATTCAATTGGTTGACACAATTACGTTGAATAACATCTTCCGAATCATAATGACAAGCATACCAGATGTGTCGAGGCAGATGGTCAATTTTCTGCAACTGCTGTAAAATACAGATACACAGGGACATATTGATCTTTTTATATGAAGTCAGAACCAAAAATTTTGGTTAAACTTTCAATGTTCTAAAGTTTAAAGTTCTGAAGGTGGTCAAACTGCGGCCGCATTCAAATAAGACTACTTTGATTCATTTGTCTAATAATTGTTGGTTTTTAATGTTATATCAAATTTTAAATGCGTATCAGCTAGAATAATATACCAATGCTTTTGTTAAAAAGTGCGGCCCTACAGCCAGCTTCCGTGACCGCGATGCGGCTCGCAAGCCAAAACAATTGCTCACCCCTGTTCTAAACAAGACATACTTTTCAATTTTTGAAGACCTCGTTGAATTCTTGTAAGCTTGCATACATCTTCTATATCCGTTTTTTTGAAGGGTAGGTCTAAGTTGAGCTCAAACAGAACTTTTTTTATCAAAAAATAAACATCTTTCAATTTTTCAAGAACTTGTTAAATTCTTAAAAACTTACATACATCTACTACATCCGTTTTTTTGTGAAGGGTAGGCCTAGGTTGAGCTTATATACTCTTTTTTTTTGTGAAACGGAATAATGAAGGTACGATGTGACATGAAACATCCAGTCTCACAATGTAAACCCAATCACGCAGGAAAAATACCAATAATCAAGTCAGGTGGAAAAGCATTGCACTGGTCCAAATCAAATCAAACAGAAAATTGATTTTCCCACCTTCAACATAGCGGATTACTATCGATATGCCTAAAAGTATTCCACTTATTGCAGGCTTGAAACAGCTTTCTTAGATATTTTGCAAGTGCCTATATCTTACTGCTGCTTTAACAAACTTATTCGCTTCAGAATCAATTTTTGTCAAAACCCAAATACTTAGGATTTAGCTATTAACAGTGGCTTTTTGGATGAATTATGCAGACTTAGGTGCATTGCTTCAGGGAAAGTATACCTAGAACTGACCACTCCGCATTAAATAACATTTTTTGCTGAAGCAACACAGCAACTTAAGGTTTAAATCCCCACTCATTAAAAACATCTCTGTTGTTACTATGTAGTGTCGAACTTGTGATCTTTTGCAAGGAGTCAGAAACAGTTAATACTAAAATACAATGTCAGCTTCGCGTTTACGCTTTTATTTTTTAGAGGCTACTGACACATTACTAGAGATATCTGATTTTGTGATATATTTGACAACCAGTAACATCCACTTACTCAACTCGTTTAATTCAAAGCCTTGATCAAGCAAAGTTGCTTCTGTAACTTATCCATCTAGTTCTTAAACGGCAAGACATTTTTTTCGTGTTAATACACCAAAACCACTTTGTCGAGTAAGTCTTACCCAGGAATTTCTTCTGACATGTCTATAAGCCAGCCCAACTGAGGCCTCTCAGTGCAAAGAAAATGCGGTCCATTGTTATAAAAATTACAAATTTCTGGCTACTCATGATTTTTTATTACTTAAAATGCTCTTGATCATGCCATGTATATCCGCTTTTTCCTTTGAATGGATAGTGAAAGATTACGGTAGTATATATCTTGCTAGCTGTTACTGTCAGTCATTTGGTTGCAATTCAAAACAAAGACTTTACTTGGACCACAATTTTTTTGAATTACGCCATAGGAAAATTTATAAAAAAAAAGGGTTGAATACTTGCTTTGTGACAGAACAACAATGACTTGTTGGTCACCTACTTTTTGAAATCTTCATGCGTGAGAAAATTTTGAAAAAGATTTTTTCTCATAGCCTATTTTAGAGATTTTGAAATCAAAATTTTGGAAAGTATTTTTGGAATTTTTCCTTCTTTATTAAAATCACTGGAGCCACTGAAATGCATGAGCGCCGGAACTGCTTCAAAAAGTTTAGTCCCAAAATACAAAATGTCACCCCAATATAGTTCTCTATTCAGGAGTGTTTTCCAAAACATAGGACTTCAACTAAATTCACCTCCATTTTGGAAATAAACGCTAAAAAAAGATCACAAATACCGGTCAAGGGCTTCTCAAATTAGTGTTACCAGAAGCAATTCTTCACATCTTAGTGCGCCACTGGTTGTATGAGCTAGGAAAAGAAGTGCTAGAAACGTAGCCAATTCCGAAGCAAATCTAGGCTTGTTGTTTAATGTATAACAACTCGTATTTTCAGCTGAAAATAGAGGTAAATCCACTTTCTTCCGCCATGTTTGGCATTGCATAAAACTAGGAAAGAATTTACTATTAAGGCTTGGATAATTTTTGAGTTGTTTTTGACAAAATTGTTAAATAGGAAAATCTATAAACGCTAGCTAAGCTAACTTAATAATGAAATAAAATATGCTCAGCTCGTCTTCTAAAATCATGCGCTGGTCAAGAGTTGTCTTTTGAAAATTGTTTCGATTTGTGTTGTTTCAGTTGCACTTCAGCAAATTTCTATGATAAACTAAAGTTGACTTGATCCGTGAGTAAGGCGTGAGTGGCATTATTTTATTGTTGATTTTATATGCGCACTTTTCATCACATAAAGCTTGCGTAAAAAATATCATTTATTGTATTGTTGCGACAATGATGATGAGTAATATAAACCCTTCGAATTTCAATCGGATACTAGTTGAGTTCGCGCAACCAACAACGCACGACTGGAGACCCAGTCAGTTAATTATTGTTTGGTGACGTGAAAACGTTTAGGCCTTAAGCTGTTGCAACAACTTGTGTTTACAAAACCCTTTCGGAGATGAAAAAATCTTCTTTTAGGTCAGGACATTCCAGAGTAATAGGTATCATACGAAGAAAGTTGCTGTTTAGCGCGTTTAGCTCCACGAGCCATGTCGGTGTTAAATCTGTCAACAGCATCGTATTGTCTTGAGCTACAATATTTCTTCCTATTCGAGGTAGAGGTGAGATTTATACTTACATTGGTTTTAGTTTGGTTAGTAAAGCAACAATACAGCTCTGATATGCTCATTTTAGTTTTCTTGTGAGTTTTCTTCGAAACCCATTTATCATATTAATATTAGATTATGGATCGATATTAGTTTCAACATTTCACGTCACTTGACGATGTTTGTTAATGTTGACGACATTTTCACATGAACGTCACACATAAATATAGTCTCTACAACTGACAGCAATGACTTGAAATACCCTGAAACGGCAATACTCTTTTATCTTCACAAGCTTTTGCCAGGAAGCGGTAACTTGAAACGCAAAAGCCCATGTTTGTTTAATCATTAATACAGTTTGCCTCAACAATGCCCAAGACTATGATCTTGTTTAAGATTAATTATAAAATATTGCAGGTTAACACGACTAACCATTTTTTCTTGTGAGTTAGGAAAAGGTATTTTAAAAAGTGAACTTACAAGTACAAATACAAGTACTAGTACTAGTCCTGCCGCATTGAAAATGGTATTAATAACGACAGGCCTGTTAACATCAATTGCGGCCTAAATCGATAGGAATTATTGACGAAGCTGATCGCAAAAAATCTAGGACATCATCTTAGGTTGAGTTACCCCTACTGATTCTAAAATCTACTTGTCTTACGTATGCCTAAATACGCTAAGTAACTTCGTTTGGTAACAATAAAGTAAAGTTAAGGAAAATTCATGTGCAATGGAAATTTGAAATAAGCAATTTTTCGCGAACAATCACTTTATCCAAGATTTTTCCTGTTTCACGAGCAAATCGCATAATTTCGTGATTGTATCCGAATTTTTTTGAGCGAAGATGGTCATGGTCTTCTTGTCAACTCAAATTCAGTGAACTTCTTTGCATCTGGAGAATTTTATCTTATCTGACAATTTGTCATTTATAGTGCCTTAAATAATAACTAGGATGATTCTTCATTGTTCCAACTAGCTGGAAAAATTGACTTTATTTTTGAAAAAAATTGGCTTTGTTGATTTTGGCTCAAAAAAAACTAGAAAATCGAAAAAACACAAAGTTAATTTGTTTTTTATTGATAGCCAAGTGGCATATACATTGTACATTCTTTACTGTGACGTTACCAATTGGGAGGAGGCGTGACCTCAAATACGATTATGAAAAAATCTTGAGTAAGTCTGCCAATAAAAAAAGCTTATTTTTGTGAGCACATTAATCATAGACGAAACTCTGGGGCCGCAGAAGCCTTTGGCCCTCTATCGATAATTTTAAATCCGATGTAGGAATAAAGATATTTTTTATACGAAAGAGGTCATCAAACAAATTTGGGTTACAAATGTATAAAGTTGGGGGACAAGTATAAATCTCCAAAAAAGGTCATCTAGCCAAATTCAGCAAGGCGAAGACCAAAGAAGATGTTTTTTCTCTTCCCAAAATTTGTTCCTGGCTATGCTGAAGCTCCCTTTAGCTTCCAGCTGGTATCTCCCATGGACTAAACATTTGGTTACGTATGTGGGGAGGAAAATAGTTGTTTAAGACAATAATGAAAAAACATTTTTAGGAGATCAATTCTTGTGAAAAAAATTGCTATTCTGTTTTCGGCCTAAAACAAAAGTGAAGACTTTTTAAGATCAATTTTTTAAAAGTGACCATTTGGTCTATTTTTAAATTGATGGGTGTTGGGAGAGCAGAAAACATCTTGGTGGACTGCATCCATCAAGCACGTGAATTTACCCCTATAGTGCCCCGTATCAATATAAAGGGTTAAAACTACGCGATCATAATGCACTTTTTGTAATATCAATTTATTTGAAGAGTAAGGAGGTTAGAATTAGGAGCACTTCGGCCTCCTCACACTTTGTACCCCATATTTACAGTAAGTGCACCCACAAATCAAATAGCTAATTAAGCAAGATAACTATAAGGTACAGGTATAGGATTTTGCTCAAGCTGATTTTACATTTGTTTCTTGGCTTTTCAAGTCTTAAGGCGAGCAGTTTCAATGTGTAAATCTGTCAACGCCAAGCTAATAGAGAACTGACGATGTTAAGGTACCGATGAGTGACGCTGACGAAGCAACATATTAAAAAGTAGGAAAGCTGCCTTTTATGGTAGTTATGTTATTGCTGACAGATAGTCGGCGCTCTATCATATTTAATCGCAGCGCACTTATTTGGCCTCTTGCTGCACTTTCTTTAGCATTTTGCTATTACGAAATCTTTCTTTGGCGCGCTTTACAATACTATCATTGGCTTGTGTTGATCGCCTAACGTCCAAATTATTTTCTTCCCTTTTGACACTGCTGAGAGCGTCACGAAAAGCTTATGGCTCAAACAGCTTTTTTCAAAGCTATATTAAAATTCTGTACCACCAACAAGATTTTCATAAACAATTTTCAAAAAAAATTAACAATTTATTTCAAAAATCAAATTGATACAAGAATATAAAACAAAATTTGTAGATTCAACTTTTGTTTGTTACTACTCGTTAAAGCTGTAGGCTCATTTTGAAAACCAGCTTTCCTAAGAGAAATGAGTACTTCTCATGTCGCTAGAGTACATTAACACAATCGTGCATTAGGTTTTGTCAAAGAGATTAACAATATTTCTAGATACTAAATCATATTTGTATGAGTTCTTGACAACATTTCATTTCTTTTTTGTTACTATCTTTTCTCGATTTTATGCTCGTTGATAGCATTTACCTGCTGCACACATTAGCCTATATTCATTTTCTTTTTGTACTCTTTACAAAGGAGTTGCTCTAGTCAAAGGGAATCTTGACTTGATTTCCCTACGCAGTTTTTTGATGCTTCCTGGGTTGGCGTCTATCACTACGTAAATATTTTTTTATTTGTTGATAGTTTTCATTTTTTAAGTCAGTGTAAGTGTACTTTAAAGCAAGTAAAATTTATTTTCTCTTTCTCTCAACAATCGATATATTGAAAGTTGAATCTTTTGTCAAACCAAAATTTGATGTCGCTGTTGTTATGTATTTTAAAGCGACAATGACACCAAAAATATTTTTTTGCATTATTTCTACTTGAAGCTTTAATTTGTAAGAATTGTGCAACCATATTAAGTTTTGGGAAAAGAATTGATTCTGTAGAAAAAAAATTTTTAGTTTAAAAGCCAAACTGTAGCAAATTTCTTCATAAAGTAATTTTTTAAGCCTTTTGAGGGAATTTTTCAGAGAAGAATAACAAAAATTAAGGGGCAGACATTTATTCAAGGTTTGAAAAAAGATAAAGTACTAGAAATGCTAAAGAATATACAGGTACCTACACCATGTTTTGGTGAGTACACTGCTTCATGGCGCTATAATTCACTATGAGAGAACCTCGGTCATCGGGATGATTTTACAAAGGGAAACTTTAATTTTTCCATTTTATCAATCACGCAAGAACTAAATTTTTGATATGTCTCAACTCGCCTTATTGGCTTTAGGGCCTGATAGATGCTAAGTTCCTAGGTTAAATAAACTGCTAACAAGTGTAGAAGTACGTATTTTTTGATTGGCCTGGTAAAAGTTTCACTTGGATATTATATTTTTTTCAATTTTTTTTAGTAAAACAACAAGATAATGTTTGACCCTGCAGGTCCTATTTAGACTTTCAAAAGAAAATCCATACGTACTTATATTATTTACAAAAACAGAATTAGCAGCAATTTCATAAAAATTTCAATGAGAAATTTCTTTAGGACCATATCAGATACTGTCAACCGGAAACCACCCCTTTGATAGAGCATAGTTGTGGTATGCAAGTTTCTGTCTTGCGATAAGCTTTTAGATTTAACTATTAAGAACTGAAATAATTTTTTGAAAAAGACTCGTACTATGAATTAAAAACTTCCGGCATTTCTTCGTGTGATAAAAATGGTTTTGATAAAGATGAGTGTTTGCTGTCACACTGCTCTAAGCGACTAATTACTTTAGAAGCTATAATTTTGAAGGTCCAAATCAATCGAAAAATTTATTTAATTTTTGATAGGCACAACTGGTAGTGGTCTCAGTAATATAATTAACAAATAAAAAGCCAAGTTATAAATAAAATATTTGTTCAGTGAGTGCTTCAAAGGATCATTGGTGAAACAGACTCCAGGAAAACTGGCAAAAAAATTGTGTTTTCAGTCTCTCACTTAGCTTCACCCTAGAAATGTTTACAATATAAATGATGTGAAGTAAAACCTGCAGCAAGAAAATGAGTAATGATTCTCCAGCTTGTAGCTCGTATACTGCAGCAATAAACTAAATTAGCCTGATCTGTTCTTCATTAATTCATGGCCAATCCCGTTATGGGCGACTATGAGTTTGTTGTTTCTTCATATCATCAATGTAATCACGAGCGAATAATTTTTCAAGGCTGCAACAGCAGCATACCGATCAAATGCGATATCTTCCCAGGTGGCTTGATGAATTAAAAATGCTACAAACTCGTGCTTGACCCCTTCCTTGTATCTTACCTTTGGCTAACCACTTTTGAACGGAACTTTTGGAAAATCGTCGTAGAGAATGTTTTCAGGCAGACAACTATTTTCCGTTCCGCAAATATTCCAAGCCAGTGTAACTGATATCCGCGTCATCTCGCAAAAAGGTCAGTTGTCCCAGTGATGTTCCAGATAGTGAAATTTGGCATGTAATCCCTCCAACAAATCTGTTATATTAAATGCAAACATCAGAAGAGGAAAGTGTGAAGACGCCGTTCTTGGTATCGAAAAGTGCAACAAGATGTGCTCTAACACAAAAGTGTACTCATGCATTGTAGATTTTTATTTTCAGTTTTGATGGTATTTGATGGTTATTTTGCACAAGTTCGGAGCCCTCTCAAAGTAGTTAAAACCTTACCAATTCGGCTGCCTATTTCATTCTCCTCACTGCGGCAAGTGTTGATGGAAGAACCGCGTATACAAATTTTTTAACAGTGTTCAACTTACGTGTAGTTGCCTATCGCTTACGGAAATGTATGGTGAACAAGATGCCGCAAGTGAAAAAGCTACCGTTTTGCCAAGGCAAGTTTTCACACCACAAGAGTCACGAAGTTGAGAAAACGATGATTCATTTCCGTAAGTTTGGTTTTGTTGAAGAAAGCAATGGAGACATTGTCAACAGAAAACAGTTCCAAAGCAAGTACAGACTTGATCTTTATGTTGGCTCGTCACCAAGAAATTAAACAATTTTTATTGCTGCTAGTGTGCAGAAAAACAGCTCCTTGTCTTTGAAATGCGTGACCAAGCAATTCAGAGAAGAAAGCTTCCAACAGGGTCGGGGCAATTACACAATTTTGTTTATCATCATGTCTTATTAGGATAAGTTGGCTTTTGTATGGTCTGCTTGTCATCACGAAAAAGCAGCAACAAAAGCCAATAAATTTCGAAGCCATTCAAAACGTTGCAGCCCTCAAAATAGTCAGCGACCAACTAGATCGAACGCTTTTGTGAGATCAGCAAAAACAACATATACAGTGATGGTTTAGATTGTTCCACAATTTTCTGGTGTAGTTGTCGAAGTGAGGACAATCATATCGACAGTTGATCTGACTGACAGGAAACCACTTTGACCAATAGAAAGCTTGAAAATTTTTCATTTAAACCTGGACTGGTAGAAAAAAGCTTTCCACGATCTAATCGGAAAGCGTACCGAAATACATGTAATTGAAACATTTAAAACAATGCCATTCTAAAGTAGCTAGTCCGAGCAACAGCAACAATGACGTTTACACGCAGCAAATTCAATTGCACTCTGCTTGATAACATTGAAAAACAGCTCTGGCAAAAGAATAAATAAAACACTTTAAAATTTTTGCTTGAAAAATAAAAGCGACAAAAAGAATGCAGGTTATGACATCGGTGTGAAAAAAAATTCCTGTAAAACTTTACTTCAATGAAATGTAAAGATTAATCTGTTACGAAAAGGTAACTCTCATTAGTTCGATAAAAACTTGCTGTTGCTGATGGGAAGCAAAGCAAATGCTCCAAGTGTAAAATTCGACATTCAAAAGACTTTTTTCAGGTTTCTTGAACATCTGAGAGATCATGTGTATTTACAACCCGTCCGATCATTGTAAAACAAAGAAGTAGCGATGTATCATATGTGACAAAAAGTGATCAAACAAAGCTTCTCGCGTATTTGGGATAATGTTGGGAAAGGGTCTGTCGTATATGTAATCCATCCACTTCCAATCTTTCAACAGTTACAAAACAGGGATTGTATAGTACTTGGGTCTATGTTAAACATATAAATGACGAATTGATTTTACTTGGACGATGTTGGATTACCAAGCTAATAAATATGGTGAATATAACTTGTCCTGCCTTGCCGACTAGTGGTAGGAGAGAGAACGTCTTCTTGTGCTCACAGATACCCGGAACGGCTATCGACAGAGCTGCCAAAACCCCTGCTTTTAAAGATAACAGGTTGTATAAGGTTTCTAGTCAGAAGAACCTATGATTTACAAATGCCAACAGGCCTATTTCTATGTATTAAACCTTTTTAGGGCACTTCCGTCAATGAAAATCGACATTAGCAATTATGGCTTTTATTTTACCATACCTCGCTGAAGAAGACTACACGTATGATAGTATTTACAATTTTGAAAATATTTTCTTGGTGTGATGTCTAAGAAAAATAGCACAAAGATAAGATTTTTCGATTTTTCACGTATTTTCCTTTGCTTGCAAGGGGGACCACATAACGAGATATTGTAAAATGAGAGCCATGGTGGCTGATCTCAATTCTCGTTGACCGATATGCCCTAGAGATATGATAGATCTTTTCCACAAACTAAGGTATTGAATGCTTTTTTTTTCCGGAAAATGCCTTCAAATGGAGGCACAGCAACTCAGTTTAAAGAGCAATGCTTTGATTTGAATTGACGTGGCTTTGAGATTGAGAATTAATACTAATTTTTGTCATGGGCTATCAGGCATGATAAATAAAAAGAATGCACTACTACACCTTTGCACATGACAACGCAATTACATAGAATAATCATAGAAAGGGCACTTGCAAACTCTGGAGACCCCACACCCCCAGCTCTTTGGCCTCGCGTTCGCTGCACATCTAATACGAAATCTTACACCACTGTGGACTTTAAAACCTCTAACTGGTTAGCTTAATTTTCTGCTACTGTAAAGTTGCCCATCTTTAATTGCGAAAAAGGTTGCCCATTCCTGATTGCACCCTTCTAATTTGCACAGCTTATAGCTGGAAATATGTAGTCATGAAACTGAGGTGTCAAGAGCATGCAGTATAACATCACAAATACACGGATAAAGCAAAAATAAAAACTACTACTCCACAAAACAATAGTGTTGCTAGCCAACATCTTTGCTTTTACTCTTCTAAAGATGCTTGTTGTCATCTCTTTTTCTTTCTTCTTCCCTCAACCATTTCAACAGTGCAAAATAAACTCTCCAAAATTTTTTACTTTTTTACTTAAATGTACAAAATCTGAAAAGTTTGACAGGAAGTTGCAAAACATATCCATAAATTTGTCTTGTGCCTTACCAAAATGTGTTACTTGGCGTATGCAGACATAACAGTATCACTGGATAGACGGACCAAGTGCAAAAATTTAGTACGTTTACATCTAAAGTAGCCTACGTTACAAGCAATTAAAAATACGTTGTGACATTTCTAATCGACTGTAAATGGCAAAATTATGGCAAATAAATCTCCAGCTGTAATGGTTTTATCTAAATTCTAGAAACTATGGCAGCAAAATGTCACTATTTTGTCTTGACCTGAAACAAAGAACTTCAAATGTACTCAGAGTCACAATCCATAACAATTTTGAGCGCTGCCAAATAAAAAGCAACAGTAATGACGCTACAAAGATGAGAATATTTGCGTCAAGACCATGAAGTGGTAAAAACTGAAGCGCCACCAATTCGTTTAGTTGGTCCATAGAGGTTCAAGTAGGTAAATATGTGGGACAATATTAAAACAGTTAAAATGCTTTTACTGTTTGATCATCATTATCCACGTAGATTAAACATGAAAGAATATTTCATGTTATTAAATGTATACAGTTTATTCGTTTTGTCTGATTGTTTAAGTTGTCAAGTTGGTGGTTATGCTTATTTGTCTAGTCAAACCACGCTAAATAAAACTGGCCAGCTCACTCTAAAGTCTTGTCCAAGTGATGGTCGTATATACAACTGTCACAGAGTTGATGTAATTGGATATGTCAAACATCTGAAAGGTAAGAAAGTTTCTGAAAATTACGCTATATATGCAGGATACTGCGGATTTCATTAATAGTTTAATTCAGGTTTGTTTATATCACACAAGATCAACTACCGCTAACGAGTTAAAAAAAGTCTTCACTGGAGTGAAGAATTTAGAGGAAAAGCAATCTTTCAAAAAGTCTCCACAGTCAGTCTGCAAGTTTCAAATCTTTTGGTAGAATGTTGCAATTTCTTTTAAACAACAATAACGTACGTTTCCTTATAATGAACGCAGCCTATGTTTTTAACAGCTTATGTGACGGTGGGACAGTGTATTCCTGCCTCGATATGTGAAATGGTCACATGCTTCGAAATATTTAACTTGCTGGGAGCTGGAAAAACGTTCTTTAATATTAAGTGAGTACTCTATAAAAGCATAAAACAAAAGTTAAACTTTTAGGAAACCTTGTTATCCGGTTCATAAATTAGAACATGTACACAATGGGATCATCAAATTTACTTAAAAAATTACTAACTCAAAACAAGATTTTGGTGGAATTCGAACATCCAACAACTTGATTGCCAGTCAAATATTCTACCACTTGAGGTAAGTAAAGCAAGATCAGCAGGCCAGTATGCAACAAGGTAAATAAAAACTAGTGTCAAGAGATGATACGAAATATAAATGAGAAAATTCTTTTTATAACAACTATCAAGCACCAAAAAGATGTAACTTTTAAAAAATACATAGTTTATTTATTTGTTTGGGTCAAGTTGATTTCTCATAACCTTGCTTTTGGCCAGTAGCGTCTAGCAAAAAGTCAGGGACACAATAAAAGAAATCTGTTGGGTCGAAGAATATAATCAAGAACGCACTATACAGTAGTGTATTACCAAAGGGGGCGGGGCTTACCCTTACTCTTCTTTAAATAGACCTTGAAATTCAGAATCTGTTCGTAAAAGGTAGATCACAATCTTTAACTATTGAAATATTGCATTTTTTCTTTAAATATTAGGATTTCAACTGTTAAATTGACAAATGTCATTTACTGTTTCTTTTATTTTTCCGTTGCTCAAATCGCTCATTATAGCAAAACTTAGCACAGACAAATACTTTATACTTTTCGCCGCAAACACAACGTGTTCTACCTCATTGACTAGATAGAAGAAAATCATTCGGTTTATATTCCTGTGTTGTTGATGGAGCTCGCTTCATTCGGAGCTGTCTCAAAAAATATCACCTCAAAGCAACCATTATTAAATCCAGCTTTCCGAAAGTCCCGCCGTGTGATCTGTGGTTTTTTTGTGATGTACCCAGCTTTGTAATAAGATTATTGACCTAGCAGCTGAAATCAGCTGCTACAAAACTGATGGCTGAGGCAAATTTAGTCGTTTATGAACAATATAACAAAAGATTGCACCAAATAATTTGTTTTCACATTTAAAAAGCGTAGAATGCAAAGATGTTTTGGAATTAGATGACAGTTTTAACAGTCTCGTCGTTGGTGTTTACTAATGCAATATCTTTAAAAATTAGATATTTGAAGAAAAAAAGTTTTTTTCACATTTGAAAATGGATTTGACCCTTTTTCTTTTTCCTTCTTTAAATAGTGTTTTTATGTGGTACTTTATGAAAAGAAATTTGTGAGTAGACCTAGTGTTGTTGTTGTTATTGTTTGTCATTACTGTCAATAGTTTTTTTGCAGTTCTACGTGCGCATATTGTTGTGACGGGAGCAACTGCAACATGTTATCAGCAGCAAAAACAAACAAAAATTGTTTTTTTCTAAATCCACCTTCTTTTGATTACCCGAAAAAATTTTTAACAACTCGATTAATCCTCTTCGTAAGTATGTTGTAGCTACGTAATATACTGTATATATCATATCTCTAAAGCAAACCTCTGTTTGTACGTGCGGTCGTGCGTACGTATGTAGGCACTTATGTGCACTTTAACTCCTCCACATCTACTGGGCTGACAAGCATGAAACTTGGTACGATTGAACATTGGTAAGTGACATAATGGGGTTGGTGACGTTACGATGTCATCAAAACTAAAGATGATTTTTTACATTTGCCTTTGGCAACGGTGGAAAGTAGATTTTTTTCAAACGAAAGCCAGCATCCAACTTAACAACTTCAAAAAGATGTTACTTTTCTGAAGTGCAAGTTGACGTCATAGTTGCCGCTTGTCTACACCGTTTGTTGCCTTTTTTTTATCAAAAAGCACTGACCTTACAAACGTAATTTAAACTTTTTTGGGATATATCAACCATTTAGGTATTTTTAATAAAAAATTCTACAACAATTTAACCTAAACCCACAACACAACAAGAGATTTTTGAAAACATTTGAAGCATTTTAAGCATGATTTTTTCCCTTTTTTTCTTGAACGTTTCAAATTACATCTATGATGTCATGAATGTCTATTTTGATTACAGTAAAAACAGCAGCTTCAGCTAAAGTTGCCGTGCGCTAGGATTTCATAACAAGGTAACCAGATTGGCTTGTTTGCGTCCTAATTTCAAAAATTTGGAGTTTTTTAAAAGTAATTGACTGCAAAATTTTTGTTGGATCTTTTGGATTTTTTTGACCTTTTGTGAAGATAGATGGACTACATGATAAACTCAAGTCTGCTTTTGATTTCTTTTTAAGAGGAAACCATGGCGTATAGTAACAACAAGGTCTTGCAAACACGCAAGTCAATCAACTGACCGAAGGAGAACAAATAAACGTCAAAAAATCATCTTTGTGTTACAATTTGGCTAATTGATCAGGATCAATTAGTGTTGATGTCAAGGGTAATGCTTAGGAAATATCTAACTTTAGTTGTGGCACCTAGTCCGAAAATATTATTTTAGTGAAATTTGAAACTAATTTGCTCAAAAAAACAAGTTATCCAATCTTATAATACAAATTTTAGATCTTTGACAATCATGCTGCTGGTCCAAACAACTTCTTCAAATTCTCAAATCTTTTAATGAAACAATTGATTGTGGAAAGTAAATCATTGCAATTAACTTTGACATGTTAACCGGAAAATAAGAATTTGCTAACTGCAATTTTTTCAGCATGTGATCATGAATTTTAGTTACGTCATTGCAAAATAGGCTGATGTACTTTATTACAATTCATATTTGGTCTCGCTTATTAAGACTAAACACATTAAACAGTAGCTTGTATGAAGTTGCTTGGGTTGCTTATGAAGTTCTGGTAGAGTTTTGTTTGGGCTCATTATATTGAGAAACACAATTTTATGTGTATAAATTTACACAAATAAGAGCTTAAAATACATCTTGAAGCAAGCAAAAATATCGTTGCCGCTAATTACGACATTCTGCAGCCATTACTTTGTACAGCTGTGGTGTAAATACTGATCAAATTTATGTTTAAAAGTTTTTGGGAAATTAAATTAAAAAATGTTGGAAACTTCTGCCTTAGAAGATCGTGTGTAGCCTACAGGATATATCACAAAGCTTTAAGATTTTGGAACGTTTATAAAACAAGTAATAGTTTCATCAAATTCAACTTTCAAAGCATTTTTGTTAAAAAAGTTTGGAATAATGCATGAAGAGAAGATAATTTTATGCTAAGTTTTGGTAATTTACCTATTTATTTTGGAAGAACTTTGCAAATAAGCTTTCGTCTGATAGACTATTTTTGGCCCCCTTCATCTGTTCAACAAAGCGGGGACTCGGTCTACGTTTATAGGGAAGCTCACAGTTGTTGGTAAACCAAATTATTTTTCCCTAATTTTTGAATATTTCGTGAAAAAATACTTATTTTCTCCAAATCGTTAGGAAGTATAGTTGCCTCGATATATTACATATTTTTATTTAAATTGTAAATGTTTTGGGCACATCATAATGCCCTTCTCAAAGAATAGAAACCTACAGCTCATACTAGAAATTACACTTGTAACTAAATATGTTTACCCAAAATGACTAATTTTACCCAGAAAGCACGTAAACCCGCTAATAAAGCGATTGATGACGTAGAACGCACCAGGCACATGTACCATAAGAGAACGATAAATGACATAAAACTTAGAATTAATGGTTCTCTGATATCACTGTAGGAGGATGCGTTTCATGTTATTAATTATTCTATTAGCATGTTTAAAAATTAGTCATTTTGGGTATACATATTTGTTTGCGAGTGTAATTTCTTAAACCAGCTGTATCTTTTTATTCTCTGAAGAGGGCAATAAGATATGCTGAAAACGTCTCGAATTTAAATAAAAATATTTCTTCACTACTATTCCCAATAGAGTACAACTGCTGTTTTCAGCCAGAATTAATTGCTCATATGGTGATGAGTTTTTCTGTTTCTTAAATTTCACCATTTTTCATTGATTCTAGATATGAAGTGAGCTGTTAAACGTTCAATGTTTGAGATTAAAGCACAATAGGGATTGTAGCCTCGTAAACAGTGACTTAAAATTTATCAATATTTTGATATAAATTTATTAAATAATAATTTAGCTTGAAATAAGTAGCTAGAATTTGGTTTAGCATTTTTTTAATCTATGTAGTCTTTTTTTCTAGCAAATTTGGCCTGTTGTTGTTGTTGTTGTTGTTGTTTACCCGACCCCTTCCAAGGGATGGGGGCATGGCGGAAGACCATGGAGCCCCAGTAGCCGGGCAACTCCCCAGGGGGTAGACCAGAGGTCGTAAAGAGACAGAGAGTCGCCAAAGAGTGAGCGGCACAAAGAGTCCGCAGCTGGACAGTGCAGAATGAGATGAGAGGTGTCCTGGGGCGAGTGTCCACAGGCGCTGCAGGAAGGATTCTCAATTCTGCCCTTCCTAGAGAGATAAGAATCTAAAAGAAGGCAGTGTCCGCTGCAGTGAAGACGAGAGAGGACACAGCGAGCATGACGAGGGAGCACAAGTTCCTCGGTGGAAATCGAGGAAACCTGTGAGTCAAAGAACTTCGATGAGACAGTACGCCTCCAGTCCGAGATAAGACTAGAGTGGATACGAGAGGTAAGAGGAGAGAGACTACAAGGGATTGCGGAGGGCGCAAGTAGCGCACCCCGTCTAGCCAGCTTATCAGCCGCGTCGTTCCCCGGGAGAAACAAGTATTTGGAGACCCATTATAGTCTGATAGAACAGAAGGAGAGAGAAGACAGTTCCTGCCAGATCTGCCACAGAATTTGAGATAAGAGGAAAGATGGAAAAGAGGACAGGGTGGCGAGGACAGAACGAGAATCAGACAAGAGGAGAAGAGAAGAAAAATGCCAGACTTTTTCGTGCTGCCGAGACCAGCAAAGTACGTGCAGATTGGCGCAGGCTTCAGCGGAAAAACTTAAGCATGCTGGGCCTGCCGAAAAGGAAAGAGTGGCCTCAGCGCCACAGAGAGAGCAGATGCAAAGAACGCCGAAGCCGCCTTTACCAAAAGGAAAAGGAACAAAGCCATCTGTCCAAAGCACCAGATCATGAGGGGGGAGAGAGTCAAGGTGGGCGAGAGCCGCACCTTGGCGAGAGTGAGGGGGATCAGAGCGAGAGCATGGAGTGAGAAGGGTGGAATCCACCGTGAAGGAAGGCAGCTTCCAAGGACGAAAGGGACGGCAAGCAAGAAGAGCCTCCCTAGAACAAGTAGAAGGAAGCATGAGCGGGCGAGTAGACGCAAAAGCTCTCCAGGACGATCTGCAGAGTCTTGGTTTCACTCCTAGTCTGGCCAAACCTTAGATGGGAAAGGAGGTTGGGAGACGAAGAGCCCGCTCATAAGATAAAACAGTGAAATGAGTCAGGGTGACTCGTAGGGGAGGTAAAGAAGTCTCGAAGAGAAGCAGAGGAATAGGGGAAGACGAGAGGCAGCCGGTGATGGTGCGACTGGCCGCTCGATGGAGGCGTTCCAATTTGGTGATATTGGTAGGGCTTAGGAATGGAAACCATCCAGGTGAAGCGTAAGTGAGAAGGGACCGAAGAAAAGATTTATACAGAAGAGAAAAGGACTCCTTAGAGGGGCCCCATGAGGAAGCAGAGATACAGCGTAAGGCCTTGAGACGTGGGAAGAACTTGGCCTTCAGCGAAAATACATGCTTAGAAAAGGAAAGAGTGCGGTCGAAGGTGACCCCAAGAAAAGTTGGAGTGGGATTGAAACGGAGGCGGGAGCCGAGTAGGATGAGGTTGGGCTGGAGGTTAGCCTGGTGGGGATCCACTGAGAAAAAGGAGGCCTCACATTTGCTCGGATTGAGAGGAATACACCAGAACTCAGACCAGCACTCCAATCGAAACAGAGCTTCTTGTGTGGCCTCCACCGCAGTGGGGACCGAGGGGGAGGAGGACCAAATGGCCAGATTGTCAGCATAAAGAGAGCAGCTGACGGAAGAAGGCAGAGAGGCCGGAAGATCATTAATGAAGAGGGAGAAAAGTACAGGGCCAAGAACGGATCCTTGCGGAACACCTCGACGGACTCGAAAGCAACGACTTTTGTGATTTTGATAGACCTCAGAAGCGCGCCTATCAGGAAGGAAAGATTGATTCCAACGAGCAAAGCAAGGAGGGAGGCCAGCTGATATCAGTTTGTGGAAAAGGGTGGAATGCTAGAAAGAGTCGAAAGTTTTAGAGAAGTCGATAGTAGACAGGATCGTCCGAGAGCCCGGCCTGGGTTTGCTAAACCCATCCGAAATGGACTGAGAAAGGTACAGAATTTGATCAAGTGTAGACCGTTCAGGGCGGAAACCGACCTGGCGGAGAGAGAGTGGAATTAGATTCCAGAAAGAAGAGTAGACGGGATAGAATGATGCGTTCAAACAGTTTTGATACGGAGGAGGTGAGAGAGATAGGCCGGAAGGAAGCAGGAGAGTCGAGAGGTTTTCCCATCTTGTGTATGGGAATAATGGAAGATGTCTTCCAGATGGAAGGAAAAGAATGCGAAGACCAGGAGAGATTGAAGATGTGAAGAAGAAAATCCATGCCAGAGCGAAAAAGATGCTTTAGCATAGGATAGGCAACTTTGTCTGGGCCAGTGGTAGTGGAGGAGGAGAGGTTGGAGGCAGCCGCAAGAAATTCAGTGAGAGTGAAAGGAAAGCAAAAGGACGAGTGAGACTCCACAGGGCACGTGGCTCGGCGGAGCTCAGAGAGATAGACTCTGAATCTGCTACGAAGAGCTTTTGGCTGATAAATGGAAAGGTGGGATCTCAGGTAAGCGGCATAGACCGAAGCCGATTCCCTGGGAGAAGAACAGTTAGGGAAGTTAGGAGAGGAAGAAGAAGACAAGGAAGATGAGCCAGCGATAGAGCGAAGAGGAGAGTGTACAGATTTAGGGTTAGACTTAGGTGAAAAAGAAGAGCAAGTCGTCTCCCACGCCTCTGCCTTGGCGTTGGCGATGACTGACGAGGCGCGTCAAGAAGCGGAGATGTAAGCCTGGCGATCTTCATCACTTCTGTGAGCGGCAGCAAAAGCCTTGCGTCTTTCCCTAACCGCACCTTCCACTTCATCAGACCACCAGGCTTTGGGAGGGCGTTTGATGCGGCCGAAAGGAATGGAAGATTTCGCCGCATTTAGTGCCAGAGAGGTAAAGAGAGCAGCAGCAGAGGAAAGAAAAAGAGACAAGTATTTCTCTGCAGAAGGACAGTGAGAGTCAATGTAGAAGGCAAACCCATCCCAGCAAGCTTTCTGAAAATTGAAGGAAGGGGGTCGCTCGTTGGGGCGAAAGACGGGAGAGAGAGGGACGGAAAGAAGAATTGGTAGGTGGTCAGAACCAAGGTATTGTAACACTTCCCAAGAGCAAGAAATGGCAAGAGGAGAGGGGGCATAGCAGATGTCAGAAGGAGCGATGGAGAAGAGTGGGTGTGTCAGGGTCATTGAGGGGGAGGAGGTCATAGGAGATGACCCAGTTGAATACTTCTTCCTCGCGGGGGTCGGAAGTAACTCTTGAGTCCCAGAGGGAGTGATGGCAATTGAAGTCCCCCAGAATGAAGAGATTTCTGGAGGAGGGAAGAATGGAGGGAGAGAAGGAGTCGGTTCTGCCATCAGTTGGGAAGGAGTGAATAGGGGGGCGTACACATTAAGAAAAGAGAGCGAGGAGAAGTTGTTAAGAGAGATGTTGATCCCTACATAATCAGAGTAGGGATCAAGCGAAGAAAGAGTGGAGGTAGAAAGTTCAGAAAAAGGTAGGCCCTGCCTGACAAAAATGACAACGCCGCCGCTAGCGTGCGTGGTATCAGAAGAGAGAATGCCAGACCGGGAGTGGGTACAATCAGAACGCAGAGCAGAGAATCCAGGAATCCGGAAAGATGAAGATGAGTTAAGATTGGATTCCTGAATGCAGATGAGGTCAACAGGATGGGACGAAAGAAAGTGAAGTAGTTCAGTGCTCCTGGCTCGAAGACCTCCAGCATTCCAATTTAAAACCCTGAGAGAGTCAGGGGGGAGTGAAGGCAGGAGGCGCAGAAGGAAAACCAGGAGCAAGGGACGGTGATGAGGGGGCAGAGGGAGAAAATATATAATGGGCAGATGGGAAATAAGAGGTTTGAAGACGAGGGTGGGGCGAGAGAGCAGCGTTAGCAGAGGCGGGGCTAGATTGCACAGTGGAGGTATAAATGTCGGAGGAGTCCGAGTAGGGAGTCACAGTGATTCGGCAGGGGGGCAGCTCTAACAGTGAGAGATACCAAGAGCTTTGAATTCGGAGAGGAAAAGTTTTCCAGGAACTCCAGGGATTTGGGAAAAATATAGCAGTTATATGCAATCTCCTGTTCCTATAATCTTTGGTTCGATCGATTTCCTTTCAAAAACAGTTAATTTTGAAACGACAATTGTCAAGTGTCAAAAAAACATTATCCGTTGGGTGAAGCCGGGGCAGCCGCGAACCAATAATCTTAGCCATGATGGTACGGATGGGGGCCCTGCTGACCACGCCGGCAGAGCCGGATGGTATACAATAAATATAGTTGTAGCTAGCTGTACATTCAAATCAACCAATCAGTCAATAAGTGGTGCCTACGGGTGCATGGAGGCAGTAGAATAACTTGGTTGCTTTTCGTGATCGCAGTGATCTAACGGCGGGTAATTAATCATACAGTCTTCAACATCTATATGGCACCTAAAGATGGTGGTAACCCATAGTGCCTCAACCGAGAACACAGCAATCTGACTTACTAGCTTTTCCTTTTCTCTATTCCTTTTGTGCTAAGCGTCAAGCGGGAAAACTGTGAGTACCATTTTCAAAGTGTTCAGTAATGCACGCCTCGACAAAGGAATAGAACAGATGCATATCAACTTAGAAACAAACTCTCTTGACAGTACACCACCGCTCTGCATTTTCTTTTTATATTGTCAAACAAGGGAGTATGGTAGAATTGGTAAAACTTCTGAATCGTAAATAATTTTTAAAAACAGGATTGTAAAATCCAATCAATATTGATAAATTCATAGATATATCAATTTTAACTGAAGGAGGAAACCTCTTAAAAGTCACAGCATTATAATCGATTAATCGAAAGTCACAGCTTTAAGCTGTAACCTCAAAATATTCTTATTACAATAAACGCATAAAAATAATCTAAATTTACATCATGGCTAGGCAAGCAAAAATTTAGTTAGTGCGGCATGCATATGCGCGATGTAAATTGTTTCAAAAGTAATTTATATAAACCTTCTTTGATTACGTCAATACTAGACTATTTCTTCAATTTTTATTGAATATTGTGCAGTGGTGTCTCTACATTTACGTCACTCATGACATAATGATGTCATGAATGACATCACAGCACTTGGCAGTGACACTACTGCCCATTGTGTAGTGATACCACTGCACATAGCACTCATGAACATAGTGAAGTGGTGCCATAACATTCACGTCACTTACGTCATTCGGACCACAATTTTTTGAAAAAAACATTTTTTTGAAAGAACACTGCTCAAAAAATTGCTGTAAATTTAAGTTCAAGACTCTTTTTTAAAAAACTCCCATGACTTTGCAGAAAATGTTTAATTAGTGACATTTTTTGAAACCGTCTGAATAACATCTTTGGAAACGGTTGCGAGTGTCACAAACTTTGTGACGCTACTGCTATCACATATCTTGCAACTTCTTCCAAACCATTTTCAATGCATAGTAAAAAGTACTAACTTACATATATGTTTGATCAATGCAACTTTTTAAGAAAAGACTTTTCCAGGTGGAAAATTATTGGTATAACAGTTAGGCTACGATGTACTGTTAATGCATTTTTGTTGTTTCTAGTTTGTCCTGACATTGTGCTGTATTGTTGGACACGTATTTTTCCGAAAAACGATATACAAAGGCTTCAAAAAATGTTTGGATCTATTCAGATGCAAAGATGAGTCGAAAAATGGCTTTCGGTAATCCCATTTCAAAAATGCTGGTGCAACGTCCATGCACTTTTAAGGAGCTTATTCTGTTTGTGATTTGTTTGTAAATGACGAAGAAACCCGAAGAACATTTTGGAAATCAAAATTTTTTCAAAATTTTCAAACATCGTGAAAGAAGAAGTCAAAATTATGACCTTACAAACGAAGATTTTAAACTTTTCAGATAAAATTCTCATTTCAAATCAAATATTGACATGCTTTGGACAAATATGCAATTTATTTTATTTACATACTGCAAGTACATAGTAAATAAATAACTCTAAATAAGTTCTTTCTCGAGAAATAATCGGTATCAAAATTTAATGCTTGAGAAACAATCGAAAAACATAGTGCTACTTTACTTAATAACAGACAGTATCGAAGATTTACTCAAAGAAATTCAAGAAAGATGGCGGACAGTTGTTCTCTGTTTTTTTTATCATACTAGTTATCAAATTTTCAAACTAAATGTGATCATCGTTGCAAAGTCCGAAGAAAGGTAGCGGGAGTGAATTAATCTTTTTCTATTTAAACAATACGTTTGTTTCAAAAATTTTCTTACAAAAAGGGCAGATTTACGACAGTTTTGAATAGAGCTTTGTAGGATACCGATTTATTGCACTTTTTTGGTATTTAAAGTAAAAACCTCAAACATTTTTGTCTGTCTCTTATTAGAAGTTATCGCCAGAATGAAGCTGAGCAGAAAACGGTCGCTAATTATTGTCACCAAAACCATCGAAATTGTAGCATTTTGCCATTATCCGAAATCCAAGCTGCTAGTGAACCAATGACAGTACGCAGACAACTATTTTTGATGACACAATAACGATAGCTAGTTTTTGATAAACGTTGTTTTGAGATTTGCCAGATGGAATGACGATCTAACAGTTACCAATGCAGACAATCGGCCGTCATTGTAGGCGACAAAACATTCTTGATTTTCAAGTCAATACACTTCAATTGCCGAGTCACAGTCGGCCTGGGGAAGAGAATAAGCTTTCCTTTCCGTGTAGATATTAGTCTTTCATGCCAAGTATGATTGAATTGAGTAGGCCTACAGGTTGACGGATTCTGAGCTGTGGTTTTTGAGATGTGCGGCCAAATAACCCGGCAGTCACAGCGGCACACATGTATATATTTGACATTGCTTCGTTCAAGGAAAGGTATGGTATACATTTAGATTGCAGGTAAAATGGATTTGGCGATGAATATCAAGACAATTTAAGTCACTTGGTAGCAAATAGTTACCGAAGTTTTAATTTATTTCTGGAATTTAAGAGAAGTATTACCGATTGGAGGAAATTTAAAGAAGAGTTGGCATTTTTCAGGTCAATGACGGCCGATTGTCTGTGTTGATAATTGCTAGATCGTCATTCCATCAAACAAACCTTAAAACAACTTTTATCAAAAACTAGCTATCGTTATTGTGCCATTAAAAATAGTTGTCTACGTACTGTCATTGGTTCACTAGCAGCTTGGATTTCGGATAATGGCAAAATGCTACAATTTCGATGGTTTTAGTGACAATAATTAGCGACCGTTTTCTGCTCAGCTTCATTCTGGCGATAACTTCTAATAAGAGACAGACAAAAACGTTCGAGGTTTTTACTTTAAATACCAAAAAAGTGCAATAAATCGGTATCCTACAAATCTCTATTCAAAAACGTTTTGAAATATTGTGCTACTAAACAAATGCTTATATATATCGGTGGTGAAAATCAACCGCAGTTTTAATTATTGAGTTGGGGATAAAAGCTTAAAAAAATATAAAGGCCTATGTATTACACTTTTTATTTGGTATGGAGATTGGTTAAATCATTACAAATAAGAGCAAAATTGATCGGGAGAGCAGTTTTAGCGTTGGTGCGCTGTAGCATTTTCTGCATTAATCCGAGCTAAGAAGATCAACCAATCAGAAATTCTTAACAAAAACTAACATACTTCTGAAAAAACAGGCACAAGAAAGTTCATTCATTATGCTCGAAAGACCTACAAAACTGGTTTGACATTTTCTTCAAAAGAGTTAAACTACAAAAGATTTCTGGCAAGCCCCGTTTTATAACTTTTGCAAAAGTGGCAACAACACACGGCAGCAACAGAGAAAATAGCTGACAGTACTTTCTGCTGTCGATAAATTGTAATTCCTTCAAATGTTTGTGATTACTTTTACGGGTTTTGTTTTTTTGGAAAAAAAGATTGCTCAGCAAAATTCTAAATTACAGATAAGGCAGAAAAACTTATGCTTTTCTGTAAAATCGTTTTGATTATAGAAAATATAGTTTGGAGGTTTTTTCCACAATTCTTGTATATCCATATCTAATAATAGAGATTATATTTTTGAACAGTTTCTTGTATTTTGTAAACTTATTTAAAATTTCTTTATTTCGTTCTGATTTCCCTTTTTTGAGCGTTTCCTCCTTGAGCTTCTTTTTCACAAATTTTAGAGTTAAAAATAAGAAAATTTTCTCCCGCGTGAACAAATATCAGGGCTTTCGTCAGTAACAAGGTCAATGTCAGTGAGTTTGTTACAACAATCAGGACGTATCAATGCATAACTTGTGATCTGTAAATTATTTTCATTCGATAGCTCAGACAGACATCTTAAATAACTGACGGCGTGTCATTTAGTGTCATCTCTAAAAATGCTGTTGAAACAATTCAACTGTAAACCTACCTTTAATTTTCCTGTGAAAATCAAACAAATTTATTTTTAATACGTCAAGAAAATTAATTTTGACTTTTTTCGCCACTCCAAACGCGGTTGCGACCCATAGTTTGAGAAACTCTAACACTGTTGATCGTAAACGTTCCAGAATAAAACTGTAAACAAACATATAGAACAGCAATATCATTAAGTTTTGCTTTCTGGTCCATCAGTTGTGCTTTTAAAAAAAAGTTCTTACTTTTTTAGCTGCACAGCTTGCTAGAGGTTTAATTTAGTAGTACTTACTAGTTGCTCTATCGCTCGAACTCGTTTTCATGTAGTACTACCAACTGCTACAACAAAGATTTAACTACATCAATAAATGGAATATGCAATCGTACATTGGTGCTGAGAATGTAACTTGCAAGCCATGGTCATCAATTTTCATTGGCTTCGGGTTTGTCCGGTTTTCAAATGATGATCGTGTTATTTTTGTGCGTTTTTTTGTAACTTACTTCTGGGAATGTTTTATTAGACCAACCTACACATCAAGTGCTGAGTTTTCACGCATAAAAATTGTGGAACAATATATGTTACAATATGCACCCACTACCTGTAATAAAAAAGGTCCATTTAACATCAAGTAAAATCAAATTAAACAATCAAATATTTGCAAAACCTCTAACTACCGATTAATTGTAGTCAAATTTAATATGTTGTTACAGATTGGCTTCATAAAAAAAGCTTTTCGTTAACCGTTTCAGTACTGCAAGAGACTGCTCTCAAATCTTTTCTATTATACGCCTTTTTTTCTCACTTTTTAATATCTGGTAGCTGAAAGATTTAAATGGCAATTTTCGTACGCTTGCTGGAAACTGAGCGAGGTTTGCGAGCAATTACTTGGCTTTTCCCTTCAAATGATAAATAAAAACTCGTTTTGAAATTGAATTATAGTTACATTATTTTTTGTTACGGCTCGAAAGTTGGCTTATTTTGCTGCAGTTGACGTTTTGTTTCAACCTCTTTTTAAGAAGTAAAATTTTGATAAAGTTTTGCTATTTTTCTTCTTTTTTGTAGGTATTTATTTTCACTGAGTTTGTAATAATTCATTTTTTTAACTCAGTCTTTCCCACAATAAAAAAGTTTACTTTTGCTGTTGTGGTTGAAGAAAGAGCGAAGGCCTTGGAATTACTCCCAGGCTGTTGTGAACAGGTTTCAATTGTGAGGATGCTGTCACATGTATTAATGTCAGACTTAATGCTAGTGGGAAACATGCAAAACTCTTGAATTTTTTTTTATATTTAAGCCAACTTTAATTGTTGGCTGTCTTTAGACTTCTATTTAAGTTTAAAATTAATGCATAAATGGCCAAAAGTTGTGTCTTTTATTCATATATCTGTAGGCGGTGATTTTTATCTATTTTAAACTGTCGAGTTTAGGTATGTTTTGTTTTGAGACAAATTACAAAAAAGTGTGCGGTTAAGAACCAAATAGTGTGCTTTTAGTTGTCAATTCTTTTGATTTAAAATTAGGTTTAGTCTTCAAATTTGTTATCTATTAAATTAATGCATAAGATTTGCAAGTCATACCGAGATTACAGATAAAACTCAAAAAGTTGACCTCCATTTAAGGTTTTGCTCGAGGCTCCGCCTTTAGAAAGATTTTTAGAAAATTATGCAACATTTTTTAAAAAGTGACATTTTTGCTTTATCCTTTAATTAATTTCAGCAGCAACCTTAACAACTTGGCGAGAAATTACTTTTGATAAAAAAAACACCGTATCATCACGTAATACAATGAAATTAACTATCTGAAGTATCTTTCTGTCCTCGGCATTACTCTTGCTCAAACTAAAAACGCGCTGTGAGTGTGTTTCCATCTTTTACAAATGAGTTACTTTTTTACTGTTGTGCAAAAACTTAGCTATTTCCATTATTTCTTAATTATACTACCTTTGAAAAAATACTCTTGCTAGTTTTTATTTTAGCATTAGTCTGCTAATGTGATATTTAAATGCTTTTCTGAGACCTTTATGCTATTTTTTGCAATCTGAAATATAAAGCGGCCTTCTTTCTGTACATGGAACAGTAAACAGTATGCTTGTGCGTGCATTTGTTTTAACTCCTTGAAAACTGCTGGGCTGACTAACATAAAACTTGACACGACTGATTACAGCCGAGGGATAGATGACAGTAGAGGGTTTGTGACGTCATCATGACGTTTATAAAAATCAAAATTTTTAAATTAGTATCTTTTGAGAAAAGAAACCGCATTTTGGTGCATATATTGCCAAACCCCTATTAATCCACGCGCAAAATATCAACCTTTTTTGAAGATAAAAAACATCATATTAAATGTTTCCAGGCAAAATTTGTTTTTGTTTCCTTTACCCTGAGCGGTATAACCGCATACATTTTGTAAGCACAAGAATTCAATCAAAGCATAATTTTTCGAAAGTGCCGTCTTAAAATTTTTGTGTAATCTGAAACGAAAAATTTTGGTGCTCTTGATTAAGCAGTTCCAAAAAATTAATTTTGCTCATAATTTTTTATTTTTTTTAAAGAATATTGCGTTGACATACTGTATTTCTGTTTACATGTTGTAAACAGCTTATTTTACTGCATTTTACAACTGTTTGTAGAACCCATTAGATGATGTACTACTGCAATTTAATAGAAACAATACAATAATTTGAAAGAACATGTGTGAATAGGCCTAGGCAAAGGGGCTATGCCTCCCACACTTTTGTAATACGATCAAGGTAAGAGGCTATTTTCACAAGTAAAACGGCAGCAATATGTCGATGCTCAGACATAAGGTAACTAATCATTTGGAAATGGGGGAAGGTTTCCCTACCAAAGTTGATTTCCAAAAGTGAGGAACAACCAATCAAAAAGCATATGTTTGGCTTATCCCAATTTTTTGTTCTGACAACCCAAATGCATATGTACAACGTCGTTTATTTTTCTTTCTCAGCTGTACTGAAAATGCAGATGAAGAATAAAATAGATTTTTGAAACAGTTATTTGTAAAAACCTAGTATGGAGTTTCAGCTGCATCATAGCAGCATTTTAGAAGTTTGCTTCACAAAATTGATTAGCGCTAAATATACTACTATACATAATCATTAAAACTGGATTCTAGCACTAGTTTCAAGTGGAAGGCTATATCACATAACCCATTAAAGGCTTTTTCAGCAATTAAGTACATAATTGTATATCCAGGTTGCGTGGTTTGGTTGAGGATTCAAGGTATGGCATACTTGGTACTTTGGATTTGAATTTATGGTCACAGCGTGGTCTAAGATAACGCAAAAACTTTTTTGTAGCATTTTCAGGCTACGTGAATTAATTTGCTCAATTGGTAAGCTGCCTGGTGATTGGTAGCACTGTTTGGGTACGTATTTATATATTTTCTGAAAATCACGAAAACACGAATTAGAATTTTCTTAAGTCTGTGAGTCCAGTTCTAGCTGTGCACACAATGGCATTCCATACGATGGCAAAAATGTGATCACGTTCATTGCAGTTTGGCATAAGACGTTGTTGTAATACTACTAAAGCGAGCATGTAGTAACAATTATTTTACAAGTTACAACTTTACTGAACTGCTTCTACATAAAGATTTAAACTCACTTGCGCCCTCCCCAAAAACTTTTAAAACTTGAAAAAAATTTGTGCTTTGAAAAAAGTTGGAAGATTATCGGTCCAAAACAAGGTTTTTAAGTTTTTTGTTTCCGGACAAAAATGAAAAACTCGTTACTTTCAAAAAGTTGATCTCCGAAAATAAACTCCTTACCCATAATTTCTGAAATTCTTGCATTTGATGGCCCAACAGAATCGTTTAGTAGGTTTACTGTTCAAACCATCCGCATAATGCAATGCATAGAGTTCAAAGAACTTATACACCCAAAGTGCAATGATTGTGGTAGAGTAGTTTATCGTAGACATACATAACTGGTCAAATTCTGCCAGTGTAAGCACTTTTTGAACAGAAATTTGATTTTTAACTTGTACATATTAGTTTGTTGTTGCTTTGTGTTAAAATACACAAATGTTTCCAAAAATCGATGCATATTCAAAAGCAATTTCTTTTTTAAAAACTTGTTTACAAAATGTAAATTGATAGACAGACTGCAACCTATGTACAGTAATTTCAGTAATGTTTATAAGGGCTAAATAGTTTTTCACCACCAAAACAGGGAGGAGAACTTATGCGAAAGATATTGTAAGATTGCTTGTGATAAAAAGGTTTTATAGCAAATTTTGCCTTATTTGCAGCACAACAAGCGATGGTGTTTTTTAGTATGCATATTTCATTAAACGCTTTCATTAAGCTGTTTTTCTCACAACGCTTAATCAACGTCAAATGTCCTCTGATATAAATTTAACAAATACAGGTTAGAATTTTAAAACTGTTGATACGAAAATAAAAAAATCTACTTTTGTAAGGCTAGCCATTAAAGTAGCTTTCGAGGAAAACAGAGAATGAAAAACTAAAGCTGACTTTATCAGAAAGATTGTCAGAAAGTACAGTTAAGAAAGGTAGCAAATATAAGATGTGGTCAAGATTGCACGATCTTATTATCAGTTATTATGCGCTTATTGACCAAGAAAGACCTATCTAGATTTTAGAGAAAGTGCAGTGGAAACCAAGAACGCGTATCCAAGAAAGTAATTTTTGAGCAATTTCCGAAAATTTACCAGACATTTATGGTATTTTAAAAGGACAATTTTTTATTCAGCACGACAAAAAACTCGTTACACAGCTTTGATTGTAATTCTAAACTTACAGTATTTCAAATCACTAAAAGGTTATTTTATGATGATTTATTGAAGGAATTTAATGAGATTTAAGGTTTCAAAGAAAATAAAAAATAACTTTTCTGTGGAAAATTGCTTCGCATGCGGAATCGCATTTTTGTTATCTTTTTATAAAACTACTACAATGTTCTAGCGAGTTCACGACTAAATATGTAGTTGGAGGTTTAACCCTTTCCTCTTTCAGGTTTAATGCGTCCTGTTTCCTGCCTAGACGTAGCCAGAACGATCAAAGAGCATAGTGATATTTTCCTATCAATTGGTGCAACTGCATAGATTTTTTTTAGCTGCTAGAGAGAGAGCATCAACTGTACTTCTTGCTTGGCAGCATAGCGAACAAACTTTATTGTTTTCGATCTCTATATTTGGGTGGAGAAACTAAAGTTTTATTAAAAGCGTTTATCTGAGATAAAAATATCAAAACTTTCACAGCATATAAATTCTTTGACAAATGTAAAAACATAGCAAGGAAAATTCGATGTATAACCATTAACATCAAATTATATTATGAATCAGTTTATGCAATGCTCACAACAATATTTTGATGTTGATTTGATATAGAAAATGTAAACAACAGCGAATTAACTGTAAACTGGCCCATTGCAATCTAACCAACTGGAGACAAAAAACTGCATTATCAAAGAGCATTTGATCCTACGACTTACAACTTAGCGCTGCTTCAAAAAATGCCGTAGTTTAAGATTGCTTTAAATTGGTGATTGCTATCAAAAGACTAGTAAAACGCAGAAAACCACAAAAGAACACGCTCTGCGTGCTCAAAATTTAATTACCGAATTACAAAACAATAACATTTGCTTGGGGAATTGGGTTTGAATGGCATAAACTGATGGTAACTATAATAGTCCTTTTCATATTTCTGTATATGCTTGTACATGAAACACGGCATGTAAAGGGTAGCCAAGGATTTGAACAAAAAGAAAACAACTTACTTGCATGAAATCGCACCGTCTACGGAAACACTTTTATCTCTCGGTACGTTTATGTAAGAAACAGACCATATAACTCTGGGACTTCAACAACGACAAGGATATTACTACAAAAGGAGGGAGATAACTACTAATTACGTAGAAGCAAATAAAACTACAAAAAGAAAGCAACAACTGGCAAAAAGGTCGACCAGTTCACGTTCCATTTTTATATTTGTAAAAATGATCATTATTTTGACCGTCCTTCTATTTTTACTTCAGTTTTACCTCTAAACGTAATAAAAAAAATTGTATAGAAATAACGGTGAAAAGAATAAGATTGTGCTTTTTTCCCTGTACTGTTTATACAATGTCAAAAAAGCATTACAATTTAATGATTGCAGCTCGGGTAAAGCCTGAGCAGCCGGTTGAACCAATATTTTCGACTCCAGCGTCTCGGACGGACGCCCTGTTTGCGATACCGGCAGAGCTAGCTAATATGTTGTCTTTGAATAAAATTTCTCGCAGCAATAGGTGCTTCCAAAGAGTATAAATCGCACCCTTAATTTCTAAACAGTGTTTCACCTTTAAAAATAGTATAGCATGTTTTGAACAGATTTTGTATGATTGATTTATCCAGCTCAAAATTTCCAATCAAGACTGCTTTATGCGTGCTTGCACACTTCCATGTCAGACATAGTTCCCATTAGCAAGTGAGAAAAAGAGCGGATGATACTAAAAGAAAAACTGAAGTTTTTTTTCCTCAATTTCATATTCGCTTGCATTTTTGCAAAGATAATTAGGAAATAAATCCTTTGCTTTCAGCGTAAATCTGTCCTGAACCTTTCTACAAAATTGCTATTTCGTCTGTTGCTTTTACTCGCGTATTACGTGCACCTAGAAGCAGTATCCTATATGTCGCAGCTTATGACTAGTTATTAAATAAAAACGATATCAAAATTGATTTGATAAAGAAATCTTTCACACTATCTTTTCTTACCATGCTGGTCACACAAAAAGGCATAACAAGCCTCGTTTTGCACATGTCTGAGATTCCTTTTTGGAAAAAGTGTATCGCGCAATAGGCGACCCATAAATTAGTTTAAAAGCGTTTTAGAAACCATGGTGCATCATAAAATTAATAAAGAACTGTAGCTGTGAAATATGTATTTGATATAACAACAAATGTGGTTGGAAGAAAGCTCAATTTTTTGCAAAGCCTTTTATACGACCGACAAAATTTACGCTTGTGCACTTCTGGATCATATTTTTGTGCTTTTTATTTGAGCTATTTTGCAATGTAGCGATAGCTTTAGAACAAACATTAAAAAAGAAAAAATGACTTTTTATGAATTTAAGCTCCGCAAATGTATTAAACGACGTGTAGAAGCGAAGTGCACGTTTCTGTCTCGTTAAAGGACTTGGTGAAAAGCGATTTTTCAAAACAGGCTAACAAATTTTCGCAGAAGCCTGAAGAAGCATGCAAAAGTAAAATTTGCCTGATAGCTTTATCAATTATATAAGTAGTTTTATGAATATTCAATCGTAAGATGTACATTTGCAGTAATAGTAGTCATTTTTAGATTAAGACCAATTAGTACATCAGATTTTTCATTCGAATCTGCATCAAAGGCGACATGAAGTTATTTGTTACATTAGCATTGCTGAGTGTCCTATGTGGTCAGGTCATGACTCTTGAATGCTTAGTTGGACAAAGAATCAATGACACCATCGGAAGCATGCAAACAGTGACTTGTGGATTTGAAGCTTCTGGCATATCTCACAGCTGCCTACGCCATGACTTAGTTATAACCTATCAAGGATCAACAGGTAAGTCTTAAACTATTTTGAGAGTTACTTGTAAACAGTGTCATATTACCAATATAGGGCCTTAGTGTAAGATCCTTATAATTCATGACACAAAATTTCCGTAAGACTAGAGCAAAAATATAACAAGGGTCACAACATAAAGAAGTAGCCATAAAACAATACTTTTTTTCAATTTTTCTTGAAACTTTAAATTTCATAAACTTTTTTTTATTTTGTTATGATCAAAGTGCTTACTGTAAATCATTTATATAATACCATTGTAAGTTGCAGTCAAAGTCATTTTCTGCAACTGGCTTTTCACAAAAACTTAAAGATCTGGATTAGACGTTCTGATTTTAGACAACTTTTGCTTTGAATCATCACAAATTTTTGAAAAAACCAGATGGCCCCAATATGTTTTCTGGCTTTATCTCTAACGACGGTTTAATTTTATTTTCAAATAAAAATTTTTTCTGCAGTCAATAACCACAACCCAATTTTGCAGTATTTTTTAGCTTTTTCACAGTGATTAAGCAGCATACTCAAGTGAAGGGCAAAATTTAGGAAGGAATTGGCAAACCTAATAGCCTAATTGAAGAGAATCGTGACTGCAAAAACATTGGAAACCACTACCATAGAAAGACGTTGAATTTCTGGTTATCATAATAGCTTTTATGGTTGAGATTTTAGTGCTCTTTTTTGAGTGCGATATTATTATTTTTTTTGGACAAAAGGTGATCTTGGACTGTTGACATCTAAGTTATTAAATAGTGAGGATAGGAAAATAAAAGTTTACAAAACGACAGATTAAGCCAGGGGTGCCCAAAGTTTTTGCATGGCGGGCCGTACTGTTTTGACAGATTAAGCCAGGGGTGCCCAAAGTTTTTGCATGGCGGGCCGTACTGCATTTTTCATGAGCTTTCGCGGGCCACTCAATTACTCGTAAAATGTCTGGAATATTTTTATTCTGAAACTTACACATTAAGCTTTGTATTGTCTTACAAAATCAAAGAATTTTGAAGCCGGTGCTATCCCGAATAAATTAAAATTCGTTTTGTTAACACACTAAAAATTGAAGTCCGCGTTATTTACACACCAACAATCCAACATTTGAGGAAGTACAGTACAGGATTTATTACACAACAAAAGTTAAATTATTTATTACACACCAGCACATTATTAATGTGAAGTATGCAGCTGTGACTTTTCGCCAATAAGTTTTTTGTATCTTGGCGTATATTTTGTAGTGGAAATTTGGAGGACTGCTTGAAGATGTTCATCCGTAAGTGCAGTCCTCCATTTCGATTTATTGAAGTTCAAGGTTGAAAATGTCTTTTCACAAATGTAAGTACTTCCAAAAAGAGAAGCCATTTTGGAGGCATGCGTGAGCAAAGCTGGATAAGTTGATGCTGGGACTGACGAATAAAACTTGTCCAAAGTAAGATCTTAAAAAGATGATTTCAAATCAGAACTTTCTTGCAGTTCGATTAGCTCCAGTTGCATGTTAGTAGGTGCACTTTCTGGATTGCAATGAAAAGGATTGGAAAACAACCTAAACTCTGCCTCGTGTGACTGGAAGTCGCAAAATCGTCGCTGAAATTCTTGTTTCACATTCTCAATTAAGTTGGTATATTTCTCAGAACGAAGTAACTTCATTGCCTCATTACCGTTACGATTTTCTTCAGTTAGCTTTTTGCATGCCATGAAGTGAGCGAGATCTCCTTCTTTTAGTTGTTTTTGCAATAATTCCAGTTTTCTATGAAACGCTTTCACGTGGTCATAGAGACTTGAAACAAATTTGCCAACTCCTTGAAGATGTAAATTCAAATTATTCAGATGGCTCATAATATCAGTTAAAAAGGATAAATCACATAGCCACTGATAGCATTTCAGTTCAGGTACATCTTGCTTTTTGGCATTCATGAACTCAGCAATTTCATTTCGAAGTAAAAAGAATCGCATTAGTGTTGCTCCTTTACTTAACCATCGGACTGCAGCAAAATACACAACGTCTTCATGTTCTGCGTTACACTCTTCGAGAAAGGTCTTAAACTGGCGATGGTTCAATCCTGTTTTTTTAATAAAATTCACACATTTTACCACGATTTTCATAACATCATTCATGTTGAGAACACGTGCAACCAGTGCTTCCTGGTGAATAATACAATGGTAGTGTATCAAATCTGATCCTGAATTATCCATTGCTTTTTTTCTCAGCAGAGTAACAAAACCGGATTCTTTTCCTGTCATGGAAGGAGCGCCATCCGTTGTTACACCGACTAACTGAGACCACTGCAAGTTACTTTTGTCGATAGCATCAGACACTGCATCGCATAGATCCGAACCTCGCGTGCGATCTTTCAAACTTACCATAGCGAAAAGTTCTTCAGAAATTTGAAAGTCTTCCGTTACTCCCCGGATAAAAACAAGAAGTTGAGCAGTTGAGCCAATATCTGTGGACTCATCTAAAGCCAATGACACAGATACATATTTTTCTATATCACTGTTAAGTTGTTCTTTAATGTCAGTGCCAATTTCTTCCACTCTACGCGTTATGGTCATTCGTGATAAACTTACATTTTGGAAAGCAGGTTGTTTATCAGGGCACACTATTTCTGCCACTTTTGGCATACAGTCTTTTACGAATTCTCCTTCTACGAATGGTTTTCCTCGTTTTACAATTTCATAAGCTACTACGTAGCTAGCATGAGTAGACGCCTGTGCTTCTTGATTTGACTTTTTGAACATGAACTTTTGTGCAGCCATTTCCTTTTTCAATTTTTCTATTTTTTGCGTTCTCTTTTCTCCTATAAGTAGTTGGTAAGCTTCGTGATTTTTTTCAAAATGCCTCCTCAAGTTGTAATCCTTCATCACAGGTATGCTCTTCTTACAGACCAAACATAAAGCTTTTTCTGCATGAGCAACAAAAAAATACTTGTTTGTCCATTGTTCCTGAAATGTACGCCCCTCATCTTCAACCCGTCTTTTCTTAGTGGGACTCATTTCTGATTTCTTAATAATTGAAATAAAATTCTTGTAATAAAACACTGCGGCAGTTTATAAAGCTCAACATTTTTGAATACTAACTATTCGTTGATAAAAGCAAAATAAACGATGAAAGGGAAAAAGTTACTAGCCAGCTCATCTCGTAATTAACGAAGCGTAAATTTATTGCTGTTTGATGATTGTTTATTGCTCTTTGATGATTTCTGATTGAATGCGAAGCAAACGATGAAACGGTAAACGTTGCTACTTAGCTTATCTCGTAGCTAACAAAGCGTGAATACTTTGCTTTCTGATTATGAAAGCAAAATGAATTGTGCAGTGTGATAAAATGGAAAACGTTAGTACATAGGCCTATTACACAACTTACCTCGTAGCGTTGAAAAAGCTTGCGCCAACAGATTTTTAGAATCAATTTGGTGACAAAAAAAATTGCCATGCATTAATTGGAAGAACTTTAAATTACAAGGTCAGTCGCGGGCCGCAAGCACTCGTTGCGCGGGCCGCACTTTGGGCAGCCCTGATTTAAATCCTTATTATGTCGCAGGTAGCATAATAAAGTTAGTGAAAACAAGTTTTGAAATCAATATCTTAGCTTTGATAAACTAAGTTTAAGCATTATACGTTTACTTAGAAGTTATTCACAGAAAGTATATGAAAAGTTATTGGACTATTGTTGATTATACCTCGTACAACTTCTCTCTGGCCAAGTGGCTTCTATAAAATGTTTGCTTAAAAAATTGTGTATATCTATGTGGCATAAAATCTTCCCCTGTGCATGAGCTAAGCAATGGGAACAAATACTCATTAAAAGTATGATCAGTATAATGGTCTCTACTGCATTTGTTTGAAAAACACTCAGCAAATCGTTTGATAAATACAGCAATAAATTTTGTTGGCTTTAGAAAACGCATTATTAGCTTTGTGAGAAACTTCACATTCCCATAGCTCTATAATAGATTTAAACCAACAAAAAATTGTTGTAATTGCATTTTTTAGTGGAAAAAATAGTTATTTAAAAATGTTGTGTTATGGGAGAAGTAGGTATAGCTACAAAGTCTATACCCAGTAGCGTCAACAGGTGGTTATAGGAGATACACACGGACCGGAATCAGTGTGGAGCAGGAAAAAGAGTTTACCGTTGTGCCTTCAAATAAAAAAGAATTAAAATTTGATAAGAAGAAAAAGATTTTCAATTCAAAAAACAGTACTAATTTTCATTTCAGAAGGTAGATCACAAAAGAAAGTGAAAAAGGTTTTTAACTCAAAAAAAGCACATTAAGCCCCCCAATAAAAATCATTTTTTATCTCATTGACTTTGACCCCCAAAAAATTTGTTATCGGACATGAATCAGCGTCTCAAACAGGCTTCATATTTATTGCCTACTTTGCAACGTGAAACAGCAACATTTTCAGCCAAACTTTTTTAACAGCCACCATGCAGATTGGAAGTTGTATTATTTCCAATCATTGTCTGGAGACTAGTTGCGACACAATTGGCGTCATTAACTCCGACTCGAACGAAAAATTGGTTAAGTAAGCATATCATAGCAAATTTTTAGTTTCTAAAAGTTAGTATCTTTTGAATTATCTAATAATTTTTCTCGCTGATCAAATTGTCTTTTATGCTTTATACTAAGTTATTTCTATTTCTTAAACAAAATTACTCTGAGCATGATGTAAAACTATGCTCATCTGTTGCATGCCAGGAAGCAGCCTACTTAGAATTGGTTTAAATGTCATATGAGGTTTCCAAGGGAAGATAGGGGCAGGTAAAACTTTCATTTGATGTTGTTTAGGGGGAAAGGATTAGGAGCGACACTCTTCTTGGTGAATCGTGCTATCCATGGCCCCGACCATGTACTGCACCGACAGTTGGTTGGGCAGCAGAATGCTCACCAGGGGAGACTTACATCGAGGCGCCCATTTGTACCTGCTGCGTAGAAAATATTAGATAGTTTGTCTGAATTGGACATCTGCGTGAAGCAGTGAACGGAGCATAAATGGAACGCGGGCTACTTGGAGAGTACTTCAAGGGTGTGTGCTTTCATTCCCAGGGTTAGTTCAAGGTTACTTGGAATGAATCTGCCCAGGACATCTTGGGTAAGGCTCAATAGCCTGCGGACTGGTGTAGGACGTTTTCGCTCGTCTATGTACAAATGGGGTCTCACTCCATCACCGAATTGCCAATGTGGCGCCACTGAGCAAACTGCAGATCACTTTAAATCTTCTTGTCTCATGCATCATGAACCAAGAGAAACACGAGGTCTGCAGGTTTTGGATGACGCAACTCGATGTTGGTTTAACACCACGACTGCCAGCATCTAATCTGGGCAGCGCAGCAGCCCGGAGTGGTAAAAGGATAGACCTTTGGCCCGGATTGAGTTTGGGTATTTGACCAAACGACCACGACGACGTAGGGAAAGGAGTATAATGGATATCGTATTTGATAAACTTGCTAGTTTATTCAAGTTTTCAATCTTTTGATTCTAAAGATTTTTGGGGAAAATGTGAATAATTGAAATTTGCGTGAATACCTTTTTAAATGACGCGTAAAAAGAGGCAGGGGTTTAAGAAAAAAAATCGTAATAAGTCACGTGAGTGAAGGAGGGTGTTAAGATTGGAATGATATGTCCTCAAATGACTTGTGAGCAGCCAATAGAAAACTTTCAAATTTCCTGATGCTTCCTAGTTTATTATCAACAAAAACATATTGTACTGGATAACACCTATAATTTATTTACTATTTGTAAAGTAATAGAGGCAAAAGCAAATTGGCTTTTATTGTGATAAACAACATCTAAATATTGAGGCTTCCTCTACTATTGTATTATATACATTGTTCATTCTATTACCTTTAGATCATGCTGTGTCTCTTGCTGCACAACAAATCAATGCAACAAGAATCCAGCTACATCGGCAAATGGAGAGTGTAGCGGTGCAGGAAGTGTGGTTTATAAACCTTGGTCAATGATTTTCTTGACTTTAGCGGCCATTTTTTCAGGCTATATTTTCAAATAATGTTTTAATGCCTTTATATTTGTACCAATCTGAGAGATCAAAATCCACAAAAAATTACTTTTAATCGCGTTTTCATGATTGTTGACAAATAAATTTTAATTTCCTTAGTTTGCAAGTTTGGTCGTTCAGTGAACAAAGAACAAGTATCAAGTTTTTAGAGGTGGGTTAAGGTTATCAAAGTGGCTTAAAGTCAAAACTTTGGCCTAAAGATTAACAGATAAACAATGAAAGATAAGACAGCAAGTTTTATTTTAGCAAAATTGACTGAGTAATTTCTGAAACAATTGGGTGCGGTGCCGTGTCAACTCAAGGTAGGCCTCACTGCTTCCAGAAAAATATTAGACCGCGCTTTTCCTAGATTATCTTGGGCAAAATTTGGTTAAGAAGTGGTATATTGGCTAAGATTTTTTGGGCTTTCGTGATTTCGAAAGAAAAAACTACCCTACGTATAATCTGCTACGTTTAAGATCTTCTAAATGTAACCCGTGGCTGACTACCGTGGGCGAAAGTACAAAGTATTATTATGGTACTTGATTACAATATCATTAGATGAATATTTGATAATAGAATACCTGCGCTTTTTTAGAATTTCCACATCCTTGTTTGCTTGGACGTTAATTAGGTTTAAATAAACACGAAAACAGCAAGGAAAGAAGCGAAAATCATTGGTTGCTGTTAACAAATCAAGAGGTGAAGCTGAGTAAGGTAAGCAAGAAATAAAACTACGATGACCCAATGTAATGGCAAGGAAATCGCGCACACAAAGAAATAACTATCCCTACGAGTATAACCTGTTAAAATAGAGATTCATAAAATTTTTTCAAACTCCTTAATCATTTGGATGTAATCTTAAGTCCGGCACAAATGACTTTTCATCAATGCAATCGTCAAAGTTGCAAAAGGCATCAACTAGTCGAATATTTCTGTAAAAATGCTTGTATTTTGAGCATTGTATGGTAACAAAAAATATCCAAAGTAGAAAAATATGAAGTATACCGAAAGGTGCGTTAGCAATCTATTTAAGTTTTATAAGTTTTGTTTTATGTTGAGGCATTAAAAAGTGCACAGCGTTGTTGGAGAGTGAGGCCCCTAAACATGACTGCTCCCGAAACCGGGAAGTACCTGGGAGATTCCTAAGGCCTGAAGGGCTATTTACATAATTAAAAATGAACCAAAAACGTCGACAAAATATTTTCATTATATTTTTTTACGTATGCAAGCTTAAAACAATAAGTTGCCTAATAAAAATTTCAAATTAGTACCTGGTCTGAACCACACACTAATATATAGATTGCATATTTATTGGCTGTTATAGTCCTTGTAAAGCAGCCATGTTTTACAAGCTTTGTGTTTGTTTTAATAACCAGCAAAACTATAATGAATGTTTGCTTAATCAGAAAAGAAATGTAAAAAAGCGTAAATCACTACCAACTGTCAAATTTGACCGTTTTGGCAAATTCGTATCAACTGAAGCACTTTAAAACTGATCACAAATTGTCTGGATATATGTTTGGAGGCATAATGGGGTGCACAATAGCCATGTCTTTCCCCAAATTTGATTGAATCCGACCAATAAATGAAGGTATTTTCAGTTATCACCGCTACAAATTGTCGATCTTCAAAAAAGGTCATCCAACAAATTTGTAATAAAAGTTGACAAAATTGGGGTTATAAAAACAGTGACTACAACAAAAGAACATTTACAAATTTGAGAAACCCAAGACCATAAAATATATCTTTGTCTCCACCCCCAAATGCGTGCAATTTATTTGCTAAGTTGGCGAAAGCGTCTGCTACACTTTGCTTTTATTAACTGGTATATTTTAGTGCTTGAGTTATTCTCTATTGTAGTGCTTAAGTTATTTTTTGTTCCTTTTTAAATATGTTTGCCGATTCTGCAAGTTCAACCAATTTTTAGTGGATGATGGGTTTGCAAAACACCACAAACACATGCTTTTGGAAATGTTTATCACACTGCGCTCTTTATTTTTCCAGATAGCTTCATACTTGCTGTCGGTAAACTTAGAAAATATTATATACTGTGTAGTTAGTGGAGTAAACAAAGGGGTGAGAAAGCTATAGCTTTCTATTTGCCTTGTCACTTTGCCCCAAAAAGATTTAAAGATCTTTACTTTATGATACATTCAACAACTTTTCGCTCAAATATTATAACAGTTTTGATCATCTTTCTTATAAAATTTACATTTGCGCCCTGATCATAATCAATTGGTTGTAAAGCATTAAATTAGCAGATTTAATAAAAGAAAAGTTCAAACAGTATATAACTGGAGAAAGGTGGTTTCTTTTTGAATAAATTGAAGACACAAACAGTTTTCGCTACAAAATGTTTTTCAGCATAATGAAAAAAATTATTAAAAGGAAAAGGAATAAGAAAAACATCAAAGTTCTTGATAATTGTTGGCAAAAAGCAAATTTCAAACAATTTTTTGATGTCCAGAAAAAATTATAACTGTGGACCGTAGTAGGGTAAACACATTTTTGTCGCCCAAAAGGAGGCGATAACTTAACAGTGTACGGTAAGCATGAAACAAGGTTGTATGCAACGAGTCTGCCCGCCTTGCACTTGTCCAGTGCAATAACGAATTTTAGTTAACAAGCGAGAGAAATCACACAAAGATGTTTGTGGCGTCAGAAATCAGCAACAGTGGGATAGTTGGTTCAAGATGAATAATAGCTATCTGGTTTAAAACATTTTCTGTTAAGAACGTATTACAGCTACGATTGCATGCCATGCAGTTCTCACATCTTCCAGATATATTAACTCATTTTAGAAAACTTCGCGCTATGACAAGTTACGACTGCAAAACAAGAATTTTCGTGTTATCCACACAGATAACGGTAACTACCGACGAGAATGATATTGTCGTTTTACCCTTGCAACGAGTAACAAAGGAAGACATTAAAGCCTTTTCTATTGTCCTAGCAGGACAATTCATTTTTCATGAAGAAAAGTAACAAATTTTTCAAATAAGGGATGTATAGTCACCCAAGGCTAAAAGTGCCCAAAGTTTTTATGGTTATGGCCACATTTCACAAATGTGAATTCTTGAGGGGCAGCAAAAAGGCTATTTTTTGGAGGTCCGACTGCCCTTAGGGTTACCACATCCGAAACGGAAAAATCAAGTTTTGTTGAAAATAATTTTTACGAGCTTAGTCGCGGGCCGCAAAAACTTCTTCCCAACTCGGATGCCAAGCACGTTGCCAGCCGGATATATTTCGGAGAGGGCAAATATTTTTTCGTTTGCTCTGGTGATTAAACGGTTGGTAACACCGATAATATCGTTTTGCTTTGATGTGGGATAGCAACTAAACTGCCCAAATAAACAAGGGCCAATATGCAGTTAAGAAGCTCCACAGGTAGCTGTTGTTTTGATAAAAGACTCTAAATAATCAATCACCAAGCCAATAAACTCTCAAAAATTTTCCCGTTCAAAATTTTTACACATAAATACACGTTTACAGTATCCTGCATACAAAAACTTATACACGTATAGTCAAAACATCTCGTCATTAAACAGAATATTTACGAAAAAAATAGGATGCATTTGGACCAAAAATCATAACTATTAAAACAGCAAATTTATTTTTAGTATAGGTTTCAATATGAATGGTATCAATCCGTCAAGGACGTCATGGTGAATGTCAGCAGCAAAAGCATATGCTCTATTAAAATGCCTACTCTCTATGAAACAACGTGGCTATACACCAATACCAGCCACACAAGTTTCATCAACTTGTCGTTGGTTTTCTTCATATGATTTTTTTGTTTTAATGATGCACTAATGATGCATTCTCTTGCTGTGACCTACCGTAAATCAAGTAGTTTTAAAGCATAGCAATAATGTATGTCGCGCTGTATATATTTACGCACAAAAGGTTATGCCCTTCCAGCAAGTCTTTAGTCAGACGGGGCCAACACCACAGGTAAACTGGTTAACCCTGCCACATAAAGGCGGACGATTTCCGTTAGTCTAAGGGCCTTACCAGAAGACACAAGCAAACTAGCAAGATTTCACTGCATGCTGTTCCTTTTGTGCTAAGTGGCAAGCAAGGAAGCTATGATTGCCATTTTGAAGTCTCTGGTATGAATGAACAATAGAATTGAGCCAAATTCTACCCAATTTGCCGCAAGCGCTCTGACCACTACACCACCAACCAGGTCATGACCCGTACCAATATTTTGAGAATGAAGCTTCCAGCGAACCAATATTTTGAGAAAAGTTTCTAGTATATGGTAATGAAAATCAGTCCAAGCACAACAATACATTTGTGCGTAAATAAAAATTATGATGGTGACAAAGTGCTGCTGCAAAACAAAGAACTGACGAAGGTACCAGAGTTCAATCATTTGGGATCACTGTTTAAAGCAATGTAGAGCAATAAGAGATAAAGAATAGCTAGGGGGAATGGATGGGGAAGAGTTGCGGGTGTAAATAATGTGATAGAGGCGTATCTGCCAAATTAAAAGAAAAAGTGTAAAAAACTGTGGTTAAACCAGTAGTGCTCTATGGATTAGAAACACTACCTAAAAGGCAGGAAGCAGAGCTGCTAGTGGCAGACTTTAAAGTGCTGTGATTGCCAGTGGAAGTTACTACCATAAATAAAATATAAAAAAACTTATATACGAGGGACAGCACATGTGGGCGGCATAAAAAACTAGTTGAGGGAAGCAACATTGAAATAGTTCAAGTACGTTTTGAAAGAGAAAACACCTGCGTTAGAAGGATGATGGAAAATGAACCGACCAAATTAAACAAGGGTAAGACCAAAAAAAGGCTTATGGGTGCAGTGAAAGATAATTTGAAGTTGGGTGGATCAATAGGAAAAGATGCAATAGACCGAGAAAGATGGAAAAAAATAATATGTTGTGGTTACTGTCAAAAGAACAAGTAGAAAAAAGCAGAAGCGTTAAATGAACGCCAGCTTTAAAACACTATTCTACGATTAAAAAATTTTTTTAAGAAATTTTTAGAAAAGTACCAAAAAGTTTGCTGCCGACAGGCTTCGTATCATTGAACTCCTGAAACGAGCACAGTATCATTATCAATTTTTACAACAAAGACACCAGTGTGTTATATTTGAATACGACTGAAAAACTACATATAACTATTCGTATCAAAACAATGTTTAATATGACTATTATTTTTGCTTTTTTCCCCATTTTATGCGTTGCATTCTGAAAATATTAATTTACTTTTTTCTTGTTGAGTGGCAAGGTACAGTAACAATATTTTGATGCGCATTTATGTTCTCCACTAAAGCATTCCTCAACGCCAAGCAATGAATGAGCAGCTTTATTATCAGCAGACAGCTGAGCAATCGTTCTATGGACAAATACGTGATCGCCATCAACAAGCGTGATAAAACCCTGAAAAAATAATATATCTTAGCTACAGTAGTTCACGATTGAAAGTGCCAGTAGTTTGATTAATATTTCACTGTTTTAGAGCTTTCAAAACTTTTGGCTTCCTTCTGTTTAAAGTTTGAGATACGTGGGTGAAAGAGGGCAGGAGGTTTGAAAATGAGGGTGCGGTGGGAGCGCTGTATTGCTAGATGGGGCGGCAAGATGGACAAGGCTAAACAGTGGAGGTATACAAGTTGTAGGAACCTGAAAAGGTAGACACCGCGTTGGTGAAAGTGGCACTTCCAGAAGAAGCAGGGACGCAGAAAGAAGGACGGTTTCAGGAATAAGAGCTGCCTAGAGTTTTGAATCTAGAAAAGAAAGTAGTGAGCACCTTAAATGGACTCATATGGAGCAGGTGTAGCATTGTACGGACCTAACACTCCATGTCACATTACCACTAAACGCACACTAAACAGGGTTAGATGAAACCCAGGGTTGGGATGAACGTTGCCGCTTTTTAGTGGAAGTAGGTGATTGAGAAGACGGGAAAGAGAGAGGCAGGTGAAGAAGAGAGAAAACAGTCGGCCAATTTCAGAGAGGCTGGGTGCTACCTTTTTGCGGTTGTTCAGGGGGTAGCATGGCGAAAAAATGGTTTGTATGGGAGAGTGCCCGGAATAACCTAAGTCCTGGGAAGGCAAACAGCCATTTCAATCCAACCAAATGGAGTCGGGGATCGCACCACCGGGTTAAGGCTGCTGTTGATTGGTGCAGGAGTTGTTATTTTTTGTGGTGCTTAACGCTTACAGCAAATCTTGTAGCTGAGCTGTAAGATCAACCGCCGCTTTGACATAGTGTCACGGTCCCCAACCCTGCTTGGCTGGTCACAGTGTTTTTTCTGTGGGTCCTAATTGCATAGAAAGATTTCTGGGGTTTTATGTTCTTCTGCCATGAGCTCATGTAAAGGAAGGGTTTAGGTAACAATAACAGAAGATTGTATTGTGAAGCTAACTTTCTCTAATAATTAAATTAATGTTTTAAGTGATTACCGTTATGTCATTTGTAAACACAAGTTCTTGCATAAATGAGAATATTTGCCATAAAGCCAAATCAAGTTTTCCGCTTCTCCGTCATAAAACACTTGCACATGTTTTTTGATGGCATGGAAATCACCATGCGTATTCTGAGACGCAAAATACAGTTTCACTTTTTATAAATGTAATTATTTATATATTATTTCGATAGCAGCTATTGGATGAGCTCGCACTTATTTGTTTGTCCGCACATAATTTTCTCTAGTTGAAGCTAACTTATTGGATTGCTACGAGGAGATCATCAACATCAGCAAAAGTACGCTCAAGAACTATTCCATGCAACACCCGTTACAGAAATTGCACCGCTGTTTGAAAGACAACAAAGAAAAGCTAGGTAGGCGCGCCATTCAGCAAAAATTTTCAAATGACTAGTGCTGTCTTAGCTAGTAATTATTTTTTATTTTTAGCAACGGTCATGCTGTTTTCTGTTCATTTTTTTACAGATCTTCTGTGTGCTGCAATAGCCCTTAGTTTTTGTTGCATTTTGCCTTCTAACTCAAAAAAGAAGTTGTATGCACACCAATACCGACTAGATTTGGTTATTGACAATTTGACTGAGTTGAATATTCAAGTAAGAAGTGATCGTTGTCAACCATATTTGCTAGTTTACCGGAGTTCTTGGGCGGATGTTCACGAAATTGTGATTTATTTGGATAAAATTGCTGTTTACACAGTGCCACCAGTAGCGGCGCCACTTTATATTATATTGACTTTACAATATGTTTTAAATATTGAATATTCGCCCTCAGTATTTCCAACACTTCAACTTCTGCAAATTAAATGTACTAGAATTTCTTGCAAAGCAGACAAGTTGTTTAATTTAAATACCGTTTTTTGCTAACTTTTATTTCATTTTTTGTTAAAACTTGTTGTGGCCTGAGACATAGTCATATTTTATTGCTGTTAGATGCTGGGGTGCAAAATTTTCTTGCTCTTTTATTTTAGATGCCATGTTACTAGACTACTTTTTTGTTATTTTACGTGTAGATGTTACCGTCCAAAACTCCCATGATTTGTTTTTATTTTCTGCGCTGTGATGCAAATCTAGCTTGTTTTTGATGCTCTAATGCTAATCTTCCTTGTGTTTTATTGTTTTTGATTTTATGATGTGAGACTTGTGATTTTAACTCAAAAAAGTTGTTATGCACCACTTGCTCAATTTAGTAAGTTGAAATTAAACAAGTTTTTATGCCAATTGCTAGTGTTTTGAGAATTAAGATCTGTAAAGTTTTTTGGTCTAATTTCACTTTTGGATCATTCTATAATATTTTATTTGCGTCAAACTCGTCAAAATCGTGTTAGCATTTTTCAAAATTGACTGCATCTAAACCGTAAAAATTTGGGTCGAATTTAATCATGAATATTTTGGCCGAATTTGATTACAGTGTACCTTCGACATTTCGCGGTTCAAGTTTCGCGGCTTCAATGCATCGCGGATTTTTTAAAAATATTTATCAAAAAATAAAAATTCGCTGATTGACTGCGCGTCATTTCGCCATTCTGGTTGACGCTATTGACTGTGTGTGTCGCGTATCTTGGTGTTGTGCTTGCAACTAACTTTTCGTTCAGCCCTTACAATGACGCCTAAGCGTCGTGCCCGCGCAAAAGATTCCTCTAGTGAGCCCAAGAGGAAAAAGAAAGTTCGAATGCTTTGATAAAAACTTAATTGTATGTAGGCTGGTTTTAAATATCAGTAAGGGGAGAGTTCATACACGTTTAAATTATACTTAAATACCAAAATAAATATTTTGTCGCGGTTTCGCGAATTTTCACCTTTTGCGATGGTCCTGGAACACAATAACTGCGAGTAACGAGGGATTACTGTATAGTCATTTTGGTCAAATTTGACCGAAAAGAATTTTGTCGAATTTGACCATAAGCATTTTGGTCTTCATTCCACCTTTTTTAACCAAATATAATTCGACCAAAATTGTTTGGTCAAATTTTTTCGGATTAGTAGCGTCTATACCGTTAAAAACTTGGGTTGGATGCAACCATAAGAGTTTTGGTTGAAATTGACGATAAACATTTGGGTCTTTATTCTAGTTTATTCTTGTCAAAACGACCAAACTTGTGGGTCAATTTTTTTTGATTTGGTCACGTCTATACCGTAAAAATTTGGGTCGGATTTGACCTTTATTTTTGGTCAAATCGATTCATAAATTTCAACAGTGCATTTTTTCTTTTTTAGTTAATAACAACCATTATAAAAAATTGGCATCGCATAAATTCAAACTCTTTTGGAAGTATTTGTTCATCCCTCTAAAATGTTATTTTACTTCCTCTACAGATGTCACCCTCCCTGGTTAGTAATGACAACTACAGATTGTCACTTTTGAGTTTTAAGCATCTTATTGGGAGTCTAGCTTTATGCAACGCGATCTTCCGCGGTTACTCCAAATTACTGCATTTCTTGTGATCTCTTGTGAAGCTAAGATCGTTTAGCCCGCTGACAGATGTCCTCAAGTGCGGAGCTGCGTGGAAGCCAAGTTCATTTGTGATGTCACAATCATTTCAAGCTCACAAATCTGGTTTTCTCGCATGCCCAAAACTCCAGTGGTATATTTTCTCCGTTAAATATGTTTTGGTGAGCTGTAAAGTGTGTACCAGCACAATGGTAGATTTAGAGTAAGATAAGTGAAGCAGCTGCCTCAAGCCCAGCTTTTTGTGGCCCCCTCTAAAAAATAAGGGGAATCTTTGTTTCATACATGTTCAAAAATACGGTGTGAATTTGTTTCATTGAGAAAATGTTTGCACACTGATAAGCTGACTTCCAGCAAGAGGTCAATTCACCCAATTGAGATGACGAAATACAGATTTTAGGCATCGGAAAATGTAATCTCCATAAATAAAAGGTCTTCACACCTCTGTTTCCATAGAAAAAATGCTTGCAATCAGGATTCTTCGAGGAATCTTTACTTAGAATTTTGTCAATAACTTCTTGTCTTGGGCCTCTAAAATCTTCAATCCATCGCCGTATCTACCCAATCCAAATGAACATTGAAAAATAATGGAATGCAAATAGAAACTATGGCAAATACAATTAAATTGTCTTCTACATATGCGTTTTTTGCTGCGAGATAGAGAGTAGTATCAAACGCACTAGTAATTAAAATTTGTTTTGAGGATCAAAATAAACATATTGGGGGGAAAGTGCTTCCCCAGGCCTCTCCGTGGCTACAAGCCTGCTTGAAGCTTTCCTGACTTAGAGTTTAGAGACTTCAAATCACTAAAATTTAACGCTATCCAATTACCAGCTAGATGTTTGTACAATCAAACTGTTTTCAAAAGGGTGTGAATATATTAAAAAATATTTTGTGCTGACGTGGTTTGCTCTAATACAATAAATCCATCTAAGAATGCGTTTGACATCAAATAGTACTTTATCGTTGCTGCGTTTTCAGTTGCTATTCGGCCACAAATTGCCAAACCTTTTATTAAACATATATTAATTAAAAATTTACAAATATTTACTCATTCAAACAAGAAAATTACTTGTTCATAAATCATCTTATAGGTCAACCTTAGTTGTTTGGTTAAGTAAAGAAAATTTAAATACTGCTTTGCAACTGACAATACCTTGTGTTTTTCAAGCATTTTTTCTTTGGTAAGCTATTCTGATTCTTATTGACAAAACATAATAAATCAACTCAGCCGTTTGAATTGTTATTTGCCTACACTTCAAGTGCGAAGCAAAGGAACAAGCTTGATACTGGACTGCCAACCAAATTCAAAGCGGTTTGAAATATTCATGGAATATCCAAAGCGAAGACAAAAAATTAATGGACCTTTCTACTTTAGTAATGTGTGTCAGACCACTACAAATTTACAACAGAATTGAATAGTTAGCATTTAAACTAGTTTTTGTCTATTCGGATAAAAATTAGACAAGAAAGACACGTTCTCCAACAAGAGTTCCACTAACCATAGAAAATGCCTACATCTATAGTTAAAGTTCTACAAAAATTATGCTCATCATAAAGCTCCAAACGCAAATTACCACAAAGCTTGAACATCAATTAAATAATAAATTTGACGCAATCTAGAATGCACTGCCTTGTTTTCTTCCTTCTTCGGTTATTTTCATTATGATCGTCACAGCATGTCAAATTAACCAACGTCAATCCATCTTTTATATAATATCTTCCAGGAATAGATTTATTTCACACAAGTTAACTTTTACTCAATTTTTAAAAAATGGAAAACTGATATTGCCTTACAACAAGAAAAATACTTTATGCAAACAGCAAATTTGCAGTTTGCTCAAAGTGCATCGCTGGCCTCTTGGATTACTTTAAAAATACTTTACTTTCAAAGCTTAAGAGATTTTGGAGTGGGTACAGGGTTAACACTATGTCAGCGGTCGGAAACCTTTACAAACAAAGAGCCATTTGGCCTGACTTCCAAAGAAAGGAGATCAATGAGAACCACCAAAGATTCATTTTAGACAAAACATTTTTTTCCTCTTACACCAAGCGGAACGTATTTTTTTCTTATGAGGGTCGACTTACTAGTATTTTTTTCTCAATGTTCTTGAACCTGTTTGAATTGTTTTCCAATAGTGGTCTGATTGCTATTGCTTCGAATGAAATCCTAGACCGCTTTTGAACTTGAATCTACAAAGAGCTGCAGAGGGGTCCAAGATTTAAAATTAGCAATTACTTTGTCGCTTGTCAAAATGTCTTTGGCCTTTCGAAAAGCTAGTGTCTGTTTTTCGGCCATGTTAAAGTGGTTAGCAGGCTTTTTCAAGAGCGATTGTAAAGGCTGTACAGTTGCCAAATCTCTGTTAAAAGGGGGCTACTGATTGGCCATTACTTAAAATGACTACAAATCGGTCAATGTCACGGGTTTTTTTAAATCTTTGATAGCGTTTAATGTTTTGTCTTGAATTTTGTAGCCATAATCGCTGAGGACAACTCCAGCGAATTTTTTTTCCAATTTGGTAAAAACAAAATTATCACGTTGTAATCGAATGCCACTTTCGTGGCATCTGGTAAAGATTTCCGAACAAAGGTAGCGCGAGTGGCCAAAACATTTGCTGAGCACGCAATGTCATCGTCAGCAACTTAAGTGATGGTAGGCAGTCCTTATAGTTCTTCAGACAAACTGCAATTGTAATGCTCACTGACAGAGTTTATGCTAAAGTTTGCGCGTTCATAGCGAAAGCGGCCGAAAGGAGTCAAAACAAACTTTTAATTTTTTGTGCAACTTTGATTTGGTGATAGCCTTTTCAAGCATCAACAGTGGAAGTAAACTTCCATGATCTGCTTGGATGTTTTGAACAATTGAGCTCAGTATAATTTGAACTATTTCAAAAACAATTGAGCTCAGCATAAAGCTCAGTATTGAGCTCAATAACCGTATGCTTACGCATACGGTATTTATTTAAATGTTGAAAGTCCATGCACAGCCTTGACTTAACATTGTACTATCCATTTCGGTCACGTTTTGGTTTAACGACTAAAGGTTTACTAATTTAGTTGCTTCCGCGACAGTGGTAAAAATACCTTCACGTAGAAGTTCGTTCAACTCATTTCTTAAAGCTTATCGATAAGTAAATGGGTCGGGCTTTGGAGACGCAACACGGAAAGATATTCTCCTTTAGCAAAATATTAAATTGTTCTCTTTTCATCGGTAATTGTGATTCAAATGCATTATGAAATTCTTCAACAAGTTTTTGTCGCAAGAGCTCAGCATCAGTTATTCGCGCGTAATAGATTTTAGAAGAACAATGCTATTCAGTATTCAAAAAAAAGGTGATTACAATCAAAAGGAAGGAGAAGTAATGAATCAGGCCGACTTATTTCATTTTAAGATGTGTGTGCTTGATCTAGCGAGTTCACAGAAGATTTAGCGGAGTGAATCACAACAATATTTAGTTGTTGCAACGCCCCCACTGGACAGCAACAAGCTTTTGATATTTTTGAACTCAACTAATTTCGAATCAGCCTGTTTGAACCTATAACAGAATCTGGCTGCAATGTAGCCTCCTGAGAGCATTTTCTCCTTTTTACGTAATCGTGTTGCCCATCTCAGCTGTGGGTATTTGTTAACAATTAGATGTCAGCCCTTATTCACGTCAATTTCGAGGGCCAATTGAGGACCAATCAGAACCTTTGTCAACGATAAAACGCATAAGCGTACAATCACGATTGCTAATTGATACACATACGAGCACTATTTCAGTTTTACTACCAATTTATGATACAACAGCACCAGATTTCAAGGCAGGTTCTGCCGTGTAGGATGCTAGTAAATTAGTGGTAGGCTTTGATTGTTTTTTTGTTTCAAAACATACGCGTTTGCAATGGCTCTTTAAGATGACAAAAATTACAGTATTTGCCCTCAGCAGAGCATCTTTGATCAGGGGAGTGTTGTAACCACATCGTCTACACATAAGTACATGACTAGGTTTAAAGTAGGTGGGTGGACTAGGAGCACTCTGATTTTAAGAGTTCGGGGTTGTGACTTCACACTTTAAATATACTGTACAGAGGAAGCCATGGTTTATAGAAAAATATTAGAAGTTTTGTATTGATTCATAAGGATTTATAATTTGTATTGCAGTAAGATCTGTTTCCTTTATCAACTTTCTCTGAGCCGAGATGTCAGTCGATCCGAAAACAACCTTCATAAGAAGGAGCTGATCCACTATTCGAATCTTGTTTAAATCACATGTCTTTGTAAAACTGACAAGAGAAGCAAATTTTACAATTTCGACATAGAATTGTCGGAAAGTTTGATCAGGAAATTGTTTGTATGTATTAAAAGCATGTCTATGGAGCCACCCATCGTCTGCAGCTTGAAAAAAGTTTGCAGTTGCTTTCAACAGAGCATCCAAGTTTTCTCTTTGTTTGGCTGGGAACTGCGACTGAATGGCCAATATTTTTGAAAATTTTGTGGTTGTGACATATGCTTCAAGTGCTGAAAATTTAAACTCCAACAACATTGCTGCTGCTTTCATACCCGCTTGTCCGACAACGACGTTAAACTGCCTCCTCCATGACAAAAAAGCTTCACTTAAGTGCACCGAAGTTGTATCAAAAATAGTTGCTAAGCTTGAGCTAGCCATTGGTTTGTTTGGCATTTTCGATGTATTTGCATGTTACAAGTTGATGTATGATTTTGACAATTGACATTTTCAATCTTATAATGCTGTAATGCGTTTAGCTGTATAAAATATTAGCATTATATATACGTAGCTAGTAATAATCGCCTTTTTTATGGAAATTAAGTTGAATGTGGTCCTGTAGCCAACTAAATTTATAGAGCTAATTTGTAGAAATTGTACTGTGATGTACGTATTCTGTTATAAACCATTTTAGCTTTTTTTTTATTTTGTATTTTAGCGTTATTTCAATATTACTAATTATTTATAGCTAATAAAATACAATAGCTCTTCTGTCGTTGATATTTCAGCTTTAAGACAAAAAAATAAAATGGGTAATGCTTACACAAAACTTAGGAATTTGGTAATAATGTGTGTGGTAACCAATGTTAAGAGTGGTTGAAAGTGTGCTAACTGCGCAATTACAACAGCGACGCGATGGCCTTCATTTTCCGCCATTTTGTTTTCGCTTCCAGGCTTGTAGTTATTGAAGGCGTTGCTACTAAGCATCGATCTAAAAAGAGCGTATCAAAAAAATTTGAGATACACGTTGTTAAAACTGGAGACGTTCTGGTCAGATAAGTTCTTGTACTTCCTGATTTTATCACAGTGTTTCCTTATTCTTTTTCCTCTGTCCAGATGTCATAACAAGCACATTTCTGGCTCATCTCTAATTGCTGTTGCAGCAGTATTTCAGTCTTCTTTATTTTTAAAAACCCTTTTACTTCTTCCTTGAATAGAATGCTGCTGTCTTGCTTCTTCAATTCCACTGTCTGATTTTAGAAAAACACCAAATCTCTTTTTCATTTCAAGTGACAAACCACCATCCAGCGCTGCTGGTTCACACAACCTCTCACTATCGCATTACAACCTTTGATTTTATTAATACTTAGGTGCTTTTACTGCACAGAACACAGCCTCGCTGCGAGCTCCTTTTACTACTCTTGTGCGTCACTCTGTGCTTTTCTTTTTGCATAAAGTTGGTGAGCAAAGTAGCCTCTTTCATTTTTTTCGGAAAGTCCACTATCATCTATTAGTCTTTATTAGTCTTCTTGCTTCAGCTCCTCCCCATCACTTCCTCATCTCCTTTGTTTCTTTTACCAACATGTCCATTGAGATCTGGTCCAATCATTACTCTTGCTTTTCAGAAATGCTTTGCATGACGTCACCTAGGTCATTCCACAATTTTTTTCTTCTAAGTTGCATCCCACATGTGGAGCACACGCAGTAATTTTATTTACCATATCTTCTTTTACTTCTATCTTTGCTTTGACAATTTTATCTGACACTCCGTTCACTTCCAACACTTTCTTGATTTATTGTTTCTTCAAAATGATGCCAACTCCATTTCTTCTCACATTTAATCTATGGTAAAAAAAGTTTAAAGCCAACTTCGGTTTTCTAATCTTGCTATCCATCCATTTAAATTCTTGCACACACAGTATGTCCATCCTTCTTCTTTATATTATATCTACTACTTCTCTTCCTTTTCCAGTCATGGATTCAACATTCAGGGTTTCCTCTATTAATTCAAATGTTTTTCCTCATTGATTTTCTTGCTGTTTCCTCATGCGTTTTTACCTCTTATTCTTTTTTGACCCCGAGTGGCAGAATTTCCAACAGTCCCCTACTGGTATTCAGCACTGTTGGTGGCCCTTGGTAATCCGAGCCTTGACCGATCCAATGTGAAATTTTCTCAGAAAAGCATTCACAAATTGTGACTTGTTTTCGGCAGGATGCCCTTCCTGGCACAACCCTCCTGATACAGTATATCTGGGGTTGGGCTTGATACTAAAGGCACACAAAGTTTTTGTATATCCCAAGCGGCTTATTTCTAGTCGACCCATAATGCTCTATTTAGAGATATATTGCTAGTAATTGGTATCTTTGCTCAATTTTTTGGAGATCAGAATTTTAAAAGTAATTACTTTTTCTATTCTAAACCATTTAAAGAACTTTTGAAAATCTATTGTTAAATTTGTAGTTTTCGTTTTTTAGCTATCTTTTTCAATCCACATTTGTAGGTCTCTACTAGTTACTACAGCAAAGCTCATATGTGGTTTGCTCCCTTTTTTTGGCCCCAAAAAAGTTCTGTGTAGACTCATGGAGTTTATAAATCCCCGGTAGAAAATCACAGCCCTAAGACGTATTGCTCAAGTCTAACAAAGTTAAACAGCATGTCCAGCTTTGACTTCAACTTTTTCAGAATTCAGAAACACTGTCCTCCTTTTTCGCTTATGCATTACTTTTGATGAGTTATCTATCTAAGCTAAGACCGATTGTAATAAGTAATAACTGAACTGTAAGTACAGAATTCCGAATCGGACAACTTATCAATATTTTTTATCCTGACGTAACTGGCTATGAAGTAGACAAGGTCTCTTTCGAGACTGATCCAAGGCTAGTTCCAGGCAACATAAGTGAATTCTGGAATTTCAGGGCAGAAGTAGAATTACGAAACAGTCGTAAGCTGGCTTAATAGGTTATAACTTATGTCTGTGAATCTGCTAATCCTTTGGCCTCCAATGCACCAGCAATCACTTTGGCGTTCAACCCATCCTAAATTTAAGGCCATCATCACTACTCATTAAATTTGTAAAATGATTTTCGTAAGTAAAATCGGTTTTATTTAAATATAAAAGATCAAAATTAGTTTCATGTTGGGCTCATCTACAACTTTGCGGTAGATAAAGGCCTCCCTAAATTTAACAAAATAAACTGCAAAATATTTGTAAAACAATTAACTGTTTGTAGGTGCGGTCTTTACTTTAGAGCAGCTAAGTTGGGCTAAGCGGTAAAAGTTGATAAAATACAGTATTTGAAAAGTAAAGTAAAACATGCAGTAGGCCTACCAGTGTGTGCAATTGCATCAACATGGGAGCTCTTTACATTTTTGTGCAATTGTATTTTTTTTGGAAAACATCTTAGGCCAATTGGAATTAGAAGAAAGTCATTTTGAAGACAAGTGGACTAATTTCCCCGTATGCAGGTACCTAACCACATAGACACAGCCAAGAAACAATGTCACAGTGAAATTATAAAAGGGTCACACCAAGTTGTGTAATAGAACCACCAATGATTAGTTTGTTTTTGTGATCATAAAGTTGACCACCATTTTAGCACTTACTTATCTCAACTTTGTGTTTGTGCCCCTCCTCGTACTTATGAAAAGGAAGGAATAAAAGTTTGTAAAAAAGTAGTCTGTTTGTCAGTTATATCAAATTTTATCAAAAAGTAGGATGATCAAGATTAGGCTCACTACTAAAGACCTCTTTTGTTACAACTTCTTCTTACTGTCACCACATAAGCTATCAGAGTACAGCTTGCGCAGCCGGCTGTACCATTTTCTTTAACCAAACGTAACTGATGGGTAGCCCTGCCAGATGACGCCGGTGTGGCCATCTAGCAGCCGAAAAAATAAAACATGGAAAAAATTCATAGTTCGGTATTTCTTTGTCAAAAAAAGATTATTAGGCCTACAATAGTTGCATAAGTAACAATTGGCTTATTTTTCTGCTAAGAGAGCAGATTTTCAAAAAACTGCTAAACCTGACAACTTTATTTTTATTGCTTTGCAGCATTAACACTGCAATCTCAAATGGGGACATAGCAGATAAAATCTGAATATTCCAAAACTTTGTTTAGCTTTTCTTCCTGATTTAGCTCCTTGACTGCTAAAAACGATTGGCTTATTTATTTCTTACGTGTTTTTAAAGCAAAATTTATCCCTCAATTTCGTAACAAAACACTCCTAGTAAAGCAAGTGTCGTGAATTCAATACATGCCAGGTTTCAATCATATTTTTAGCTATTGGTTTTGCAATCTTTCAAATGCAGGTGACTTTTTCAAATTTTTAAAGGTAACAGATCTGGCAATTAGGCACATGCCTGTAGGATTCCTCCTTGGATCTTTGCCCACACTCTCAGCTTTCTTCAACTATGATTGCTGCAAGCTGGTACCAATCGTGTGATTTTTTGCAATTCTGAGATCCTTTTCATCCATGTTAAGTCTCTTCAATAATTTCTTCTTCTATGCGTGTGGCAGGGTATCCAGGATTTAAGGTAGATACCAGAAAAAGATGGGGGCGAGGGTTTTTCTTTTTACCATCCAAGCCAGCTGTGCTGCCCAGATCCGATGCTGGCAGTGATGGAGTTGAGCCAGCACCTTGTTTTGTCATCCAAAACTGTCAGACCCATTATTCTTCGAAATACCTGATGTGTGGGACAGGTCAAAATAATGTGGTTTGCAGTTTGCTCACTAGCGCTACACTTGCGATTCCCTGAAGAAGCGAGACCCCATTTGTGCATGGACGAACCGAAGCGCCCAACGCAAGCACGTAGGCGATTGAGTTTGACCCAGGGTGTTCTGGTCCAACTCTTTCCAATAGGCCTTGTTCTGACCTTAGGAATGTAGACACAGAGCGCTGACGTACTCTAAGCGTTCATCAAGCAGCGGGGATGCCCAACTCAGATAAGTTGTGCAATAATTGCCGCGCGGAAATTCAATAATTTAATTAGATGAAACACAGAAATTGATCATTGTCAACCTTGACAGTTCTTCTATTGTATCAGAAAAAAACATTGAGTGATGAGCAAGCCTACCTGTTTAGAGTTTAGTTTTGTAAACATATCAATCATGTTAGAGCCTATCCATTTTTTGATTTTGCGCTCCAACCCATATTTGGTGAGTGAAAAAACTAAATCCATAAAACGATATGCTTTTTTGGAATAAGACAAATTTTGCTTTAAGGGCTCAATTAAGGGCTCAATTAAGAACACGTTTGAGCCCACCCACAATTTCAAATTTGTTTCCGCTTCATTCAGGGAATAAATTATATGAATATTTGTAAAAGGAAAACATGTTTATTAGTGAGACCAGCTTAGATTTAAAAATAGGGAGGTCAAAATTAGAGGCATAATTATATTTAATTATACCCTAAGTTTGAGGAATTGAAAAATAAAACAATAGGCATACAAATGCGTAAAAATGCTCTTAGTGAGAATATTTTCTTAAAAATATCTTGACAAGCTCACTGAGATTAGTTGCAAGAGATTGATGAAACGCTCGGCCTCAATTTTTGCTATGCCGAGATTAAAGCAAGTAGAAGCACCCAAAAAGCTTCATGTTGTAAATATGGTCAGGAAAAGGGCGCACGATATTGTGAAATCGGCCTACACTGAATAGATTATTTCTGTATTTGCAGAAATAACCACTATTTTGATGCCTACTACCTTTGACGCCAGCTTGGCTTAGTTTCCCCTCTCACTTATTGCAAAGAACGAGTAATAATTTGTGAGCTGGTAGTTTTATAGTAAGTCATACTTTTATTGATTAATAGAGACCATTTGAAGAGCTAATTTGTGGGACAGAAGTTGAAAATTGCAGAAAGTAGATTATTCATTCTCGAAGCTTTTCGTCTGACACTTTTCAAGAGAATCCGTCAGAAATGGAGTGAAAAGGTGAAGTGAGTCACTTACATAGAAACACAATTGACGAAAAAGAACAAAAGAGAAAAACGCTATATCGTGATTGGTGAAAAAAGCGACCAATGGAAGAAGCGGAAACTAATGTGAAATTTTTAGACCATAAACGAATTCTTTTTGTTTGCATAAATTTGGTTTGGATGTTTTGATGTACGTGGCTTCAAGGGTGAAAAGATGAAAAGAAGTACGGCCACGGGCAAGAATAGAAAATTTGTTATCATTATATTCACGTGCGCATGTAGGGTTTTGTAAAAGATGTTGTCCAATAGCAGAAAAGAAAGTTTCAACTTTAAAGCTTCTGATTGGCTTGCAAGAGCGGGCCAATGTGCTTCAGTCCTGAGAAATATGCTCCTGGAGAATGGTTTTGGGCACGTGCTGCTTAATCCTCTGTTGTAGCCTTTGAGAAGTACGACCCACGTACCGACTATTGCAGTGGCACAAAAATTGGTAAACAAGGTTGCTTTGATGAAAAGCGGGTAGTACATCCTTTTTGGCTACAGGCAGAAGTTGTCTGGTGGTGTAGACAATGCATGGATCAACTGCAAAGTAACGGCGTTTGACGGTTGTTTTAATATGCATTTTGTATCTCATTGAAACATTGCCCAGCCATGGCAAGTGAAGATAAACTGGGCATTTCTTCGGACCTAATTGCGTTGTTCTGTGAAACTGATTTATTTTTTTGGTTATAACAGCGTTGGTTACAGCTTCTGGATAACCATTGTTGATAAGGATTGGACGAATGTTGGAAAGTTCATTTTGAAGAGTAGATTTTGAACAGATGACTAGAGCTCTGTGGACAAGAGTTGAAATTAAATTGGTCTTCCGTTTCATGGGGCAAAAAGAGTTCCAGCGAATGTATTGGCCAGTGAAAGTCGGCTTTCTGTAGATAGATGTAACAAATTCGAGATCATTCTTTTCTACCAGGACGTCGAGAAAGGGCAAAGTCCGAGGAATAAGAGTGATTACATTTCAAAAGTAAAACGAAGCGATGGATGAAGAGAATTTAGATTGGAAAAAAGTCATTACATTTGTCTTCGTCGTTAAAAAGTGCAAAAGTATCATTATCGTATCGATAATACAACAGAGGTTTGTTGACTCTTTTGAAAAGAAAACTTCATGATATCGGACAAAAAAGTTTGGCAAGAGATGGGCCGTTTATGGTTCGTTTGTGATCGTTTATGGTCTAAAAATTTCACATTAGTTTTAGCTCCTCTCATTGGTCGCTTCTTTCACCAATCACGATATAGCTTTTTTCTCTTTTGTTCTTTTTCGTCAATTGTGTTTCTATGTAAGTGACTCACTTCACCTTTTCTCTCCATTTCTGACGGATTCTCTTGAAAAGTGTCAGACAAAAAGCTTCGAGAATGAATACTCTACTTTCTGTAATAGAGAACAACGATGACCAGTCGAGGTACCGGGAATGAGGCCCAAGTTTTTAGTAACTTTTGGTAATTGCTCTCATAAATATTTTTGAGATGCAATCAGTATAACCAACTGAACTACTATTTTTTGGCTCAGCGTAAATTCCGTCAAGTCCTGATGCCGTAAAGCCAAACGTTATTTAAGCGAAATATTTGCACTATTTTGCTTAAAGTTAACTTTATGAGCAACCGCGGTCAAAGCTAGAAGTTTGGGGAATGCAAGATCTTTTTCATGTTCTGGTTACGCCCGTGCAGAAACACGAAGCATGCATTCGGGCATAGCCAGCAACTTCAAAAGTTTGCAAATCAAAATAAAAAATATCTTGAGTAACATTGAACTATGTGGGAAATTTTTTTGCTGATTTTTTGAAAACAGCTTCATAGTCCTAACAGGGTCAGGGATAAAAACTAGAAGAGAAGGAAAATCTCTTTAGCCCCTGGCTACACGTGAGCAATAAACAAAGCGCTTAGGTCTAAAGCAGGGGTTCTTAGCCAGGGGTGAGAGATCTGTTTGTAGGGGATGCGTAAATGCTGAATCATTAAGGCTAGTTATATAAATACTTTGCTATATTCATAAACGTTTAGGAAGTTATAAGTATTGTTCTGGCGGCAGTGAAGAGTCATTATTTTAAAACAGCAAAACAATTATGTTTATGCATAGTTTGTATGGCATTCGTTACTAAAACATCAAAGTTTTTAATAATATAGGTTTACAAACATTTTTAGCACATTATTCGCACCAAATATCATTAAAGCCAATGCGGGTGATATTTGATTAACATTCCATATTTTGAGTGGTAAATATGCATTATTCATCTTAGGGTTAACATTGTTGTTATTAATTTAATTAATTGATGTTAAGGCATATAGGCTAACTGCAATCAATTTAATAAAATACCACTTCCACGACCGGTTTCGTTCCTATTGCAACTCTTCAGGTGGACTTAGGTATTGAACCGACGATCACATAAGCTGTTTCATGCGGTTTATATCACTCCGCCATCGGTCCTTTCAACTGATGCTGTTAATTTTAAGCTTATATTAATTATTTTTCTTTTATATTATATTAATTTACGTTAATTTTAAGCTTATATTGATTTTAAGCTGTTAATTTTAAACATCAAGCTCACTTTAGTGATCCTGCTCAGTATATAAGCTTAAAATTAACAACATCAGTTGAAAGGACCGATGGCGGAGTGGTATAATCCGCATGAAACAACTCATGTGATCGTCGGTTCAATACCCGAATCCAATTAAAAAGTTCTAATAGGAACGAAACCGGTCGTGGAAGTGGTATTTTATTAAACTGATTGCAGTTAGCCTATGGAGATTTTGGCCTTTGTGATACCTTCAACATTCAGCTGGAGCAACCTGATGCCACTCCTTACGACAAATGGAGTTTGCCCTGACAAGGGCACGTGCTCTGGAGAGGTATCAGATAGCCCATACTGAGAAAGAATTTACATTCTCTTTCTTCGTTGTCTTCTCTTCGTTATCATTAGCCTGCTAAGCAGTTATCGGGACTCACCACGAGGAGGTTGATAACATGAGTCCCAAGGGTCAGATCTCTCCCCAGGGTCAGATCTCCCCCCAGGGTCAGATCTCTCCCGCAAAAAGTGGTCTACCCTAAATCGTCTTCGAACAGGAGTCGGACGTTTCAACTACTGCTTATCTAAGTGGGGTCTAAGATCATCATCTAGTTGCAGTTGTGGTCCAATTGACCAAACTGCGGACCACGTCATAGTCTGTCCTTTAAACCCAGCTCCAAGTGGCAAAAGGGGCCTCATGCAATTAGATAAACCAACCCGAAGATGGCTGAAAGAACTCCCTTCGTTTAAATCTTCATACGAACGTCGACGAGTTAGCCTATATGCCTTAACATCAAGTAATTAAGTTAATATCTGAACAGGCTAACACCACCTCCTATAATTCGGATTCTTGTTATCGGGTGATTATTACGTGGTAATAGTAAGTAAATCACTGTGCTGGGTTTTAATAATTTAATAATTTGTCTTCATCACGTCTAAAAAATGAATGGAAATGATAATTATGTTCAGTACGGCTTTACATATACTATCGAGAAAGATGGTACACAGCGTCTACATATGTCCTGTGCGGTACCATGTTCTCAAATGCGAATTTGACACCATCAAAGCTCGATGATCATTTTAGAAACAGACATGGCAGCGGGAATGCAAGAAATGACATTGAGACATTATGAGTCAAAAGAGCTAAACATGATCGTGCCGACACATTGCCTTTGAACAGATTTTCACCACCACAAAAACCAATACTGCATACTTCTTATCAAATTTCATTCCAGATTTCTAAGTTAAACAAGCCCCATACAGTTGGTGAGGAATTAATCAAGTCATGTGTCGTTAAAATGGCAATTAATGTTCTTGGTAAGGAAGCTGCAAAAGAGCTGCAACAAGTGTCTCTGTTCTATGATATCATTCATGACCGATTTGTCGCCATGAGTGAAGATATCCTGGAGCAAGTTGTTGATGACATCAAGGCCAGTCCAGTAAAGATTTCTCTGCAAGTGGATGAGTCAACTGACGTGTCAAACTGTTACGAGCTAGTAGTAGTAGGCCGGTACGTGAAGAGCTAGGAGTTAAAGAAATTTTTTGTTCTGTCAATCACTGAAAACTATACCACAAGCCAGAGACTTAATTCATATGATAAAAGATTTTTTCACTAAACATCAACTTCACCTTGACAGAATGGGTTCAATACACACTGATGGAGCACTAGCAATGCTAGGTAACGTTCAGGGTTTGCTGCCTTGCTGAGAAAAGAAATTACTAACCTGAGGTTTACCCACTGCTTTCTTCATCGGTACGCTCTTGCAGCAAAAACATTGCCCCAGACCTAAGGAAAACTTTTGAAATTAGTGTGAAAATTGTGAACATGATTCATGGCCAAGGTCTGAACCACCGATTGTTTCAATTATTTTGTGAAGAAATGGGTAAGAAACACACAGTGTTTTTGTATCATACCAAAGTAAGGCGATTGTCCCGTGGTCGTGTGCCATCTCAACTGTTTGAATTGCAGGATGAAATTCAGAAGTTTCTCGGAAAAGCGGGACATGACCTGGCTGGATATTTTGATGAACCTGAATTTATTCAAGCCCATGCTTATCTGTCTGATGTGTTTATAGCACTTAATGAACTTAACTGCTCTCTGTGGCAAAGGGAAATTAGCATTCTGGTTGCATGTGAAAAGCTGTCTGCATTTAAAGGAAAACTCGTGCTGTGAATCAGATGTATAAAAAAGGAAACTTGGTAGATTTTCCTTCCCTTAAAGAGAAACTCACGGAAAACGCTTTCCCACATCCAGACTTTGTTTTAAAAATTATTAAATATCTGAAATTACTGTGCACTTCATTTGTAATTACCTTTTGTGAGGAAAGCTGCGAACGTGTAATCACTGAGCCCGGCACCCTTTTAGGATGAATTTGAAAGATATTGATGATCATAGCGACATTACGGAAAATCTTATCGATATGAAAAACAATTGTGGAATCCAAATGGAATTTTCCGATGATAGCCTGGAGCACTGTAACAATAATAATCTCTGGAATATTCATATCATTATCCCATGTCGACGTAGTTTTTCTGTTTTGGTCATTATTTCCGGTGTTTCCCCATATACAAACCGTTGCTTGTTTATTTTATTCTCAAAGCAATTTTATTGGTAGCTATTTCCAGTATTCCCCCCGTAGACAAACCTTTTCTGATTTATTCTATAAGCGTTTTTATTGGTTGTTCTTTGGGTAGCAGATTCCTGTATTCCCCCGTTTTCAAACCTTTTCTTGTTAATTTTTAGTTTCTAATAATTTTGATTGGCTAAAATATTTGGGAACTTTACTTCGATTGAATACGAATGGGAAGTATACGTGGGTCATTTTGAAAACTCAGAGACGAAAGCAAACAGACGACAGAACAGAAAAGAAAGAAAAGAAGGGAGGTGAAGAGAAAAGCGAGAAGGGAGAAGAATTAGAAGGCAAGAGCCAAGCACTACTGTAAGGAAGGAGGACTATCGGCTACTACAAGTGTGGTGCCGGTGATTTTTTACGTGCAAAAGCTTGTATATTAATAGAGTTGTGCTGTAAAAGAGTGGACTGGCAACCTAGCTTCTCAAGCGTAAGTCCTTAGGCCGAAGGATAAGGCATAGAAGGTAGCCGTTGAACTCTATCGAGCTAATCTTCTAGTCGTCGAATCGTCGCCGGTCACTAGGGTACAGGGCGAGTGACTTAACCAAATTCGGCGACAAGCACTTTTGGGCTTCTCAATTGGAAATCTATTCTGTATTGGCAGAAAAGACTCTCGCTGTGTTGGCGTCTTTCGCGACAACTTACCCGTGCGAAACAGGATTCTCCTTCCTCCTTCGCATCAAATCAAAAATCAGAAATCGATTGGATCCTCGCCACGACATGCGAGTAGAACTCAGCACCAAGACACCAAGATTTTATGCCATCACAAACAAAATACAACAGTAAAATTGTCACCGAGTTTGTTGCTTTACCATGATTTTTTCACGATACATTATACATAGTAAATGTATATACAGAGTTTCCATAAAGTTCGTGTGCACTTTAAAAAATTTATGACTTTATTTGTATCTGCGATAAAAATAATCTGCAAAAAGAATTAGAAAGAAGAAAATCGAGATTTTTTAAGGTCTTGATGAAATTTTATTTAAGTTTTCTCATGTCCTCCATCATTAGCAATGCAAAGGGTAATACAATTTCGCAGTTCACAGAAAACATTTGCCAACTGATTTATAGTAATACCCAAAATCACATTAATTATTTTAACTTTCAAATCTTGTAATGAACTAAGCTTGGTTGCGCACACAATTGTTTTTACATGTCTCCATAAAAAAATCTGATGAAGCGAAATCTGGAAAATGGGGAGGCCAAGAAAATGGTCCGCCCCTTTCGATCCATCATTTTAAAAATTCTAGATTTAGAAACTGTTTAATATGCAGAGCAAACTGGCAAGAAGCTCTATTTTGTAGAAACACTGTATCAGTTGAAACACTGTTTCTAATTTTGTGGAAAAGAATCATTCAATTACTGCACTTAAAACTAGGTAGATAAAACTTTATAACACTTTTTACAGATTATTTCTATCGCAAATACCAAAAAATTTATAAATCTTTTAAAGTGCAAACGGACTTTATGGACACCCTGCATTACTGTGATTTCCTTTCTTTGCTAATGCAACAGTAATTTGCTTTTTAGTATTGAGTTACTTCGAACTCAAATGTTTAAGAAACACAATGGTTTTGTAACTTTTACATGAGAACAATATTACTTTTTAGCAGATATAGAAGGAGGTGCGAAAATGGATTAATGATTTTAAAGGGGTACAAACAAAGAAAAAGATTAAGAATCACTGGTTTAAAGCATTGCGACGCTCTTGAAGTCACGAATAGTATTACAAAAGGGAGCGCATAAAGTCGTAAATCATTCTTTTAATTAATATGCTATTTATATTTGTGAAAACAACCGCTTCCTTTGTATCACCTTCCCCATGCAAAAATCCTCCTGTAGACTTCTTATTAAAAGAAACAGAAAGATCAGAATCAGTGTTGCAATCACGACCGGCTCATTAGAGACCAAGATCAAGACCAAGACCAAATTTTTTGGAAGACCGAGACTAAGATCAAGAGCAGTATTTTTTTAGGACCAGCACTTCACGACCGGTAAAATTTTTCCCTGTATTAAAACAGCAGATCTGCACGATAATTTAAATTTTAAGTCACAAATATCCCAAAAAGTGTTTGTAACCTTGATCTTACTTTACCTCATTTGCATTAAATTTTTAGTGGTCCCAAGCATCTCAGAAAAAATTGGCGCTCGATATATTTGCATAGCTAATCCAATTTGACTGAAAATGCGCTTCTATGTATGTGGGCAATGCATGCCACCAAAACCTTGAACATAGCTGCAATGATCATAATAATAGTTTTTGCTTAATCCAAGTGAATAGTTCTGTGTTTTTTGTTAACTTCGACGTTTGCAAAACCTTTACAATTACGTTATTTGATTTACTCAAAAGTAACCAGGCCGTCAGCTGGCAAAAACTTATCGCTTTAAAGATAAATTTTGGTACTAGCTAATTTATAGGGTGTCCCCCATAAAACTCATAAATTTGTTTTTTATATAGTTTACATTTAATAAATTGCTTTATTTGTCATTTTGCAATATTTTAATCAAAATTTTGAACATTATGTCTGAGAAAACTATCTGTTAAAGAACATTTTTTGAAAGTGTTACTTTATGTGTTGAATCAACTGTGTTAAATAAAATCGCTCTTTTGTTATACATTGTCATCAAAACCAAATTTAGGGGTTTTATGCGGGGCACCCTGTAGTACACAGAGCTACGCTACAAATATTAACCAAGGTCCAGTAGACGAATTTAGTGTTTGCAGAGGTACGGTGAAACAGTAAACATGCAATTATAAAGATAGAACAATCAATAAAACACCCAGACATTTCTTTTACCCTAAGTAAACCAATGACAAAAAAATGGACTAAATCTATTGTTCTTTGTTTTGCTAGTTTAGTGGAAAATTTCCTTTTGGTATGTTTTCCAGTCTCTAAACTCTGGTTTCTAAGAAAACAATAGCAATCTGAAAACGGTGGTCGAGTGTTAACACCATATGCGTAAAACAGGGGGCTTTGAGGCGTGGAGTAGCAGCCCTCACAGAATGCTACTCTCATCCCCAGAATATTATCACTACCGACAAAATTTCAAAAGCTTTATCTCCAGAACAAAGCAATCATATTAAACGTAGATCGCCAATGCAAGGCCTTCAATTTTTTTTTTGCCAAAATGTGAAAAATAGTCGCTGTCAAAATATTTACATCCAAAAAAAGTTCTTCCTCCGGTCAGCTTCTTCCCTTCTACATGATACAAAAAAGTTCGCTTAAGCTTAATTTGCTTAGTTAGCTATTTCCTGCTGATTGGCATGTTCATACTCGCAAGAAAAAGAAAAAAGACACTGAAAATGAGACAGGCAATCGCGTGTGTTTGCCTTTGACTTTGAGTAGAAAGCCTCTTCTTTATTAGAACGGTATCAGGAAATATTGGAAATTATACCAAAGCTCAAAAGCATTTTTTTCTACTTGGCCCAATTTACACGTATAAATGCGTAGCTAGAAAGCATTTCTTGGAAGTGGGGGGCACATTTTTTGAAAAATGTTTTTTCGACTAAATTGTGCTAAAAAGAAATTTTTCAAATTTCACCTGTGTACTACTTCAAACCCCAAATGGCATGAAATGACACTGATTGCAACTTTTATTGATTTCATATCCACAAATAAAGCAATTTTCTTCTTTCATAATACCACTTTCAAGAAAAGCTCAATAAAATTCGAAGTTTAAAGCGAAATTAAAAGAAAATATCTCGGCTATGAGTGCACTTGCGTCGATGGTGCAAATGTGGTTGCTGTCTCATTTGAAAACAATTTAGCTCTAAGATTAAAGAATTTGGGAGGAGGCGCGCGGCTACGGCTATCGCTTCCCGAGTTTACAGTTATGTTTGCTCATTTTGAAAGCTGAGGTCCATCTTCAACACTCGAAATGCCCGGGTTTGAATTGCCGACCGGTAACCAAGTAGCCCTGAGCAAGTAGGCTTGAGTGTTATTTTTTATTGATGAAAAATCGACATTTTGTGTTTTATAGAACTGATGTTCAAAACAAGTTGTTTTAAATTTTGATACCGTTGGATTTCCAAGCAAGTTAAGTTTTATTACCAAACTTTTACAAAGCACAAAGCTTTGTTAAAAAAACACAACAAAAATTTAAATAACTCTTTTTTCCAAGATATCTCCAACTAGAATCGTACAAAAGACTGGGGAGCTGATTTGGCATAATTAAAAGCCACTACATTCAATCTTTAATCGATTTGTTTTTCTATGGCTACAAAATTTTATGTTGAGCTAAAGGCAGAAAGTTACACTGTTTCTACCAATCAGGTATCTTCTGGGTAGTGAGTATCCGACAGGTAGCTAGAGGCTATTGTCAGAGATAGCGCAGCTGCAACCATCGCCACTCATTCACAAGTGAAACGATTTGCAGAGTACTGATGAAACTTCCATTTTAGTGGACCTAATTTATCGGTCACTAATTTATCGTCGGTCACCAACTGCAATGAAGAGACCTTGTAGGTGAAAACACTGTCACTGTTTGCAGTTTGCTCAACGTGCGTCACTGTTCTCTTGTATTACTTTTGAAATTTGATGTAACAATTCGCAATTTTGTTATTTGATACTAAATTAGTGTTGTTGTGCTACAAACACATTTGTTGATGCCAATTATTTTTGATTACTTTTGCATCAATTAAACTACTTTGAGGTTATAAAGATGTTTATCAGTTTGCAGTTGCAATAAGTTAAAAATGCTTTAATGCAAGTTATAGGCATGTGGTCGGTACTTCTCATCTCCTGCGAAATGCAAAATATTTATAGCTACAAACATAAACTGTCATGAGTGTTTTTTCATGCTTCGGTAATTAATATATGGGGTCACCTATACTATCATAGAACAGTACAAAGAGCTGAAAAGAACTCCGGTTGGATGCTAACCAACAGCCAAAGTAAACTGTAACGCTTTTGTTTTTAAACATGCTAAACACAAAACCAAAATAGTTGAGGACATCTATCCAATTTTTCATTTATTCAAGGGCAGACACAAAGAGGACCGCAATTACACAAACAGTTAATGCTTATTGAATGTGAAATTTCATGCATATAGTAATATATTCTATATAATGGGGTAAAGCGGTATTTTTATATGATCAAAACTGGCGCTGAAGCATGAGTGCATTTATAACTAATAATAGACTTTATGATGTCACCTAAGCTTGACCTACATCAAAGAAGGCATTGTATTGAACGTCAACAGATGTATCTGTAACTTCAAAATAACTTTATTACAAAACGGCAAACACTGCAACAAAAAACTTGGCCTGATACAAGAAAATTGCATTCCGAGTTGACCTCAGAGCGTTATTTTGTTGATCAGTGTTGCTATCCCAAAAAATGACTTTACCAAAATAATATCTATCTGTCTCTATGCATTCCATTCAATTGTGGCTGTTAAATATTTTCTTTGCGTTGAATCTGAATTGCACCCACCGCGAGCCAATTAATGAGCGCTGCGTTTTTTCTTGAAGAGATGTTGACTCGCGGCAATCCTTTTTGCTGTGACCATTTAATTTAACGAGCTTGTAGATGCAGTAATGACTTTGTTCTAGCGTTTTGATCAAATCAGTAGAAGCTTTGTTCTTGAAATTTTCTTACAAGTTAATAATAGCATGTTTTTGGCCCTTTGAATAGGTGATAAGTTGTTCGTCAGTTAAGCGAATTGTGCTGTAGTTAATGCGAAAAGTTGCATGTCTGTCCATTTATTCAATTGGAATATCGAAGGTCTCGCTGGAAAATAGTTCTGGTATGTGCGTTATTTTTTATGTGTAATTGGCCCCCGCCCCTATAGTGTGGTAATTCAGTGTTTTATTTTTTGTAAAAATTGGATAATTCAATTGGCCTGAAATTTTAAAGAATTACGAAACAAAATCAACTAAAATCCGCGTTAAAGACTATTTACAAAAAACGGAGAAATCTATCATTTAGTTCTGTTAACATTCCTGAGCGTTCGAGCCGCCATTAACAGAAGCGTTAACAGTGGCAGTAAAATTGTCACTGAGACTATTTTGGAGCCACAAAACACTCATATTAAGTTGCATGTTCTTAACACAATTAAAGACTCTTTCTTGGCTTACAATTAATTTGCAATCAACAACTACCGGTATTGCAATAGTTTAAACAAGACCTTCTTAACATTGCTGACCTACCCCGCATTACAATTTGACTCTATACTTTTTCGTATTTAACGAAAATTTGGTATAATTGACATTTATATCAATTTTGAGAAATTGTTGACGAACACAGTCCAAAAAATGAGACCCTGAACCAAGTGTATGTGATCTTAAAATACTAGGCAGCAGCGGTCACCGACCTGATTGCCTACTAGTGCCTTTGTAGAAGGCAATGCAACAATGCTCAACGAATATTGTTTGGCGAAAAAACTTTGAGAAATGCATTTCCCACCGACTAAAATAAACGAAAATATATTGCGGCCCGCGACATAGCTAACCTGAGAAGAGAGAATCTATAAACACTCATGCAATTTTTATTTGTTTTTCATGCCGAAAAATAGATTAGTTTAAAAAAATAATAAACCACAAACAAAAAATAATCGCACGCTGCCCTAATTGTCATTAACAGAAAGCTCATTGTGTAACCCGCGTGGTACATGTTCTAATGTTTTCTGAATCAAGCAAAATCAACTCTTCCAAATCTCAATAGAGTTTTGCTTGGTCTGATTTGGTCTGTAAGGTCTAAACTTTGTTTTTCAACGAATCATTTTCCAGAAACTCAGCTTTGCACTACTGTAACATGAGAAGACAAAATAAAGATCATTAAATGCGCTTTAAGTAAAATCCAGAAATGGTATAACAAAAAATAAAAAATTTTGTACTGGACCACTAATGCCACGCCATCTGTATAGAAGGCAGTAAATAGCTACACAAGCCAACAGAAAATCTTTTGTTTGCTTTTAAAGAAGTGATTACAAGAAATAAAAATATCGAAATATTTTAGTTTTGATTTTAAGACAGAGCAGCAAGACCAACATATCAAGCCTTCAACACCAACACCAAGTTCTTAAGTGAAAGCCCGAGACCTACGCCAAAACCAAGACTGCAAAAATGGTCCCGAGAACAGACTCAGTAATCAGGATTATCAAAATAAAGATTATGATTTTCCTCTTCATGATGTTTTTGATTCCTTTCCCATTTAAGCACACCTGGTTTTGAAACGAGAATCGGATTATAACAGAAGCAATTAATTCTTCGTTGCTGTTCTCAGAACTGCTACTTTAATGTAGCGGGGACAGCCGGCTGAACTAATATTTTCAAATCAGACGTCACTGGTGATTACTCTGCAGGCGGTGCAGGCGCAGTCCGCTGGTATTTTATTCGTTGTTCTTTATCATTGTTTACTAATTTTAACAAAATATTAGTTAATTATTGTTATAAGCTTTGTTGTAACTTATTGCGATACAACAGAAAAATTGTTATTTAAACCGAAAAGTAACAATAAAGAGCAAAAAAATATTAAGCTAATTCAAGAGCTTTGCTATGTTACACACTTTACTCTTTTTCGTACAGATACATAATCCCGACAATCTGGTCAATCGTTTTATTGCACCAATCTGTTTATTTTCCGATGTATTTCTGAAAACGATTCACATCACAAAACTATAGACCATTAGATTGTGTCTAAGCGTTTTAACTTGTAGTTTGGTAATATACAAATTAACACATCGCTCCAGATATTAATAAAACGTAATTTTGATAAATGGAGCCAGCATGCAGACAAAAAGACTCTTGCTCGGACTGGAAATCAAAGGCTGGAAACCGCTTTCAGCAACAGTAGTAGTTCTGACTGTACTAGTGCTAGATGTAGAGGTCGACTTTGGAAAACTACTTGCAGTTTCGGTTTCAATACCATTACACTCGGGCAATCCTTGAGTGATGCCTGATTGATCATTGCAATCATCAGTATTGCAGCAGTAAGCACAGCATTTGCTGTAAACAAAAATCAAGTAAGCACTATTACAAAAGCTAAAAATGAAAGATATGCTCATTTCCATTTGCCTAATTATGCTTTCAAAAGTTTTTGCTTGCAAAACAAAGTAGTCCGTGCGAGTAGTAGGTTTGAAGAAACGCAGTAATCTCACTCTTTTTACTAAAAATTATATCAGAAAGTATCAAAAATATATGTCTACACAAAGACTTATTCAGCAAAATTATTTTTTTGCTTTTGAACAATATCGTTACTTTGGTCAGTCACATCAAGAGCGGATTTGCACAAAATTTTACAAAAATAATCGCTTTTATCAACTAAAACTTAAAAGTACACCCGCCCCTCGTTTTTGCGACCTAAATGGTGCGGAAACCGGTTCGGATAATGAAAAATTCGGGATAACACAAATGTATATACTGTACTGTAAACAATGCAAATCAAACGGAATGATTGTCCTAAACAATATGGACAATATACATTTCATTTTTGTTTATCCGAGCTAAATATTGCAGAATAGAGTCTGGATAAATGAAAAAGTTCGTATAATACATATGTATACAATTAACGTCAATAAAATGAAATAATCGTTCTTAACAAGAAAAAAAGACAACAGCACTATAGTTTTGCTCACCTTAAAATATTTACACTATTTACATGGTTATGGCTAGGGGTGTAGAATAACAAAGGGGAGATAAGTTGGTGACTTTTGTTTCACGGCCACTTTCATGATAACAGAGGGTCGAGTGCAATGTTGTTTTTTTGAGTTGTTAAAACAGGAGTTCTTACTCAGTGGTGAATAGTCAATCCTTTCATAAGACACCATATCAAGGGTTGGAAACCACAAAGAAATTTCTAACTTGTGAGAAAAACGAGGTTGCAAGTAGAAAAGTAAAAATCATCTAAAGCAGAAATTATCAACTAGGCGGTTACAACATACAAGTGCGCTATTTGTAGACATCAAGAGCGTTGTAAGCTTAAATTTGTGATACATGGTGCACGAAAATCAGCCCTTGTTGACTTTTGATCACCTGTTTTCGGAGGTCAACATTAATTATAAACTTTTTATCCCCTTTTCCGGATTTTTCTTTGAAAATTAACTTATGCTGTGTTGTAAGTGGTGCAGTTTAGTAAAAATGGTTCCGTGATTAGAGGCTGCGCTTTGAATTTGATAGACTTTGATTTAATTTTTTTGTCGAGACACATTAAAAACCGTTAAAAATAGTCTTTTCAGGTGTCTTGCTTGGCGCTTAGCACGAAAGGGATAGCGTGTAAAAACCTCTCAAGTTTGCTTTTTTGTGGTAGAAAAAGACGTGTTACTGGATTTCTCCATATTAATGTCGGAGAAAGGTGATGAGCAGAGAGAAATGTACCTATCGTTTACTAAGCTTCACTGATGACACGCATACAATGCATTGGCTTATTCACAATATATTTGAGAGGTTTAAATTTAATTGAGTTTGTGGAAAAATATGATTTAGTTAAGGCCAAAAGGAGTTAATGACGAAGAAAGATCAAGAATTATTACATTAAACCATTGTCGCCAAAATACCCCCTCCCCAGGGAGGATGCCTTCTCCTTCTTTAAATGTTTAAATAGGTGCCCTTAGTATACCCATTTGTACAATTTTGTCCGGTTTTCGTACGTTCTTTCTTATTTTTTTTTCACGAAAAATGTATCCGTTTGGCTGTTTGCATGGTGTTTCACAGTAGATTGTTGTATTGACATCAGATTTTGTTTGTGAAGTACGCACCAAAAGGTCACTCGTTTTCGAGCATAAAAACTTACCAAACACTTTTGATGGGTACTTTGCAGACAAAACCAAGTATGCGGACTGCAATGCATTTTGTAGACTACCACACATGAAGCTATCCGGATGAAAGTTTCTATTTAAAAAACGTATAAAAACTCGAAAAACCTGCACTGCATACGCATGTATAATGAATTAAGACTGTCAAAATCATAATTCATCTTATACAATAAGTAAAGCACTTGTTACAGTTAAGATATAGTTTTTAAGAATAGCCGCAAAATAGAATCTTAAAACACAACTGAATTGTATTAGCAAACACAGAAGTGATACTAACACAAATTATTTGTGCTCATTGTAATTCCAGTTGGTTTCGGTAAAGCCAAGTGCTTTGACAAACGTAGATCATTAATACAAAAGAACTGATTGCCTGGCTTGACGGTAAAAAACAACTATGTGATTATGCAAATTAGGAATTGTTTTATACAGTCCAAGCATTTGCAGCAGCACACATTTAACTTAAATAAAGCCACTATGCTAAACCTCTTTCACTGACTTATTAATCATAATTCCTTGACGAAATATTCATCTTTTTTGACTTATTTTGAAAACAATATTTGTTTATTGAAAGACACTAAACCATGCAGCAATTAGAATAGTGGGGTAAAAAGTAGTTGCAAACAAGAAGAGCAAAGTGGCGTCGTTGTTTCACTGAGACTGCAGTTTTTATGATGTTACTTTAGGGAAAACTATACCGGTAGCATTGGCATAAGGGTACAAAAGTAGCTTGGCCGATAGCTTGTGTGTTCGTTTTCTGTCAACGAGCGAAGCCAATCACGATCTCATAAAATGTTAAGTGCTTCATAAAAATAGAGTCAAAGCCCACTAAAGGTGAAACCAAGAAAATACAATTGAGTAGGGGCAATTACAGAATGTTTGATTTACGTAGAAAAACTTTAGTTCACCCTTTTTAAAAATTTTTGGATGAGTTTAGTTTACCATAAGTTGCGTAAAATTTCGCTGACTGTGCGCCTAACATCGATTGAGACTGCCTTCGCACATAGCAGTTTTTGCAACCTAGAATAAAACTTTTAACCGATATTTAGAGCAGGTTTTAAGACAAGGTATCGTCTTACCTCATCTCAAAACCTCCTCTAAATATCGGTTTGAAGTTTATTCCTCGTTGCGAAAATTGCCATGTGCAAACGCAGCCTTAATGCCTTTCGCATTTGAAGAGAATTGTACAATACAGAGATAAAAAGCTTATCTTCTTGCCTTAACGCGCATAAGATTTCGCTATTTTACTCGTAGACCTAAAAATAGCTATTTTATTTAAATATAGTTTACCCACGGACATCAGTTCCAAATACATTTGGTTTTGGCAAAAAGAAAGCATGATCCATGAATATCGGTGTCACCAAAAATATAATAATAATCCAAGAGGTTGTCCAAAAATTTTTGATTTTCTTGAAAAACAATTTTGACCAAAGTCAACTAATGCTGATCGAAATATCTTTTTTCAATTTTTTTAGACAAATTTACTTGAGTTTGAGTAAAATTTCTTTGACGGCAACTTTTTACTCAATTTTACACAAATAAATTAAAGTGAAGTCAATGAAAGCCAACTCACAATTAAAAGTCATAAACGATATTTGTTTTTTTTTAATTTTACTTTGTTGCTCAATAATAGCTTAATAGGCTATATGTATAATTGTTAAACACATCTTTTTTAAAGCAGTTATGGTTCCGGCTTAGCCTATTTTTCAGTATCTTTTCCTCGCAACTACCTTTTTTGGCTTTCTGTTACAACATACAATTAAATTGCAAAGGTAATAGTGCAGTGATAGGCGCCCACTCCGCACCCGGTGGGTTCAACTATTTTCTTGTCGAAGAATAGCAAAAATTTTTAAAAATGCTACTCATAGTTCCCCTGCTTGACGCTAAGAACGGAAAAAAGTGTATAAAAAAATTCGTAAATTTACCACTGTGCCCTTGAAAAAAATACTCAACAGAATTTCTTTTTTTCATTTGGCAGATGAATGGCGGAGTTGGACATTCTAATTGCTGCAGTGGTTCCGTTTCATTAAAAACATGAAACAAAGCATAGACCAATACTCATCAAGGAACAAGTACCAAATGGGTTAATGGACCCGTTTCGAACTCTAGCAAAAATTAGTGGCATCTGTGCCACTAATTTAAAATGCCATTGGGGCTGTCCTTGAAAGTAGGCAATAGCAGCGAAAGTTATGCAAGCTGATTGTCTTCACAAAAATATTCTAAACGGCCAGCACAAAAATTGCTTATTTAATAAATTCAACTTTGCCGAGTGTAAATTGTTATTTCAATCTGAAAATAGCAGCAATAACATTGTTACGAAGTTCTATAATGAAATAAAAACAGTGTCTATTCCAGAATTGGAAATTATTATAAAAACTCAATGTCACTAGTTTTCAAAGTAAAGGTTACAAATTTGCTGTAAGCAAAAGCATGGCTTTGTTGTCAGAAATAATTATTTTAAAAATTGCTATTGCAATCTTCATATTTTATGCTCCATAAAACGCAACTTTGTAAAAATTCAACTTTTTATTTTGCTACGAAAAATCTAGAAGAAACTCACAACCCCCAAGCGATCTTCACGCCTTGCGAAAGTGGCCCAAATCAAAGTGAGAAAAAGCGTCCACATTAATCCTTCCCTCTCCTTCATCTACTACTCCTTGATAGCGCCACTAAGTGATATTAGTACAACTAACATGGTACAATTGCAGCTACTAAAATTGTTAATCTGAAAATGTAATGCAGTACTACGAATCCGATTTAAAATCTTATTGCATTAAAGGCAAGAGTTCTTACCTTTTCTATCGCCGTGTCCCGCTTCTTTAAATTTGGGGTATATCGGTTTCCGTGTTTTTTCATTTTCAAATTGAACAAAAAGCAAAGATTTTTCAGGGAAGCGACCAACTTTTTCAAAGAATGTATTTTTGTATTTTTATTCTAAATTATAGGCGAAAACCCTTTTGTGAGATCAACGTTTTAGAAATCTACATTGTATTTTTGCCTACTTTGAGAACTTCTCTCGCAAATAGTCAAACTTTAAAGCGCAATGGTAGTCCACCTGACTTATTTGTTGGGGCCCGCCAGTTTAGAACAACTGCAATAAGGAAACATGTTTGTAAAGAGCTACAACGTAACTTCACCATTACATCATGCAATCGGAAAATATCTTTTTGTGTTGGACATTTTTGCTCAAATGGAAACTTAAGGTTTGAAAGACTGCGCTGCCCTATTGTCTACAGCAGACCTTTGGCGTGTTGAAACATGAAAATTGTTAAACATTTTCTTGCCAAAAACTGTGGAGTGAACTTTTGATACCACTATTGCCGCATTTAAAAAGAAAGAATTTAAACCTCCAAATTTTGTAAACACCTTTGTTTTATTAAGTCGTCTGATAAAACGCTCCCCCCCTCTCAACAAATCACTCCCACCGCTGCTATCCGGAAATTATCTTAAAATTATGACTACGGTCATCATCAAATGACACAGCTTAGCCAAGAATTATTCCCAATTTTATGATTGATGTCAAACCGTTCTTTTTTGCGTGATTACTCTGCTGATTATATTAATAAATCGTTTCCAAAATAAATTATTGAAACAAAACAAAGCATTTAGTTCAAACTACTGGTACAAAATTCTGCTATTATTGAGTTATTCAAAATCGTAGTGCGTACATAAATATTTACTCTATTTTATACAGTAATTCAGTCATTTGCGTTTTTGATTCTCAAATCTACAGCTTACAATAAGCTCAAAGAATTTTTCGTCAAAAATTAAGATAATCAATCAGATAGATGTGATGAATTTTATGAATCGCTACAGCGTCTATATATTTTCTCACCTGATCGCAATTGTGGAATTTGATATCAAACTTGTAAGTGAGCTGCAAATGATATTGGAGCAAGACGCAGGAAATACACATCGAGCAATTACAAAAGATGCTGCATAAAGATAAGCAATTAATACTCTACAAAGTTTCTCAAGACGCTTATAGGAGGAGCAACAACTCAATAAATGCCCAACAAATTTCATATTATTTACCTACATTCTTTATTTCAACTGTCTGAATTTTAAGTTACAATTAAATTAAGTCACTTGTGTAATTCACCAATTTTTTTGGAGCAACCAAGCATTGTTTTCAGATTGAAATGGCACAAAGCATTTAACAGGTAAGTCTTTTCCGGGAAATTTAACAGTGCTTTAATTCCCAAACCAATGTAGCTGATATCTTTTAAAACAAATCATCTTCCGAACCACTTTTTCTGTCTATACCAGGGATTCTTAAACTGGGGGGCGCGCCCCCCTTGGGGGGCGTGAAAGCTTCACAAGGGGGGCGCGAGCATGACAGTGACATATTGATGAAAAGCAGCTCCGAACTACAGTCAAATCTCGTTACCACCTCGTTGCTAATCCATTGCATTAGAATCTGTGATCTAGTTTTAAAAAACAATTTTGTCTGGACTTTAATTCGTTACTGTTTTAATTTCCGCTGTCTTATTTACATCGACACATCGTTATATGCTTTGCCTTCCTTTCTCCGCGGGAGATGTCACTTAGCACGTCGATTTTGTACTTTTTCATTTATTCGTTCTTTTCTCTCCCACGCCGTTAAACCGTATTTCGCCAAACTTTTTGAAAGTTCACGAGCGAGATTTATTGTTAACGTTGTTGTGGAGTGGACAGTACCTGGTTGTTTTCAGTTAAAATTCTTTGCTGGGATTTATTAGTAGTTTTCTTAGTGTTGTGACTTTTGTTTTCTTTTTTTTAAGAACTGATGATGCTTTCTTAAAGCGAAATATATTTTCTGTTTGTTTTTATATTTTGAGGTTGATTAATTTTAACTTTTTCAAACTTGTTAATCCCCCATAATTTACAAATTTTAGACCTTTGAAAAATAAGTGGTATTTAATTTAGCTGCAGTGATAAAAATGAGTGCAAAAAAATGGAAGTACAATGAAGAATATCTGTAGTATGGTTTTACTGATGCAGCAGTGAATGGTCAAGTTGTACCACAGTGCGTTATATGTTTCGAAAAGTTGAGCAATGATGCTTTGAGGCCAAATCGCTTGAAGCGTCATCTTCAAACAAAACATCCTCTTCATCAAACGAAACCCTTGGCTTTCTTTCAAAGCAAGAAGGATTCTTTTAAAAAAATGAAAATCGCCTGTGCGGAGAATTTCAGCCAATTATCATCTGCGGAGCTGGTAGAAGCAACTTTTGAAATTGCTCAAATGATAGCTCAAGCGAAAAAAACTCATAATATTGGCGAAACTTTGATAAAACCATGTATGTTGAAAGCAAGTAGCCTTGTTTTGGGGGAAAGCAACAGCAAGAAGTTAGCAAAGATTTCTCTTTCAGATTCCACTATTAAGACACGAATCGATGAGCTTGCAAATGATATTGAATGTCAAGTTCTTCAAAAGATACACGCATCACCTTATTTTGCCATTCAGTGCGACGAAACGACTGACGTAGCTCAATTGTCACAGTTGATGGTCTATGTTCGTTTTGTTGGACCTGCTACAATTGAGGAAGAAATGCTATTCTGCAAATCGCTTGAAACGACCACTAAGGCAGAAGATGTGTTCAGAGTTGTTGATGCATACTTTCACAAAAACGGCATGAAATGGGAGAAACTTGTTGGCGTCTGCACTGATGGTGCACCAGCGATGCTTGGGTGTCGGAGTGGATTTATTACCAGGGTAAAGCAAAAAAATTCGGACGCAGTTGGAACTCACTGCGTAATCCATCGAGAGGCTTTGGCCTCCAAGACTTTACCTGCTGCAATGAAGAAAAAGCTTGCCATAATTATACGAGTTGTACGATCGCTATCAAAAGGTGATATGTTAGCTCGCGTTTACGGTTTGAAAGATGAAGTAAGTATATTTCTTGAATCTCAGGGAAAACAAGATCTCCTGTTACCATTCCAATCACAAGAGTTTCAACTGGCAATGGCATATCTTGTTGACATTTTCGAAGGTCTCAATTGCCTCAATCTACTATTACAAGGAAAGAACACAAACCGTATAAAAGATTACGATAAGATACGGACATTCACAGCAAAGCTGGGGTTGTGGCATCGCCGAGTTCAACGGGAAAATGCAGCCTCATTTCCTACCTTGAACATAGCACTTGAGAACAGCAAAGCCAAACTGGAAGGTGAACTTAAGGTAGAAGTGGAATCCCACCTCCAAATTTTGAAAGAAGAATGCGACTGCTATTTTCCCGACTTGGGTAATGTTGACGTAACAGAGTGGAAGATGACAAGAAATCCCTTTCGAATCAAAGAAGATATTCTTTCGGAAGAACTGCAGGAAGAGTTTTTGGAGATGAAATGCAACTCCATTGATAAAGATGATTTTGAAGCAATGTCTCTTAACAATTTCTGGGCTAAATATTTGCATATATATAAGAATGTGGGCAATGTGGCGATACGTACCCTTCTTCCATTTTCATCGACATATTTAGGTGAAAGTGGATTTTCAGCACTTGTGAGTATGAAGACAAAATTTCGTAACAAACTGGAATGCGAAGCAGATCTTCGATGCGCGTTGTCTTCAACAAAGCCTCGAATTAAACGACTAGTTTCCCAAAAACAGTTGCATCCTTCACACTAAGCACGATAGTGGCAAATAAGTTATTGTTCTATTTTTCGTGAATTTGATTTTTGAGGCTAGGTGAGGCGTGAGCATGAATGACAAATGTCAAGGGGGGCGCGACTAAAGAAGTTTAAGAACCACTGGTCTATACAATGAAAGAGCGGTGTAAAGTTAAGAGCTTTTTTATTTCGGTGTTACATATTTTATCCATTCGTAACACATAATGTTTGTGGATGTAAAACACAAGCAAAAAATGTTAAATTTAACCAACAGCTTTTAAAACCAAAATAACTAATGTTGTCCAGAAACGATTTTGCTTATTATTTGTAATACATTTTCAATTTTTTTTAAGATTGAAAATCCCTTTTATGGGTTCGCCGAAAGACAGGCAGGATTTGGCATATGTTCAGGATTTTTTGAAAGATTGTTGTATTGCAGAAGAAAGATTCGGTCTGTTTTGATTCAGGACGTACAAAGCCGCGCTGCGTGTCCTTCAGATTAGTTTTGGTTATTTCGTGGCAACGTTTGTCAGTGCATTCTGCATAGACTTTCTAAATATGACAACCAGAGTAATTCAATAATTGATACAGGTTATGGAGAGGAATTTAACCACAATCTTGCTTTGGCAAAGGAAGGCAATCTAAATTTATTAAAGTCGAGAAACGACATTTGAAATCTTAAAAGGTTTTTAAAAAGTTATTGATAAAAACTTTTATCGATTTTCAGTGTAAAAAGAATCCAATATTTTAAAAAGTAAATATGACAAATGGCGTAGTTGGAATTTGAGGTAAAGTGCTACCAAAATGTAATTACGCTAAAAGGTTAGTTTTTGGCCAAAGGTTTGTTATTTAGATCGACCATCATTGTTTTAACCATCAAAACAATCACAAGAATGATCAATTTTGTTAATCTTGTTCAACTCTATGTGTTTTGTCAGTAGGTTAAGTATTAGTCATGTTTGCTCGGAGAATTAAATCAGTGATTCCCGAGAATAGGGCTCCCTAAAAACTTATAGGTCAGTAGTCTAATTGCCGAGAGTTTAAACTGGAAGAAAATGATTCACTTTTATTATTTTCATTGACGTTCTTTAAAGTTTCATATATCCTGTAATCCTTTCTGTGAAGAACAGCTTGGGGTGAGTTTATTTTTGAGATTAATTTGTGGTGGAATCCTATGATACGTTTTTGAGTTTCCCGCTAATATGAAAGAGGGATCCGTAGAACTAATATTTATAGGACTACCTGACTACAAAGTGCATGTATAGTACTGCAGCGAAGATGCCTAGCAACGTCGGTAATGTCATAAACTGCGTAAAATTTCTTTTACAATAACACCACAGCGCAAATATGGTTTGATCGTTCATCTTCAAGACTTTTGAAGCTATCCAACGTTGAATTTCAATTGTTAAGAAACTTCAACAGCAATTTACAATCAAAGCTTTTAAAGTTCAATTATCAACCGATCTTTTCTTGCAAAAGGCAATCAACTGAAATCAATTAAGCCTTTTTAAAATAAAGGGCTAGCGACAAAACTGCATTTTGCAAACTTGTACAAAGTGGGCAAGCGTAATGAATACCTTTTAACTTCCCTGAATATAAGCTATTTTTATGTAAACTGCTATATAGTGACAGTGTAAAATTTTCCATTTATTGTTTTATGCTTAAGCAGGTAGTAATATAAAGTAACTAATCTACAAGAAAAAGGGACGTAAAAGTATGATGTCGAACAGGCAGGTGTGTAAATTTTTAAACGCTAAATTCGAGTCAGCTTTTTTTCCAGATTGTATTGTCATGGTTAATTGTCCACGGTGCACTGAAAACAAAGTAAAATAGTTTGTAACACGAAGTACTGCTCTTTTTCTTTCTTTTGCTGAAAAAGTTGACAGTTGCGCGCGCGCTGTTTTTAAGCTATAAGTTGTGCTCAGTCTTTGTATTTTAGTTATTGGGTTATTTTTTATTTATTTCTACCGTCTTGATTTTTATTTGGTTAAATATACTGCCGCATATCAATCGTCAACAATCCGAGCGCTTTCCACAGGCAGCATTAGCAGTCGGAGAAAGAATCTACGTCAATCGAAGAAAAACAAAACGCAGACCATACATCGTAAAACTACGTGCATAAAATTTTTCATCATCAAAAAAGATGATGGCAAAAAGTATAACTTTTCAAGCTCCTATGATTGTCTTTTACCATAAAAATTGAAGTTTTTAGAGCAATTTTAGAAATCTGTTAGGGATAAATTTGTTTTTGCAAAAATGGAAACAACACTAAGAACATGCAAATAAAATTCAGGACGTACATGATAGCTGTAGTGCGTTACACCTTCAGGAAATGGGAGAGGCCACTTTGCTGCAATTTTGAGAGAGTCTAAAGCAGCCACTCTTTACAAGCTTAGTAGTGTATTTTCCTCATCAAAAGCGACCTCAAAGCATAGTGAGAAATGCATAAACGAAACAAGAATTTGTTGTTATGATGAAGTACATCAAAATTTTGCAAAATACAAAAGAAATTTGACAAAATATCAAAATTTCAGCTACAAAAATTTAGTTTTTCAAAAATATGACGCAAAATATGCTTGGATTTTGGTGTCATTAAGTTTTTACTAGCCACAAATAGGTATTTGAGAGTTTTGAAATATAGTTAGCGTATCAGAAATCCAATTTTATTTTATAACTGTTATAAAGTTATTTAAATTGCCTTTTTATATTTTCATCACATTTTCTTCAAAACATTTCACATTTTATCTGAATTTATTAAAAACATAAGAATGCAAGTCAAAAGTGACTATTCTAATGTACAGTACAATATGGCAATTCTCTCATAGGCAAAAACTATAAACTTTCGTTACGATTATATAGATCTGATATAGGTTTCTTACCTGAGGTATTTCCTGCAAGTGTTACTGTTGCGTGAACACGATTGCAAATTTGACCAGTTAGGCAAGAGGATGATGTCAAGTTCGAAAATCCAATAGTTTGTAGGCCTTGTAAACATGTAATGCACGATGCACATGGAAGCACAATGGAAAATGCAATCACCGAGCACAAAAATTTCATGATATCAACGATAAAAATATAAATTGTACAAAAATTCTATAAAAATGGAATAAAATTATTTGTATTTACATAAAGACTTTGAAAACTATTTCTCTTTTTTCTTAAAGTTTCAAACATTTTCAATAGTCATTTTCCCTTGGAAGTTCCACCATTTAAATAATAGGAAAAATCATTCTTTCAACTAAAAAACGGTGTTATGTAAATTTAAATTTTTCCAAAAAATTTTATAATTTACGTTCAGGCTACAAAACGTCTTTTGTGAAAAGGTGATGAAGGTGACTACAAAAGGTGACTAGGTGTCAAGAATCACTGATCATTTTTTGCATCAACTTGGGAGGAACGATGATGTTAAATGTTACGTTTAAAACACTGATTCAACATGATAAATAACATATTGAATTGCATTCCAAAGACATATCTTTTACCGACTATCTTTGTTCATAACAACATCTTTACATACTTATTTCCATGTTCTTTCCAACTTGGTTGCAGCTTTAATTTTTGGTCTACAAGAAACTTACTGAAAGTGTTTACACTAGAAGCAACTGCAGAAGCCGATTTTGTTGTTCTATGTTTACTCTTGTATTGTAGGGAGCTTGTAATTTGGTTATAAAAATGATTAATGCATATTTATGTTCTAATCAAATAATCTATTTATTACAGGCCTATTTATCATTATTTTCTCTAAAATTTGTAACCTACGTTAACCTATACAAAATATTTTGCAAAGTTGCCTTTTTAAACTTTAAATTTCATTAAGTCCGTAAGTGTGTAAGATGCTTGCTGGAGTCGATATGCTGTTGTTGGCATTCTTTTTTCTCGTGTGACAATAAAATTTTGGGCCAATTTGGTCCTGCTACAACTGTCGAAGTCAATGGGTGTTCTGGAGATGGTAGATTTGAAGTAGCAGACGTTGTTGGTAACTTCAAGTATCTTTTTTGGTCCCCGGTGTACATTCAAGAAACGGTGCTGTTATCTTAGCCCATGAGATATGTCTTTTTCAGGCTCATATTCAGTCCAAATCCAGTGCAAGAACTCACAAAAGCAGTTAGCAAGCAGCTGCAATGCATGATTGCTATAGGCGGGAAGCTTAGCATTGTCAGCAAAGGCATTTTCATGATGAAAATTTTTTCGCTTTCGTTTTTGTTCAGAGACGAGCGAGATTTTAAGGACTTCTGACATTCTTAGAGCGAAGGAAGACGCCTTCCTCAGACTGTTCAAGTGCATGAGGTAACAGCAACGAGAAAAAAATACCAAATAGCGTTGGGCAAAGACTTACTTCTGTATGACACCATTTGTGATTCAAGTAAGGTATAGGGACGACCTATCATACTGAACAGATTCATTAATTTTTCTAGAAGGATGAGGTTTCCTTTTCACGTTTAGAAGAACATCTAATGCTCTGCAAAAAATAAAAAGGCACTTTGGTCAGATCAAAGAAAGTGATTAAACGAGGGCGTCTCTGCTCACAGCATTTTTCCCGTAATTGTATGAAAGGGAACGCCATCTTTCTTGTTGATCTAGCAACTCTATATCTATACTGAGCCTTCGAATATACAGAGTGACCCAAAAGTAGGCTTACAGTTTTCACTCACTTTAAATTTCAAGAATGTTTCTTATTTATCCATGTCTTATACAGGCACTGTTTAATCTCTCTGATACTAAAAATGTCCTCTGGCCTCATTGCAACATTTTTCCCACTTCTTCAGAACACTCTGACACCCAGTTCCGGCCATATTTTGTTTTTATCAATTTTCCTAAATGCGCCATGAATGTAATATTTTAATTCATTTACTGTTTTAGAATCCTTTCCATAAATTCTGTTCTTTACAACACCTCAAAAAGAGAAATCCATTGGTGTCAGGTCAGATGAGCGTGGTGGACATTTAATACTGCTACTCTTTCTTCCGAACCGACACTGTTAAAAGGCTTGGTTTAGGTTGCCTCCTACTTCGAAAGCATAACGTTTAGGCGCCCCATCTTGCGGAAAGAACAAATCATCAAAGTTTGGTTTGGAGTTGCGACATTACAATTGCATGCCCTTGTAGTTCTGCTCATTTACACTTTTATCAAGAAAACGGGTCCAACAGAGCCTTCGCTAATTCAGTCTTTGTAGTAAAACAGGGATTTTCATCAGCCCAGTACACACGGTTATGGCTGTTGACATAACCAGATAATTTGAAGTGCACTTTATCCTACAAGATGATCTCATTCAAAGTGTCTGATTGCTCTCCAGCGAATTGCTCAAGCACTATTTCGCAGAACTGCAGCCGGCGATCTGAGTCGTCCTCCAACATATCATGAACCAATTGCGGTCGGTAAGGTTATAATTTGCGTTTATGCATTGAACGTTAAAATGATGCTTTTGGCATGGATAGTTATGACAAAGCAGAACCTGTGCAATTTTTTGGAGTATTATCAAATGCCATAGCTACAAACCTCTCAGTTTCTTTACTCACAGAATTTTTAGCACGTCCAGATTTCTGCGCATTACTCATTAATCCTAAATTATTCCTTACGCAATAAATTGTCCGGCTTGAACGCGGAAGGGTGAAAAAGGCTTCTGGCTAATCTGTACGTACCTTACAAGTATTTTCTGACTTCCAGTACTGTTTTGGTCCTGATTTAAATTGCTACATCTTAAAAAAATCCAACTACAAACTAAAAAGTCCGCTTTACATAATTGAAGTAACTTGCAAGCAGATAGGAAAATACCATATATTCAAATTGGATTTACACTCCAAGGAATATTTTATGTTTTTGATACTTAACAAATAACGTATAGCGCACTCTGGTATGCCAAGCAGGCAATTTCAAACCATATAAAAGATAGTTTAGTAACTGTATAGTTTAAAATTATATAACTGCATGGTTTAAAATTATAAATAAAAATTCAAAAATTGAAAATAGGCATATACTGATTGTTTTTGTAGCTCGTGTTTAACTATTGCATCGTTCTTTTGCGATACATTTTTCGTAATTTATTTTGTACTTACTTACCTGATACCTAAACTAGGCAGCATTTTCGCTGCAAGAAAAATGTAACAAAGCAATAAAATCTTGCATTTTTGTTTAATTTTGCCAAAAATAAGAAACTCCATCTTCACTTTTGCTCAGAAGTAAATTTCTTCAAAAATCACGTAGCAATAGCTTTGCTTAGAAGTATTTACTTTTATTTATTCATTTTTTTATCAGAAAAACCCTGGAATATAGAGGTGTGGAAATGCGTGGAAAAGATGTGGCCACGCTGACTCTAATCTGACTAGAATATGTATACTTCTACTCTTTGCGTTCCTACTCTTCTTTTTGTAAAACTATATCTCAGGAAACCCTCTTCGAAATTAATCGAACCAGTCCAAGTAAGTAGAAAGCTATTATATTTAAATCTTATGAAACGTCGAGAGGTTTCGGCTATAGTGTACAGGGAACTCGCTTAATAAGTATTTAGCAATATTGAAACCAGTTTAGTGCAAGCATGCTCTTCTTCTTACTTCGTGATGGACAACAGCAAAGCTGTTTGTTTGATTTGGTTACAATTATTTTTATTTAGATACTTTTTCCTCACTCTTATTTTTATGCTAACGGCACAAGTTTTCCTCAGTTGAACGTTATGATGTAAAAATTTATAAATTCATTTCAAAAGCAGGCGTACCAATGGTTGCTTTCAAAAAAGAACGGTTAACTTATTGTTCTCTCCCTCTCTTGCTGCCTAAAATATTGACCAAGTTTAAATTGTGTATAGCTCTTTATTTCTTTTCAACAGCAGTTTTCCTACCAGCCACATGGCCATCTGTGTAAGAAAAATATCATTATTATTTTTGTTTTAATAGCTTTAGGCTGTATCTTACAACAGGACAGTCAACTTCGAAAACAACTACAGTAATACTGTTTTCATCCTGACTTCATTTTCTAGTGACATTGAACACCTCTTTCGTATGTTGGGCTTAGTGGGCCAGCTATTTTAGTCGATTTGTAATCATAGGAAGCTTTATAATCTGCTTACTCATAGGCCTGTTTTTCGAAACCAATATCGAATCTTGAGCCATATACCATTGTTCATTTTACAATTGATTCTTTGTTTGTAAAATGTAGTTCATCAGAAGCTTTGTATAAAGAAATACAGTACACGTACGTGTAAAAATTGATTTCTTTGTCTGTTGTTCTTGTTCAACCAATCGTGCAATGGTCTGTGTCGCTTAATAGCAACATATTCCAATGCTCCGTTTTTCATGCTTCTCATGCGATCCCACATTTAGAGACAATATAGGTTAGTGCAACTAATTAGCAATTGATCCTAATCAAAGACACAGTCACGATTTCCTGAAGGAGAGGTCAAGTTTTTTAACAACATTGATCGGGGCGTAGTAGGGAAGCCCTGAAGAGTCCCTGATAGCATTGACATTGAGGCTTTGCTCCCAGCTGATAAGGAGTGTTTCCGGTTTCAAACAAAAAGTTAAAAATTCAAAAGCTCTTGCTCATAAAGTTCTTAAAAATAGCGTGTTGCACTAAATCTAGCTGATTTAATGGAAGCTTAGGATTTTGATACAAAATAGGCTTTCATTAGTTTTTGTTTCTCCATTTTATTGTCAGCCAATTTGCAAGCATTGTATCACAAATAATAATCAGATAAACCAAGAATTGGATTGTCCATGAAACAAATATTTCAGTAAAATACTTTATTTTTAAAAATAATTGAAAGTTTTGAGGCGTTTCTCTGATATGTCTCTGAAAAAAGTCTTTTTTTCCATAAAATTATAATTCTAATATAGTTTGGAAAAAGCTGTTTTAGCCCTAACTTTTCGTGACGCTCTCATCAGTTGCGCTATTGCGTCAAAAAGGAACGAGCTAGAGTGAGTAAATTGTTTTATCTCATTGATTTGGACGTTTGGACACTATGATAAACCATCCCGTCCAAAAGCTTATAGCTAAAACAGCTTGTTTGAAAGCCATATTAAAATACTGTACCACCAACAAGACTTTTGTGAAATGTTATTCACACCTTAAATTAATTTTACGATCTAAATTGTGGTTATAGCAATCAATTTTAGTAATTTGAAAGTCATTTAATTAAATAAAGCATAGCTAAGGCCGTCACACTTGTGGGACCTAATACTGGGTCCACTGTAGTGGATGGTCTGTCAACCACTGCGAAGCCTTATCACTCGTGAATGAGTGGCGGTTGTCGCAGGTGCTCAAAATCTAACAATTGCAGACCTTGTGACCACTCGGCTGTGACAACACGATTGTTCTAGAGGTTGTCAAACTTAGCGCATCTGCGACAACCGCCACTCATTCACGAGTGATACGGCTTCGCAAAGGATGACTGACCATGCACTCCAGTGGACCCAGTATTAGGTTCCACGAATGTGACGGTCTAAGCTATGCTTTATTGAAAACCTCTAGCTTCTTGTCGGTCACCAACAGCACAAAGAGACCTGATAGCTCGAAACAGTGTCACTGTCTACAGTTTGCTAAGTGCATCGCTAGTCTCTTGCATTACAATGAAAGTCGTTTTATTTAGCAAAACATCTTATTTTCTTTTCGAGCGTTTTCAACTTTCTTAGAAACTGTTTTCCCGAAATAAGATTAGTAAATGGAACGAAATGAATGAAAGCAATCAACGGTAATTACAAATGATGTACTTCATGAAGAAAATATAGACGGCAAAAACGAAGCCAATTCTAAAATAAATAAATTTCTAGATGAGATAGGACGTAAAATAGATGTACTTTAAAGCTCATTAAAATTTCAGTTTGACAGAACAGGCAAACTTCCTTTTTGCTAAACATATATTGATTTTTTTGTACAACAATTGTGCTCACCTTATTGCATCTTTTGACGTATTAAAGCATCTCTCTTCATATTAGACTTCAACAAAATTTTGAGGGGTTTCCGCGTTCTGTTTTATCATATTATCACATTCCAATCTTAAATTAAATAAGTATTACATTTATTTTCCTTTTTACTTCTCCTAGATATTTATTTATTTTAAAGTTGGCTACATTTTTACAGCCCGTAGAAATTCGTTATATCTTTATAATAAGTATCATCAAAATTATCGTTGATTGTTTTAATTTATCATGTCACATTTACAGATCTTAAATTTGAAAAAGGACTTTATAAAAGTCAAAAACGTTTGAAATTTACGATGGTTTGCCAAATAAAATGGCTTTCAATATATTGAAATGCTTGCTATAACTGCAACTAGGATTTTGAAATACCCGCAGCGTCTTTGTTTGTTTTACCATGCAAGTTACGGACGAAGTTGCCCAGCTTAACGAAAGATTGACCGAATTTGCGCACTTTCCTAAGCTACATTGGGATGCATTACGTGAGCAATTGCCTCTAAGGCAGTGTTGTTTAACCGTTTTTGACGCTTGTATCCCTTAAAACTTTGTATGATGTTTTTGTATCCCTAGACCTATCGAACAAACACCTACAAAAATACCGGTAAATATACAATCTAACAAAGAAATAAAATACAATGTAGCATGTTACCGGTGTATATTTAATAACCATAATATTGTTCACAGCAAAACCAATTCAGTGCAATACCAATTCCTTCGGAACAAACAAGAAACTATTTATTACGTCACAGTAACTCTTTCTTATGACAAAAAATCATTCAGAAATGCAGATGTTTAAAAAGGCTACAGAAAATGTTTTCTTATTTCAAATAACATTGAAAATAAATTTTTAGCAAATAGTTTAAAATAACCATTAATCTGAAGCCTCATCTCGTACCCCCTTCTTTTGTGTTTTGTACCCCCGGTTAAGAAGCCCTGCTCTAGGGCAATGCAACGTAGAGCAACCAAACCAAGCTTGCAATTTCAGACATAACGTCCTTATCTTAAACAAAGAATTAAAGATTGTGCGCTAAACTACGTTTTTCTGAGCAAAGTATGTCCAACGTGCGATTTATAATTTAAAGTGGTGGGTGGTGGGTTTTTTAACTAAAAATAAAATGAAGACTTTTTTTGGTCATTGGTTGTTTTTTGCAAACGCCCTTCGTTCCGAAGGCTTATAAAAATATTTGTACAAAATGCCTTTATTTAAGTGCTTTCGTGGCCCAATAAAATATGTTTGTAATTTGGTTCATTAAGTAAAATATTTGGACATCCCTAATCTAAGCGGACCAAATGAATAACAAGAGATATGTATCACCAGACATTTTAGTCAAAAAGTTGCTAAGCCGGGCTCATGCAGGACTCTATTAATTGTGATATAGTGACTAATTGTACTGTAGTGCTACATATTTTTAATATTGGTGTAATTTTTAGACGTGCTTTTTAATAAAAGGACAAAAAAGTGTTTTACTTCTATCGACCTGATATGATGCTGTAATATTTTAATTTTTATTTCCTTTCTCAGGTGTGTTCTCTAAAAAATGGTCTTTCACTTTTAACGGAGAATTTCAATCATCATTGGTGCTACATTTTTGAATTACTTTTCTTCAGGAGATTGGTAAAATTCCTAATATTGCAATAACTGTAAGAATTTCTAAGTTTGATGTTAAAATCACGAGCACTTTGGGGAAAACCTAAACATGTGGCAACCCTTGTCAAAACAAATCATTACGCCTTTTGCTTCAGACCTATCAAAATCTTTCCATTGTTGTCCTTCCATCTCATTCATTTGGTTATTGCATTGTTTATTTCCGTCAAATCGTCCAGAAGTTTCTGTAATTCATTTCTGAATTCAGAAAGTTATTGCAGCAGCCTAGGATTACAGCTTTTACACCTCGACTCATCCCTGCATTTTGATGCTGATCACTGGCCAACAACTATTAATTAGCCATCGCATATAACAAATACTTAGGTGTACATTCTACATCAGAAAGAGAAATCAATGCTTGTTTTGAGCACATTACCAGAGGAACAACTTCACTACAGTGAGCTTGATGCGATATATACTTTAATTCCCAGCCAAGCCAATGCTTTTATTACGTTATAATATGAATGATAGGAGCTGGTGTTACCCTGTTAAGATATTAATTCAATTAATTGATGTTAAAGCATAATGGGCTAATTGCAATCGGTTGAATGAAATATCACCTCCACGACCGGTTTCGTTCCTAATGGTACCCTTCAGGTGGACTCAGGTATTGAACCGACAATCGCATGAATTGCATCATGCAGTTTATACCGCTCCGCCATCGTTCCCATCAACTGATGCTGTTAATTTTAAGCTTATGTTAAATATAGCAGGTATTCCTCGTATGTCGCGTGTAACGATATTTCAACCAGATCGATTCGTTTTTTCGATAATTTCTTCTTCAAATTTAACGTTTCGCTCCCCTTAGTTACCGGGGGGCTTCTTCAGAAAACGGCAGGTGTTAGTAGTGTAACATATAAACTGTACAACATAAAAACATAAAGACTTGTACAATTCTTCAAGTACAATTGTAGCTTATTTATTCCTCTTACATTGTTTAAAACTAATTTATATATTGTTAGAAATGGTCGAAGCGATATAAAATATTTAGTTGAATACAGTATGTATAAGAGCTAATTTATAATTTGTTTAACACTAATTAATCTTTAGCTGAATGTATGAAATATTTTTCTGAATGCCGAAGCAAAAGTACTGTCCAACGTACAAAAGTATGGATTCTTAGCCACTGAGCGTGGGGGAGAATCTCTGCCACAATGAGTAATTTGTATGGACACTTTCTAAGTCAGCTACGAAACCCTGCCTCTGAAGCGCCACCTTGTGACAAATCATGTTAAAGAAAAAGAGCAAGATGAGAGTAACTTCCAGCGACTTGGAGAGAATGCAAAAAGACAACCCCTAAACAAGGCTGGCGTGATTTACCAGAAAAAGAAGGGTGTTGTCAAAGCATCGTATGAAATTGCTCTCCTAGTTGCTAAAAGCATGAAAGCACATACCATTGGTGAGTTTTTTTCTGGTAATGCCAGCAGCAAAGATTATGGCTAAGAACGTAATTGAAGTGGAGGCGGCTGCAAAGCTGAAAACTGTATCCCTCTTTATCAATACGATTAAAAATCGAGTAGAGGAGATGTTCATCGATATTGCCGACCAAGTAATTTCGGGTGTGAAAGACTCAAAGTTTGGGTTTTCTATGCAACTGGACGAGTCGACGGACATAACAAACAGTGCTCAATTACTCGTCTATGTTCGTTATAGTACTCAAGACAATGATGTAAAAACTGAGATGCTGATCAGCAAGGGACTTTCCAGCCCAACAAAAAGGAGAGGATGTTTTTGAGGTTTCGGACAATTTTTCAAACAGAATGAATTGGACTGAAAAAAGATGATTGACTGTACAGTTGACGGGGCTCTTTCCATGCTGGGACGTAAATCTAGGTTTACAACTTATGTGAAAACTGTTAGGTCAAACGCAACCATTGTTAATTGCTTCATACATAGATTTGTTCTTTGTGCGGAGGCGCTTCTTGAGAAAATGCTATAACGTTTGAAGCGAGTTATCAAACTGGCAAATTTTGTAAAAACATCTGCTGTAAATACCGGATTATTTAAGCGACTTTGCAAAGATTTAGGCTCCAAACCTACCTGTCTTCTCAATTACACGGAAGTGCGCTGGCTCTCTAGAGGTAATGTGACAAGGCATCTTTTTAAACTACGCAATAAACTACTTCCATTTTTCAGGGAAAAGAATTACAATTTTCAGGCAGATCTTGAGAGTAAAAAGTTTGTTGCAAGATTGACCTATTTATCCGACATTTTTGAAGTTCTAAACAACTTTGATATGTCATTCCAAAGTACCAACGAAACTTTATCTGAGTATATTTCAAAGCTGGCACTTTAGATAGAGATCGTTAAGAATAAAAAGTACGCAATGTTCGAACTTCTCACCTCGGTTGAGGACAAACCTAATGATAAATTTTCTGAAGAAATCTTCTGCCATCTTTCGGAACTGAAAAAGGAGTGGATGCATTACTTTCCTGACGTTTCATCTGGCGCTTATTGCACCAACCCATTCTTCGTTGATCGGGCCGATCTGCCTGTGGGGACTGAAGAAGAAGAAGAGCTAATAGACATTCAAACTGATGAGGCAGCAAAGATCAAGCATAAGGAATGCGGCTGTCTTATAAACATGTGGCTGAGCATGGAGTCATTGTACCCTAACCAAGCCACTCAAGCTGTTCCACAATTATTGATTTTTCCGTCAACGTGGGAGTGCGAGCAGGGGTTTTCAGTTTTAATGAACATAAATTCGAAAAGCTGAAACCGCCTTGTTTCCCCTGGGGATGATTTTAGATGCGCTGTAAGCAAAGTTATTTCTAGAATTGATCAGTTAGGGGAAAAAAACAACTACATCCTTCTCATTAAAGCTGATATTTTGTTTTCAGTCATTTTTTAGTTTTTTTCAATTCTGGGCTGATGCTTGTTTAATAAAAATATTGCTACTGTATATTTCTGAGCTATTAAATTTTCCAAATGTAGGTGGTACTCAAACATAATGCGAAGCCTTCAAATGGTTCGCTAGTTGAGAAAGTTTGGGAAACACTGTGCTAGAACAATCGTGTTGTCACTGTCAAATGGTCACAAGGTCTGCAATTGTTAGATTTTGAGCACCTGCGACAACCGCCACTCATTCACGAGTGATAAGGCTTCGCAGTGGTTGACAGACCATCCACTACAGTGGACCCAGTATTAGGTCCCACAAGTGTGACGGCCTTAGCTATGCTTTATTTAATTAAATGACTTTCAAATTACTAAAATTGATTGCTATAACCACAATTTAGATCGTAAAATTAATTTAAGGTGTGAATAACATTTCACAAAAGTCTTGTTGGTGGTACAGTATTTTAATATGGCTTTCAAACAAGCTGTTTTAGCTATAAGCTTTTGGACGGGATGGTTTATCATAGTGTCCAAACGTCCAAATCAATGAGATAAAACAATTTACTCACTCTAGCTCGTTCCTTTTTGACGCAATAGCGCAACTGATGAGAGCGTCACGAAAAGTTAGGGCTAAAACAGCTTTTTCCAAACTATATTAGAATTATAATTTTATGGAAAAAAAGACTTTTTTCAGAGACATATCAGAGAAACGCCTCAAAACTTTCAATTATTTTTAAAAATAAAGTATTTTACTGAAATATTTGTTTCATGGACAATCCAATTCTTGGTTTATCTGATTATTATTTGTGATACAATGCTTGCAAATTGGCTGACAATAAAATGGAGAAACAAAAACTAATGAAAGCCTATTTTGTATCAAAATCCTAAGCTTCCATTAAATCAGCTAGATTTAGTGCAACACTCTATTTTTAAGAACTTTATGAGCAAGAGCTTTTGAATTTTTAACTTTTTGTTTGAAACCGGAAACACTCCTTATCAGCTGGGAGCAAAGCCTCAATGTCAATGCTATCAGGGACTCTTCAGGGCTTCCCTACTACGCCCCGATCAATGTTGTTAAAAAACTTGACCTCTCCTTCAGGAAATCGTGACTGTGTCTTTGATTAGGATCAATTGCTAATTAGTTGCACTAACCTATATTGTCTCTAAATGTGGGATCGCATGAGAAGCATGAAAAACGGAGCATTGGAATATGTTGCTATTAAGCGACACAGACCATTGCACGATTGGTTGAACAAGAACAACAGACAAAGAAATCAATTTTTACACGTACGTGTACTGTATTTCTTTATACAAAGCTTCTGATGAACTACATTTTACAAACAAAGAATCAATTGTAAAATGAACAATGGTATATGGCTCAAGATTCGATATTAGTTTCGAAAAACAGGCCTATGAGTAAGCAGATTATAAAGCTTCCTATGATTACAAATCGACTAAAATAGCTGGCCCACTAAGCCCAACATACGAAAGAGGTGTTCAATGTCACTAGAAAATGAAGTCAGGATGAAAACAGTATTACTGTAGTTGTTTTCGAAGTTGACTGTCCTGTTGTAAGATACAGCCTAAAGCTATTAAAACAAAAATAATAATGATATTTTTCTTACACAGATGGCCATGTGGCTGGTAGGAAAACTGCTGTTGAAAAGAAATAAAGAGCTATACACAATTTAAACTTGGTCAATATTTTAGGCAGCAAGAGAGGGAGAGAACAATAAGTTAACCGTTCTTTTTTGAAAGCAACCATTGGTACGCCTGCTTTTGAAATGAATTTATAAATTTTTACATCATAACGTTCAACTGAGGAAAACTTGTGCCGTTAGCATAAAAATAAGAGTGAGGAAAAAGTATCTAAATAAAAATAATTGTAACCAAATCAAACAAACAGCTTTGCTGTTGTCCATCACGAAGTAAGAAGAAGAGCATGCTTGCACTAAACTGGTTTCAATATTGCTAAATACTTATTAAGCGAGTTCCCTGTACACTATAGCCGAAACCTCTCGACGTTTCATAAGATTTAAATATAATAGCTTTCTACTTACTTGGACTGGTTCGATTAATTTCGAATAATTTTGCTGCCTGCTGGTGTTTTTATTAAATAATGGCAAGTACGGTGATGTCATTTAACATTATGATCTTACGATGTGTTTTGAGCCATTATTATTAGGAATGCTACTTACCAACTTTCGCCATCGCAGGCGAATTTACATGAAATAACTTCTCTGACTGCGTGCATGTTCCTTGGCCCTGGCATAAACGCCGCCATGCAAAGAGCAAACTAGTTCGAAATGAAGCACCAACAGTTCAGTTTTGTAGTAGCGAGAGCCCTCATCAATAATGTCGAGGTTAACAACATCAAATCAGCTGGCTACTGCAACAGCCTTGCCCAATTGCAAAGGAAATTGCTTCAACATTTAGGTCATATGTAGCTCGACACTTGCATTTTGTTGCAAACGATAAGAAAGGACTATTTTTACTTCATCGTCTTTTCTTGGATGATGACCAAGTGTTTTGCTTGGAGTATGCTACATATTAAAATTTGTAGGCTTCATTTTTTAATGAGTCTTTTGAATACTTTGATTGATAATGCGAAAGATACATGCTATCGAGAAAGAATAGACAAAATGCTATCGAGAAAGAATAGACAATAGACAAAATGTACCAAAGAACTTAGTTTTTCTAGGAATTGGGATTTTGTAAATTGCAGACACTAAAATTTTGCAATTCTTTTTTATCCGGTGGACTACATTTCATAAACATTTACAGACTTTAGTTTTTGATGGATTTATTTAAAACGTCGACAGACAATGCAACAGAACCATGCTTGTGAGGAAAAGTAGTCAAAATGTATCAAAGAACTAACTTTGTTAAACAATTGCAAGTTTGTCAGCTCTACTAGGACAATTGCACAACTAAAAATAAAACATCATGTATGGTAACCAAGTTTTTCATCAGCCATTACAAACTAATCCTTAGCCTCATGTAATTGGAGTCACATGTTGCTGGAAAGAAAATTTCCTAAGTTTTTAAAGAGAATAATTGTTAGTACTTTATTATAACGTTTTTGTATTAACGTCACCTGTTTTCACTGAGATCACCACTTTTGGGAGGGGTAAAAAGTTACACCACAGGTCTTAAAGTTCAGTTGTTTCAGTATAAAAACTAATATGTATTGTTCATATTACACACTATCGGACTAGCCTTGAAATAATCTATGATTTGTTGGAAAAAGTTTGAAAATCGATTGAGAAATAAGGTCACAAATCAATTTTTTAGTAAACTAATTTTACAAAAAGGTTGCAATTTTTGAGAACATCTTCGTATTATAATCTGCTGCAACAAAGATTTGTTTTAATCGTGCGAGACACATTATGACGTCATAAACCCAATTTAAATGTGCAAACGAAATAGAGAAGGAAAAATACTTAAATGGCTTGAAGTTCTTAAATAAGTAATTGCTCGTAGCATAAGTAAATATACTTTAATTGTTGTAAAGTTGTTTTCATCAAAAACAGCTTATTAATATCTCCTAAAAGAACGTTTAATCGCGTTTGTGCGATGATTACTTCTTGAACGAAAGTACAAAAAACAGATTGTGCAATAAATTGCTGATTATGACGTCATTTTAGACCTCAAACAAATGAAAGGTTTTGAAATGTGGTAAGTCGAAAGCTGGTTTTCGTTTGAGCTGAAAGCAGTTGTCCTCTGTTAAGTAATGCAATTCCTAAAAAATTTATTTAAGATTATGACGTCATGATGACGTCACAAATACCCTTATATCACTCACCACAAAGTGGTGATCAATCTTGTCAAGTTTGAGGCTTGTACCTGTAGCAGTTTTAGAGGATTTAAAACAGACAGACAGCCAGAAACAAAGGCAGATAAAATTGCGCTTTGTATATTCGATGTTTCTCCTCCAATTTTTCCCACTAAACTCCTTGTAGATCTTAAAAATCTTCACCAACTCTACACTTTTTCAGACAACATCTTATTTTAAAATATGACACAAAACTGAGCATTGCTTCTAAAAAGTCAATCTCTTAATATGACAAGATCAAATGGATTAACTAAAAAAACTTTATTTACGAGTTGAATCACATATTATTCTTCCTAGGTCTGGCTGCAATGTGAAACGGATGCTATCGTTTTTTGTAACAAAGAAGGCATTTAATCGTCAGCGATGTTTTGGGTAATGTCGTCGTCTTATGGGGTCAGTAATTTTCTTTGGAGAGCCTTCAAAGCGAGATAAGCGAAAACCACATAGCTGATTGCCTAAATTTCAAAAAGGATAGTCGATTTTATAAAACTTTTTGCTCAAATGGTCACATTTAAATGGAACTTCATAGCTCGGAAAGCATTATTATTTAACAAACCCAAAATGCATTATGGCGTTAAAGTATTGTAATGTCACCAAGAATCAATGACAAATAATGACTACGCCTATAATTCTTATTATTCGCATATTTTGATCAAAACAAAAGTAGTTTTTTTTGAATTTCAAAAATATTTCACCAAATCCCGGAATTGGACTAACGCATATCAGTTAGGTAACACTTGCTGCAAGCTGCAATTTTTGATTTTATCACTTATTACTACTAAGAATTTTCAAAACGCTTTGCAACTTTATTGGCTCCAGTTGTTTATTATTTTTTTTGTTTTAGCTTTACATCATTAAGTACCGTATATCCTTGGACTACAAACTGCTGGTTGGGACCCCTAAGTTGGGTACCTGCAATTTTCTGGAGATCGCATGCAGTGGTGAATTTAGGGTGAGGCAAGTGAGTCAGCTGCCCTAGGCCCCCATTATAAGATTTTCCTTATAGAAAATAGGTGCTCCTCCTTCAGACAAGGCCTATAAACTGTCCTTCGGCCTTGCAAAATAGCGTTGATTTCGAAAAAAGTTCTTTACTTATTAGTTTAGGGCCAAAATCCTATTTACCACAAATTCTCCCAATCCAAACTTTCGAAATAGAAGTAATATTCAAATGAACAAAAAACATGGGTCTGCAATGAGTACTTGATTAACAGGGGTTACCTCATAAAATCTTGCTTCAGGCTTTTAAAATATTCAATCCACAACTGATGGCATATGATGTTAAAAATTTTGATATAAATGCTATTGGGCCAAAAATTGCAAAAAAGTCGTTCAGCAACACTTGATTTCCTAAAAAATTCGTCAACTTTACTTTGAGACAAAAATGTTTTTACCTGGACAAGGTTAAGAATATTTGCAAACTTAGATTTTGGGTAAAATTAGGGTCGCCAAAAATAAAGTTTGGAAATCACGGATGTAAATTTTGGAGTTGACTGTTTCTAATGCAATCTGTTTATTTTTTCTAACTTTATTTTCGCAAAAGATAAATTACAGAGATAACGTTTTGGTGTGGAATTTTGAAGTTATCGGTCTCGTGATTGACATATCAAAACAGCGATGGCAGCTGACCAAATAGCTTTACAATTTTTTTTGCGGTTTCTCTGCTAAACTCATTACTGTTTGATTTTTACTTGCTGTTAGACTGACCAAACTGAGGAAAACGAAATAAGCCAATTGAATTATAGATTTATTGAATAAGCCTCTAATTGGCTTTTAAAGCACAATTGCAACAGCAAACTCTTGTGTTTTATGACAAAAATAGGTTTGCAGAACTGAAGCGATAGTCATCCAAACAATATATTCTTGACTATTTCTTGCTTTATATATCTAAGTGCCACTTTTTTTACGGTGGCAATTATTTGCAAGTGAAGACAGAAGAAACCATTATAAATCATTTTTGCTTCCAAAACATTAATAAAAATATCTATCTAGGAAGTTGAAACGTTTAAAAACGTGAATTGTTTTGGTATAAAGCTAAGATTTCAAATTAAATCGATCTATTGTGATAAAAAAGAAACTCAGTTTTTATCTGAAAATAGACTTTAATTAATACATTAATTTTTTGACATTCATTTTCCACACAAACGCTGAAATCGAATCATAGAACAAATCAAAACGAGTAAAAAAGCGTTGGTTAAAATTAGTGCCTTGATTTTTCATTCTTGAAAAAAAAGGCGCTCTTGATTTTTTTTTTCAGTCCACCCTGGACAGCAATATTTTAGAGAGTAGCATTGTTTGGAAACATCTTCGAAATTGTGTGACACTTATGTTAAAAATCTTTTTTCTTGAGTAAAGAAAGTGACAATGTTTGAAGCCTCTATGAGTGTCACGAACTCTCTAATGACTGGTGCGCACAATCAAGTAAAACAGTTGTTTGGTAGTTAGTACCGACTAGTGTCTGTTGTCCCAAAAGGTAAATGATAACAAAGCTACCCCCAGTGGTGGTATTCCGCTGATTATCACCGGTTTGTACAAACCTATTTTGAAACTTATAAGTTTATGGAGCCTGTTATTAAAAACATTAAAGCTTGCCAAAAAATATCTAATATAGTATTGATAAAGGTATTATCCTAAAAGTGGTACGGTAAGCACAAAAATTCATATACTTCAGTATAACTCTGCAAAATGTTCTAGACGCCCATCAGTCAGAAAAATTTGGTCTGCAGCACATACGTGAGTGCCTTTGGTACAGTGAACCCTCGTTTATCGCGGGGATACGTTCCAAAAATAACCCGCGATAGGTGAAATCCGCGAAGTAGTCAGCTTTATTTTTTACTGTTATTTTACAATGCAATACTGTACTGCAGAATGAAACAAAAAACAAAACCTCTTTTCAGGCCCAAAATGTATTTAAGAAATAGAAATATTAACGTTTTCTTACAAATAACTTTAATAGTTTAAAGAATGGTGTTGTAAAACAATGCTTTTTTATAGCAATGCCCCTGAGCCAATCAGGATTCACTGTAAAAAAAGCACTGTAAAAAATTCCGCGAAGCAGCGAAGCCGCGATAGGTGAAGCGCGATATAGCGAGGGATCACTGTACTCTCAATTTCATGTTTTTCTGACGGAATCCGTTATCAAAACTTTTGAATGCCACCACTGGCGACATTCCTTATTTGTTATGACTAGCGAATAAAGCTGGAAAATTTTCTGTTTTTTTGTTTTTCGTAAAAAGAGGTTTTAAGTACGATATTTGCAAATCATTGTTCCAGCACAACACGGATGCACTAGCTACAAGGATACTCTTGATCCTGCTTGATTTAGAAAGCACTCCATTCCAACTCCCACTGTGATATCCGCCGTCATAAGCTGCATGGCTACAAAAGGAATGTCTTCCATACTTAGCTGTGTTTTGGATGACGTAATAAACAGTGTCAGTTTTATCAAGTAAAGACTTCACTAAAAGCAAGGATTTTTTTCCATTATCTAGAAAGATAAGGAAAGTCTCCATAGCAATTTATTGTTGCACACATCTGCTCGCTGTTTGAGCCAAGGTAAGGTGCTCGTGAGAGTTTTTGAATTAAGGAATGAGCTATTGATATTTTTGAAGGAAACGAGTTTGGTTTTTCTTGCCGCTGGCTCTCGCCAAAATAGCTGCCGCATCTCGCTTACATGTCCAATATATTTCGGAAGTTGAATGATTTTAACTTAAGCGTAATTTGCTCAACGTCGGTCTGCAGAGATAAAAAAAAACGAACAAATGTTTAGTTATGTGCTATTTTTTTTTCAAATTTATTTAAAATTTGGCGACCTTTTCTACTTTTTTTTATACTTGAATATAAACCCCAAATCGCTATTCTACCCTTAGTATATTTTAAATAAACAAGCATTTTTGCATGTATTAGTAAATTTTTGCCAAGAAATAGCAACAATTCAAGTTAATTCGATTACCCGTGAAGACGTGTAGTTTGTTTTTGCGTTTTTTTTACAATCACAAAAAATCCACTTTCTCAAGTTTCATGAAATTCATGTTGCACAGCAAGGAATTTTATTGTATTTAGTTATCAATTTGAAATGGAGTTGCAAAAAAAATTTTTTGAAATCATTTGGGCTATTCGAGACACAAACCTACCAAATTTGTTGTACGCTGTATTGCAACGTCGAGTAGACTAATCAAAAAACATGTTAAGTTTTTTTTAAGGTTTAGCCTGCAAGGCAAGTACACTACTGTACTTTTAGTCAAAGATAAAGCTACAGCCATCAACCGGAAACTAAAATTTTGGTGTGAAAATGTGAATATTGACAATCTAGCTTGCTTCCTTTTGCTGCAAAACTAACCAGTAGATAATATTCTCAAAGTAAATCAATCTGTAAATAGCAATATTGTGCGACATTTGCAGGAGCTTCAAAGTCTCTTCTTAGTATTTTTTCGAAGAAATGTTCAATTGTGATTTGATTTGTAATCCGTTTGGTTGTTCGTCTGTTCCATTTACTGGAAAAACTATGGAAGAATTTAACAAACTTTCAAACAATTGCAATTTGAAATTGGAATTCACAAGCCACGACTTCAGCAAGTTTTGGCTAAACGTGGAAAATGAATACACTACGAAGCAAGAAAAGCTCTGAAAAAACTCTTGTCTTTTGCCACTAACTATCTATATTAAATAGAATTTTTACGGTATGTGCCCACAAAAACAAAGTACAGGAACAGAATTGCTGCTGAAGAGTATATGTACACTTTGCTGTCAACTATTACGCCACATGTACAACGTCTTTCCGAGTCTTTGCAAGCTTATCCTTTTCATTGAAATTTGAAAATAAAATCCTTTACATATAATTTTAAAATTTTTACATTTTTATTTCATTTGCTGTGTTCTGTTTTGAGAATAACTTCAATAACTTTAGTTTTTTGATTGCAACGGGAAAAATTGAAGTCCATTTATATTCTTCACAAACATGTGTTCAGAAATTTTTTGGCCAATTGTTCCGTGAGCTAAAATGATAAGACTTGGTGTCTCGTTACTGAAAAAGTTTGAGAAACCCTATTATAATATCCAAGTTGCTATTATTGCTACTAGCAATACACCGTTGAACATAATAATACAATATATTTAGAAAATTCAAACGTTTTCGGCGCTGCATATCGCCCTCATCAGGATCTATACACATACATTTACAGCATTAAAACTATCGTTGAACGAAAACACAAAAAACATAAAGTAACTTGAAATAGTTCTGATAAAAAACAGTAAAGCTTCATTCTAGGATCTTCGTAATTGTCTGGTCACTGCTAACAAAGAATCTGATAATAGAAACAATTGCCTGCTAAGAGTTTATCGGATTTAAGGTTTTGTAAATAATTGTTTCAAATGAATGAAAATTACAATAAAGTTCGGTGCAAAATTGTTTGCTTAAATGATTAAATAAATATCTTTGATTAAAAGACGTTTAGTAAAAATGACGCTCCGCTTGCATACAGTTGTTTGTTTAGCACAGGGTTACTTCTTTTGATGACCCTGTGCTAAACAAGAAGTAACCCTGTGCTAAACAAACAACTGTATGCAAGCGGAGCGTCATTTTTACTAAACGTCTTTTAATCAAAGATATTTATTTAATCATTTAAGCAAACAATTTTGCACCGAACTTTATTGTAATTTTCATTCATTTGAAACAATTATTTACAAAACCTTAAATCCGATAAACTCTTAGCAGGCAATTGTTTCTATTATCAGATTCTTTGTTAGCAGTGACCAGACAATTACAAAGATCCTAGAATGAAGCTTTACTGTTTTTTATCAGAACTATTTCAAGTTACTTTATGTTTTTTGTGTTTTCGTTCAACGATAGTTTTAATGCTGTAAATGTATGTGTATAGATCCTGATGAGGGCGATATGCAGCGCCGAAAACGTTTGAATTTTCTAAATATATTGTATTATTATGTTCAACGGTGTATTGCTAGTAGCAATAATAGCAACTTGGATACTAAAAGTCACCTCTCTACCGAAATTGTATTACCCTATTATAAGTTGTCGACACGAGTCTAAAAACATCTAGCCTTTTGTTTCTTTGTTTTCTACCTTGTCATTGTTTGTTTTTTGCCTCCTCAAACCAAAGATATCGAGCTTTTGTTTTTTTGTTTTCTGTGTTGTCATTGATCCCATACTAAGAGCAACTCTTTTCTTTAGCTAATTAAAAATACTATTTCATTATTCTTTGTCTATCGATGAGTTTTGTTTAAGGCGGTTGATGTTCGCCCTTTATAATTGGAATTCTAACTGCCAAACAAGGTTTTGTTTGTATTCAAAGATCAGCAAAAACAATAATGCTATACAACGCAGATCAGTAATTTAGTGAAAGTTAATCAATTTTCCCAGCGTTAGTTTACAATGCATTATTTTAATAATTTTGCTAGTATTTGCTATTTGAGTAAGCGCAAGTAGTAGACAAGAATATATGATAATAGTGCCACTATGAGCTTGTTTTAGAGTAATTATACCATGTCACAGGCTAACACAGCTAACCACTTCAATTTATTAAAATATCCTGTAACTTATTAAAAGAGAGCTTAGTTGGAAAAATTTTACACTAAAAAACAGTAACGCTTTGGCAAACACTATTAAGCTCGTACACAGGTTAGAGAATTTTGTTTCAATATTTCAACCAATCCTGTTTGTCTTTGGATATAGGCCTACCAGTCGAACAGTTTTAAGAATTTTGCCACACAACGAAATAACCGGAAAGCTTTTGGTGAATGATTTTTAATAAAAAGTTTCTTCTGACAGGCGAATAAAATGAGGAAATGCATCTTTGGTAAATCAATTTGATTAAGATCACTTTTTGCTTTTAAACCACAAATGAGAAAACTAATTATAAAAAAGAATCAATCTTTTTTGTTTGAAAGCCAATATTTTTAGTAAACAACCTCTTTTTTGAGTCCGTAATAAACTAATTTATTTATGCTCGCATCTAAAAACTCCATCTATGTGGAAGACTCTTCATTTTATTTGTAGAAATGGCCACTACGTGGTAGAAAATCTAAGCATGTTGTTTTTCTGTTCCTTGCATTGAAAAAAGTATAGTCAATAAAAATAAATATGAAACTCCAGAACCCGTAAGAGTAACACCGAAGTCCATGTTTTTGTTGTTACCCGACCCCTTTGGAAGGATGAGGACATGGTCAAAGATCATGGAGCCCTAGAAGGAGGCCAACTTTCCAGGGTCTAAACTAGAGGCTACAGAGAGATGAAGAGTCGTCAAAAAGCTACCGGCCTAAAGAGTCCGCAGCTGGACAGTGAAAAATTAGATTAGAGGTGTCCTGGGTCGGATGACTGCAGGCCCCCCTTCATGAAGGATTCTCTATTTTGTCGATTCTAGAGAGATAAGAGTTTAACAGAAGGCTGTGACCGCTGCAGCGAAGACGAGAGAGGACTCAGTAAGAGTGACGAGGAAGCACAAGTTCCTCAGAGAAAACCGAGAGAACTTGTGTGTCAAAGAATTTAGATGAAGCAGTACGCCTCCAGTCCAAGAAAAAGTAAGAGTGAATACGATAGGTAAGAGGAGAGATTACAAGGGATTGCAGAGAGCACAAGTAGCGCACTCCGTCTGGCAACTCATCAGCCACGTTATTTCCCGGGAGATGTGCGGAAACCCATTGTAGCGTGATAGTAAAGAAGGCGAGAGAAGACAGTTCTTGTCAAATGTGCCAGAAAGTTTAAAGTAAAAGAATCAAAAAGGAGAGAACAGAGCAAGTCAGACAAAAGGAGAAGAAAAGATAAATGGCAGATCTCTTGATGCTGCTGAAACCAGCCGAGAGCTAGCAAAATGGCGCAGGCTTCAGTGGAAAAACTTGAACAAACTGAGCTTGACGAAATGGAAAGAGTGGCCTCAGTACTACAAGGTGAGCAGTTGGCAAGACGCCAGAGCCGTCTTTGTCATAAAGAAAAAGAACAGAGCCATCAGTCCAGATCACTAGATCGTCAAGTAGAAGGAATTCAAGGTGAGCGAGAGCCGTACCTTGGCGAAAAAGAGGAAATCGGATTGGAAGCACAGAGAGGAAAAGGTGAGGTCCACAGTGAAAAAATGTGCATGGGTTCAAGGGAGGAGAGTTGGGAAAGCACATAGAACCTCTCCAGGAAAAGTAGGAAGAAGCATAAGTGGGTGAGTGGACGCAAAAACACTTCAGGAAGATTTAGATAGTCTTGGTTTTACTCCAAGTCTGGCAAATCTGACATGGGGAAAGAGTATAAAGACGAAGAGCCTTCTAATAAGGTGACAGAGAAAAAGGAGTCATGATGGCTTGTAGGGGAAGTAGAAATGCCTTACAGAGGAGAAGAAGATTAGAGGGAAACGAGAGGCAGCTGGTGATGGCGCGACTAGCCGCTTGGTGAAGCCGTTCCAATTCGGTTATGTCGGTAACACTAAAGAAAGGGAAAACATCCGGGTAAAGAACAAGTAAGTACTGGCCAAAGAAAAGCTTTGTACAAAAGATGAACTTTTCAGAAAGGCCTCATGAGGAAGCAGAGATGCAACGTAAGGCCTTGAGACAATGGAAAAACTTGATCTTTAGCAAAGATATATGTTTTGAAAAGAATAGAGTGCGGTTGAAGACGAACCCAAGAAAAGTTGGATTGGGATTGAAGCAGAGGGGGATGTTGAATAAAAGAAGAAAAGGCTTGAGGTTACCTTGGTGGAGATCTATTGATAAGAAGGAGGCCTCACATTTGTTTGGATTGAGAGGAAGACATCAGTTCTCAGACCAGGACTTCAGTCGAATTAGAACTCCTTGTGTAGACTCCAACGCAGCTGGGACCGAGGGAGGAGAACGAAATGGCCAGGGCGTTAGCATAAAGAGAGCAGCTGACGGAAAAAGGTGGAGACGCAGGAAGGTCATTAACGAAAAGAGAGAAAATTACTGGCCAAGAACGGATTCTTGCGGAGCACTTTGATGCATTCAAAACGAGCGGCGTTTTGATTCTGAAAAACCACTCAAGCGCGCCTATCAGAAATGAAAGATTGAGTCCAACAAGCAAAGCAAGAAAGAAGGCCAGCTTAAATAGTTTGTGAAAAAAGACGTAATGCCAGAAAGAGTCGAAAACTTTAGAGCTTGCCCAGATAGTCTGTGACTCTGCTACGCAAGGCCTTTGGCTGGGAAACAGAAAAGTGATATGCGATCAGTGAGTCTTCACCGGATTACAATGGTAAAGTTGCTCACCCAGCATGTCGTAAAAGACGACTCTTGGGTACCCACCAGTGGCAGTCCGCCTTGTTGGTGGTGGGGTTACCAGTCTCTCGTGATTGGTTCGAAATGGGCTGCAATCTTTCCCTAGCATAATTTCAATTAGGTTGACGATATGAATCTGAATCGCCATTCATGCCGTACCTCCATCCCTAGGAAGAAAAAAGGTAAACACAAAAACAACAACAACAACATCAGTGAGTGCAATCAGATTGCAGAAAAGAGTATCCAGGGATTCGGAAAGAGGAACATGAGTTAAGGTTGGATTCTTAGATACAGACATGATTCACAGAATGAAAAGAGATAATATCGAGAAGTTCAGGAAAAAGTTCAGGACCCCAGGAAAAACGCATACTAAACAGAGAAATACAGGGCCAGGGTGAGGATGAACGTGGCCGATCATTAGGAGAAGAAGGAGAATATTGGCAAGAGAGCGGCAGTAAAAAAAGTAGTCAACCGATTTTAAAGAGATTGAGTGCTGCCCTCCAGCGATGATTCACAGGGCAGCACGGTGAAATTATAGTTGTATGAGGGAAGTTCCCGGGGCAAATGGGACCATCGGTATGGCTAACAGCCGTTTTCAACCAACCCAAACGGAGTCGGGAACGGCACCACAACGTTGAGGCCGCTGTTAATCGATGCATACCGTGGTCCATGTTGTGTGTGAGTACCCCTCCTCTTCCTTGGGATGGAGATATGGCACAAACGGCAATTCAGGTTCATGCCGTCAATCTAATGGAAATTGTACTAGGGGAAAGATGTCATTCTATTTCAAACTAGTCATGAGAGACTGGTAACCCCACCACCAACAAAGCGGACTGCCGTTGGTGGGTACCCAAGAGTCGTCTTTTACGACATGCTGAGTTTGAAACTTCACAACTGTAACCCAGTGAAGTACGGATAGGCAACCTGTCTGCCCCATAAAGGTGGAAGCGTCCCGTGAAGTGCCTTGTCCAACGACACAACAAGCTAGCTTACCGGCTTGTTCTCCACACTATCCTTTCTTTATACTGAGATCCAAGCAGGCATGCTGTGAATACAATTTTTTAAAGTCGTTTGGTATGACTCGACTTAGGGAATGAATTCCAGGTCTACCGACTACGAAGCACACGCTCTAACCACTACACCATCGCGCCTGTAACCGTGGTTCATCGCTGATCTGAATGCGTAATCTCATCTTACGACCATTTTACCTGGTTAACCCGGTTTCGGAAAAAGTGCTGGCTACCAATCGGCTTGTCAAAATGCCCAAAAATTGCTTTATCCATACAATAACAAAAAACAAATCATTTATAAAAACATAAAGGTTACTCAAGGTTTTTGTTCAAAAGCCCAGTGATGACCAAAAACATAAAGTCTTCATTTCGATTTTGGAATGTATTCATGATTTTCCAACTACTTAGAAAGTTGTGTTGTTACCCCGTTAATCCTGATTACAGGCTCTCACTGCAGCCTAATGTTAATTAGCAAAGAACATCACTTCTCTTCAGTGCAGTTGGTGACCGACAGGAAGCAAGAGGCTTTTTATAAAACATAGAATAGAAGTTCAGAGCTTTACCAACTGCATTGTGGTAACATCGCTTCTATATTCAGAATAATCGTATCATGATTTTGGATTGCTTAAAGATAAGGTCCCAAGAGTACAATTAGTAGCTTTTACGAAGTTAACCTCTGATAATTTTGGCCTATAAAACGTTGGCCTAAACAAAGGCAACAACACAGGAATTTTGGTGGTAATTACTATTCACCAATAGAACAAAGACTAGAATTTAATTTTATTTGATGCCTGGTGAACAACTGTATCAAACATATGGCGAAGTTTTCATAGCACAGAAATATCGCAAAGTAACAGTGTGGTAAATGAAATAAAAATTATCTTGGACCTACAACCTGTAATATCTACATCTTGCTATTTTCTTGATTAGACGATTGAGATTCTCTGCCAGTAAATGTTCTTTCAAGCTCATAAATAAGACATTTAAATATAAATTACATAAACAAAGAAGTAGCTCTACAAGTAGGAAAATAAAATTCTGCATGTTTTTGTGCTACAGAGAAACATAGGCATACAGTTTGAAAAAATGAAATTATTGTATTTTGGAGCAGTGTTATCTCTAATTTATCCAGTTGTCAATTCATTGACTTGTATGCAAGGGCATTCTACTGTTCCCGCGAATGATATGTTCAACACTACATGGATAAAGAATATCCATCCTGATCCCATTACTTATCAGTTACTTCAACAAGAAAGGTGCTCGGAATTACAAAATTCTTGCCAGCGAATTGACTTAACTGTTGAAATTCCTCCCACACTTTGTAAGTTATAGTGTAATGGCAGAGAAAAAACTAAAAATGCCATGTTTGTAAAACTGTGGAAAAAATATATTTGAAAAGATTGCACTTTTAACTCTTTTATTTAAAAAATTTGTAAGTTTTATGCTGTAAGTTTTTTCTTGTATTTTTATTTTTTAACTCTAAAACCTAAAGGACTTTCTCCAAAACTGGTAAGTTTTAATGTGATTGCAAAAAAAGTACTGAAAATGCCTTGTTTGTGAAATCGTCGAGAAAATACTTTTCAAAAGATTGTTCTTATAACTTTTTAGCTTCTTTTTATTCAAACTCTTTTGCACTTACTCTCATTTTTTCTCCCTTTTTTTGAATCTTCTTTAACGCATTTTCTAAAATCTAACCATCAATAAGCCGGAAAAAATATTTAAGAGTTGAGCTGTTTAATTTTTATTTATTTTTGTTGTTTTTATTTTTACGTTTTTTTGATTGCAGACACAAAGATGACAACATAAAAAATACATACCAAAGGCAGAGCATTTACACAATAACTATATTAAATTTTACAGTGTTCCTTCGCTTATCGCGGTTAATGCGTTCCAGATCCCACCGCGATAAGTGAAAAATCGCGAAGTGGCGGTGCTATAGAATTCCCGGCGCCTTTGGGCTAATACAGGTATACAGTACATGAACGTTTACTTTTCGACACATATTCATGTACATCAGTGTTCATGAACGCTTACTCTTCTGAAAACTGAAGGATAAAGAAACTTAGAAATGTTTCCTGTTTTGTTTATTCTGAACACAATCCGATACTGTCATTGTAAGGGTTAACAGTTCAGTACTGCAATCACAAAAAATGTACTTTAAAACACTTACAACCCTAAGATACACGAGACACAGTTAACAAGGTGAACGAGAATGGCGTGATTATGCTCAGACAATCAGCGATGTGATACGCAGCCAATCAAAAAAAAGTTTTTCATTTAAATACCGCGATGCACTGAAGCCGCGAAACTTGAACCGCGGAGTAGCGAGGAAACCCTGTATACCATTTTTTATTGTGACATTTCAAATTGCTATTCTCCTTAGCAATGTAATGTTCTAATTTTTTATAACTTTAAATGTGGAAAAATAATAAAGCGTTTAAGGTTTTGTTTCCGAATATTAACACTGATAAATCAAGAATCTTGCCGATAACAGCATCAGGTTGACTAATTATTAACACTGGCCAACAAAAAAAAATTTGCCATGGTGTCACAGATGTTTTAACTGTTTTTACCTAATTTGAAGGCGCTGATTCCAGAAATGCTGTCACTTTTTCTCTATCAGGTCTAGTTTTTCTGCTATGGTATACCCCTAACTGTAGGAATGCGATAGCTCAAATAAAGACAGGCAAATCGAAGAAACAATATTTTTATGTAACTTTATGGCACATATTCATTAAATCAAACCAAAATATTCACAATTAAAGCTTGAAGTTGTAAAAAATGCTAAGCATAGACATCATTAACCAAAAATTGACGTTTTACTGATTTTCTAGAATGGGAGTGTCCAGCATTATCGCGCTTGATAGACCAACAGTAGTCTGCAAGCATCATGGCATCCCAACGACTTTGATAGCGAACTTCTATGTCGCTGATGTCTTGATGAAAACGTTCCCCTTGCTCGTCGTTCACATCACCTAGATTTTCTGGAAAACACGCAAGATGGCGGTGCAAAAAATTTAACTTGATTTTCATATTTGCACCCAGTTGATGGAGGCTTGTGAGTAATGTTTCAACAAGTACTTTGCAGTTGGGCTCCTTTGTTTTTCCCAAGAAGAATTTTACTACATTTGTAAACGCCGTTCACGCACTCAATTCTGTAAGATTCATAAAATTACAAAAATTTGCGTCATTCATTAACTTTCGAATCTGGGGTCCATCAAAAATTCCAGTTTTTAATTTCTCCATGATAAAGCCTGGAAATTTCAAGCAAATATATTTGAAACAGTTGCCATCTTTCTCAAGAGCCTTCACAAACTGTCTCATGATGCCAAGCTTTATGTGAAAAGAGAAGCACAATTTTGGAACGCTCCACCAATGGAGGAGCCAGAACATTGAGAGAGCCACGAATCAGCTCACTGCGCACAGGCCAATAATTTTTATCCAGTGCTCTGTTCTTGACCTGCTGTCCCAACAACACCAGAAGCAAGGAAATTTTGTGTAGCCACCTTGTAGCCCGAGGAGAAACCCAACCATTTTCAAATCGACACACAAGATCCATTGGTGCTGTCGGTATGAAATTTTTTTCAGAACAAATTTGATTTCATCATTTTTTTCTTTGAGGGTCGTTGAATGGCCCAGAGAAACTGATCCATATAAGTTGCCATTGTGAAGAACACATTTCAAACTTCTTTTGAAACTGTTTATAAAAAGGCGCCAATCTTGAGGATCATACTGTTGAACACCAAGCTGCCGCAGCCGGCCGGCAACGTCGTTACAATATACTATGTCGTTTTTCTGAGTGAAATATGGCAAGAATTCAATATGGCATTTTTTATAGGCTATGAGAGTTCCAGGGTGAAATAGATTTTTTTTCTTTGAGTCTTGAAGCTAAAAGCTCAGAAGATTCTTTGAAAAGGTTGAGATCTCTAATCAGATTATTAAGTTCTCCTTGAGAAAAGAGCTGTGGTAGTAAAGAAGGAGGAAAACTGACATCTGAAACAGTGTCTTCACTACTATCAGTGGACAAAACAAAAGCTTGGTCTCTTTCAAAACTATGCCATTCCAATTCGGGCAAGCCTTTAAACACTGGAACAGGAATTTCATTGCAGTGTGGAATTGGCCTAATTGCAAATTCGAGGTTTGGATAAACCAACGAATTCTTCTTCTTTCTATTGATTCTCTTCGTGTTGACTGCACAGTAGGTGGCTGTCATCAAAATGGTTTTTTGTTTTTTTGCCATATTTATCCTCCATTCACGAGAAAGCGCTATGTTTTTGGACGGTATGTCCACACTCGCTTGAAAGTTGCTTTTTCCAAGGTGTCTGGGTCATCTGTCTTCCACATAAAGGTGGGGCGTCCCGTTAAGTGTCTTGCCCAAGGACACAATAAGCGAACTTGCCGGCTTGTTCTCCACAACTTCCCATAAATGCCGAGCGCCAAGCAGGGAAGCTATAGATACCATTTTTTAAAGTCTTTTGGTATGACTCAACAAGGAGAATAAACTCCAAGTCTACCGACTGCGAAGCGGACGCTCTAACCACTACGCCATTGCGTCGGTTTACGCCAGAACATTGGAATACCAAAGCAGAGTGACTTTTTATCCTTTTTTGTCCACTGTCGAAGATGCTCAACACATTGCTTGCATACAATATGGGGTGCCCATGCCTTATTTTGATCACCCAGCATTACTTTCAAGTAAGCAAGTTAAGCACACTTCACAAAATCACTGATCCCTTTCCTGTTGAATTGCAACGTATATTCTCCGCAAATATAGCAAAAAACATTTGTATTGTTTAAACAACGTCGCCTACGAGAGGATGTAGCCATGCTTAATTTTTGCTCCAAAAACCTGCAACGCAAGTAAAATAATGCAGCTTATATATTTTCTGTCTGACTTATAAATAAATTCCTAACATTAAAAAAATAAATCTTACTTTGACCTAGAAATCAACAAAAATATGCGACAATCGGTAGGCCTACCTAATACTCAGTGTCCACCTCTTACCAACTACATACCTCCTTGTATAGCAAATTTGACTTTTACTTTAAGGTTTGTGATGTCGTAATTATTTACATACATCACAGTAACAACCTACAATTGTAATTATGACGTTACAATGTACATAGAAATACGCCTAATTTTAAGGTGAAAAAAGTATAAAATAGCAAATATCTTAAAAACTTGATCTGATGAAAAAAAATTAGTATGATTTTCGGAATCAGCGCCCCCAAATTAGTCTAAATCAGCTTAGAAACCTTGGGCACCAAAAACTGCGCTGGCCAGTGTAATTAATTAAAATATTGTTCATGAAAGCTAAACAGTTTATAAAAGTTATTCGAAAGGATATCAATCCGAAATCTAGCAAAAATCCAATCAAACACAACATTCCGGAAAGCATCAAAAATTTTGCAATCACAAAATAAATGTAACAAAATTTTCGTTTCTTCAAGACAAAACCTGTATACATTATTAGAAGCTATATAAAGACCATACAGTTATCTATTAGTAACAATCAATTTTAAGTTTGGACTGATTTGAAATGGCTGCATCATTTGTAGCGTAGTAGTTATTTTCATAAACAGTAGACCAATTAATTATATCGGAAGGAAGTTGCAATATATCATGCTATTTTAGTTGCTGTTTAACAGGTAATATTTTAACTTTGTCTCTCAAAATTTTATACACAGTCTTGCTTGAGGTACAAGAGCAGCAATCTGTTGTTATACAGTTTATTTACAGAACAGAAAAGCGTAGGAATATTCATAAGAGTTGCTATTCAAAGTTGTAAGGCAGACTATTGGGATAACTGAAATGAGTTCAATATACAGTGTATTTGATAAAACACATATTAGTTTAGATCGTGTCAAATGCTGACGCCACTTTATGGTAGAAGTGCAACACTGGCCAACAGAAAAATGTTGCGCTACCAGTAAACAATTATTTCTCTATGCTTTTGGTGTGCTGAGCCCAAATCTGCAGTCATATTTTTGCTATCACGTCTAAAAATTGAGATATTTGCATTTTATTTTACTTATTTTTTTGTCAATTTAGGTCTACTTTGAAATTTAGTCGCAACAATGGCTCCCGTTATTGAGAAACTAATGAAAGTTCTAACCTAAGTGTATTTCTCTTGTGACGCAACAATTGATGTACGCGTCTAAACAAGCTGGTTTAATAGTAGGCTATTAAGTCAGTACTCAGTAGCGTTTTTATCTTAGCGAAGTACGTTTAGCTATCAAGAATGAATTAAGTGAAATTTGAGAGATTTAGAGAGAAAGTTCAACTTTAGCAGGTGTTTTAAGAGTTTAATTTTATTCCATTTTTTGCTTAGAATTGCTATATACTGGCAACCATTAAAGTTACTAAGTAAAAACAACTTGTTCAATGATGCTTTCAACTTCCAAGCGTAGTTGTGTCAATCATTTCGACAACTTTTGTTATGCCTGTGGCGAGTATACCCCTCCTGCTCACGGTGTGAAGATTAACAGCAGAATAAAATTTCCATACAAGCACTATTTTGCATGCCAAATAGGCGACCAAGACAAAAAATGGGCTCCACATATCTGCCGTAACCGTTGCAGAATAAGTCTTCTATTTTGGCTGGATGGTAAGCGGAAGCAAATGCCTTTTGCTGTTACCATGGTGTGGCGTGAGCAAAGTGATCATGTTACTGATTGTTATTTTTGCATGACAGCCATCAGAGGATTTTCTTGAAAAAATAAGTCTAAAATTTCCTATCCAGTTTGTAAGTCAGCTATTAAACCAGTTCTCCACAACCCTGATTTGCCTGTACCTCAGCCTCCAACTGAAAAGGAAGATTTTTTGTCCGCTAATGCATGTGAGAGTACCAGTGCTAAAAGTGAAGAGGAACCTATTGAATTGGATCCTTTTTTTCAACATGAGTCTGCGCCATTCTTTATCAATCAGAAACGTTTGAATGATCTAGTGCGAGATTTGTATTTATCTAGAGAAAAAGCAGAAATTTTGGGGTTCAGGCTTCAGCAATGAAATCTACTGGAACCAGGAACAACTATTTCATCGTTTCGTAGTCGCAATCAGAATCTTGCTGGTTATTATGCAAGTGCTGAAAACATATGCTTATGTAAAGATATTGGTGGCTTAATGTCCGAACTGGGGTGTGAACATAATCCTGCTGATTGGAGGTTGTTTATCGACTCTAGCAAAACAAGCCTCAAAGCAGTGTTGTTGCACAATGGGAACATTAAGCCATCAATCCCCGTAGGCTACAGCATGCTCAGAAAAGAAACTTACAATACAATGAAGATTCTTCTTGATCTGTTATAATATCCCAAGTATACCAGGACAATTTGTAGTAATTTAAAAGTTGTTTCTCTCCTACTTGGGTCGCAGTTAGGTTGCACGAAACACATGTGCTTTTTATGTTTATGGGACAGTCGGCAAGATAACAGTCACTATGCAGTAAAAGTTTGGTCTCTCAGACAAAGATCCCAAATTGGAAAACACGATGTTCAACACCAGCCTTTGGTTAGCTCTGCTCATGTCTTGTTACTTCCGCTTCATATCAAGCTTGGCTTAATGAAAAATTTTGTGAAGGCAATGGACAGGGATGGCGACGGCTTTAAATTTCGCAAAGATTTCTTTAGAGCTAAAAAAAACGATGCAAAATTAAAAGCTGGAGTTTTTGTCGGACCGGAAATCATAAAACTGATGCAAAATGAAGAGTTTGGTGCACGATTGAATGCATTAGAATTCGCTGCTTGAAATGCCACGAAGTCAGTAGTTGTCAACTTCTTGGAAAGTCACCGTCATGACAAATATCCGGATATTGTTGATAGCTTGCTAAAAGCATATGAGCAATAAGGTGATCGTATGTCTTTAAAAATGCACTTTCTGCATTCTCAGATTTCTTTTCATTTAATCTTGGCGAAGTAAGTGATAAACAAGGAGAGAGATGTAATCAGGATATATCCGTCATAAAAGGGTGGTACCAGGGCCGTTATAATGCAAGTATGATGGGAGATTTTTGCTGGTATCTACAACGTGAGAGCAAGAGCTCATCATACAAGAGAAAAGCCAAATGCGCGAAATATTTTTAAAGCTCCCTCGTGGTGTATTATAAAATTAATTGCATTCGTGGTTTGTTGCAATAGTCTATTTAGTGCAAAATTGTATTTCGTGATTGTGTGCGCTGTGTAAGGAAAGGAAAAAGTGCGGCATGTGGTTATCTCAAAAACGTGACGTGATTTAAAAAAACTAATTGTATTTTCAAAATCAGCGCCCCCAAATGAGCCAAAATCACTATTTTGTTAGTCTCGTAACAAAAAAAATCTTTTTTTTGTTGACCAGTGTTCACAGTCCAACTTAAGCAGCTGAAAAAAATCCCTACTTTGCAAAATTCTTCAACAAACATTGGTTGATATCGATATTTAACGCTTTAATACACCATAAAAAATTTCGAATTACTTTTGGCATTGGTTGATTGTTTTAAAGTTCTTAAGGTGGTAAGGGTAAAGCGTAAAAAAGCCACCCTACCAACTAGCATGCTATTCAGCTTTATATTAGAACGCAAAATACAGAAAAGGACTTTCTCATTAATACATTGATATTTAAGCAATTTCTGACCGGATTTGTAATCATCAACAAACAGTTTTTAAATGAATCCAAACCTTATAGAAAGTATTTACTCCATGATGTCAATCATTTTATCACCTACGTCTTTCACATCACAATATAGCTGAGAACGGCCACTCTTCTCATTTGGAGCCCCTAATAAATTTAAGCATAGTTTGATTAAGCTTTTTATGAAAATTTCTGCCAATGTTAAAGGTGAATAAATTGTATAATAATGCAAGAGGCTAGCGATGCACTTAGCAAAACTGCAGACAGTGACACTGTTTCGATCTATCAGGTCTCTTCAGTGCAGTTGGTGACCGACAAGAAGCTGGAGGCTTGTAATAAAGCATAGCTTAGACCGCTACACTTGCGGGATCTATACTAGATCCACTTGGTGGAAGGTCTGTCAGTATTCTGCGAAGCCGTATCACTCGTGAATAAGCGGCGATTGTCGCAGGTGCACTAAGTCTAGCAACTTCTAGAACAATAGTGCTGTCACAGCGTAGTGGTCACAAGGTATTGTTCTAGAAGTTGCTAGACTTAGTGCACCTGCGACAATCGCCGCTCATTCACGAGTGATACGGCTTCGCAGAATACTGACAGACCTTCCACCAAGTGGATCTAGTATAGATCCCGCAAGTGTAGCGGTCTAAGCTATGCTTTATTACAAGCCTCCAGCTTCTTGTCGGTCACCAACTGCACTGAAGAGACCTGATAGATCGAAACAGTGTCACCTTGTCTTGCAGTTTTGTGAATAAGTTGCTTTATATACAATTTTGGGAACAACAAGACCTTTGGCATTGCAATTTTTTTCCAACAATGTGAGACCTGGAGATGACCAAATATTTAATAGTGTTTACACTTCTCAAGACATACGTGGAAATTTTTACTGAAGTGAAGAGTAAATTGTTATGGAAGCTGTTAATTGGTTTATTAACACACAGATATTTAACAAGATTCTGGTTCCAGGACAAGTCGTTTGTGGCAAAGAGTCGAGACACATTTCCGTTATTAGTTCCAACGTAAAAAGCACTGGATTTGTTCATATCGACTTTGCAGCTAGATCTTGACTGGAATCTACGCAAAATGTCAAAGGCGTAGTTAAATTCCAAAGCTTTTCAACTATTGGCTATGAGAGCAATATGTCCTTGTCATTCTACTAGTCGTAGGAGACAGTTCGTTTTCCTGTGCTCCTAGATAGCTAGAAACAGCAAGCAACAAAGTTGCTCGAATCCATGTCTGACAAAAAACGAGGCTGTAAAGTTTCCGGTCATTTGTATAGCAGATGCCGACGCGCCGGTTTTGATCTACAGAATTGTTTTAAGGTAATATGTCACAAGAAGACCATGAATAAAAGCTTAATTTGCTATCTCAAAAAGATTTTTTTATTTGTGATACCATAGCAAGTAGCACAAAGAAAGCGTTTTACATTTTATCATGTATTCCCTGCTGCTTGCGGGAAGCATATGGTAAACTATTTTCATACATTGCTAGAGTAGTTGCAAGCAGTGAACATAACGTGTTCTTCCGAAGCAAATAGTGATAGGAAACAGTTTGCCTCTTAATCAGCAGGAGACATTTTGTTTCCTCCTCTTCTAAAATATTATAAGCCTACCGCATATGAAAAATTGATCGAAAGTTTTAGGTGTTAATCAGCGTTTTACCGTTTCTTTTTTTTTTTGGTAGGTTCCGAATCAATTACATTATATGACTTTAATTCGAAAAACATCTTTTCAATGATCTTTATATTAAGTTACGGGCGACATAGATGAAAATTTTTGAAAAATGAAAAGAAAGCGAAGTATTTGTCGGTAGTTAAACCGAAGCTGCAAATTCACTAAAACATAATTTAATATATAGTGAGTACAACTGGTCCTTTCCAGCCGACAAATGGTAGGAGAATAGATAAGTCGTCTCCTTGTGCTCATAGGTAGCTTGGTACCGTCTATCAACAAAATTGCCCAAACTCGTGTCTGACAGACGAGCTGAGAAAGACTCAAGTGAAAATATGACAGATGCCGATGAGCCAGTTTTAATCGATACGATCTCTTCCGGGCAACTCACGGCGGCAAATGTACACAGAAAACGTTTTTGCACGTTTTTCCCAGAGTTGTGTACGTTTTTTTATGCATTTTTGTACGATTTTTGCTCTCAAGCATTTATGAAAAGATATTTTCATCTGCTTAGATATTTATGTGGTGTCATATAGACCACTTTGTTGTGGGAACAATGGTTTTGTCAACAAATATTTTTTGTATGTTTTTGTTCTCAAAAATAAATACCACATTGCAGACAAAATTGGTTTTTGAAACAACAACACATGCTGTATTATATCATATAAATATTTCATCGGATGAAGGTTTTCGTACAAAAAATGCACAAGGGCAAAAAATGTACAAAAGCGGACGAAGAAAGTAAAAAACCGAACAAAAACAAAAATTGCGTACGCCGACCGTAAGTCATGAGAAGACCACAGACGTAAGCTACATTTGTAATCTCGAAAACATTTTTCCATTTTTGTGTTAACTTAGCAAAGTTGCACAAAAAAATGTTTTCCAATTTACGCTATATTCCTCGCTAGGAGAAAGAGGAACGCGTGATAAACTGCTCGATGTGGCTACGAAAGTTATAAGTAGTAAATGTCACTGATGCCTGATACCCATGTAAATAATTAGCATTTATTCTCGGTCACATGACCAGAAATAGCGTCCTGGGATGCATGATTTGACATGAAAATTTTTTCGACAACCTGTTTTTAGCCCAGGTTTGGTTTATTGCAGTTGGAAGAAACAATTTAATTTGAAATCGCTCCCCTTAATGTTTTATAGCCCAAATAAATTCAAGATTGGCGATTGTGTGTAGTACAGCAGTGGATTTACAAGAAGAGCGTTGCAGATTTAGTTTCCCCAAGTAAACGTTGCCAGCCGCTTTTCAAGCTTGACGCAGCATTTATAATAATTATAAATTGTCTTTTCCAGCGGATTATTGTTAGAAAACAGCTCGTCTTCTTGATAGAAGGCCTTTGGCATTTGCCATAATTTAATATCATGAGTACAATAGTCGGCATTACTCTCGGTAATTTTCTCTCGCTTTGACAATAATTTTTGCCTAATTATTATATGTTCTTATCAAGTTTATGGTTTTTAATCGATTTAAGATGAATGGTCATAATTTACTGTAATTATATATTTTTAATTTTATGCCTGGGATTCATGTTTTTTTTTAGACAGAGTTACCATCGGAAGATGTCTTCAAATTTCACCAGACGGTTGTTCAAATGTTGACAACGCGTTATCTTGCAACATTATTGGAAATCAAATTTCTTCGACTGGTTTTGCAAATAACATTACACTGCAGTAAGTTAAAGCTCAAACGTAAATCCAAAAATTAAGGAGCAGACTGACTGTCACAATGAAAAATTGTTTCAGTCAATTAAATTCATCCAAGAGAACAGCGATGCAAACTGCAGGCAGTTAAACTGTTTCGGTTTGTCAGGTCTCAACAGTGCAGTTGGTGTCTGACAAGTAGGTAGAGGCTTCATGTAAAGACTAGCATAGGACTTTACAGACACGTCTACGACCTAAATTAGGTTTACGATGGTGAAAGCCATTACAAATGACAAATCTTTGTCCAAAACTTATTACAAGCTTGTGGTTAAAATCTTCATCACGTAACTCAGATAACCTCAAACTCTTATTTTTCCCCTCTTTCTTGGTTATTTGCGATTTCACCTACATAATACATTATTGAATACGTGTTAAATCAAGGTAAGCTCTTGGAATTCCTTTCTCGATTTACTACACAAGCGTATTTACTTTACATTACATGATGTGCTGTATTCTAAGGTTGTGACTAACACATTTTGTATTGGACATCAAATTAGGCTGCAATGTGATGAAATACTGTTTCTAATTGTATTCCGAATATAAAATGATTTTTTTTAATTTCATAATTAATCTCCACTAAGTGATATATTTGACATCATTGCTGTCCCTTTACAAATATTTTCCTAACGATGGGTTAGTGTATCAGAATATGCAAATGGTAGCAAAAGATACCCCTCATTATAATTGAACCACTTTTTGAAATAGTATAGTTTGAAACGGACAGAGGTGTCTGTAGTTGTGAGTGATTAAACGCTTTCTACAGCCACCAATCAAAAACAAATATTTTAACCCATTTCGTACCGTGACCCCATTTGGGGATCAGAAAGAAATGTTGATTTATTCTAAAAATGTGTCGCGATCCCCATTTGGGGATGTGTCGTGATCCCCATTTGGGGATTTCTCGTGATCCCCATTAGGGGATCAGAAAGAAATGTTAATTTATTCTAAAAATAAAATCAACATTAAAGTTTTTTTTCCTTTACATTTCTTCTAGTACACCAATACACAAAATTCAAACAAAAAAAGCATAAATGAAAATTTGATACTTAATGGGTTAATTATAAATAAAAAATAAACATTTTAATTAAATTTTTGAGGGATGGAAGTCACTGTTCCTTTATTTCTGTACTTTTAAGGTTAAGAAATTCATTTATCCAGTCAGTGTGATATATGTTTGCCACTAGGTAGTAGCTAATTTAATTCTTATTTCGTTTTGTCATAATTATTGGGATTGATTATTAAAACTCATTAAATTGCAATTTTACAACCAGCAATTTTTTATTATTTCCTGACTTATTTTAACTATTTTTTTTACAGCACTATTAACAAAAAGGGCTCAACGATAAAATTACTTTTACGTATAATGTCCTCCAATTTCAATTTTTGTATTAGCTTTGTATAAATTCTGCAAATTGGCATAATATTTTGTGATAGCTTCCACTAATTTACTCAAAGTAGGTTTTGTAGAATGTTTGCGTAGCCTATCCGTTTAAAACTGTTATGAAATTCTATTAAAAACTTGAATATGACAATGAATGTACTGTGATTATTTCAGTTATATTTGAGCTATTCTTCTGTATACTTTTACCACTACTTTATTTAAACGATCTGTAGTTGTTGAGGTGGTATCGCAAATTATCATTTTTAGGTTAACAAGGCTTCAAACTCAATCAAGACAGTTCCAGGTCGATGTAAATATCTCTGTTTCATCCACTTCTACGTTTAAAAATCACCGCTTTATTTCTGTCTTTACACTTCGCAAGGAGGCCATTTGATGCTCATAATATGGCAAGCGGTGCCATCGAATTTAAAATTATAATTCTTTTGGCATAATTGATAAATTAGCATCTTTTTCTTACTTTTCCTTTTTGATTACGCTACGCCACAGGTATAATGGAAATGGTGTATGAAGATCGACGCCATTTTCAGCAGCACTAGAGCATATTTCTGCAGTTGTGTAAGTGATAACAAAAAGTGATAAATTACTATTGTGTTGCGTGATAAGAAGAAGATTGCCGTGTTGGTGTATTACCACAGGTAATTTCTGAAACACTAGCCTGCACTCATAGCAGCATGAAGTTTTGTCACTTTTTGATTTGGATGAAAGACATTGGTTTTCTTTGAAGAATGTTGAAGCAGGATAACTTAAGTTTGCTATTTTTGTTTTTTTTTTGATGGGGGCAATCTAGAAATTCGTGCATGTTTATGAACGGTACATCCAAATCTTTCTCTGAATTAGATTGATTTGTTTGTTATAGAAATCTTTTTTATCAGGGCGCAGCCGCTCGACTATTTTATAGTGTCAAATACTTGCAGTTTTTTAAAAACGCCTAAATTGGCTTGCGGTAATATTTTTCATATTTAAACATTATCTTATTAAGTCATGCTATGATTGCTTGTCTAGACAGAGATGGGAAACTGAATTTTAGCCATGAGTAGATGAGCTTGTGATAGATCTTGATTTTCTGGTTTATTTTTTTGATTAAGTCTTGATACCACCAAAAATATTACTCTTTGAAAAAGCAGTGTTAAAGTAGAGTCTGCGTACTACTTGGGATGAGAAAAACACTTTCAAAAGATGCACAAACCAAAAGTGTTAGTTTTAATAATCGATTATACAGGGTGTTTCAAAAGTAACAAACCGAAAGTATATCTCATATTAATGAATGTAATACAAGCCATATAGATTCTATAACATTTATTCATCAAAGATAACATGACAGAGAGCTAAAATGCGGAATATATACCATATACATAAGCGTATTCTATGAACACTTGCTACATTAACTATTTATTGCCTATTTGCTACATTTTTGCTACACTACCATTATTGCCCATGTTCTCGAACTTTGTGTGTTCGTATAGCCAGATAAATGAAACCACGCCTCATCAGTAAAGAATGTATCATTCAAGATATTTTCTCCATTGATGTCGATGAATTGCTGAAATCAACGACAGAATATTACTCGCTTTTCGGTGTCTTGAGCCTTGAGTTTATGGATGGCACCAACTTTGTAAGGGAAAAACTTCTGCTTTTTAACTGCTCTGTAGGTTGACGTTAACGACATATCAACTTCCTGTGAAAGACGTCTCAACGATTTATGCGGGCTCCTATCAAGTTTATTTGTGGCATTTTGTAGCGCTTTGTTGTTTATATCTGAAAAACGGCCAATACGAGGTCGATCCTGCAAGCTTCCAGTTTGCTCAATTTTTTTTATTAATGCAGCAACACAATGTCAATCAGGAAGTTGTTCCTCTCCAAACCTTTCTTTGAAAATATTCTGAACTTCTTAAGAATATTTTCCACCATGACTGTACACTTCCTTAACCAAAAAAATTTGCTCTTCTTAATACAAAGACATCCTGTATGGCCATGAAAACTCTACTTAAGATCATTAATTTTCCTTCCTCTTTTATACTACAAGTGTCAGGTATTTATGTTGCCATGGTGTACTATTATGACGTCATAAAGTAACAATCTACCACAATTGAAATAAAAACTGTTTTTGTAATTATAAAGATATATTTTGCGACGATAAATGTAAGCATTATTCCCTGTAGATATACAATTATTGTCACAATGTATTTCAGTAATATAGTGGTATCTTACTTTTAAAACACCCAGTGGATACAATTTTAACGCTAATTTACTGCATTATAAAAGACTTTTTTAAAACTTGGTTCAGGGGATCACAAATCATTACAAAAATTGCTAAATTCCTGTTGTCTAACTTTGTTTAAAAAAATTTTAAACTACTGCCTAAGAGGCAGTTTCATCCAAAAATTCATTTAAGCTTCCTTCCCTAATAAGTGCCTGTCTATTGGTTACACTGGAAACAGATAGTTTTGCAATCCATCCATGCTTTTTGATTTGCTACCAGCACAAAACACTCACGGCTATTCATTAAGAGTAACTATAGCTAATTGAAGCAATCTAATTTCAAAAAATACAAATATTTAAAACATTGCCCTTTTCTGCAAATTTTTGCTTAGTTATTTTTTAAATTCAAGCTTCTCTTTATGTTAATATATTAGATACAAAAATAAAAAATGTAAACAATAAAAACAGAATATAAAGCAATCACATGATATCAAAGTACATATTGGAAATTCCATACGTGAATTTTTTTATTGATTTTGCTGTATATAAATAATTCAGCATATTGAGTTTTGTACGCAAATATTTTGGATTGTAATTTGGTAATCTTGCCAATAACAGCAGCATGTCAACAAATTGATAATTGCATTTCTATTTTTTTACAAAAAGCATAGAGTTTACAAAAGCTGGTAGAAGGTATATTGAAGTAAAATTATGTTAAAATCCAAAGAAAACGTTATTTCAAAATGCGTCATCAATTTTGTAATTGTAAAACAAATGTATCAAAGGCGTGCATTGCTAGCCTCTTGTATTACGTTGAGGAGTGTGTCAAAATTACAGACTTTTTAAGACAGATTGTACATGTAGAATACCGCACAATTGCGCAATAGCAACAATCGATTTAGAGGAATTCAAGCAATTGGCTTCTTGCAAATAATAGTTATTAACAAACAGAATCAAGAAAAAAGGCACAGAATACTTTACATACATACATCATTGTGTCACATATCAGCTGATTATTACTACAGAATTTCCCATTTCGAACAGTGGTATCGAAGCTTACTGTTTTTTTGCGCTGTAATATTCAAGAGATTTAGAAAAATTGAGCATGACAAAATGTATTGATTGATATGCGGGATAGTGCTTGTTAACTTTACTCTGCATTGCGCATAGCAATAAAAAATTTATAAAATCATATGTAGCATCACTGTTTCCAATACCAATTATTATATCAACTTGATTTATGAGAAAAAAGAATTTGTATTTTTGAGCTTATCCATGTCGATACATTTTCCCACAAATATACAACTATACGAGAACAAAACGACTAGCAAAGCTTTGCGATGAAGATTATGAAGTGCACATTTATCACTGTCTTTAATTTTGAATCCCGTGTAATGCTTCATATTGAGCATTATCCGAAACGATTTTTTTGTCCCATTTGTTGTAAATAACCGTCAAGCATTGTTTTTCCTAGCATATTGCGCTGTTCGAAAGGCTAAGATCTTGCATCCAACTCATTTGTTGTTTAACTTGTTGACTGAGAGTACTATTTAACAAGCCGGTGTAAATTAATTTAGTATTTTTTCGATAATGTTTAGTTCTATCCAGCCGCTCCATGATCTTTCGCTCCCTCAAACAACTAATCCTCTCAACCAGCTCCCATTCAATAGATGCAACTAAAACTTACTCAATATACCAAAGAAAGTTAGCGTTTTCGGTCGACAGGTCAAACTCCTCATCCAAATACTAGTATTGTGTATTGTTTCAATCGTTGTTGATTGGTTGCTTAACGACTAAAGTGCCTGCTTTAGAAAACTGTTACACGTAAAAAGGTGTTTCATAATATTTTTCTTCATTATTTAGCTCTCAAAATGTATGTCCATCGTTGGATGCCTTGGTAAAGAGTTTTTTGAGCGTTCGAATTTATACCGCAAGGTAGCGCTAAGGAAATAGTTTTCTAATGACTTTACTAGGTGATTTCACATTGGACTTTAGGAGAACATGCAAACTTTTTGTCTACGTGATGTTGCAGAGTTGGTCACCACAGCAATTACACACTATATGTTTAAGCAAATTAGACTTATTTAAACTGTAACGCAGTAAAGTAAGCTTGAATATCAACTATTTTTACACCATCTTCTTGAATATCTACGCTGAAAGTTTTCCGAACAGTTCTTTTCCAATTAAATCCCAAATGAACTTGCAAACTCATTAAGTTGTTTAAAAATTTTTTCGGATGATGCCCATTATATTTGCTTCTGTATTAGTAAGTTGTTAAAAGTTACTTTACAAATTAAGCTTAAAACCTTTGGCTGACCAAATATTACAAATAGTTTTTATATCACGTACAGCATTTCAAGGTTTCGTTCAAACGAAAAGGTATCATTTTCAATTAGGGATTTTAATGGTATCTAAACAACCAAGTATATGAGGCACCAGTAGGCCACGTCAATCTTACATCGCAAAACGGTTTTGCGCATTCTTGTCGTTTACTACAAAAAAATGGGCTTGTGATTTAGATAAATTAATTAGGCAATCTTAAAAAAGGCAAATTTGTCAAGTATTAATATCGCCCTTTCAAATTGGTAGCGAAAACGCTCAAAAAATCAAGGTGTCATCGGCAATCATTGATTCCATAGTGCATCATCTGCATATTTGCAGACCTGCAAATTTTTAATCTAAGATCAAGGCATTAGCTTCCGCAGTTCTAGATCTTTTCTGTCACATCGCCCCTTTTCACTGTCAACATATCTTTATCGCTCCTTTTACGCTAAAAAAAGGCAAATACAAAATAAATTCTTTACACCCATTTACCAAAAAAAGTCAGCACATGGTATAGCTCCTAGTTTAATGCGAAGAATATATTTGATCATTTAAAATCTAAATGTCGTAGAATAAACAAAGGCAACATGTTTTTCTGTGCTGTACTGTAGCAAATCACTTACTTGTTGCCTAATCAAACCAGCTTTTCCCAGGTAGCTCCAACCACGGTATTCATAAAATCACACAACGTACTGAAAGCCATCTTATAAGTCAAACTTGTGACGTTATAGCTGAGCTATTATTATACTAACAACTAAAATAATACAATGAAGCGTCCAAGAAACTAAAGAGTTGATTGTGTGTTTCACAGTAGTTAATTGTAAAACTACCGAGATTTTTTTGCGAGAATTACCTTAGAGTTTAATAAGCCCACATGCCAATTCTATGGTTAACTAATTAAGTTAAGAATATAAAAATTTACAAATGACACTTGCAGTCGACTAAAATCTTTATTATTGCAAGCTTTCGTGAGCGAATGATCACTTCTTCAGGCAAAATAAATCAAGTCTGATGAAACAAGTCACAAAGGTAACAAAGGTAGCAAGAATTTATTTTGCCTGAAGAAGTAAGCATTCGCTCACAAAAGCTTGCAATAATAAAGAATCTAGTCGACTACAAGTGTCATTTGTGAATTTTTATATTCTTATTTATAAGTCGACACGGCTATACTTCCTTCAATAATAAAGTTAACTAATTGATCAATTAGCATTAGCGGTTGAGCATTTTCTCCCCCTAGCATTTTTGCCCCTCTATCGCTTTTGTGTTTTTTCGCTCCCTGTTTCCTCGATAGAAGTTTTTGACAACTTTCCAAACCACTGAGCTACACACAACATGCAAAGAATAAAAATCGAAGGTGACAAAGGGTCTCTTGGCGGACGTTTATTAAAACATCACAATAGAAAGACGAATTTTTATTTATATATGATGTAGTGTTTTGGGTTTCGCAGATATTTTTAAACCATTTTAAGAAATAGGCACCAAATCCGTCACCGCTTCGAACTTCAAAATTGAATATTATTTCCATTGAAAGGAATCAAAAACTTTGCATGTATTTAACAAAAGCACCACGTTGGGTAATTTTTCGGTAATCCATATGGTCTACGAAACCAAACAATAATATCGTAGTACATTTTGACCAATGTATTTGCTGAAATAAAGCCATTTTGTTCTGGCCCAACCAAATTTTCCCGAAGTAGTTGATAAAATTATTTAAAACTTTTAAGATAATTTTCTAATCACAATTCGATAAGCTAATAGGAAGTAGTTACCAGATAATAAATGATCTTTAACCGGCTTAACTTTGGCTTTCCAGGCACATACTTCTTGGGACTGCTCTCACCCAGGGGCAAACATGCACCATATTAACTCGATAAATGAATGCCTTAATATTAAAAATTGGGAGGTGAATAAACAGTAACTCCAATTGCGCAAGAACTAAATTAAAATATTTTTTTTTCATATCTGCCACTAGAAGCAGTATTCAATCTAAAAAAGCCTCTAATCACCCACAACAACAGACCTTTTGATCCGATTCTAACTACATTTTTTCAAAAAGCTGTTTAATTGCTATGAGAGGCATCTTTCACATTTATTTAAATACTTTGATCCAAAAATCTATCGTTAGGAAAGTATTTGTAAAGTGGTAGCATTGATGTCAGAAATATCACTAGATAATAGACATTTTTGAAAATGTTTCAAAATTTGTCGGTATACTCGTGGTACATAATAAAAAGCTTCAATCCATCGCATAGAAGCAAAAAAAAATTTTTAGTCATTACCCTGCTACAAACATTATACTGTATTACAACCGTAGTCGAACTAGTCAGGAGGTAACCCCAGCTAGGAGTAGAAAAAAAGAGATGAAATGGGCGTGCGTATCTGCTGGCCTTTTTTTGGAAAAAATTTTATTTGTAAGAGTGCCAAGAGTACTGTTCGTTTTCATAAAGCAGCAGCTATAACACTAGCAGCAGCGTGCAGCCAGGTGGTCGAGTGGTACCAACCACAGATGAAGGTGTTCATCTCGAAGGTTCGGTTCTTTGCTCGTGGGATACGCGCCACTGAAGAACCCCAATGATGGCGAAACTGGTTTGGTGCCGCGATATTGTTTCTGTTTGACTACTTACGTAACTGCTCGTTTTATTTCTGATAATCTTTGTCACGAAAGCAAACGTATTTTTGCACCAAAAGTAAAAATCAATTCTTAAATGTAAGCTTTGTTTATTGAAGCCATGCTGTGATACAGCCTTGTGTACACTTCATAATAATCTGTAAAATACTTTGCAGGAACTGCTGTGTTTCTTGCTGCGCAAGCGACAATTGCAACAGCGTGCAAAATGTGACTCTTGGTCAATGCTTCGGTAGTGGGACTGAAAAACTTTCTTTCAAGCTTTTCACAACCTTCATTCTTCCTTTTTTTGTCTTAGTTAAAACTCATTTGCTTAATTAAAACTTTGTTAATTTGTTTATTATTGCTTGTATTTTCAGTATACAGTAGACTGACTGCTTTTTAAACAAAGTTTTGATCGTGAATCAAATTGATTTAGACAACCTGTTAACACATAAATATTTTAGATTAGTATACCAGTAGCACTTATTTTTCTTTTTGCTTTTTATGAAGGAGTGAATTTGATAATGATTTAGTGCGCGGGATGTAAGTTAAGTTAACCTGCTGTAAGCAATGTTAATACCGTAAGAGTAATGACTGTGCAATCAGTTGCATTATGAGGGCTAGAAGCTATTGCTGAGAGTTGTATATTTTCCTCTTTCAGAGACAGAAAAACCGTTTTAGCCAAAAACGTGCTTTAAAGAGAGGGCAAGTCAAGAAATCCAGCTTAGATTCTTTAAATTAAGTTGTTATTGCAAGTAAACGAAAATTAAACTGATTTCTAGCTTTGCAGTTAAAAATAAAACAGATGGTCACAACACATTCCCGTCATCCTTCCAAGCAAGCCATTAATTTTTGCTATAGGCTGTGTACCATTGTGGTGGCGTAGTCCTGAGCTCTTCCCTTTACAGCCGGAAAACCTGGTTTGATTGCTCTATCGTATGAAACCAAGAACTTTAGAAAAGGTATACACGGCTTTCCAGATTAGCAAAAATGTAATAGGAAAAACCTGATAACTTTTGCTTGTTGGGAACGGCACTGAAAGGGATTTTTACGCGGCAAGAAATGGTGAAGTTGAGCAATTTACTAGTCGCGATGTTCTGGTCTATCTAAAAACTAACAACAAAGATTGAGTTTGAACGAGTAAATAAATCAGGTATTTATAAAAACAAAATCGTGTTCATGCCAATTTGTGACTTTCTAGTAATATTGCAATATCGCATAATATTTCTGTCATAATTACTGCAACCAAACAAGGAAATATACATAAGATGCTTTTATCCAAGCGGGTAATGAACTTGTACCCTTCAGAGTGCCTCCAGCTCACTGATCGTCATTGCTTCTTTTAAAGTTAAACATCTGAATGAATTGTTGCGTTCAAGCTATTTAGCGTTTTACAATGTATAACTGGTGTGTGTTTAATATTTTTTGTGAATAAATTTTTCTTTCGATGTAGATTGCCGAGATCTCGTTTTTTTGGCTCCTATTCCGTTATTGAATGTAGCTTTTCCTTTTTTTTTACTTTCGGCTGACAAATGGGCCATGCTCTACTGCGCTCACCCAGTTGCGCATTGATGAAGGGTAAAAGACTCTCCACGAAGTTACACCACCAATTTAACTTCCTATTGTTCAAAGTAACATCTTTCTGCCACAAAAAGATAGAAGGATTCTGTTAAGTGTTTGATCCAAATACACAGCAATGAGCTTGTCGATTTTTCCTGCCCACTATTTCTTTCGTGTTGATGGTCACGCAGGAAAGCTTTAGATAACATTTTTAATCTTTTATTATGCCTCTTGACAAGGGAATAGAATTAAGATCTACCCACTTCAAAGTGGAAGCTCTACCATCACACCATCGCACCAGTATACAAAAAGCCTCAAACGAAGAGCTCCGCGAGTGTTCAATTGTGAGGTTTGAAGTTATGAGACTGTGGTAAAAGGCAAGCGATTAAAAAAACAATTCACCCGATTCGGTTGTGCGTTTACAGTAAAAATTAGCTATGTCTAGAGTGCAGGCAGCTCTAACGAAGGTCTGAACTTAAGTTGGTTTAAGAAGACAAATGTTGGTTTAAGAAGTCTAAAAATAGCAAAACCAAACTGGAATTCTTAGAATGATAGTTTCAATTAATAGCTCGTAGACCTCTTTTGTTCCTACGTTAACTTTCCAAGGCGTTCACTCTTTACTAATGAGAACAAAATAATCACAAACGTATTAAGAAAGCGTTTAAAGACCTTTCAACGAAAAGAATATATTCCTAAAATATAGTACTTGCTGTTGCCGATGAATCCACGGCAACAAATGGACTCTAACAATTCAATAATATCCACTGATATTATTTTCTTCCAGTGATCAACTGGTAACATAACTAAACTCACTAACTCCCAAAATCGTTGACTAAAATCGCAAAATCAGCAATGAGAATCGCACTCTCAAAATATTCTCCTAATAAACTCAGAACCGCACTGAGTACTTCTGAGTTCCGACAATAGTTAATCACTCACTCCGGGTATAACTAAATCCCCTCAAATAAAACCGTTCTCTTTGCATTATACCAGTATCCCCCTGGAATCTCGCTCAGAACTAGAATCTAGAATCTAAAATAATACAACTCTCCCTTAAGCAACACAATTTAACTGGGATTTAAGATCTAGAATCCAAAATAATTGATATTCGCAATAACGCTCTATAAATACAAAAAGTTAAGTTTTAGAAAGTACACAAGATAATTCCAGCGATTTCAAATAAAACAAACAAAATCTATCACATAATTACAATTCAATTCCAAAACACTATTGCTACATCACAGAACGAACCTCCTAGAAACTTAGAAACTACTAAAAAGATATTGTACTTTAAAACATGTTTGTTATATTATAAAATGAAGAGTTCAAGAAAGTTCTCGGTCAATAAATTCAAGTAAGGTCAAACTTGAACCAATTCCTTGAATTTTACGTTTTTGCTACAGCTGTGAAGTTGGAAATTTGTGTGCCTCTTGGTTCTAACCAAGCAAGTGCTTTGAAAATTTTAGGATAGGCCTCTTGGAAAAGTAGTGTGCGGTAGAGAAAAAATAATACAGTATTTCCATGCCGTACCGTAGTATGCCAGAAAATACCGTACTCAATTTCGTACCGTACTGTTTTCAAAAATTAAACTTTTCCGTACCATAATTCCATAGCGTACCCAATCCTATGCCTGTGAGCGCTTGACTTAGAGCTAGTTTGCTTTTTGCATAGTTGCGTTTATGCCAGTACCAAGTAACATGCGCACAGACACAGACGTTATACAAAAATATACCAAATTCCCCATTGTTTAGAAAAAGTCGTAAGTAGTGGTCTAATATCTAATAGCTTAATTCTAAAAACACATATCAGTCGCCTTGGTACCCTCCCACAACTTTAATATACTTTCATGAATTTGCTGAATTCAACCAATAAAAGTCTTTTTGGTTTTGTACGCCCATGCTGAAAACATCACAAATAAGAGGTTGCCAGCACGCGATAAACTTAGAAGACATATAGTAGCTATGCGCAACCGCCCATAATGTTTTTTTGTCGGTTGTGTTTGAAGAAAAGTTAGTTTTTTTTAGAGTAGTTTTGTAACATCTTAGGCTGTATGAAGGTGAAACAACTAATTATTTATTTAAATGTATTTTAAGCAGGTTTTTTTCTTTACTCTCAAATTTTTTTAAAAAGCACTGTTAGATCATAATCTCAAATGACACCAAAATACTCACTACAACGTAATGAGAACAACAGGCAGCAAAAATACTCCCTGTCATTTTGATACCAAACATAAATGGTAAAGCTCCTTATTGATATTTGTGTCGATGGGCTCTTTTTATTTGTACGTAACATAAATCTTCATCTAAAAGTAAGGAGGTCGGGATTCCGGGAAAAATTGAAGGTAATATAATTGCAGGTTTAAGAAAAAATTGAGATAAAACAATAATAGCATCAATTTGTAAACGGGATTTAGAGGAAACGCTTTTGTTTGAAAATACATTTATAGGCGCCTATTGAAATAGACTATATGACTTTGGGGAAAGGAACGGCTGCTTATCATGCCAAGGACGAATTAAAGCAAACAGAGCGACCAAAAAACTTAATGTCACAAAAATAAATAAAAAAAAGGCCGCATCAAATTGTGGAATAGGCCTACCACTAAATAATTCATTTCTGTAATTGTCTAAACGACCACCATTTGGGGGCCGCCATCATTATTGACTGTGTTTCACATTTTCTTAAACTTTTTGAATAGTACGAATAATAGGTAGTGACATGATTCTTCCTTTGTGAGTACAGTATTTCCAGTCGTGATTAATGGAGAAAGATAATCACCATTACGTGTACAGAATCTATGGCCTATATTTTTTGTTGCTTTCACAATGTTTGTGTGGTAAAGCCGGTGCAGCTTCCTGAACTGATACATATTGCTTGGCATAGATGATAACTTACCCTGCCGAAGTAAGTTAGCGCCTTACTTAAGAGAAACATTTTTTCTATTTTGCTTGATAATAACTTTATAAGGCTACCAGAATCAAACCAAAAAATTTGGGAAAAGCGAGGTCTTTTTTAACTCCTCTGGGCAAGGCAAAGCAAAGAAAAGCTAACGAGCTACATAATGCGTATCCAGCAGGGACTTGAGAAAAATAAGAGAAAATAAAAAAAAACAACCCCCTCTGTGAAATCGCGCCGCCACATTGAACATATTTTTGCTATTTTGCTTAAAAATACCTAAAGATCAGAAATGCGTTTCCTGCTTTCAAACTTAGCAAAACGCAAGAGCTTCTTGGTTTCGCGTAAGCAATAAAGAGAGCACATAGGCCTAATGCACAGCCAGAACTTTGAAATCAGAAATTTTGTTGCAAAAAGAAGAGCATCAAGTCGTAAAAACTGGATGGACAGAAAAGCATAAACTTTTTTTTACTGTTTTCACAAGTTTCCGATGTGGGAAGCCGGCTGTGCCGGAAGAACCGATATTTTTAAATTCCTACGTAACTGATAGGGTCCTGCGGGTAAAGCCGGCAAGCCGGCTAGCTTTTAAAAAGCAGTCTGTCTTCTCGACGTCTTTCCCTGTAGCAACGTGCTTGCTTTGCAGCACACGAGACAATTATTTTGCTGTTTTTCAATATTCTTTTAAAGTTTTGTAATTTTGATGTAAATCAAAACAGCTGTAATTTCAAGGGGGTGCTGTGTTAATGCTTAATGGCATTGCTGTTTTCACTCGACCTTTTTTTTGATGCGAGCAATGCGGCCAGCTATTAAGCTCCAGGAACCTGGTGATTTTTTTGCGGCCTAGACCAAAAGGCCGTATTAATAAAAATAATTGGCAAAAATAGAAAGGCGTAAAAAAGTTCGTAGTAGCGCAGGATAGATTAAGATGAAAAATGTTTTGAGTTGGATGATCGCAGACGCTGCGCGAAGAATCTTTAATTTTGCCAATTTTGAAGAAATAGGCCTTCTACAGCAGGCGAGAAAAAATATCTTGATAAAAGAATCATGAGGCTTATGCGTCAAACCATATAAAGGAAATACTACGGTTCCAGTCCATGAGAAGAAAAATTGATACGAGTGTTGATGTGCTGTAAGAGAGAGTGAACCAGTGCACCCCGTTTGGCAAGCTCATCAGTGCCCTCGATGCCTGAGAAAAATGAATGTTGCAACGAAACTCGGTGCAGCCTGAGACAAGACATAAAATAAAGAGTGAGATATTTATACCAAATAAGCCAGATAGTGTGAGAAAACAAACGATGAAGGAGAGGCAAGGACAGATAGCACAAAGCAAGAATCAGTGACAATGACCAAATATTAAACTAAGTACACATGTTATTGGTTGTTCCGTAACTAGCATAAACCTTGCAGAGTAGTGCAGACTTTAGCGTGAAAATTGGACCAGCCATAAAAATTATGAATTGAGAACCACGAGAGCTAATGATCAGTAATGTTTATCATTTACATTCTTCGCCGCAAGAAGACTATTAATACTTTTTTAGTCAGTTGTCGTCGTCGTATGGCAGGGTATTGATAATCCAGGTCAGATACAACGAAAGGATGGGGACTGAAGGTTTATCCTCTGACCACGCCAACCTGCTGTGTTGCCTAGAGCATATGCTGGCAGTGATAGAGTTGAGCCAGCACCTTTTTTCGTCATCCAAAACTGTCAGACACATTATTCCTCGAGGTGCCCGATGTGTGGGACTTGTTAAAACAATGTGGTCTGCAGTTTGTTCACTAGCGCCACACTCGCATTTCGCTGAAGAATCAAGACCCCATTTGTGCATGGACGAACCAAACCCCCGACGCCTGTACGCAGGCGATTGAATTTGACCCAAGCTGTTCTGGTCAAACTCATTCCAAAGAGTGTCGCTTCTAGGCGTCGAAGCTCAGCTGGCTGGGTGCCTGAGAGAACTGGAAAGTTGTCCGTTGGAGTGTGTCGCGTTTGCAATAGAATTTTGATCCTATATCAACTTAAAAATTGTTCCTAAAATTGAGTTGACGCATAGTATCGCTCGAATGATTAAGTCTGGCTGCAACTTAATAGCTAGGAAAAGTTTTGCTTTTACTAAAATACTTTGAACCATGTTTATAACAGAACAATGTATTCACAGAAATAACACTAACTAATCATTTTAAAATAACAATCTGGAAACAGCCAAAACTAATTCCTCAAATAACCGTTCAACACTCATCACGTTAATAGAATCCACAAAAAATTCCCTCAGAATGACAAGCCTTTTTTCTTCTCTTTCCCCTACAACAGCCCCTACTGCTACTACCACTCCTACTACTCTTCTCAATCATAAAAATCTCGTCTCCTCATACAGTACTAGCTGGCTTTTCAGGTGTCGCCCGGTAGAAGCGCTCCATCAGTAATGTCCTGGTTTAGCATTTCAGTTCAACCGGCCAAGCCGGTTTCACCCATCGGCTCTTGTGTGAGTAGTAGCGAAAAGTTAATGAATTTTATGCACTTTCACAATTCTTCTACACAAAATTGTGATCATCATATTCTCTTAATCATGACTGGCAATGCTCACAAAAAATCTTGCCACAAATTATTATCATCAATACTTGTGAGGGAGCAAGGATTGTATATAATCAAAACTGATTGTAGCAGCAAAATGGCTGTTGCTTTCACAATTAAAGAAAAAACTATTTAATGGTAAGCCTGATTTCCGATTCAGTGCTGCCGCTTTCCTACTTATATTTGTGGTATTAAGTTCCTAATTTGGCTGCGCTATTGGTCTTGTTTGCGGCATAGCAATAAAAGCGGCTATTGTTCTCTCTATATTCAGTTTTACAAATTGTTATGGTTGACATTTTATGTTGATTTTTTTCTTAAACTTGAGATTTCATTACAATGATGTAGAGTATAGACATAGATATCATAACAGTCAGCATATCAGCATAAGAAAAAATCCTTGCTTTATGGTATATATGACGGCGTCACCCGCAGAGGCCACGTCAGTGATGTCGGGATTAAGAGTGCAGTTCAGCCAGCCCAGCCGGCTTTACCTATCAGGTTCTTGTATGAAGAGTTACCAAACGCTTATGTGTTTTCTAAGCATAACATGTTTACGACTTTTTGTACTCTCATTTCAAGACCCTGGCTATGCCTTAGGTCTATGTGCTCGGTTTATTGCTGACACAAACCCAAGGGAGCCTTGCGTTTCCCGTCGTTTGGAAGTAGGGATTACATTTCTGATATTAAGCTGTTCTAAAGCAAAATGGCAAAAATGTCTTTCGTGTGGTGCGATTACACACAGTGGCACTATTTTCTTTTGATTTCCCTTTACACTTTCTCAAGTCCTCGCTAGCTACGCATTATGTAGCACAATGCTTTTCAACCCGTGGGACGGTACGCACTTGTGCGGATGAAAAAAATTCTAGAGCGGATAACAAACGTGGTGCGGATAAGTGCGGATGACAATAGCAATTAACGAGCCGCTAGTTAACGCTGATGTTTTCATCATAACCTGATGTTATTTGTAAGACATGTTTTCACAAGTCTTACTGTCACAAATAATGCGTTTTCGCTCGCACTACGAGCTTAGTTTGTGCGCTGAGTGGTTTTGTTGTAGTCGCATTGGTCACGTGATGATCAAATTTTCTACTCGCTTTCGAACTTTCTTGCTTATTCGCTCGCGTTGATTACGTCATTGCGCTGGCACAGTCTTCGGCATTCATTCACGCGCATGAGCTCATGCTCGGTTTGCATGTCTTTCGTCAGACTGGGCCACCACGTCGGGTAGACTGCTTGGCCCCACCATCTGTCTGCCACATAAAGACGGAGGCATCCCATTAAGTGCCTTGCCCAGGGACACCACAAGCAAGCTCGCCGGCTTGCTCTCCACACTGCTTGGCGCAGGGAAGCTGTTTGTAGCCAAGCAGGGAAAGCAGGGAAGCTGTGAATACCACTTTTTTTTGTAAAGTCTTTTGGTATGACTCGACTTGGCAAATGAACCCCAGGTCTACCGACCGCAAAGCGGACGCTCTAACCACTACACCATCGCGCCAGTTTTCGGCATAGAAGAATCGAGTCGCCGATTCGAGAACATTCTGGAGTCTTTCTCCCAAAAGTATGACATTCGGACAGGGAGAGAGAAAAAGTACAGCAATAGCTTCACTTGTGGTTTGGATTGTGCTTCGTCGTCGTTTTTGTTTTGCCTTGGCAGACTTCTCTGATTTTGGTCGCCGTTACTATTAAATTAAATTATAAAATTTGGTAGCGCGAACGCTCGGATATTTTAGCTTGCAATTTGCGAAGAACTTATTAGTGACAGTACTCCGCGTCATCACCTTCTATATAATTTGTGACACTTACTAAAAAGTGGAAGACGGCCAGAAATTCTGCCTTTTTGTGTTAATATTAGAAGTGCAGCTTTCGTTTTAGAAAATGAAACCATGGTTGCTACTAGCTGTTGCTTTAATTCATATAAGGTGCTGTGTGCAACAAAAATTGTGAGTGTTAGTAGGTCTGATGCAGTATTTTTCATAAATATTACAGCTTTTTAATTATTCGTACGATAGGTTAAAGTTAAAACATATAAGTCTTGCAAATTATGGCTTTATTTTTGATAAGCAAGATGCAGCAGTACAGCAAGAAACGGAAGAAAAATTACAAAATAATGACCAGTCGATAGTTAAAACGACAAAACAGCAATTAAGCAAAAAGCGAAAATGGAACGATGCATTTACTGAGCTGAGATTTGTGAAAAATTCAAACGAAAACTATCCTTCGGCTCGCTGTGTTTTCTGCCAGGACATATACCACAATTCATCAATGGAAAGGTATAAACTGAAAAGACACAGAGGCACTAAACATTCTGAATACAAAAACAAGTCGGCAACATTTTTCAAACAACAAACACGACAATATGCTCTATAACAGCAACATTTCCAACAAGTGATCGTGGCACATTATGATCAATCTCTCGTCATTTGATCATTGAAAATAGCTCACGTTCTTATGTTTGAAAAGAAGCCATTTATCTTGGCAGGAAGCGTCGTAAAACTCTGTCTGGAGTTAGTAGCGTAGGATATTCATGGAGGAGCCACGGCTGTGACCAAAGTGCAGAAGCTGGCATTTTCCGTTAATACCGTGCAAAGGAGATATTACTAAAAGAAATTTTTCTAGCCAAGCTTCGTCTTGCGCCCTGTTTTGGGCTTCAATTAGATGAAACGACTGATATTACCAGTAAAGCTCAATTGATGGTTTACGTTCGCTTTCCAGATATGAAACGCATGAAAATTGTGGATCATTATATGTTTTGTCTTCCTATTGGCATAGACACCACTGCCTTAAGTGTATTTTCAAAAGCGGACAATTACTTCTCAGAACATGAAGTGATGTGGTCCAAATGTAAGTCTGTTGCCACCGATAGGGTCCGGGCTATGGTCGAAGTTCATAGCGGGGTTGTTGCTCTCTTAAAGCAAGCCGCACCAGATTTTGTGAGTATTTACTGCATCCTACACCGTGAAGCATTGGTAGCCAAAAAACTTGCCAATGAAGAAAAGAACTGTCAACTCGCCGATGTGATTTGTAATGTCACTAAAATTGTGACTACAATACTAAAAAAATTAAAGTCAAATCTCGTGTTTTATGAACTTGTCAGAGAAATGGGAGATGATGTGCGTCTTGTTTATCACTCTGAACTTAGGTGGCTGTCTCGTGGAAGAGTAATAGAGAGAGTGTGGAAATTGTAAGAGAAACTTGTTGTGTTGTTCAATGGGCGAGAAGACCATAGAGCTCATATGATTCAAAATTTGTTAAGGCTTGCCAGGTGTCACGTATAAGTAAATTTGCTCTGAAAGAATAGTTTTTATACATGAGTAGTTGTTGTAATTTGTTGTTTTATTTTGCAGAGATCATTTTGTTTGTAAATCCGAATTGTCTAAAGCCCTGAACTTGTTAAGCTGTTTTGAAAAAAAATATTTTCTTTTTTCGCATTTATAAATAGATTTGCAACTCACACGCCTTTCTGACGTCAAAATGGTTGACTACGTGACTAAATTCTTGTGTATTCTAATTATTCATGTTTCTTCTCGAAGATTTTTCTTTTTTTTGTATTACCGATCACGTAATTTATTAACGGTGCTTTTCCTGTGTCACGTGATGTTTTAGCAATTTCTAGATTATTTTCTAGTCGTATATACATAAGGCGGCGAAATTTTTAATTTATTCAGAGTGTAATTCAGAGAGTGACAGGGAGAAATAGTAAAGTGTAGTAAAAAGCGTTGTTCTGTTGTGATTGCTGTGATAGGAATCAAGCGATTATTTTGATGGTTTTAGTTTGGTTAGTCTGATATTTTATAGCAAAATGCTTTAGTTTCTGTATTTCACAAGCGAAGGAATTCAACGTTTTAAAGTGGTTTGTGAATATATTTGTTCTGTTCGTGATCGAGAAGTGTTAAAGTATCTCAGTGGAAGCCAATTTTTTCCTAGCTATTAAGTTGCAACTGGACCTAATTATTCGAGCGATACTGTACCTCGCTTCAATTTTAAGAAGTAAATCAAAATTGAAATAGAATCAAAAAATTCCATTGAAAAGCGACCCTAAGCTAGCTTATCTTGTTGATATATTCGGTATGCTTGCGTACTCAACATCACTATACAAGGATGTGGAATTGATATATTTGAAGCGACCTCCAAAATCACATCATTCAAGCAAAAACTTGAAAGTTTGGAAAATGAAATCTGCAGTAACAACCTATAAAATTTGAAAAGGCTTCAGACCTTCATGCCTACATGTAAATGGGAAGAAACAGAACAGAACCTGGAGCAGCGTATTATTAAAGTAGCGAGCTCTCATGTGAACATTCTGCGTGATAGCTTTGAAGCTTACTTTCCTAGTCATCAGGCAGCAGAATTAAAATCAAAGCTGTGGATTTGGCAAACAACAGCCTCCGGGACCTTTGGGTCAAACTTTTAAAAATGGTTTCTGTCAACAAGCATCTTTTAATCGTGGAAAACATGCTGAATTTTGGGGCCATAGCTCTTCATGGATTGTACAAAGACCTCGCGATTCAAGCGCTCAAAGTTCTTGTGCAAAACCCTACTACCTACTTGGCCGAAAAAGAATTTAGTGCCCTAGTTGACATTAAAACGTCAAAAAGGAGTTGTGTTTTTAATGAAACACTTGATGACCTAATGCAAGGAGCTTTGGAGCAAGACATTATGGCTAACTGGTATGAAATTTCCCAAAATATTCAGCAGCAAACGAGTCATTAATATATTTGTATATTTGAATAAAAAGCTGTTGATTCTTCTTGTGTGTAATAATTTTCGTTGTTGTTGATGTGTTGGTAATTAAACAAAATTACTCGTTTATTATTATTCCTATATCTAACCCTTTCATTGTTATTATACGAATGGAATAACTAATAGCTGCAAACTACGTTTGCTTGTGCGGATGAAATTTTTGCAAAATAAACAAGTGCGAACTGTACTTGCAAAAGTTAAAAAGCACTGATTTAGAAAAAAAATTCTCAAAATTTTACGTGAAGACTTGTGTGTGGAACTCAATTTTTTGAATTTATATTGCTTGTTTTTATCAGAATTAATGTTCAAAATTGAGGTCTTTTTTTTCTTTGTAGTTAAAAACGTTTTTTTGATGGTCAACCTTATGAAAACGTTTTTAAATCAAATTCTGTGGCCTTTTCTGATAGGAAATTGGAAGGCATGTCAGCAAATCCAGGTTCCTTGAACATTTGAGATCCTGATCCGTAAACACCTTTACAACCCTCTGTCAAAGCTAATGTTCATGGCCCGTAAAATTACGACATATGAATTTAACGGAAAGTTTCATAGGGTAATACAAAGCATAAAATCCAAAAGGTTTCTGTACCCAATACGATCCAGCTCATGAAAATTCTGATACTGTCTGGGAAAAATTAAAAACTTATGTGGCACATAAATACGTGGTATTTATCAAAGATTTAATGCTTTAAAACTGGCTTGAAACTGTCAAGCATAGGAATAAAATGTTTTTTTTACTTTATTTAATGAATTTTTGATAATGGTTGGTGTTCATTTTAATTAAGTATGTTTTCATGTTTAACTTAAGTATGATAAATTATGATTTTTATAGTGTTAATTGCTTGATGCAAATCTTGCCAAAGCATTTTACATTTTTCTGATTTTGAATTTTGGGTGTAATCTGTATTCAATGTTACCGGTACTGTACTCCATGTAAATGATTGAAACGAGTACTGGCTACTAACCTATTTGTTCTAAGATTATTGTTATATTCCAAAATATTGCAAATTAATTATTTTATTATTGGTTACAAATGGTTTACCGGATGTAATGTGTCACAATGTTTTGTGATTTTTATTGCCTCTGCCATTTCTTTTAGTTCTGATAATTTGTAAGATTAGAAGTCTGCTTGTGTAACTTTTTAGCTTAACCAAATTTTTGATATTGTTGATTTTACTGCTCTGAATTTTTTGTTTTTGTTAAGCGCTTTTGATCTGACCTTCCGTCAGGAAAGAGCGCTATACAAATGTGCTATTATTATTATTATTATTAATTGAGAAAAAGAAATAAAAAAATCACACGTTATTGAATATGGCAGATATTTTTCTTTTGTCTAGTCTGTTGATCTGATAAACAGATATAACCGTTCTTTCGGCAATTGTTTGACGTTCAGCTTTTTTGGATGTAAACGTACTACATTTGAAAGATAGATCGCTTGCAACCAACATGCACAAGGAGCCAACACGCGCGGACAAATATCTTCGATATTTATCTCATCATCTACCCAATCAAACAATTAGTGTTCGTGAAACATTTTACTTCAGAGCTAATTAAATAATATCTAAGACTGAATAATTCAATCATGTGACAAAAACCATAAAGAGCAATGGATTTCCTTGCAACCAACGCTGCTTCAAAATTAATTGAGGAATCACTCTACCAAAAATTCTGAAAAACTGAAACGATTTGCTTCGATTTCTTTTAAGCAAGGTGCCTTCGAAACCATCGGTCGATTTTTGACTCAAGTTAGTATTGGAGTTGCTTTAAAACCACATTACAAGTTATCCTGATTACATCCTAAATCCAAAGACAGAATTAATTTTGACAAAACTTGTTTTGGTGAACACAATCACAACTGTTATTATGTAAATAAGTATTAAAAAAATACAAAGGTGCGTTCGACAATTTCGTTGGTAAAAATTACATTTTGGCTTCCGCCCCCTATCTCCGTGCCTTAGTTACCAGGTAGCTTCATCACAATACGGTAGACACTATACCTAAAGTTTCTACTGCGTTTACCATTAATACATGATATCTTATACGCTTGAATAAAAAGTAGCGCTTGTCTTTATCCCTGGTTCTACGATGCAATAATTTTTATTTTGTGGCGTAATTGCCTACTTTGTTTATGATAATGTTTAGTGTTTAATAATATAGGTTGCTCTCATATTGTTATGCTTAGCAGTTTGTATTTGGCCTCCCAATCACCAAAACGGGCAAAACGTACATTTTACAAATAAAATTGGCGACAGAACAACTGTAGTTAACTTTCAAACTCATCGCGTCTCGAGTTCAAACTGTGGCTTCCGGTAAATGAAGCGAAATGTATGTAAGGAGTTGATGATGGATTACAATTTATGGATCAAAGATGTTAATATCATTTTGCAACGTCCAAGTTTTTCCGTCTTGCTTACTACTTGATGAGTTTAGCTTTCATCATTTCAGGTAAGCAGAAAAAATTTGCCAGCGAGTTTGATTTTGAAATCTCTCAATATTTTATACCTTTAAAGATTTCTGACACACAAAGTGTGATAGAAACGTTTTTCGCTTACTTTTGAAACAAACAGTTTTGTTGAATCCAATCAAAAAACGTTTAAAAATAACTTCAAAACAAATGTCTTTGCTTTCATCGTTCCCACGTTATTATCATTTAGCTCACTGTGAGTAGCGCATATTGCATTAAACAAAATTCAGTAAAGAATTTTTATTTCTAGCCGCGTTAAGATAAAGAAAACTTAATTCGTAAACAGTTAAAAATGCAAGATTTCAACTGTGAAACCTCAAATCAAAACGGTTAACAATAATTTCTATTTTAGCCAACACGCAGTTAATCGAGCCAAAAGAAGAAACCACAACAACTTATACAGTGGCGAAATACATTTTATATTTCAAAACCTATCCCAAGAATTTTGCAGGAATATATTTCAAACTTGAAATTTTGACTTTTCAGATAAAGCAAGCGTCTTTTATGTTTTGCCTCTTTCTGTTGTCGTTCTTGATTCAACAAAAAGATCAACGATTTTATCACGATACATCTTTAATAGATATCGGCATTTTTTCTGAAGGCTAGGGGAGGGAAACTTACGGCCCATGGGCCGGATGCGATCCTCCAGTCCACTTTATTCAACCAACGAACGCATTCAAAATTGTCTTATTTATCCGGCCAGCGCCGCATTAAAATTTCTTAATATTTTCAGGCCCTTCATATTTCCGGCCCACAGTCAACAGCATATTGCTTGTATCTTATCTATGCACTAATTTGTTTTGGTTTTTAGCCAACATAGGCCACAGCAAGATATTTTAAGTAAGTCTCTTTAAGCAGCATTTTGGAATGCACGTTTGCCTTATCTACCATGACGGCATTGGTCTGAACAAAGAGTACAACATCAAGCAGCACTACGAAACTAAGCATGCAGAATTTAAGGAACAAGGCGGGCAGACCAGAAAAGATAAATTTTGTGAAGTCACAAAATCTTTCCAACAACAGTCTTAATTTCTTGCTAAGAACTGAGCAGAAACAGAAAGAAATATCCGTACTAGTTACGCAGTATCAAAGCTGAAGCTCTTTTTGTAGAAAGGAATTTGAGATGGAATGCTTGATGACAGTTGTAGACATTGCATGCTTCAAAATAGCCGTTATTTATTACTCTTTCTGGAAGGACTGTTACAAAAGGAATTAAGAATATTTCAGCAGATGTGACGGGGAGCTTAAAGAACCCCTGTTCTAAAATGAATATTTTTCTGTAGCTTTTAACGACAGTGCAAGATTTGAAAGATATTGCACAGTTTGCAGTCTCTGTGCGAAGAGTAATGCCAAGTTTAGATATTGTAGAAAATTTGTCTAATTAATTCCAATAAAGGATACCATTACAGGAAAAAATATGTCCAAAACCTTGCCGACAGTAATAGCTCTAGTGAAACTTTGTTTTTCAAAACTTTTTAATATTACTACAGATAGCGCCCCAGTGATGGTTAAACAGAATAAAGTGTTGTTTCCTCCTGAAAATACGGATGAAAGGCCATGGATTTTCCCTTCAAATCAAAAAAAATCCACTGCATTATCAAAAGGTTCAGTGTGCGAAGGATCTGCAACTAAAGAAAGTAATAGACGTGATAGAAACAACAGTAAATCTGATTTTAGCTCGCGAACTAAATTATTGTAAATTTCAGCAATATTTGCAAAAGACGCAAGCTGAATTTAGAGACCCAGCAACGAATTTCTGCTATAATCAATGACTTAGTTGTGGAGAAATGTTACATAGAGTGTTTGCTTTGGGTGAAAAGATTGCAAAGTTTTTCGAAAGAAAAAATAAGAATGTCTCACATTGTCACAACCCACTTTGGGTTCCAAGTTTGGGATTTTCGGAAACTCTCTCCAGGAGTTATCGCTAGGATGGAGCATGGTGTTGATGGCGAGTTATATATAGCGATTAAAGTTGGTGAAAATGTCGGAACGTTCTGATTGGTAGAAAACCAGACGTTTCGTCGAGTCCAAATCAAAGATGTAATTTTAGTATGTAGACGAATTCTTTTTGGCGAGAAAGCTCTGGTTTAAGCATTTTCTTTTATCAAAATTTTCTTTCATCAAAATGCTTAAACCAGAGCTTTCTCGCCAGAAAGAATTCGTCTACATACTAAAATTACATCTTTGATTTGGACTCGACGAAACGTCTGGTTTTCTACCAATCAGAACGTTCCGACATTTTCACCAACTTTAATCGCTATATATAACTCGCCATCAACACCATGCTTCATCCTAGCAATAACTCCTGAAAAAAGCTAGACTAAAACGTTAAAGTTTTCACTTATTTTTTTGAAGAGTGCAATGAAATGATCGACAACAAAAGCTTTATTGAAATTTTGTACCACTTCTCAACTTTGCAATTTTCAGTAGACATTATTTTGCAGCTGAACGATTTAAACTTGCAACTTCAAAGGAAACACCAGTTGTACAATGAGTTGTATTGGCACATTATAGCCTTTGAATGGAGACTTTGCTTATGGGAATACCAGCTTCAAAACTGTGGCTATATCCATTTTCCAAATCTTCAAAAAAGCTAACTAGCCGATCCATTCACTTTTATTGTGGTTATTTCTGAGCTAAAAGCGAGATTCGCGTAACGTTTTGCTGATTTTCGTTTGCTTGCAAGTGGCTTGAGCTTATTTGGTACTCTTATCGATGCGGACATTGAAAGTGTTCCACACAATTTGCGATGCAACAAACTGAGATGCTGTGCAACAATCTGTTGAAAAGAAGATTTGAAGAAGTTATATCTCTCATTGAATACTACAAGAAATATTTTCTTCTATCTGAAAAATTTCCATACTTGATGGAGTATGCACAAAAAATTACATAACTGCGTACGTATGTGAGCAGTTGTTCTCAATAAGGAAACACTTCAAGAATCATTTGAAAACAAAATTGACAAACGCATACTTAGACGACGTTGTGCTACTAACTTTAAAAAACTTGTCATGCTATCTTAAAATTTTATATTGCAACAAACAACGTAAAAATTTTTCACTTATCAATTCGTAGCTACCGCTGCTAACCATTTACGACACCGATAAAAATATTTTCCCTGAAAATGTTGAGGTTATATTGTTCACGGTATCAGGTTGTGCTAGTTCACATTTGGATTGTATCTTCTTTTCAGGAAATCGTAATTCATTGAACAGATGCAAGTTTGAGTTGTCCTCTGTTACAAACCTACGAAAACGCAGTTATGACATTCTTGGTTGTAGCAAGTTTCATGTCAAAATAGGATTATTTCACATACTTGACTTAAGCTACTCCTGATTAGATTTTATTACATGAGCATCATCGCGGCCCGCCTTAACAATATCAACGTGGCATTTCACCCGAGAATAAAAAAAGCTGCCTTCCACTGCTATAGGCCGTGTAGCATGTTTAATAAGAATAAGCTATATTTATCTTGAAAAATGTTCAAAAGTTTGAGCAATATGCAAAAAATCCAAAAAAACAGTTTAAGAAATTTATGGTGTTTTTCAAGATACTAACAAATATTTTTTGGCTTAGATACTGTCATGAGCGAAGTCTTGTCACAAAACTTGTTGCACTAGAAAAAGCTTATTCGTTGAAAGAATAAACTAATCTTTTAAAACACATATCAAAAATAATGATTTTTAACAACCTATATCGAGAAAGCATTTAATAGAAATTTTTTACAAAGTATAGAGGGTGCTAGTTGCTCGTTAGCACTCTTTAGGTAATCTCCTACCCAAAGGGATCTGCCTGGAGCATCACGGTAAGGTAAAATCAAAAAATTGCACAAAAAAGATTACCAACACCATAACATACCATACAACAACTCATTACAACCTGTCAATAAGCCGCCACCGGTTTCAACTTTTTTGGATCTCATCAGGCGGGTGTAAAAGACACTCAATAATAAAAACGCATCTCACTTGAGTTAACAGATTTGCTGTTGCACGCAAAAAAATAATGCTATTTAGTAATATCAATATCAAGGAGATTCAATTAAGGACACACACATGATATGGACATTGACAACACAAATTTTTGAAAAGAATATACATATTGTAGTTTTGTTTCTAAAAAAAAGGATAAAAATTTTTTACGGTACGGGCAATATCATTTATTTAAAAAATATAAGGTGAGGATTAAAATAACTAAATTTTGATCAAATCAATACTATGGGTCATACATTTTTTGAAGAATTTACATCGTTGCTTGATACTCAGATGTTTTCATCAGGCTCTAATTTTTTTTTGATCAAAGTTAACAAGTAAGATCAGTGTCCTCGCCAACGATCTAGTCTTTTTGGTCTACTTTTTTGCATGAAGTCAATTTCTAAGTGTAGCCTTCTAAGTATTTCTAAGTCAATTTCTAAGCTTAAATATATCAACTTACTACATTTATAACCTTTTTGCTCAAATTTCCCACTAGTAATGAACCACAAATTGACCAACTTCTTCATAGAGCCAGTTATAACATTACAATAAAAAATAACTCTTAAAAGGTAAGGATATTTACTTTAGTTCACTGACTAACAAAGCAATTTGATATCTGTAGTCCTTCCCGTCCCTGAAACGAGGTCGTGTGACTTGGAATCTCATCAACGGCGACAATAATTGTGAGTGATATCTCACAATGGTAACGTTGTTTAAGCATTTAAAAAATTCACTTTACTCAATTTACCCAGCTACTTTGCCCTGCGTGGAGTAAAGATTTACTGTCCCAGCAGCGCCTGTAACTTTCAAGAAAGACTAAACTCAATCGTGTTTTACGTATACCTTTAACCAACGGAAGGTTTCCTGCTGATCAAAGGGTAAAACTATGCGAAAAAAATAAATGTGGAATTCCGAAAATTATGGCGGCAAAAGCCATCAAGAATTTTTTGAGAGCTTATCAAATGGTAGTTCAGTAAGAGGAGGTCCCCGCTTGTATAGGTCATTTGATCGCAGTTAGTCTTACTTGCTAACAACGCCAATGCAAATAATAGCAATTTTATGTTTAGCGTGTATTTTGTTGATGTTATTTGCTCAGCGTTGCAACACCTATTAACTGAAGACAGCCTCGCGATCGGTTTTGCTCTCCTACCACTTTTTACTTGCTTTTGTGATTTATTCTATCTTTGACGCTATTTTGATTAACAATTAAGAATAATCACTCTTTAAAATCAACCATTTTAAAAGCTTGTTTCAATCCACTGCTTTTTATCATTTTGTAAAACTGTTCATATTAACATTTAGTAACAAGTATTGTGTACAGTTAGCGATGAGCAGGCCAACGTTTTGTAGTCGCAAGTATTATCAGATTCCGATCGGTTTGAAATTTGGGTTGCCTAAAAAAATTACAAAACTTCTGCCATGAATCGTGCTTCTTAGCCAACTGCCATTTTTGTATGTGAAATTTCTGGGATACAAGGCTAAAAAAAGTGAGAGAATGCACAATCAGTTTGGTTTAAGGTCAACCAGTGTGAGAAAGCTGTTCCCTCTCTAGCACATCACTCTGTAACTCTCCTTAAAGTAAATTACCAACTCTACAAAAAACCAAGACTACTTTGGTCACTTCCAGTTTAATGCTGGCACAAAACAGTTGGGTGAGAAAACCATTTATGAATAGAAAATTGAAAACGAATTACAAAAGGATAAAATAATATTTTTTGATATTTTAACGCTTGGTTCCTCTGGCCTTAAAACTTTTTGGGAAAACGACATTGTCTCACCGTGTGTCTACGAAGGTGCTTTTTTGTTGATTGTTTTCTGGTGGATAGTGTTGTCTTTATTGCTAGGCAACCTTTTGGCGTAATTGTTGTTCAAAATTGAATGACAGTCAGGTAAAAAGTTGCTATTGTACCTTTAAGAAGAACGCTTGTGTATTGATTTGGTGATTCTTTTGTTCAAATTAAATTAAATGACTCACATTTTTCAAATTTCATTACGAAACCTGATATAGTCTAAAGGTAGAAACGATAGAACAGAGTCTATTGTCGTAGCAATTGATTTATACGGTAAAACATGAAGGCAATTTTGACCTTAGCTTGCACAATGTTGACGCATTGTACAGAATTTTCTTTTTTAAGCTTGATATAAAATGTTTGCTTATGTTTTGTGTCAAATATTTTTGTTGTAGTGCAATTATTCTGTTTTTGTTTGATTTGCACCTAGCCACCAATTATTATTCTTTCTTGTTGCCTCTCACGAAACGCTTAATTGTGACGCTGTTGCCACTGCGCAAAATGATCTTTTCAGGTCCAAAGCATTTTTCACAAATTCAAAATAACGGCGCAATAACTTAATCATTTAACAGATATCCCAACACAACTTTTTAATTACGACACAAACGTTACTACGTAAAATTTGCAGCAATTTTTCGTTCTTGTTTGCACTGCTTGTGACAAAATTGCACTGTTTCAGCAGCACTGGAATATCCAAACAGGGTTGAAACATCACCATGTTCTATTATTTCTTTCAAAAAGTTTTTAAGAACGGAGAATATATTTAAAACAGAACGATTTAATGCTTAATTGTTCAGATCGGACGGACGCAATAAAACTCATGCAGTCGATGGGTATAAGAAATTTTCTGTTGTATGTTAAGTTTAAGCTTTTTGAAAGAAATAATAGAACATGGTGATGCTCCCACCCTCTGTGGATATTCCAGTGCTGCTAAAACAGTGCAATTTTGCGACAAGCAGTGCAAACAAAAACGATAAATTGCTGCATATGTTACTTAATAACGTTTATGTCGTAATTAAAAAGTTATGTTGGGATATCTGTCAAATTTGTTTAAAAACTTCAAGTTAGAAGGTTTTCACTTTCAAGTTAGAAGGTTTATTCTATTAGAAGGTTTTCATTTGATTTTACTGGTGAAGTTAGCAAAAAAAGTCCTCTGAAAAATTTTATCTCCAAGAACAACAGCTTTTACCGTGGTAACAGTTATTAAACATGGACTTTGACCAGTAAAAGTCCAAAGTGATGGTCTTCGCGGCGCTTGTGACAGTCTTTGCGGCGAAAAACGTTTTCACCCCTGATATACATGTAAGACTATTTAGTAAGATCATTAATTTTTTAGTATTAACTTTAGAAAGTTAATAACTGTTTTTAAAGGGCTTTCGGTTGATAGAAGGTCAATTTACCAAAAACTTATTGATATAAAACTTTTGTGCGGTGGAGCATTATTGAGATGGGTGGTATTTTGTTTAAATATCAGAAAAAAATTATTAAAAAAATCTACTTCTTGTTCTTTTCTTCATGTGAAAAACGATGTTTGAAAAGGAGTTATTATTTGTTGTTGCGCTTGTCCATTTCTTTTGTTCTCTCTTCAAGTTTCATTGTTTCTCTGTTTTTGAAGTTAGAACAAAACCTGACTTCTTTAAATTCATTACAGCATTTTATTTTTAACTCAGTTGCTATGGATTGGTATTTAGATCGTGTCAGTTTACTAGATGTGCAGCGTGCGACCCGCACTAGTAACCGAAAGTTTGTGATCCGAGGACTGATGCGTCTTTTAAGTAAAATGAGGTCCATGCCGCAGTTTTAGTGATAGTCTCAGTCCAGCTTTATATCTTTTGCAAAACGACTATAAATACAGTTTTTGTTGCTTTGTTTCATTTGCAGTAAAATCATTTTTTCACAGCACCACTGATAATGAAGAATGCAAATGCGGTTAAAAGACATAGAATGGAAGAATTGGAGATTGTGTTCCTTTAAACACAAAAAAAATTTATTTTATTTCACTCTTAGTTTTTAAGTAAAATATTCACTGTTTTCTTTCCATTACATTTTAAATTTTGGTTTTTTATTAAGTTTTCTTGTAATTATAAGCAAGATAAAAGTAATACACTTGCACATGAAACAAAAAAAGTTTGCAGTGCTAAAGAACAAGAAATCAGAGTCATGTATAGCTGCTAGTCATTAAATTTTTTTATGAGAGCTTACTTAGAAACTCAGCGTAATGCATACGCAGCTTCATCCAGAATTTTTTCTATCAAGTTTCGGAATGAATAACGTTTTCTACTCAAAACAAAATATAAAAACCACATTTTTCTGGTGGCGTTGGGAATTAAGAAAGAAATCTTTTTTCAAAATAATCAGTTGGTGAATATGCAGATCTCAAAGCAATAGTTGCAAGCAAATACATTTAAACTAATTTTAAGTATGAATGGGGTGCTTTGAATTTTTATCTGTTTTTGGTTGCAGTGTATAGTGAAAAGCCAACATAATGAAGTTGTTAATCTGCATTGGAGTGGTTTTGTGTCTGCTTCAACCTGCCCTTACTCAGTTGACATGCATGGAAGGGCATGTAGAGACAGGTGGAAGCACTCTTACAGAAGCAGCCCTGCCAGTTCTTGTCGGTGACCCCGTTATTCTTCAGACTCTGCAAGTTGGTGTTTGCAGCGCAGCCATGCTTGAAACCAGGTGCCAGCGTTTCGACGTCACAGGATTTGCATCGGGCGTAAGCTGTGAGTACCAATAATCAAGCGTGGAATGTCTTAGTAATTGTATTTTGTTTATGAGCTTGGTCAATGAAGATAGTCTGTAGTCTGTCTTCCGTAAATATTTTTTGAACGTTAGCTTAAATTAAAGACAATGCATTTTTGATTTAATTTATTCAAGCTGTTAATGGATGACCGGGAAAAAATTGATCCCAACCAAACTAAAGCTGTTGCAACTTTGTATCCTTGTACTACAAGCTATTTGTTTGAATTTTTTTACATCCCTCAAAATTGATTTGGATCTCTAATAGGTTTAAACTAAGAAAGACGCTTAACGCAGTTTTTAACTAAACAAGTTTTTAACTAAACACTTAATTCGAGAAAGAAGAGTAGACGGGATAGAATGATGCGCTCAAAAAGCTTTCATACGCTGGAGGAGAGAAAGAGATAGGCCGGAAGGAAGCAGGAGAGTCGAGAGGCTTTCCCATCTTGTGGATAGGAATGACAAAAGATATCTTCCAAATGGAAGGAAAGGAATGCAAAGTCCAGGAGAGATTGAAGATGTGAAGAAGAAAATCCCTATCAAAGCGAGGAAGATGATTTAGCATTGAATAGGCAACTTTGTCTGAGCAGTGGCAGTGGAGGAGGAAAAAGTGGAGGCAGTCAGAAGAAATTCAGCGGGAGAGAAGGGCAAAGAATGGACGAGTGAGACTCCTCCGGGCACGTGGCTCGGCGGAGCTCAGAAAAGTAGCCTCTAGCTCTGCTACGCAGGGCCTTTGACTGAAAAACGGAAAAGTGAGGTCTCAGGTTAGCGGCAAAGACCCTAGCCGACTCCCTGGGAGAAGAACAGTTTGGGAAGTCAAGAGAGGAGGAAGATGAGGAAGAAGAGCCAACGACACAGCAAAGAAGAGCTTATACTCATTTAGGGTTAGATTTGGGTGAAAGAAAAGAGCAAGTTGTCTGCCATGTCTTAGCCTTGGCCTTGGCAATGACTGACGACGCCCGTCGAGAAGCGGAGATGTAAGCCTGGAGATCTTCATCACTTCTGTGAGCGACAGCGAAAACCTTGCATCTTTGACTAACCGCTTCATCCACTTCAGCAAACCACCAGCAGCTTTAGGATGGCGTATGATGCGGCCAAAAGGAATGGAAGATTTGGCCGCATTTAGGGCCAGAGAGGTAAAGAGAAGCGGCAGAGGAAAGAGAAAGAGACGAGTATTCCTCTGCATAAGGACAGTGAGAGTCAAAGTAGAAGGCAAAGTGATCCCAGCGAGCTTTTCAAAAATTGAAAGAAGGGGGATGCTCGTTTGGGCAAAAGACCGGAGAAAGAGGGATAGATAGAAGAATTGGTATGTGATCAGATCCCAGATCCTGAAGCATCTCCTAGAAGCAGGAAAAAGCAAGAGAGGAGGGAGCAAAGGAAATGTCAGTGGAGGAGCGACTGCAAGAGGAGCGATGTATAAGGGTTGGTATCTCAAGATCATTGAGAGTGAGGAGGTCAAAGGAGATGGCCTAGTCGAATACTTCCTCCCCACGGGGGTCGGAATTACCTCTTGAATCCCAGAGGGGGTGATGGCAATTGAAGTCCCCCAGAACAAAGAGATTTCTGAAGGAGGAAAGAGTGGAGGGAGAAAAAGAGTCGGTTCTGCCATCTATCGGAGACGAAAGAATAGGGGGAGCGTACACATAAAGAAATAAGAGCGAGGAGGAGTTGTTTAGAGAAATGTTGATTTCTACATAATCAGAGTAGGGATCAAGTGAAGAGAGAGGGGAGGTAAAAAGTTCAGAGGAAGATAAGCTCTGTCTGACGAAAATGATGACGCCGTCGCTAGCATGCGTGGCATCAGGAGAGAGAATGCCAGAACGGGAGTGGGTGCCATCAGAACGCCGAGCAGAGAATCCAGGAATGCGGAAGGAGGAAGAATAGTTAAGAATGGATTTCCGGATACAGATAAGGTCAACAGAATGGGACGAAAGAAAGTGAAGTAGTTTATTGCTCCTTGTTCGAAGACCTCCAGCATTTTATTGAAGAACCCTAAGGGGGTCAATGGTGGAGAGGAAGCAGAAGGCGTAGAAGGACAGCCAGGAACAAGAGGCGGTGGTAAAAGGGGAGAGGGAAAAGATACAAAATGGTCAGAAGGAGGATAAGAGGTTTAAAGACGAGAGTGGGGTGGGAATGCAGTATTAGCAAAGAGGTCCAGATTGTACAATAAAAGTAAACGGGTTGGAGAAATTCGAGGAGGAAGTCACAGTGTTACTTGTAAGGACGCAACCGGGGGGCACCTCCAAGAGCGAGAGCTGCCAAGAGTTCTGAATTTGAAGAGGGAGAGTCGTGAGCACCTTAGATGGATTCATTAGGAGCAGGTACAGCCTTGCACTCACCAGCCCCGCCAAGTCACATTTCCAGCGCACACTGAGCATGAAAAGATGGGACCAGGGTTGGGATGAACGTTACCACCCATCAAGAGAAGAATAAGAATGAGGAGACGAAGACGGGCAAGAAAAGGGCAGGAGAAAAGAGAAGGCAGGCGACTGATTTTAAAAAAGCCGTGTGCTGCCCTTGTGCGGTCGTTCAGGGGCAAGCACAGCGAAAAAAAGAAAGATAGTTCCTGTGGTAACTGGGACCTTCGGGAAGGCCAACAGCAATTTCGATCCGACCTAAACGGGGTCGGGCACCGCACCACTACGTTGAGGCGGTTGCTGATTAGTGCAGTTCGTATTAATTCGCCTACTGTAACAAAAAAGTGGTACCGGTAAGTAGCGATTCTAATAATAATGGCTCAAAATGCATTGTGAGGTCATAATGTTTAATGACATCAAAAAGGTTGCTACTATTTAGTAAAAATAGCAGCTGGCAACAAAATTGTTCACTATCATTTTGATAGCAAACTTCAATGGTAAAGCCAATTACTGGTATTTGTAATTGCAAGGATGTTGATATAAAACACTAATCTTCATTTAGAATTAGGAAGGTCTGGATTAGGGGCAAAGTTAAATGTAATAAAATCCCAAATTGAAGAAAAGATCAAAATTAAACAATAATAGCATCAATCTGTAACACTGAATTAAGAGGAAATGTTTTTGTTTGAAAAGAGCGTAATAGGCACCTATTGCAATAGATTATATGACTTAAAGGAAAGCCATAGCCTTTTTTTATGCTATGGCCGAAGTAAAGCAAATAGCGCAGGCAAAAATCTTAATGCAACAAATATTAATACGAAAGCGAGCCCACCAAATCGTCAAATAGGCCTACCACCAGACAGCTCATTTCTTTAGTTGCCAAAACGACCACCATTTGGACGACGCCATCAATTTTTACTATGTTTCACCTGCCCCCACCCCTTACATTTTTAAAAATTACAAATTGTAGTTTGACTCATTGTTCTTTCTTTTTTGAATACTTTTAGTCTTGATTAATAGACCAACATGACTACCACTACATGCACAGAAACTATGGCTTATATTTACTAAATCATTTCGTTGTTGCTCTCATAAATGTTTGTTCTGTGAAGCTGGCGCAGCTGCATTAACTGATACCTTTTAAATTGGCACGGTTATATTTCTTCCTTTTGACGCGCATTAACATGTAAGCGCTATAATTCTCTCGCCTGGATCGTCTACCGTCCAAATTGTTGTGATATAAAAATTTGCTCACTTTAGCTCATCTCTTTTGACTTGATTTTGCCAGTGACAAGAGTGTCATAAAAAGTTTGTGGCAAAAACAGTTTTCTTTTAAAGCTACATTAAAAATTTTTCTATATATATTGATATGCATATGGTATACTGGTAAAAACATTAGAATAACCTCAATGCAATTGAATCTATTTAAACAAAAATATATGAATTTTGAATTTACCAAAAAACTATGGGAACACGAATGTGAGCAGTAGGAAAGGTATTAACTGTAAAATTATTTTTGATGATATGATCTTTTTTTAATCTTTTTTAAGTTTGCATATAGCATTTTTATTCGCCAGATCTGTAGGACAAAGACATATTCTCCAGATCTGCCTCGGAATTTAAGTTTAAATATTCCGTTTTCATTGCTTTCCAGATTAATATACCTTTAACAAATTTTCTGGTTAGTGAATCAATAGGCGTACGAAATCATTACGAAATGTCTTTCTTAATTGCACAACAACAAAGCAATTGTAGGCTTTTCGAGTTTTACCGTTTGATAATTGCCTCTACAAAGCGATGCTTCTTATCAATCGAAAATGCTACTGACACTTTTTGAAGCAAAAACACAGTCCGAACCAGATACAAAACTTTTCTTTACGTTTTTAGTCGCATAACATGAGGCCAAGTTTAGGTTAAAAATAATTGCACCACCTGGAAATGCTGTTTGCCTGTCAAGCACTTTCAAAAGAAGATATTTCGGGGGTATTTCAGTTTTAGTAATATGGGATTACTCTAACCGGTATTGGGAATGAGGAATGCTGACAAGTATATAGGCGTAATCCAGTACAAGGTTGCGAGAGACATGCAAACAGAAGTTCCAGGTGGTGGAATTATTTTTCACCAAAACCTGGCTTCATGTCACGCGGCTAAAAATGCAAAGAAAATGCTCCAAGAAATCCAAACAAAGGTTTTTGAATGACCAAGGAACTCACCAGACTTTAATCTCATAGAAAATTGTGGGCTGTAATTAAAAAAAGGCCCAGGTAAAAAAATTGCACTAACCTCACAAAGCTGATAGAGACCGTTATTGCCATTTGGTACCATGTTTGGGAAATCGCAAAAACTTAACAAAACTTGTTCTGTTTCGTGCCAAAACGGATAAAACAAGTTTTAAAAAACTAAGGAGGCTATATGTCATATTGAGTGTAAATTTTTCATGCGTTTTGAACAACAAAACATTTTGAGTGAAATTTCATCTATTTTCTTGAATAAGTCAATTGATTTGTACAGTACTTCAGTATTTGAAAACTTAAAGTTACCTCAACAGTTAACTTCAATGGTTTCTTCATGGCATTGTATTCCTAAAGTTCACTTTAGCGTGGATGTTTATGAAGTGGTGAAATGAAAAGAACTTTCAAATGATTTTCTGAATTCAAACACCTAAACCAAACTTATAGCTAATATTGCAGTAAACAAAGATTGCTTATCGATGACTGCGTTCGGCCGACTTCCGGTATTTTGGATAATGAATAACTCTGCTGTAGAACCCCTTCTTCGGTGGCAAAGTGTTTTTGACTTTTTGTTTCAATTGTTTATTTTGATTTGTAGTCTCCATTCAAGCTGGAAGATGTGTTAACGATACCGTCTGCCTACTAAGTGCATCAATTTGTCCACAAATTCGAGCAGCACTCGCATCATCATCATTTGCAACAAGCATCGTCATAGAGTAAGTAACCGTAGAGAGCCATTTACGCACATTCAAATCTTTTGTTTCAGCAGTTCTTGTTTTGCTTTGTCGTATACCCCTTGACTCTTTTAGTCAAAAAATAAAAAGCAGTAATTACTCCGTTGGTCGTAAAGTTTGCGAAGTAAGAACATGTAAAAAATGATTCTAGTTTAGTTACAGTATCTTTGTCGGCCCTATAGTCGTGCTTTGAAGCGTAACAGACTTTAGTTAGATTAGAATCAATCAGGTTTCTTTTTTTATACGAATTAGGATTCATATATTTTTGCTCTTCAAAAATGGTTAAGGAGAGAACAAGACAGGTTCAAACACTCAAACCTCCCCGTACACTCTCAATCCCCCAAAGCATTTTTAAAACCCACAGAAAAACTAAAAAGCATTTAGGAAGCTGATTTTAAAAAAAGATCTAGATCTTTATCTTCCAAAGATGATCTTCTTCAAAAAAATTTTTAAATTAATTCCTTAATAACATCCATCGTTTATCTTCTTGTCAAATGTCTCCACTACATGTACTGCAAAGCACATGTTGTTAACTAGTATACAATGCATTGTAATTTAAAGGTAATCACGAGATCTTATTACATTTGTTAAAATATTTAAAAACTGGCATGGTTGTGACAACACACAGTTCTTTCTATTTAGAACCAAAGTAAAAAAATTGCTACACCATCTTTACATAAAAAAGAAAAATCTGGAATACAACACTGGTATAACCTATGTACTCGGGTGAAACCCCTGGCAGACCTGAGGCGATATGTTTTTCAATTATTTTGGCGGCCATTTTTTATGTTTGTCTTATCCGAAGAGTTTTTGAGGAAATCAACTCTAATATTATAACACAGTTACAAGAAGCATTAAGAAAACCAGATTTATTTTGAAGGCAACATATAGGCTATTGGACATTTTGTCCTTGCACGTGTCCGCGAAAATAGCCAAATGAAGCAATGTTCATTGCCGTAGCATCCTTTCATTGGGCTTAGTTACGTTGTGATACGTTGCGATAACCAAGTAGTTATTTTAAATTTGTGAAGTTAATCGGAAAAGTGAAGAGAGCGGTAAAGCTGCTGCTAGATATATTGCATGGCGCTTTGTTTGATTGAACACTTTTTGTTACAGTAAGGATTTATTTCCCGTACTATCCTTATTTTCATTGCATTTCTTTCTTCGCCACTAATTTAGATCAAGTCTGTAATATCATCTTGCTTGTAATATTGAACAAGGGGTGCATCGCAGCTTCCACAATTGTCGAAATTACATAAGGTCGAAAGCTAAGAGCGATATGGATTGGTGCTATTGGTCTGCTTGCTTCAAATCTTACTAATCGAGACAATTGTCGCAGATTTTTTGATACGGTGAGTAGTTATCATAAAAAGAAACGACACCGCGGGACGTAGATCAAGTATATTAAGTTGCAGCTGACCGTTTGGAATTAATTTGTCAATGCCAAGTTAAATTGATTAGCATCAACGAAGGGCATTTTGTTTAATGTTCCAAGTTATAATCTAGACTTTGAACAAAACAAAGTATATTTGAATTCTAAAGTTTATGCTGTTTTGCATAATTTTTTGCAATTTCCTTTCGTCTGCATTCCGTTTAGAACAACATCAATGCTGTTAAATAACTACTTAGCTTTAAATTACTTTAGAAAGAAAATCAAACATAAGCTGACTTGTAAGCCAACATTTTAAAACGTTTCTTTTTGACTAAGAGTAAAACAACCGTAGTGCCCTTTTACTGCTCTTTGTCTTTTCAACATTTTTAGCCTTTTTAGAGCATTAAGGCAAAGAAGTTAGACATGGTGCAAATTTAACCTTGCTAAATTAAACCAGAACAAAAAGTTATCTAAAAAAAATGTTTGCACCTTACTTATTAAAAATGCTTGCGAGCAGTTATTGGTTTCTACTGCACTGTGTTTGAAGATTCAGATTTATTTCTTGTTGTTCGTTCGCAAAAAGAAAAAAAAAAGTAATTAATGACAAAGGAAAATGAAAAAATCAGAAACAAAGAATATGAATGAAAGTAAAATGCATTTTAGATTTAAATTTTGAGGGGCCAGGAAACTTTAGAAAAATTTTGAGGAGACAGTTGAGGGTTTTGAGAATATTAAGGACCCAGTGAAGCTCTTTTTCCTTGTTTGTTCTTTCCAATTTCTGGTAGAAGCTTGCTAATCGGTCATAACATAAATGTTTACTGTTGTCCCAGTATTGCTGGCATAGTTGTGAGTAATTTTTTTCATATTGGGATTATATCTTGCAGTATGTATTCTTTACTTAAAAATTTTAAAAGTAGTGTGGAGTTCTATTTCAAAACGAGGCTTTCTTTGCAAACAAAATTATGCCAACAAAAACGTCGTGCAATCAGCAAAACTTGTCATTGGTGAACTCTACTCACTTATAGTACTGCTTCACACATTTAATCATCATTGTATTTTTTTTCAGTAATTGCTGTGTTTCCTGCTGCAGCACATCCCTTTGCAATGCTGCAGCAAACCCAACAATGACAGTGTGTGATAAGAGTGGAGCAGCTGACGGAGCTCCTGTCAAATCGATTTTGGCACTCGTTCTCTCCTTTTTAGTTTTGGCTGGAATCCCTTTCCTTCAGTGATTTTTAGCATTTAAGAGTGGTTTGTTGTTTAAATTTGTACAAAAAAGTAATTGCGATGTAATAATTTTTTATTGTGTTGATTTTTTACTGTTGATGTAGTGTAAAAATACGTTTTATAAATGTCTATACTATCTTTTCCTGAGGAATTTTATGTTTCTTTGAGGCATTTTGTGTTAGTTTAATAATGGCTCTATTACCAAAAAATTTATTTAGATTTTATTTTTGTACAAATTAAAATCGTTACCATAAAATTCTTTTCCAATATGTAGTAACGAGTTTTATTTACTGGTTTCTGATGATATACATCATTTGTTTGACTTTGATTGCCGGGCACTAATGAATTTACCAACCTTTCTTCATAGCCATAAACATGATACAAACTGAAATCTCAAAAATTATTACAAATTTACGTTCCTGTCGTGGCCAGCAGCGATTCTATAGTATATACCTTAAATGAGAGTATTTCATAATTTTTTCAGATGTTATAAGTGTAGACATACAAGAATTCACGGAAGCTTTTAAAATGAGCGGCAGATTAGTTTTGTCACCTCCTAAATAAATCAGAGTGTAAACTGAACGATTACATAAGTAGTTGATCAAAAGTTAATCAACTGCTTGAATACTCAAGCAACTAAGAATATGAAGGATTGGGAAATGACCTTATGGCCTACGAATAAGCAGTTATCTCAATGTGTCGTTTCGGTCGACGCAAGATCTACTTTGTACTCGAAAAGTAAAGCTTCCATACAAACGTTCACCTAGGCATGATCATGAAAAATTGAAATGCAATAGTCCTTCTCAAATAAAGTTTGTGATCAATTTCCTTGTTAGGCTGATTCTAAACAAAACAGCTATGAAAAAATTTTAACCGATCTTGCAACACGATTGCAGTCGAAAATGTTTTTGACATTTTGCTTAAATAGTGATTTTTGTTACAGAAACCTTACTTACCTCAACCTTACCTCAACTAATCTGCATAAAATCAATTTAATAATAAAAATTTATTTAAAGTTTTTTAAAACACTAATGAAATGTCATAATTTTAGGCAAGCTATCTTTTTGTTAGTTTCTAGCTAAATATGCTTTCTTTAGAAACGTTTTATTTTAGATACAGCATTGCTGGACAGTTTGGCTGACTCAATTTACAGTCTTACGACATCAACACAGGTACACGCATAATTTAGTAAGCACAAAGTTTGGTTTAAACTCATAGCCATACGCCATAGATAAAGTTTTTGCAGCTGTTTGAAATACAACGTTTCTGCTTTTTGGTGATCAATAATTTGACAATTAACATTTTTAAGACGATTGTGAAAGTTACTTTAGACTATAATAGCGCTTCCAAAGCTTACCTAAAATAAAAATTGGTGAGACCTTTCTTAGTAACATTTTTAAACCGCTCTTTGTCATGACTATGATTAGCTAAATTAATAAATTGTGAAAATAAATAAATTGTGAAAATATGATCCCAAAAAAGCCTTGCTGTGCTTTAGAGAAAGGTAATATTGAGTTTACTTTTTTGGAAAACCTTAATGGACTCAACTTATTTTCTGTAGCACTTGTTGGATTTGAAAACTAATAAAAAGCAATAAGCAAAACAAAGATAAACAAAGCTAGAGCAACGCACAAGCAGCATATGTCGCGTTTCAAGGTGAAGCCAATATGATTGTAGTTTGTCTGAAGCAACTCGAATGATTTGCGGATTTTTTGCTCCAACATGGAATCTCATACTATTGTCACATTACAAACAAAGGAGCACTATCCAATGTCATTTGTTTTAGATTTGATAACTCAAATTTCTTGATCGAACATAACCGTTTTGTATTCAAACAAAAGCTGTCATCCAATCTATCACTTTACAGAATATTTTATCCCTTTAGGATTTAAGATCACGTCGCAATCAAGGCTTGATTGCGCAATTTCTTATCTGTATTTTCTCAAAAACTACTGGCTGTAGAAATGCAATTTAATGCATTTTCAAAAGATGTCAACGAAGTGATTTCGATAAAATTAATTCTACAACAGTTTAAACCCTTTTGGTAATACAACAAGCTAGTCTTTATTTAAGCAATTTAAGCCTTGTAAACATGCTTCTTCTCTTTTTCTCTCGCACGCTTACAATTCGCTGTATGACATCAAATTGCCTTCTTGTACGATTAATGCAATGTTTCGCTGCAAGAAATCATAATATGATGATTTATTCAAAAATTGCAACATTTTTGCAAAATCAGTTTATCTAAAAACTGATTTTTGTCCTCATTCTTTAATAGATTTTCAAACTTTATTCATTAAATTAAAGGGTATTTCAAGGAAATTTTGATAGTATATAATATGTATCTTTGGCATTACTTGTTGTACTAAAAAAAATGAATTTTATCACCGGTAGTGTAACTTTCAACTCCTCTATAAAAGTGGTAAGCTGAGTAAAAACAGGTAACTTCAATGCATAAAAGTAATAATAAGGTACCGACAATTATTGTCCTTTTAAAGCTTGAAAAATTTTCTTTTCAATAATTATGTTACTCTAATTAGCTAGAGCTAAAAATTACTTTAGATTCGTCTAGAACGGGGGTGGACAACCTGCGGCCAAAAAAGGGATTTCTTGCGGCCGTGAAATTGTAAAAATATATTTAAGCAGATATTTTTGTTAATTTATTTAAATTGTATAATTTGTAAAAAAGTAAAAACTCTAAAAATATATTTATGCTAAAATATATTTAGCAGTATTTTTAGCATATTTTTTCGAAATTAAAAGCTAGCGTATTTCTTTTGGATCTAGCATTTTCTAGTACATTTTTTAGCACTTTTTTTGTCGGATCTAGCATTTTCTAGCATATTTTTTTCAAAATTAAGTTTTTAAATTTGGTAGCATTTTCAATTTACATATTTACATCAAAATTTGCAAGTATTTTATGTTATTGAAACGGAAAAGAACACTAACAGAAGAAAAACGAGTATTTAATTCAAAATGGGAGCAGGATTGCTTTATAATTGAGACAGCAACACATTTTATGATGTGTCTAATATGCAACTAAGTTGTAAAGACTGTGAAAAGGGATAACGCAAAGCAACACTTTTGTCGTCACCAATCGCACTCTTACGCGAGACTGAAAGGGGATTCGAGAAAGATCTGCTTTGAAAATTTAAAAAAGACTGTGCGAAAGCGGACAGCTTGCGTAACAACTTTCGCTAAGTCCACCAATATCCGCTGTAAAGCATCATACAGAGTGGCATATCATCTCGGCGTTGCGGGAAAATCTTATTCTGATGGCGAACTCGTAAAGCGATGCTTGATAGACGTTGTTGAGTGCATTCACTCTGGGAAGGAAGCTTATCATTCTTCAATTGCTCTCTCGCGTGTTACAATGCAACGCAGGCAAGATGATATTGCTCAGGAGTTAAAACTCTCTCTGCAAGCAAAGATAAACAAGAAAGAAAGTTTATTTTCACTTACTGTTGATGAATCAACACATATCAAAGACTCCGCGCAATTGTTAATCTTCGTTCGTTGTCTTTGTTCAAGCTTTGAGTTGTGTGAGGATTTTCTTTCCATGGAAACACTGGCTACTCGCACCGGTGGAGAAGACATATTTATTGCAGTTAAGAATGCCTGCATTCGCTCTGGATTAGATCTGAAAAGCCTTCGAGGCATTTGCACGGACAGTGCTCCTGCCATGACAGGTTACCAACAGGGATTTGTTACAAGATTTTCGGATTATACATGTATGTCCAACGAATATGACAATGAAGGACTCATCAACCTTCACTGCATTATTCGCCAGGAAGCACCAGGTCACAAATCCGTTGCTTTGAATACCATTCTGAAGAATGTGAATCGCATTATCGTGTTTATTCGCACAAATGCTTTGCATCATCGACAATTTCGAGAAATTTTATGCTCAAGCAAAACATCTGCTGAGGACATACTTTATCACTCCGCAGTTTGTTGGTTGTCTATAGGAGAAACTTCCCGCCGTGTACTGCAACTGTGAAAGGAAATAGTAGAATACTATTTAACCAAAAACAAGGAGTGTCCCTTGCTTGACAAAAACCTTCTCATGTCACTTGGTTTTCTGGTGAATTTTCTTACCCAGGTTAACTTCCTGAATCAAATTCTGCAGGGAAAAGCAACAACAGTTTGTCTTGTGTACAAAAAAGTACAAGATATTCGTGACAAATGTCGTCTCTTCAAAAGTCATCCGCATCAGCGTAACTTTTTCCACTTTTCGCCGATGAAGGCTCTGATTGACAGCAAAGAAATTCAAATGGATGATATTCCCATTATTCTTTTCTCAAGCGTTTTTGATGGGGTTTTGCAGGATTTTTCTTACCGTTTCCAAGACTTTGAGAGAATTTCCGATGCAACAAGGCTAGTTGCTTATCCACGTCTGGTCGAAACCGAAACTACATCATCGAATCTTCAAATGAAACTCGTCGAGTTGAAGAACGACGAACAGTTCGTCAAAAAATTTAAAGACAAAAATCTGCTAGATACGTGGAGAGAAGCTGTTGAATATCCGAATCTACAAGAATTGGCCAAAAAAACTCTCGTTCTTTTTGGAAGCACTAACGTGTGCGAAGCAGGATTTTTCAAAAGTGGAAAATGGGCCTTGCTTTACCCAAATTTTACCCTAATCTCGGTGTGCTTATTCAAACTAGAAAGGCAAACGGTCATTTTTGACCGCTTTTCAATTTTGTTTTCAATCTTACAATGCAGTTGAAATTCAACTTTGGACACCATGTGGGTTGTTTTGCATTTTCAAGAAGTGCCAGGTACCCTAGGAATTAATTTAACCAAACCTCTAAAACTAAGTCAATGAAGCAATTTATCTGAAAAGACTAGCGGTCAAAATTGACCGTTGAGTGATTTGCTAAAAAAATAGACGTTATTTCTTCTTATCTAGCAGCTAGACAGTTTTAAACGATTTACGATAAGCGGGTTGATGTTCTCCTGTTTTGTCTCAAAAAGTTTTTGTTGTTTTCTCGTTATGAGGTCAGACCGAAACAAACATTTATTCCTTTTAATCAGCAGAACAACAATTTGGATCGCCTCACTGAGTTGCAAGCAAACAGATGGTAGCATGAGATTTATTTTCAGTTGTGGCAGGGCAGAAATAGTTTTTGACTCGTGCAAAATTGTCCTAAAAAATCTTCAATCATAAAAGTAATTTGAAATTTTGCTGTTTAGAGGATTATTGTCGGTTATAAAGCTAGTCCACAGCAAAATATTTAGATTGATTTGCACATCGTTATTCTTTAGGCTAAGAATTTTGCAGCCACCAATTTGCTATCGCGGCTGAGGCAAGAAGATATCTTGTGGCAGAAACAACGAGATTGTTTTGGGTAGATGACCCCGATACTCCTGTAATGAAGACAACGATATCGTGAAGCGATTGGTGATGCAAGCTTTTCTTGAAAATTCTAATTCATCGTATAACGATAAACGCCACTTTGACAACACACAAAGCCTCGAAGGCTAAACTGGTATATCTACTAAGCTCAATGCATAAAACAGCCTCCCGTCGACCAACTACACAAAAAAATTGCCTGAAACAGTCAAGTATTACAACTTGTCAAAAGTTGGGTTAAATGATTTGAACCAAGTGGCGCGGTATCATACGTGCAAAAGTGTCACAAAAAGATAACCAGTCGTTGTATTTTTTGACATTATAGACTGTACATGTTTACATCATCTATTGTGAAGTAACGGGTCAGGGCTTGTCAAGGAGGAAATTTTTACTTCAGCTTTTAAAAGAAGTGTGTTGTGACCCTCCAGCAGAAAGCGCTCCTGCTTTTCTTCCTGTGGTGGAGGAGGCAAGTTCAGCTAAGTCTATTAAAAAAGGAAGCAATGATAGTTGCAGCTATGTAGAAACAAGTCCAGCTTATCTTGCCATCTATGCCATAATGTTTGTTGCGGTAAGCACATTTCATAAAAGTTACTGCTGCCAGTTGCTCCAATTGTGCTGTGGAAAGTGCACGACAAACTATTACTATGATTGTATTTGTTCGAATTACCTTTAATGTCAATGAAACAATCTTTCAAAACTATTGTTCATTTGTAAGCAACCGCTAGGTAAGAAAGCTTTCGTCATTGAAAGATGTTTTAAGCAAAAAATGTCATTGCGGTCATAACTGACCGCAGCTGTCTTTTTAGGTAGAAAAAGTTGTTGTCTTTCTAGTGTTAAATTATTTTTTAGCGGAAAACAAAAATTTGTTCCGGTATTCGGTGCACTTTCACTGAGGAGTGTTGTTTTCCTAGATTTACCTCGCCAAAAACTGTTATCACTTTCCAGCTTCGTTGTATGGGGTTCTGAGAGCTAAAAGAGCCATGCGCTGTCCCAAGTTTTTACCTCCGACCCTGTTGGGTCTATGAAGCTAATTTTTCGCCATAGCAAAAATTTTTTCCCACTTACGTACGTCCGATTTCGTGCAGGGGTTGCTTTTCTTTAACTTTTTTTGAATTCCATTAAGCTTCTTTTAATATGTTATTAATAAAGAACATAATCATTTGACTGAAATCAATTAAAATTAGTATCCAAAGTTGTTATATGTATTTTTGAGGTTGCGAAATTTTCCTTCGAGGATATTACAAATTTCCAGCAATTTTTCTTTTTCTAAAACTAATGTTTTTCTGATTACGCTTTCTCGGATCACAATACACTTCCATTAACATGTGGATGAGTCTTACTCATGTAGTAAGGGCACAATAACTGATTTATAAGCCTCAAAACTTTAATCAAATTCTTTTCCTTTTCCAATCACACGAAGTGTGTCCAAAAAGTATCCGACCATTGGGCATAAAACACACAACACAATAAATGTCATAAATTTTATTTAATCTTCTTGAAAATATTCCGCTTGCAAGTTCACACACTTTTCCCAGCGCCTCTGCCAATTTTGAAAGCATGTCTTAAACTCCTCCTCTGGAATGCTCCTGAGCTCCCTGCCGTTTTTTCCATTGTGTCCTTACGTGAGTGAAATCGCGTCCCTTTTGTGGTAGTTTTTAACTTGGGGAATGCAGAAGTCGTATGGTGCCAAGTCAGGAGAGTAAGGAAGCTGTCGCAGAGGTTTTGTATTGTTTTTGGCCAAAAAACCTTTGATTATATGATCGGAAAGAGCGGGAGCATTGTCATGGTGACGCTGCCAGTTCTTCCCTGTCCACATGTCTGGCCGCTTTTTTTGCACAGCATTACGAAGGCGACGTAAAGTCTCCAAGTAGTACTCTAATGATTGTTTGGCCTTCTGGCGCGTATTCGTGAAGCACTTCGACGCAGGAATCGGGTGTTAAAGGGCGGTTTTTCATCACAATTTGGCGAACCTTCTCAATCACATCCTCGTTTCGGCTTGTGGATGGCCTGCCAGAGGGTACCTCACTCTCCATTGACGTTTGACCGGTTTTAAAGCAATTAAACCATTCCTTTATTTGAGTTTGACTTAAAGCTTGTTGAATCTTTTGAATTGTTTCAGTTTGATTATTACCTAGCTTTTGGCAGAACCTGATACAATATCTTTGTTCCATGCTTTCTGTCATTACGCTTGCGGGCAAAGCTTGACGATAATGCACTATACGACTGCACTAAATGCTTCAAAAAAAGAGAATGACACCAACTATCGGTTTGAAATTTTTATGCATGTGCAGTAGTTGTAACGTTACAATTCGCCAAAACCACTTTGCTGGCGTGGCATTATTTTTGGCGGGAGGAGATAGGGTCGGATACTTTTTGGACAGAGGTCGTAAATGTATTTTTTGCTATCGATGCAGCATCATTTTTTTCTTTTTGTTTGGTACAAAAACTACTATAATTTATTGTAATAACTGATCACCTCGCCTTTTTTCTTAACCACAATACACCCATGCCTGCTTAATAACAGTCAAAAATCTGTGCTTTATTTGTCGAAATTCATCAAACAGTATCATCATTTTAATGACGCCATTATGCATTATGTCAAAAAAACAAAAAAACTTAAAGAGTTCAAGAAAAAAAGGGCAGGAAATTTGTTCAAAAAGGGAATGGCTGGTTGCAATGCCAATAAAGCTTAAATATTTGCAGAAGCTGTTTCATCGGAAATACCTTTAAATATCTCCAGAACAAACTTTTGGCTACACTTCTATCATCATCATATGCTAATGAAGAAAATAGAATCTGCGAAAACACGTTGGTTAGGGCATCGTCTTGCACCCTAAAGAGATACAGGTTTTGGCGTCTTAATGAGTCAGGTGCTGGTTTTGTTTGAGATTAAAATCGTTTTTTTTTTGTCAAGCAACATAGATTTAAAAATCTATCTTGAGTCGAGACATTATCATGACGTCATAAGCCCCCTTATGGCACTAACCATGGAGCAGCAATCAATTAAGCCAAGGGTTACATTTGCACCGCCAGTAGTTTCGGAGGAGTTGGCGCGCTCGTATAGAAAAAACTTTGTTTCGTATACCAAGTATTTGCTCCTTTTCAAAACAATTTTGTTAAACCTATCAGATCCATAGCACAAAGCTATCTACTTTCAGCTTTGAATACATTGCAGTGGTTATCATAATACTGTTGCTTGTTTTCACTTCAAAAATTTTGATATTTTTTGTGCGGAGGATTCATATCCATCAACGCAACAGAAATATCACTTTTGTTATTTTTAATCCGTTACTTTTGTACACCACAGGCCGCGTGATCGCTGCTGTTACTTGTGATAAGGCAGTTGTTTACATCTACACATGCAACCTACAAGTTTGTGTACAGTCTACACAAAATAGCTCATAAGCATGCAACAGCTGCTACGAGCAACCACAGGTCATTTGTCAAAAAACGTGAAGTTCACTGGCTGTGTTTTCATTACTTTGCACATAGATTAGCCACCTTTCATTGATTTTTTAAGACCACTTCACCTCTTTGTCGAATCCATTGTTCAATTCATCGTTGTTACGAGCTTCCAAATGAAAAAGACTTTTTTGCATTGCAAGGAGCAGCTGTATTTTCAATGACATAAATCTTAAAAAAGAAAAAAGTTCATCTTTTAATATAAGCGAGGTTGTTCATTAAAACATTATTATAAAGAAGACAGCGTGATGCTCGTGACCATTTTCCAGCCATAGTAACTACTTAAGCGCAAGCTGTAGACATATGCATGAGAGAAAAACAATACTTAAAATAAGAAAGAATTAGAAATTTGTTTTAAGGAAAGTGGTTAAGCCTGGTAAAGGTGGAAGTAATCAACAAAAAAATTAGGAAGTTCGTTGAAGGACAGATTCTTTGAAATTACACTATTTTTGTCTACAAAAAAAGTACATTTTTAAAAAAGTAATATTTGTTTGGATAATGTTGATTGGAGGTGATTTTTCTCTCTTCTTTGAACACGACATCGGGTCTAAAACAAAGTGCGATGACGTTTTTCAAGCACTTACATTTCAACAATATTTGTTAGATTCTGCCAAAATGAATTTACCAGAGGATTACAGTCTTGATAAAAGCGTAGATCACAATTACTTCAGAATATTTCTCAAAACTTTATCGTAGGCAAGTTGTTATTTGATTCAATGGATTTCTTATTTTAGATTCTAAATTGTAAGATATGATGAAAAATGACGAGAGAAATTAAGGAGATATGTTATGGTGCGACAGTTGTTGCATCTGCTCTGTTTTGGCTCGGAACAATTGTTGCAGGAGTTTTGGCTGATGCAGATGGGCCGTGTTTTAACAAGCTTCGTTTTGGTAAGCGGGCTACCTTAAACTAAAGTAATCTATAACAGCAGCAATTAATGATGGACATTTTGACCATAACGGTAAGTTTCGTCACTGTGATATTAACGTTAAATCAGTGATTTGCGGAGAAGAATTCTTTTATTACGTATTTACTTGTATAATCTCATGCTTTACTTGCATGTCTTGAGCCAGACTGGTCTACCACAGCGGATTGATTGCTTGACCCACCACCTGTCTGCTTTATAAATATGGAGAAATCCTGGTTGCTAAAGTCGATAAGCTTGCTAATATTATTCCTGTTTTGTTTAACAGTAAATGATGACGCTAATGGTGATAATTTGTAGCAGTAAGCTGTCACAGATCCACATCGCCACAGCTAGATGAGGCAAAGGTGCCATGCTCCCAAATTTTTTAAAATTTAATCAAGAAATAAAATCGTTTATAGATAAAACGGCAAGAAAACGTTGATCTCGCAAGAAGAGGTTATCAAACAACTTTTGAGAACAAATAAATAAAATTTAGTTTGGAAAGCATCGACCTTCAAAAAAAGACTGTCCAACAATTTAACAAACACCAAGATCAAAAGACATATTTTTGACACGCTATCTCCAAAAAAAGTTGTTTATGGCTATGCTAATGCATTGGCCTGGTCTAAAGTAAAGTCAATAGACAATACCTTAACCTACCAAACGCCAAATAATATGTTAGCTCTTTGTGTGATTTCAGCTTTATTTCGGAACAAGACTCGGCTTGTTTACTTGTCTCGTATGACTGGCATCACTCCTGTTCCATTTACTTTCGCTATGTGGGAGTTTATTTACACATGGAATCTGCTCTGGGTGACATACTGCGCTGTTAGCGCGTGCAAACCAGGTATAAAATATAAAAGTTGAAAAAACATCTTGAGTCTATGAAAAAATTTTATTTACTCAAGCAGGTATTCCAGTACAATGCTGATTGTACTGTGTGGTCTTCACGAGATGTTAGGCAACCTATAAGCATGTAAGTCGCATTTTAAGGTAAAACAAATAATGTGAATGATTGTAGTTTGTCTGAAATTACTTTAATGATTTTGCGGTTTTTGCTTCAAATATGGAACTTAGCAATATTGTTAGGTCAAAAACAAACAGTAAAACGTAATTTACGGCTGTTGTGATGGATTCAATTGTCCTAATGTAAAATCACAGAAGTACTTGTGAAGGCTTTTATTGAAAAGTAGTCGTGTTTTTCTAATGTGTGGAAGAAAAATTTTAAATTTTATATTGAAATTTATACCATAAAGTGCTTTTCTGCAGCTTTGATGGTTTGCTACTTTATTTTGCATGCGTTTGCTTTTAATTTATGCAATAATCGACTTTTTTCCCCACCAAACGCTGCAAATTCCATTATCGCCCCCAATAAATCTACAAAAATGTCGCAACAAATTTTAGTTTTTAAGAATTGCCTAAAGCTTATATTAATTTTGTTTGTCTTCTTTAACTGTTTTCATTTTTGCTGTAAAAGTTAGTTGATAACGTATCATCAGTACCGTTGGGAGCGGGATTTAAGAGATGCCCACAAACCCAACTATTTATATTGAATCCAGGGTAGTTCGATGTTGTACTTTTTCCTTCGGCGAAAAAACACAAATATTTACTCTGAAGAAGTTTATCTTATGTTAAAAGGACTTTAACTATTAGAAGACCTCAAATCCCTCTAGTAAAATTCATTTTCTGACACCGCTGGTTCTGCTGACCTTTATAAACTAAGTACTGGTCCTGTGACAGTATTTCAGCTTCTCAACGCATTGTCGAGAAAGTTGTTACTAAAGTGCCGAACTCACAATCCTAGGTTGTCATAGCGCCAGATGTTGAATAATCTTTTGCAAAGCTTCTACGTTCTTCACGTTCCGCCTGAAATCACTGTGATAAATTTGCTGCTTTTTAGAATTAGTGCAGTTAAAAGTTTTGTAGTAAAATAAAGTTTTTGAAGATATTGCTGCTGTTGACTTTTGGTCCTTGAAGCAAACACAAGCTCTTGGACTCCATTGCCTGTGATACCTGATCGGTTTACTCTATAGCAAATTTTATGCGCAATGATGTGGCCAGCAACTCACCGTGAATAGACGGTGTTGTTTCAAAGTGTGCTAAAGGCGCTAAAACCCTAAAAATTATTATATAATTTGCCGGTTTCTTGCATTTTTGCTGTGAATACCAACTTCTCGTAGTTATTTAATGGAAATGCACTGCTGCTTGTGTTGACGCCTACTTCTTTAAAAGTTACTTTTAGAAAAAAGAATACTTCAAGATGGCAGATACATTTCAGTCAACATTTTTCCAATGCAATTTCATGTGGCTTGGTGCGTTTGTTCCATTACTCATGTATGGTGGCTTATACTTTGGGATAGAGGAGCTTTTGAGGCAAGCTTGTTTGTCCAATCTTTCATCCTGACGAGCTCTGTTGTTACATTAGGTATTTCACACAAAGCTACATATAGGTAAGTTGGCTCAGCTGTCCAAGTTCGTAAGCATCTGAAAACAAAGCAGTTTTTTGGTGAAAGCGCACTGGCGGCAAACATAAATTAAAAGGAAAGGGTGAAACCACAAAAATATTTTGGGAAGCAAACATTTCCAAAAAATATTCAACAAAATGATAATAAATTCATTGTTCTACATTCAAACTAAGAATCCATAGTTTTTATGTCCTTACCTTTTCCAAATTCTACGTTTACCATTGAACAGGTAATTATTTTGATAATTAATAATATTTTTGTAGGTCTTTTAAACTTCACTGTTTCTTTGCTATTTCTTTTTATAAAATGCTTAAGGACAGATAAAAGTTATAAAATCAGCAGCCACTCAAAGACACCAAGATTCTTTTATTTTTCACTAATAAAAAACTGAGGCAATGATGATATTTATAATTATAACAACTAAAGTTAGAGGCATAGCCAACCAAAAATTTTACAGAGAGAAGAAAGAACAAATTTTTTTTCTAGCTCACATTTTTGGAAACACATCTTTTCTTATATGTAGAAACCCGATAGGGCTTTGATAAGAATCAGGAGTAACAAGCAAATTTCAGAGATATTTTTATTGGTAACGCTGGCATGAGACCGTTAAGAAGGTGACCTAAGCCAGACCTAAATTTCTCAAGAGCGCAGTTATTGCGTAAAATGATAAAGATGATTTTATCATTTACTTAGAAAAAGTTTTGACTCCTCGCGTAGCGTTACTTTTCACAAAATTTACTCAAGCAAAAGTAGAAATAGGTTGGAAAAAATGAAACCATTCAAGTTGCTGCTTTTCACTAAAAAACCTACTTAAGTAGTTTACTCAGTAGAATGATTTCGTAAATGACCACTCCTAAATTTTTAGGCTGTACTTACTATCTGTAATTGCAATAGTTCCAAATATTTTTCTGTGTACCAACAAAAACATAACTAAGAGTGTGTCGTAGCAAACATTCAGTTTAGCAATGTTCTTACAGCCATTCGCCCTACAACTCTGCTTCCAAAATTGACTAGACCTTTGTATGCGAGTAAAACTTTCATCAGAGTTTCTGGGCGAGCATTCCTTACAAACATTTTTGCTGCATGTTAAAGTAGCACAAAATATGTTTAACTCAAGCGGCATTTACAATCAAGAGCCTTGGCAGAGGGACAAGGGGGAGCCGTGCCCTTCTGGAATTAAAAAGAATTCGATGCAACCTGCGGCCAGTTACGTGAAGTGGGTTTTAAAAATACCAATGCGATCTTCAAAAATTGATAACCAAAAAAAGGTCTTGATGTGAACACTAGATGAAAAGTAAGCTACGTAAAATTGTACTTTGACAGTGCCTATTCTCGAAAAAAATTTCCTCATGTTCTTTTTGTATTGGTTGTACTGATTGTGTTTTAATTGTATCCACAATGTAACTACCAAGTTCTTTAAAGCTTTCTGTTGTGTACAAAGATTAGACATAGAAACTGTGAATGGTTCGCAAAATTTTCAATCAACCTATATTGTTATACCTACAAGCCCCCCACAAAAAATAATGAATTCCCGCCGACGCCCTTTGTTATTCATATAAGCAACAAAAATTTGTTTCAGCCTAAACTTTGCACGTGATCCTATAGCTGCTAGCGCACTATTTTCAAAGATTTGGAGCTAGTGGTACTCGTACCACAGCTTAAAAAGCCACTAGTTTTTTGGTCTGTGAATTTTTCCAAACATAACTTGGTTTTAGGCCGGGATTGAAATCTAGCGCTTGAAAACAAACTAGATAAAGATGGGGGACCAATTTATTCAAACCAATTTTCCAAAAAAAAAAAATAAAATTATATCTCAATGTTTAGGATTCATATGACGTTTTCAGAAAGCTTAATCCTTTTAAGAATAGCTTTACGAGAGTCACGACCATACACTGCCACAAGGCTGGATTTTTTTCTTACTTCAAATGGTCTGCGCCAGCACGTACAATGAGCCAACATCTGCCAAAGCATTCAGTCAGATCACGGAATTGCTCTATTAACAATTGAAGTGGGATTGGAGGAACGGGGCAAAAGATACTACAAAATCAATAATTCTATTTTGCTAAATGATGACTATATAGCGCTCACTAAAAATCTGATCATCGATTTCAAAAACAATAATCCCAAAAAACATGCTGCACCTCCTATCAGGTGGAAAACTCTTTAATTACTAATTAGGGGAAGGCCATTAAGAGCTGCTCTTTACTAAAAAAGACCTCCAACAAAAACCTAGAATCAAAACTTGATGTCAGGAGAAAAAAATACAAATTATTTTCTCCATTTGGAGATATGGCATGCAGAAAAAAAAACCATCAAATCTTTACGCAGTGCTCACAGCAAATTGATTGACAAACAAGAAGTTATTTTAAAAGAACTTTTAACTTTTTATGAGTCTTTTTATTCTGAAAGCCAACAATGCTGTGAAAAAGATTGTTATGATTTATACAAACGTTATCGATATCAAGTATTATTAAAGCAAAATTGTCCCAATGTGAAAAGTCTATAACTGATAACGAATCCCAGAAAACCATTCCTCTACTAGCCAACAATAAATCTCTAGGTCTTGAAGAATAGCTTTTCCAATGAATTTTGTAAAACTTTCTGGACTGAAATTAAGAATCTATTTATGGAATGCCTTGATTTTTCCAAACTAATTAAATAATTGAGAGATTCCCAATATGAGGGTGTAACAACGTTATTACCTAAACCTGAAAAAAGCAAATTGTATGCTTCCAACTACAGGCTACTAGTAATGTTAAATTGTGATTATGAAATAATAACCAAAGTTATAACCAACACAATAGACCCTTTTTTGAATGGCCTTATAGAAAGAGAACAAAATGGCTTTATGAAAGCCAGAAACATTAGAGATAACATTCGTTTACTATTTTATATCATTGATCACCCAAACCACGAAAAGATGCCAGGCGCTGTATTGTCAGTAGATCTACACAAAGCGTTTGATTCTTTAAAATTGATCTTTCATTTTTGCTATGTTAAAATGTTATGGTTTTGGTAATTCTGTGATTAACTGGATAAGAGTTCTATACAAAAACCCAAAATGTTGTGTTGTAAACAATAATTTTCTAAGCTTCTTTTTTGATGTGAAAAAGGGGATAAAGCAAGGAGATTTCTTCTCACACCAACTATTTTTATTTTATGTATAGAGTATTTAGCTATCATGTTGCGTCAGGGCAGGTAATACAAAGACATTACGTTAAACAAACAGACCTTTAAAGTATCTTTGTTTGCAGACAATGTTGCTATTTTTTGAATGAAAGTGCTTCGCAATTTAATTACGCCTTTGCTATTTTAAATGCATTCGGGCAAAAATCAGGCTGCAAAGTAAAAATGAACAAATTTAATGCTTTTTATGTTGGATCTAGAAAAGACAACGTGTCTCAATTCTTTTCCGTTAACGGCTTATCTTGGCCACAAAATCTCATCAAATACCTGGGTGTTAATATACCAATCAACAGTTTGACAACAGTTCACTCTTCAGCAAAATTTTCCAAGTATAACGAGAGAAGTGCAAACACTTTTAAACATTTCACCTCGCGGTCTCACGTTGTTTGGAAAAATTACAGCACTAGAAAGTCAGGTTATTCCCGAAATTGTGTATAAAGCCATTTATTTACCGGTAACATTTCCAGAAATTTTCATAAAGGAACTCAATCAAATTATGTACAAATTCATTTGGGGCACCAAATGGAAAAAGATCGGTTGTTCTCAATTATGTTGTGATGTGAAAGAAGAAGGTGGTAAAATGATTGACATCAATCAGTATGCTCTTTCTCTCAGGTTTAAAATCATTTTTAAATTACTTGATAGTAATTGCCAATCCAGGTGGAAATTGCTTGAAAATCGATGTATTGATGAGAATGTCTTTTTCTACATTTAGCGTTCTAATGTAAAGCTGAATAGCATGCTAGTAGGTAGGGTGGCTTTTTTACCCTTGCTACCTTAAGAACTTTAAAGCAATTCACCAATGTCGAAAATAATTCCGAATATTTATGGTTTGATAAAGGGGTTAAAAACCGAAATCAACCAATGTTTGTTGAATAACTTTGCAAATCCGGGATTTCTGATTTTTTTTAGCTGCTTAGCTCGAACTATGAATTATACTCATGCGATGAAGTGGCATCAGCATTTCAAATGATCCCAAATAATACGAGCTTTATCAAATACATTAAACTGATTTCAGCTATTCCAATGACCTGGATGACAACTACAAATAGTTACTATCATGAACTTTCTTACGCTTTTTCTGGCTTTAAGGAAACTGTAAAACAACAGATTGCTGCTCTAGGTAGCTGAGGCAAGACTGGGCATAAATTTTTGAGAGACAAATTTACTGCCTGTTAAATAACGCCTAAAATAGTGTGATATGTTGCTACTTCTATCCTATGCAAATGATTGGTCAACTATTTATGAAAATAATTACGATGCTACTAATGAAACTAAGCTAAGGTCATTTCAAATCAGATTAAACTTAAGATCGATTGTAACTAATGTACAACTGTACGTTCTTAATATTGCTTCTGATAATTTATACAGGTTTTGTCGTGAAAAACCGGAAACTTCGATACATTTATTTTGTAATTGCAAAATTGTTGACGCTTTTTGGAATAATGTATTCGACTGGATTTTAGCAAGATTTTGTATTAATATTTCTTTGAATAACTTTCATAAACTATTTGGGTTTCATTCACAATATGTTTATGATCAATTAGTCAACCTGATGCTTTTATCGGCAAGATTCTTGATTCAGTGTAAACATTTGAAAACAACACCCAGTATGCTCCAATACTTTACGCAATCAAATTCATAAAAAATCGGAACACTATATTGCTAAGAAACGTAACAAATTGCAATTTCATTACAAGAAATGGTCAAATTTAATTTAGACATTATATATTCATGCTTTATCTTCTGTTTTTTTTGTGTTCTTGTTTTTGTGCTTCAATCAAAACATAAAAAAATAAAGGTGCAAACCTACTAAAAGCATTTGCTGTAGTGTTGTGCTTGTTAAAAGCCGTTTTACAATAACACGATATTTGCTTTACAATTTTGTTCCAGAAGCGGAGCCTTATTGCAATACAAGCATCCTTGGGAGCTATGGGTGGCTCGAACGCTGGTTCAAAATGGCATCACCATGTCAGTTGTTTGGCATTTTTATCTAAGCTTAATAAATGTGGTAAGTAGTGCAAGATTACATTTACAAAAACGATTCAGTCCAATACCAAGGTTAAGTTGATATATTTTGCAATCTATTCAATTTCAAATCAGGTAAAGCTAGCAAAAATAGGAAAATTTTAAGCCATCATTACTAATTTTATCCAGGTTCAAAAAATAAATTTAAATCTTTGCTTTGAAAACTGCAGACTTGCAACTTTATATTTTTCTGCAGAAGCCTGCTTCAGTGACAACTATTCGAGTTAAAGGTTTATTCTGCCATCTAGTGCTGAGTAATCCATTTTTGTTTTACAGATAATTTTGATCACAAAAAATGCCCAAACATCCTCTCCCCTGGTTAGCGCCTTTGTGTTGGCAATATTCGGCTTGTGTGTGCTTGTTTGGACAGTTGTTGAGCTATGTGTATTCGACAAGTGGCTGCGTTATACTTTTACAGTTTATCCTACAGTTTTGTGGTGTATGGTAGGCGTTGGCATACAGCATTTTTACTTATGGTCTCCAGTTTTTATAATTTCGGTTGCAATATTTGGGTTTGCATTCTTGGCTATCATTATTCGCGTGCCACTGACAATATGGCGTAGTTTTATTAATCCATTATATTTGGAACAAACTCTTCCCCACAAAGTTAGTCCTCGTTTTAGGCAAGAATGCTTAACAACAGTTTTATGAGCAAAGACATTTATGAGTGATCTTTATTTTGGCAGCTTAGTATTTCAAATATAGAATATTTGCCAAGACTCAGGTTACATATTTTTACGACAATGAGGCAGAGCAAAGGCTGAGTTACAAATAAATTTCGTGTTTTGGTGCTTATGTATTGAATAAGCTGAGAACTGGATGTCAAATATATATAGCCGGAAGGCTATTTTGAGCGGTTGTAAAAAAATTTTGACCATTAGACAATGAGCCTGCAAAGAACAAGTATGTGCTTAGGTCACTTTCGTAATAAACAGCAGGACTAGCTCTGGCAAATACGCCTACAGTTGCACCGAGCAGAGATTTATTCATCTAACGAAACTAAAAAGTAAACACAAGCAATAGAAGAAAGCAACAACTATATTGCATTCAATTTGCTGAGAAGCGACCAGTGTCCAGTGATCTTTAAGTCACGCAGTCACCCCAGTGGCGTTGCTACAGAAAGTCCAAAGGGAGCCATGCCCACCTGGCGGGTATTGTTCTCCTTGTGTGGGACATATCAAAATTCCCCATTTTACATAGAGTAGGGGTGGGCAACCTGCGTTTCGCGAAGTATAATTTTGTGGCCTGGGGTGGACGTTTAATCTATCAAATCTCCCTTTGAGAAAAAGGTCAACACCTTTATTGTAAATGAAAAAGTCATTCGCATTATCGTGCAAGCTTATTTTATACGTAATTCAATAAGCATTTTATAATTTATTGTCCTTTCCAAATAAAGCTACAAAATTTTCAAAATTACACAAACTTTGTGGCTGTAAAATATCAATTTTAATTTGTAAAATTCTATCAATTTCAGCGACCACTGGCTTTGGGTTTGTGTCCCACCACTGAGTTTGCTCCGGCGATGCAATGAGCCAATCAATTGCAAAAAAACAAAAATGCGGAAATATGAGCTTACAAAGGCATAAAAACCAGTTGGTCACCTCGACTTCATATCAGGAAAATAACCGAAAAGAGAGCTGACATAAACAACTTAAGTTTACGAGCGTGAAATTAGCAGAATTTAAGAGCAAGTAAAATATTTGTTAAAAAGAATCTTTTTAACATGACACTTCAAACCGTTTGTAGAAGTATAGAGTTTACGATAAGAATAAAAAGTTTTCTTAGTTTGTCTTCATGGTACTGAATAGATCTTTGAGAACAATAGTTTTAAAATAATATAAAGAAATAGTCTCTACTAGTGCTTTGCCCATACGGTAATTGGATTTTAATTTGAAAAAGTAACGCGAAAAAGAATTGAAAAGATCTCAGCATAATATTGCACATTAAGGAGCATCCAGGTCTAAAAAATCTTGAAAAGCTGTTAGTCTGAGAGTGGTTAAAAGTCTTTACGGACTTATTTTCAATCCAAATTGAAGCTGAAGACCTTTTTTCTTAGGTTAACTTTTAAAACAAAGTTTTTTTTGAAACGAAAACTCCCAAAAGGCTAGACTTATCAATTGAAGACAAGGAAAGGCTGTAGGGGGATGCAATCTTGCATTCTTCCCTTGTGGGTCCGCCACTCCGTGTAGTACGAAAGAGAGAGTGCAAAAGAAAAAGATCAAAGGAAAAGTCTTAAAGTTTGCTTTTTGTGACCTCGGGAAAGACACTAGAAAAAAGGTCGCCTCTATCTTGGCAACGGGATGTCGGGGAGACAGACATATAGATGGTTGGGTCGAGCAGGCTATGCCCGTCGCTGTACCTCGGTTCGATTGAAGTCAAGCGCATACATCAAGAAATCATCCGCGCAAATCAACATCAGTGCCATGTGAGGATTTTAAACTTGATCGTTTACACAAATTGGAGGCTTGATGCCACCTAGCTAACATCTGTTTGGGATTAGAAGAATTTACTATGAGATGCAATACATCAGTTTCATTTTTTCCACAAGTGCGGAAATTTATTATAAACTCCAAATCATCTCTGCACAACTCATGCGTGCATTTAGCGCTGCCGACGCCGCTTTTTTGCGACGCTGCTCTTTTGCGAGAAATACAAAAAAACTAACCTCACCAGTAAGCTCTCTTTATAGTTGAACGGTCATATGAAACTTTTTATTACGACAACGCTGCTACGCAACGAAATATTTTTAATAATTACACTTTCTTTTGCCGCAACGTTAGTAGATTTAAACGTTCAAAGAATGAATGTATAAGTGTTAAACGAATTATAAATGTAGCAAGTCCAAACGAAGGAGCCTGAACAAAAATCTTCAACTTAGCCAACAATGATTACCACTGGCGAAAATTTTAACCGGCATCAATTCGCATGCTTCTAATTTAGTAGATACTTTTGCACGGCGATATACAGAAGCGCCTCGCCCACCACTCAAAAACGCATTCCTGAAAGCTTACCTAGTTCGGTTTACTAAATTCGCATGGACAGAGATGCTATGAGACTGGTGAGGGTAGCAGTCCATTTAAACTTTCAGTTTTTCATTTAAAATGATTTAAACAATTCTTACATTCGCAGGAAGCAGTCAAAAATTCTAATTTTTTCCGTGAGAGGTGAGACATGGAGAAGTTTTGTGGAACTAATGTATCTAAGCACATTTCATGGCAGAACAGCAATAAACCATCGTAAAAATAACAACTAGTTACGTCATGCAATCCAAATCAGTTATGATTTGAATTAGAAAGGGCCACATTTTAGTTCTAAACCAGCGTTTCTCAAACTTTTTTTTGTGCAGCTACTCTTTGCTCCCGGAAAGCAGTTTTTGAATCCTTTGCATCATATGCAAAATAAGGCTAATTTGCACAAAAAAACCATTAATCATCTTTACTTTTATCATTATATGATTTTAGGCCATTGGCTATTCTGTCGATCATGTTATACCGCTGTAAAGGAAATTCTATTGTGATTTAGAATATGCTGAGCTCCGAAAAAAATGCTTTTGTCCAAGACTATGATTTATGCAAATTAACTTACTCTTTTTTGGGGTGTAAATTACTTTGAAAATAAGGTACCATAGCTTTAAAAAATTTTAGAAAAAGAACCATTTTTCGAGAAAAAATATTCAAATGGTACCAAATTACTTAGTTTTTTACATTTTTTTCCTTTTCTGACACCCAGAACTACAGATATTTTAAGATCTTTTTGAGCCAGAACAAAAAGATGGGAACTAGAACTGCGTTTTTGATCAATTAAAGTGAAATAAAATCAGGATTTAATCAAAGTGCATAGTGTGGCATATATTTTTTAAATGGAAATTTCATCCCAATTTGTGTGAGATGTATTCTTAAAACAATACTTTGTGGCTCAATATAAAGCAAAAACGTCTTTACCCCCTTCTTTTTGTTTGGTGAAACCAATGTTACCCCAAGTTCAAAAGATATTACAGGGCTCGTGTGTGGATGATTTTTTTTTTTAATGACCACAGATGATGCAAAAGAATCAATCTTTCGAGGAAAAACAGTTAAAAATCACCAAAGGACTAACTTGTATAATTTTCAATTTTTTGAAGCGTAGCAGCCAAATTTTTGTCGTTTAGAGGGGTCCTAAAAGCTACTGCATTTAGCCTTTTCATCAATCGTTATAAAGTAAGCATTTGCCTATATTACCCAATATTACCTGTCTTTGAAAAGGCTGGTTGTTCGTGATTCAAATGATATGCAGTTTAAATAGAATATTTTGTTACTTAAGGTGAAACATAAGCTATTTTTCTACCCCCTTCTTGTTGGTAGAGAGCTAATTTCAATTGGTTATAGCTCGTTTGTCAAAGCACCAAAATTTGGGGGGATCTTGGCCGGTATCGAAGATAATTTAGGGTTTACCATCTAGACTAGCCTTATTATCCATCAAAGCCTAGCCTAATATATGTCATATGATATCTTTTTGAAAAGAAAACTTCTTTAACGTTGAGCTGATATAAAGCTTAAAACTAATATTTTATTGCAAAAGATGATACAGGACCATTTTACACTCCTCTTTTTGGTTAGGGGTATGGCGACCTTACGGGATACTAACTGTGGATCATTGATGTTTTGCTGAAATTATGTGGGTGACTCATAAACGTTCTCGTTCTGTTCGTGCTCTCGTTATTGTACTGTAATCGTTATTATAAATCATCCGTTGGCCTACAAACAGGTCATAAAAGAATAACCATAGTTGCATATCATGATGTAACAATACTGGGTGACTAAGCCGTATGGCCAGGCGTGGTTCCGTCTGACGTGCGGCGGAGTGACCATTCGATTCGATCAATCAAGATTCGATCCCCATATTTTGGTGACCCCGACGTGATCGAAGTTTCATTCCTCCATATTTTGGTGACCCCGACGTGATGTGAACACGCAGCCTTCTGATGTTTGACATGCATGAAATTAACTGCTCGACGTAATCAGAAGTTGGTTGTTGTTCTATGGTAGTTTGATCAAAAAATTGTCCAGGGAGATGCAAAGAAGTACCATAAACCATGTGAGCTGAAGATACGCCTATATCTTCCTTCACAGAAGACCTGAGCCCTAACAGCACTAGTGATAAGTTTTCAGTCCAATTTGTTGGGTTATTATTTGCCCAAGTGCGGCTTTCAATGTTCGAAAGCAGCGCTCTACCATTGAATTACAAGCGGGATGATACGGGGTGGAGTGTGTAAGCTTGATCCCAAAATTGGAACAAAACTCTTGAAATAGTTGAGTAGTAAAAGCTGGGCCATTATTACATACTATTAGTCATATGTTAGTCATGAAGGCCCTGGCACAAATGACAGCGGTGGCCTCAGGCACGCCTACTGTTTCTATCCAACGCGTATAGCGATCAGTGCATGCAAACAAATAACGACAGCTGTTGCTATTTGGCAGTGGTCCTGACAAATCAATGTGCCAAACTTTGAATCTTCCGTATCGAGTTTGTTTCGGTTTTCTCAGCAGGTCGTTGTAGTGATTTATAATATCCGGTTGGTTTAAATTGAGATTGACACTATTGTTTCCTGTTACACAGTTTGACTGATTCTTATCTGCGAGAACAATATTTTTATTATTTGCATCAACCATATTAGCGCTAGTTGAAGGTTGTTGCTCGTGTTCCATAGTTGGGCTTGGAAGATATGCGACTTTTAAGCGATCAATCGATACGTTGGGCAGTCTTCCATTCATAGCGAGAGTGAAATACTTGTCGTGACGCTGTAAAACTTTATGAGGTCCCGAGTATCGCGGGTTCAATGCGCCTTTTGGTGTGTCTACCCGAATAAAAACATAACTGCATGTTCTGAGATTTTTGTCTAAATGAACAGGTGGTGAGCAATGATGTTGTGGGGCTGTGCGGAGTGACCTAGTAAACAAGTATATAAAAAGAAGCATTGCTATTTTCGTTTAGAGAGAAGTTTTTCGATTAAAAATTCAAATTCAAAATTCAAATTCAAAATTCATTGGCTTAAACTCCATTCGATTCGATCAATCAAGATTCGTGCTTCAACGTCGTGTTGTAATTAAATACATTCGTTCTTGGAGTCAGACGTGCTGTGGATACTCGATCCTCATAGGGGTATCAGATTCTCACCTGGTGTAACCTACCTTACAAAATCTATAAAAAGTGTTAAATATACACAAGCTCTGAGAAAACTTAATACAAAGCGAGGAAAAGAGTTGTGTTAACGAGTAAAAGTAATTTCAAATTTAGAAAGGGAGTGCTTTTTATGTAATTTTCATTTTCTGAGATCCAGCTCTCAAATCTAGAGTGCTTTTGGGCGGTATTAAAGATAACTACAGGTACCACGTTTTATCAATCATTAGAGTAACTCTTAGCCTAAAACATGAAACGATATATATTTTTGGAAAGAAAAAATTTGAAAAAAAACTTTCAGATGATATGAGTTTGAAAGGAATATTTTGTTGCTAAAAATGATACAGAACCATGATGACCCTCTTCCTTTTTTATTGGAAAATCACCAATCTTTTTGTTTTCAATGTTTATAGAGTTGGTTATCTATCAAAAATTCTAGAGATTTCATTTTTTAATCAACCTTTTTGAAAGCTTAGATGCACACAGCTAAATAACTATGCTTTTGAGGAAAAACTGATGAGATTTATCAGAGAAATTAGTTTTTCTAGAAATTGCAATTTTGTAAAGCTAAAAAATCTAAATTTTTAATGTTTTTGACCGATATTGAAAACAGGTTAGGCCTAGGAAATCTACCAATTTCATCAGTAATTATAAAATAACTCACAGTATAAAACATGCAACAATATCCTAAATATTTTTGAAAAGCAAATTTTATATACTTTCACATGATATGTCGTTTGAAAGGAATGTCTTGTTGCTAAAGATGATACAGGACCGTGTTGACCCTTCAAATTTTTTGTAGAAAATTACCAATTTTTTTTCTTGGTGTCAGCTATCTATCAATTATTCTGGAGACTTCATTTTTTGATCAATCTTTTTGAAAATGTAGATACAAACTGCTAAATAACGACCCTTTTGTGGAAAAATAGCTAAGAGGCACAAAAAAAACATAGTTTTGTCACAAATTGAAATTTTCTGAAATAGAGTCGGAAAATTTTCTAACAGAAAATGAAAAAAATGGCTATGCCAATCAATTCTTTATCAACCATTATAAAGTAATCCTAAACTTTAATTATTTAGAATTATATATTGCCGGAAACCAATTTCCTGAGCTTTCTAAAGATTTTAAGAGTTGGTAGGTTATTGAATTGTTTATGTATCAAATTTTTCTGTTTATACTAGGCTACCAAATTTTGAAGGGGGTAAAAATTAGACTACAGGTAATATGGTTCAATTTTTTCTCATAAAGTTAAATAGTTAAGACATAAATAAAACATTAACGGAATTGCCTTGAAATAATCTTTAATTTAAAAAATATTGTGAAAATTGGGAGAGAAACAAAGTCACAAATCAAATTTTAGGTAAACTGATTGTTTCAACTTTTGAAAAAAATTCTCATATGATGATATCGCGGGAGCAAAAGGGTATAAGCGCAAAAATCATTTTATGATCGCGGGAGCAAAAAAGTCTTATATCTTACTGATTCGCAAACGTCCCTCTTAACAAAAAATTTGAGCAAAAACGTTTTTTTTTGCTCAACAACAACTTAATATAATGGATTATGCTGCTGCAATAAAATAAGCTTTTCAACATTGAGGTGCACATTAGGGATAAAACGTAGTGTCTTGTCGTCCAGCAATGTAAAGATCACTGGTTCCCAAAGTGAGATCAGCGAAGCTCTTGAAGGATGTAAAGCTGTGTAAGGGTTTCGCAAAAAAAGTTTTACTCCATTTCAGTCGATGGTAAATATCTTTGTAAAACAAATTATTACTAATATTGGCTTGATATTCATAGCTTAGATAATAATACTGTACTGCATAAGATATACATGTAATATGATTTGTCACAAGTAGTTGAGTTTTAGCTTGCAACTAATGGTTGTCGTGAGAGATCTATAAGCGACTTCCGTTTCTTATTGTCTGGTTTATATCTTTCTTATGACTTCTTTTAATTCTGGCTTTATTTCCACTCAGCTGGGGTCCCCGGTGCGGATTCTTCCTTTCCAGATCGTTCGATTGTGTGTCGTCCTTCTTCAATCCCATTTAAGGCAATCTTTCCATTTGTAGACATCCACATCATTTGCTTCTTTGTTTTTTGCTTAGGTTTTACAGTGGGATGCTCTTCTTGCCACCAACCCTCCTTGGAGGCAGACTGGGCCAACGCAACTGGTATGCTACTTAGCTTCACCACCTGTCTCCCACATAAAGATGGGGGCATCCCGTTAAGTGCCTGGTCTAAAAGAACACAACAAACAAACTCGACGGCTTGTTTTCCACACTATGCTGTTTTAGCTGAGCGCTAGGCAGGGCAGCCTTGAATATTATTTTTAACGTTTTACATTGTGACTCGACAAAAGAAATGAATCCCAAGTCTACCGACAGCAAAGCGGGCGCTCTAAACGACTATACCATCGCGCCGGTTAACCTCTGTTGCAGCTATTTTTTTATTCTTTGAAGTCAACATTGTTGGTTCGAACTACTTCTCTCAATGGGGTTACTTAACGTTCCAAGCAGAAGCTTCCAGGATCGAAGTCTGAGTTTCTATGCACTGATGCAAACGTAAAACTAAACCTAGATTTTAAGGGTAAAATGGGGTTAGCTTAATGAGTCTGTAGCTTACGGAATAAAAATGGCTCAGGCTTTTCGAGATTTTGCAAACATGGTTTTAAAAGTGCTCTCATATGTTATATAACAAGCTATGATGGTGAGACAGCTTCTTCTGCTTTATTTTATATCAAAATCAATCTCCAAAACAGAGTGGACGTAACGTATGACAGGAGAGTTGCGCTAAGCAATACCCATCTCATAATAAATGAAATAATTAAAGCGAAGCAATTTCACCATTTTCATTAAACTTGAATAAGGCCTGAGTATTTGCTATTTTTGTTATGAGCAAAAGGAATTAATCAAAAACATTAGAAGAGATTTTTCGTGCATGATTTTTCAATGAATTGATAAAAAATGGCCAAGACGGTTTCGTTTTGCTTCAGGAAGCGTAGTCACTGCACTCAAAGCGTTCTTCGCCAAGTAAGAACTTGAAGAGCAGTTAAAACCAAGACTTTACAATATTTTTCTTGGACTCTTTTTTGCGACTAAAACGTTCGGTACAAAGTTTTTAACTTATGCTCTAATTCAAAAAAATTCTTTTTAAAAAATTCCACATTTACAAATGTCACTGAATTTCACATTTACAAATGTTAATTATCCAATCAGAAACCTCCAGCTGAAAATATCAAAGGCCCCGGCTTCCTGCAAGTCCTCGCCCTAATCTGTAAAATTTTCAGTCTTGTTTTGAAACTACCGAACAGCCCTAACTGAAAATAAGTGAGCTCACAAAAAAAAAGGAAAAATAGTGACTAAATTGAATGAACTTGCAAACCGTTTTCTTGTCGTTGGTGTGAAGTTGTTTACTTTAGGATTATTGAAAATATTGCTTTATCATTTCTTTGCATTGCAATTTATTTCCTCAGCACTCCCAACTTCCCCTTTAGTGTTATCGCCTCCACCTTGGTAACTACCTCCCTTTTGTGGGTGGTGGCGCCCACTTTGGGAACTACTGTTTTCAACTAGTCTCAAATCTTTTGTTGGAGTTGTTGCAACATAGGTTTTAAAGCAAGCAGTGGTCCTTATGATCTTGCAGTTGCCTAGCACATAAAAAACTAAAACTAATCGATATGACACAACAATGCGATTTCAATCGCAGAAAACTGCACAAAAAATATAGATAGTGCTAGTTGCTAGCAAGCAACTTTTAGGCGATCTGTTATATAAGAGAAATCTTCCTTCAGCATTACACTAAAACAAAAAAAAATTGCATAAAAACAATCACCGACATCATACTGTATTTTTAGTTTCAACATTACTTTTGCAAGCAAATCAAAATCAGCATAAAGCCAGCTTTGAAATTTTCCAACATAAGGCAGCTAGTGATGTTTCATGTCAACAAATTATGCCTAAATTTCATTATTTTTATTTCAGTGTCATTGTTTCAACTCTCAAGCAATATCTACAACAAATGCAATTATAGGCATTACCAAAAAGTGTAAAGGGCCAACTGCCAAGCCAATTAGAGACTTTAATGATTATGCTACGTAAATTATGCGGCTTTCATCAAATTTTTAAGCGATCAATGACAAAAGTAATCACTTTAAATTTACTCGAAAAATTTAGCTCATACCCTTAATTATTGCCCCACAATCTTGTAGAAGTAATTAAAAACATCATTGCTATAACGTGACAATTTATTTTAACTAAACTGTACGCTGACAACTATACTAGAAACTTCTTCAAAAAAAATATTGAAAAAATGTCTTTTTCTTATATGTTATCACCCTTTTTATAGACGTGCTTTTCCTTACTGCCATTTTCTTAAGTCGTACTTCAAAAAATAAAATGTTAACAGCCTACACTCATGACAACTGGGCAACTTACATGTGCTTAACAATACTTTTTTTAAAGTAGTGCAATCTACATGAGTTAAGCAATGGTGTTGACGTGTTGTGACAATGGCCATCAGCAGTTAAAAAAAACAGTTTTCAAATAACTTTCGTTAAATATTCGGTCAATTTAACAAAAAGATTTGAATATAGACCTTTTTGTTTGAGGGTAGAATATTAGCCTACTATGTTAGTACTTTTTTTGAAAAGCAAGAAGTAAATTCTTTAAACAATTTACCTGGTATCTTTTCGTCAACAGCGGCAATCGGGAAAGAGACGACTTATTGTTGCGCATTTCGATTTCTTTTGTTCTCTTTTTTCAAGTCACATTGTTATTTTGTTTTTGTAATTAGAACAAAAGATGACTTTTGATTGTGTTGTAGAGTTAAATTTTTTGAAATAATTTACCATTGTTTCGAATCTAGTTCGTGTAGGCTGTCTTATCACGATAAACCTGCGCAATATAATTTTGTGACTGTTGACTGCTGTGTTTTTTAAATCAAGTGAAGTCCGTGCAAGGGTTTAAACAATGAATAGCGTAGGTCAGTTTCAAATCTCCCTTCTGCTGTTGATTTGAAATGAAATCAGCAGTATTAAAAAGGAGTCGTTTGAAGTCGAGTTGAGTTGAGTCGCGAGTCATTGATGTCGAGTAAGGAGTCAAATCCAGTCACCTTATTCAAACGACTGAGTCAAGTAGAGTCTTTTTTACCATGACTCCAGTCGATTCAAGTCTTCCCAAAACTAATTTTCAGCGCTAAATTTTCTCTAATTTGTTCAATAATTGCATTGTAGGGTGTTGGCTACTAAAACACTGTGCTTCTAACTCAAAGTCCACGAGTATTGCACCAAACAATCAAAATTGTTTTTTTCCAAAATGCTAATACCCTGAACGCACGCGATTTGAAGCTCGCAAGCTATCGATCATAACCAAAGTATTCACACATGGAGATGGCGATTGCAGTCATAGTCTTATTACAGAGTGATATTGTTACTCACAAGAGTCTGGCCTTTTTATTTGATTGCTTGTTATCATGTATGTCAGACACCGAGAGGTCTTTTTAATCTATCAGAGCACTCTAGGGCACCTCCGTCTACAAGAATTGAGTTCAGCACAATAACTGCTTTACTTTGTGATACCTAGTTAAAATACCTTTTCAAATATGAGAGAATTTGTAATCTCTAAAATATTTTCTATTTAAGATGCTTAAGTAAAGTAGCATAAAAGAACTTCTTCCACGTATGTATGAGCAGTTTTTTATGTGCTCCCTCTGCAAGCATTGGGAAATAGAAAAATATATTGAAAAACGTTTTCTTTGTGCTACTTTTCTTAGGTACCTTAAATAGAAAATGCTGTTAAGATTACAATGCAGCGAAATATCGTAAAATAAAAGTCGGACTTGTCGATCTCTTGTCAATGTCCATGGAGGTGCCCTGAAGAGATCTAATATAATAGTTTTCAACCTTTTTTGATGCATTTCTCCCTTTCACATTTGTCGCGTTTCCATAGCATTTTCGTTCTATCTCAATCTTTAATTTACTTCTTAAAGTTGAGGCGACGTATGGTATCGCTCGCATAATTAAGTCTGGTTGCAACTTAATAGCTAGGAAAAAATTGGCTTCCACTAAGATATTTTAACCCACGCATTTCTCGATCAAGAACAGAACAAATATATTAACAAACCACTTTAAGACTTCGAATTTCTTTGCTTGTCAAATACAGAAACTAAAGCACTTTAATATATAAATATCAAAGACTAACCAAAACTAAAACCGCCAAAACAATCACTTGATTCCTGTCACAACAATCACCATAGAACAACGCTTTTTTACTACACTCTATTTTCTCTACTAAACTACTCTTTCTCTCCAGATTTGAGCTCCAAATATTCTTCATCCTTTGCTTTGGCATCATCCGATAATCTTCCAACTTGCGCAGCGCATCCAACTAGTTACAATTGTGAAGTAGGTCTAGGAGAGGTGCCTTCACCTCGAGGAGCAGCTTGAGGGCGGGGGCTGTTCCGACAGAATTTCTTCTCATGCCCAATTTAGCCACATTAGTAGCACGTAACTGCGTGTCTAGCTGGTCTGTTATACTTATTGCGTTCTCCTTCTGGCTTAACACGACAGTCAATCGCTCGGTGACCAACGCAATTACATATGAAGCACTTCGGGGTACTCGCAGGAGGGAATCCACTATGATTGTCCTTCATACCGACTCTTGCGTTATCACGTTTGATCACTACCTTACTCGACAGCTTCTGATTGCGCGCTGCCAAATATTGATCAACCAACCGTGACAACTCATCTAGAGTTTTGGGGTTGCTCTGCTTCAGCCACATCGACAGATCTTTAGGGCAGGAGCTAGTAAACTGCTCGCGTACAATCAAGTCAACCACGCCCATAAAGGTTTGCTCTACTTCGGCCAACTCTATCCACTTGGTGAAACAATTTTTTAACCTGAATATAGATTGACTTGGACTTTCGTGTCCTTCTGGTTTAGCTTCTCGAAATTCCTCACAGCATCCACGCTCAGTAAAATCATATCTTTCCAGTAGAGCAACTTTAAGATGCTCGTAATTCATTGCTTCTTCTGGCGACAGTCTGTTATGTACTTTTACCGCCTTGCCTGTTAACAGCGAGCTTAACTGGTTGCCCAAGTACTTCTATTCCACTTAGCCACTTTGGCGTACCTTTCAAATCTCAGAAGATCTTCGTCCAAGTTATCCTTTCCGTCCACAAAAGATGATAACGGTGGCGTCCTCACATCATTTTCAACCGATCTTTGATTCAGTTGCTCACCATTCTGAGATGGGGAAAGCCTCTCACTTCCAATTCCACTCGCAGCTTTTCAACTTCGAGCTCAGTCTTCCTTTTCTTGGCCGCTATTCTCCGTTCCTCAGCCTGGGCTGCTAACCTTCGTTCTTTAGGTTCAGCTTCAGCCGCTATTCTCCGTTCTTCAGCTTGGGCTGCTGACCTTCGCTCTTAAACTTCAGCCGTTATTCTAAGTTCTTCAGCCTGGGCTGCTAACCTTCGCTCTTCAGCTTTTCTCATTCGGCGCCATTCGTTTGTTGTAAGCTTGTTCCTCTACTCCTCATCCAACCCCAACGATTCTACTTGTGTCATCAAATTCTCCAACTTTTCCATATTAAGTTCTTCCGCAGCCATTTTAAATTGCCAACCGATAAAAAGATCACGGACGAGCCCCCAGATGTCGCGTTTCAAAAGAATTTTCGATCCTATCTCAATCTTTAATTTACTTTTTAAAAACTGAGGCGACTTGTAGTATCGCTTGAATAATTAAGTTGCAACCAGGAGGCAGAACTATTCTTTTAAAACTGGCAAACCTTTTAGATTACCTTTTAACTTTAAAAGCCTGATTACCTTTGAAATAAATTTTAGTGGTTCGGTTTTTTAGGTGTTCTAATTCATAAAAAATCAATTCGATTAAGATAACCTATAAAAGGAGAAATTCTCTTTTGGAGTTTACCTTGCGCCGAAGATTTATTTGTCTCTTGTTTTGAGATAATGACCTATTTTTTGAAATAATTATTGCACTTGGGGTTAGACTTTTTAGATATTAGTTAAATTGATAGATCTTAAGGCGACTTATAGGCTAGCTACAATCAGTTCATTAAAATACCACTTCCACGACCTGTTTCATTCCCATTAGAACTCTTCAGGTAGACTCACGTATTGAATCAATGATCACATGCATTGCTTCATGCGGTTTATGCCACTCCGCCATGCAATTTATGCCAGCTGCAATAATTATAATAATTATAACATAATAAAAATACTGGCTTGGCTGAAAATCAAAGCATATATCGCATTCCGCTTGCACCAGTGAGCGTGCACGATGTAAGCTTAAAATTAACAGCAGCAGTTGATAGGACCAATGACGGAGTGGCAGAAACCGCATGAAGCAATGCATGTGATCGTTGATTCAATACCTGAGTCCACCTGAAGAGTTCTAATGGAAATGAAACCGGTCGTGAAAGTGGTATTTCAATCAATTGATTGTAGCTAGCCTATAAATTGCCTTAAAATTTATCAATTTAACTATTTTTTGGAGATATGTTTCTAATGTAGCCTCTTATACAGTTTCTGAAAACTGCCTCGATGTTAAGTGAAAATTTCATGCAATATGTGAGAACATTTTTTGAGCAAAACTTGCCTCCTGTCCCCGGGATTTTTCAATATCCCTGTACGTGAGAGTGCATTCATGGTATCACATTGCTAAAAAACCACGTAAAGAAAATTCATGGAAAAATTTTGAAACATAAATATTCTACTAAATGCAACAAAATTAAATTTTGTAAACAGTAAAATTAGGAAATCCTTTTCCTAAAACGGTAGAATTCCTTTCGGCAAGGAAATTTACCCAGCGTGGAACCATTGAACTACTTTAACAAATGCATGAAATAATTCTAAAACACCAATGTTGTACTAAGTGCAGCAAAATTAAAATCTTGTAAACTCTAAAATGTAAAAATTCGGTTCCTCCCCGGTTGAGAACCACTGATCTAACAGATTGAAACAGGCCTGTCGGCATCGGTCATTCGTTTTACTGTGTCACGAATAAGTAAATTTGCGTTAAAAGAATAGTTTTTGTATATGTGTAGTTGTTGTAATCTGTTGTTTTATTTTGCAGTGATTATTTAATTGTAAATCTGAATTGTTTGAAGCCCTAAACTTGCTAAACTGTTTTAAAAAAAAAACTCTTTTTTTTCTTTCACATTTATTAATAGATTTGTAACCTACACGCCTTTTCTGACTTCACAATGGTTGACTACGTGATTAAATTTCAGAGTATTCTAGTGAATCTTGTTTCTTCTCAAAGATTTAGTTTGATTGCCAATTACGTAATTTATTAACAGTACTTTTTTTTCTATGTCACGTGATATTGTTCTGGCAATTTCTAGACTATTTTCCAGTCGTATATACATAAGGCGGCGAGATTTTTTACTCGTTCACAGAGAGTAGTTAGTAGAGTGTAGTGAAAAGAAGTGTATTGATCTGTGGTGATTTATTATGGATCTCTATTAGTGTGACAAGAGGCTAAGTAGTGGATTTAGTCTTGGTCGGGTCTGATTGTTATATTAAAGTGCATTGTTCTTTTTTTTTGTGTTCGACGAGTGAAAGAATTCAAAGTCTTAAAGTGGTTTGTTAATATATTTGTTCTGTTCTTGATCGAGAAATGCGTGGGTTAAAGTATCTTAGTGGAAGCCAATTTTTTCCTAGCTATTAAGTTGCAACCAGACTTAATTATGCGAGCGATACTCTACGTTGCCTCAACTTTAAGAAGTAAATTAAAGATTGAGATAGAACGAAAGTGCTATGGAAACTCGACATAGTGACTAGACTCTTTTACAGCCATTTGTCTTTAGAAACACTGGTTTTTGTAGCTCTGTCCATAGCCGTTCTGACTATCTTTGCGCACGCGGAGACGTTCAGTCTACTAACACTTCTGGGTTAGGCAGGACAAGTTATATCAACTATTTACTGGTTATCTTGCAATACAAAGATTTGACTAGTAAGCGCTTGTGAAAGGCTACAACTAAAAAATAAATAACTAATCTTTTATATTGTCATTTTCCTAGTACCGGTACTAAAATTTCAGAATTGCTGTAAAATGATATCTTGCTGGACTACTATTGTTTACAAAAACAAAAAGAAGTTATTCTTGTCAGCTTTTACGTCTACTGACTTGACAAATTGAAATCAAAGTTATTTACCGTTAAATTTGCTGATTTTTAATTGCAAGTTAGCTTAAAATGTAATTCCGGGCTTATCTGTGACTACTATTCAGAGAAGAGGTTGTTTTGAGGCTCTTCTCTGATTTTCTTCAATCAGCTTTTTTTCTGCTACAAAAGCACCATTTTTTTTCTGACAATTTCTTTTGAGAAGTAGTTACAGACAAAAATATTTTATGCTCTCTGAAAAATTTGCTCCCCAAAATTTAATCGATTATATAAAACATTGCAATATATATCCTTTCAAAAAAATCTCCTCAGTAGATTACCTCGCCTGTACACATACTAGTGTTACTGCAAAGTACGAAAGATTTCAATTGCAGTGAAAACAGTAGCTATTGCGAGGCTCACTTTTTCAAGTTACAAGATTTGACTCAAGTCTACAGCAAAGCTGTATATCCCATCGTCAAATGCTTTAGTCATTTTACTTAAACGCATTTTTTAAATTCGATCAAAGCTTAAGAGATATTTCTCACGGCTTACTCAAACAAGTGGGTGCCATTTGTCAAAGTCAGCATTACTATGTTCAAAAACAACAGTGTATTGCATGACGCGTAGCAATAAATCCACTAAAACTTCCTAGCTGTATTGCTTAAAGAATGTTTTCATTGGGATTTCTTTTGTGTTTTAGCGCGTAGAAACACATTTTTAAAATATTCATTTCTATTAACTCTATTGCATAAAAATCTTTATTGTTAGCCTTTTGTTGTGATAGCCCTATAGCCAAGGTTATCATCTGCCAAAACCAAAAAATAACCCCGCTCTGAAAAAGAAATACTTTTGCCGTAAATTTAGAGTTTCTATACTAAATTTAAGAAAAGAACAATTTTTTTGGAGAGTTTACATTTTCAAGATCAAGACTAACAAATTGTTATTGCAAACTAAAGGCGGAGATCTTTTTGATTGAGGTCCACATTTTGACCAACCAAATTCTAAAAAAAAATATGTACACAAAACAAATATAAGAAAATATAAGCACTTTTATATTTTCTTAGGTGCTGTTCTTGAAAACAAGCATAAATCTCAGAAATAAACACAAAATGGCAACCCTGCCTATAGCATCGACTGCAGTAATCGCTAACTACCATTACCTATGGTTGATAGTAAGAAAGATTGTTTATCGTTAACATATTTGTGTTACATGTGAATGCGCTTTTTATCATTTTTATGTTTTGTCAAATAGAAATCACAAAGAAGTAAACTACTTTCAAGCAAAGGATTTAATCATTTTCGGGTCAGTCGAGTCTTAACTAGGATTCGAGTCTTGAGTAACTTCTCGAAGCATTGGTGTTAAGTTCCGGGTGGAGTCTTTTTGTGCAAATAACTCTTTTCAAGTCGAGCCTTTTTCTACTGGAGTCAAGACAAAACTTGAGTCTATTCAATACACAAAACTAAATCTTTTTATGGTAGTCTAGAGTGAGTGTTTAACAAAAAACGTAAGTCCTGCTTTAGGACGTTGAAAGAGAACGGAAGAACCCATGTTTTAAATCCTCATAAAATTTTTGCTTTATTTAAAATTCAATTTTGACTTAACAAAACAACTTTTTTTTTCAATTTTACATTTTTTTTCCAATTTTATTAATTTTCATTTTTATCATTAGCATAAAAAAAATTTCATAAATTGTTTGCGTGAAGTCAATCGTAAAGTTGTAGTCAAAGTCAATCTATGCATCTTATAATTCAGAAATAGATTGAATTAAAAACCAAAAGTGATTTAAATTTTTATTATTTTAGTCAAAATTGCCTAAATTTTCTTAAAAAGTTTTGTATCCTGTAAAAATATTTTCCTGGCTACGTCTGTGGTCTAATTCAATTGGATTAGAAGCGCAAAGAAAACGACTTTCAATGTTTCATGTATTTCCCGCTGTTTGCAGGGGGAGCACATGAAAAACTGCTCATAAATTCGTAGCTACGGTAGTTATAAATAGTAAATACATCTTGTCCTGCTTAGCCTAATTATCAAAACCATTTATGGAACAGGTTTTTGGGGCAAAGTTGCGGATAATTGTTGTGACTCCTGCATGATTAATTGTGAAAAATCGTCAATTTTCCCAACTTTGCTTCATATGATTAACACGTGTTATAGGTTAAGATCAGTCAGACTTGTGACACGATTGTGCAATAAAATTGGAACTTGCCGTTGCTTTACCAAACCACAGTTTTTTTTGACCTACAGCTATATCAATACCGCTTTTTCTCTTTTTTTCTCTTATAAGATGCAAATTACGTGTTTGCCTTTGAAATACCCCTGAATAACAACTTTACACGTAGCTGCTTTTTTCATCTTTTCCTTTTCATCTTTTCCTTTTCATCGTACCAGGCACAGTATGACATTATAGAACGAGTTTAAATTGAACAAATTAAAAGAAAAAGTCTGCTTAAAAAATTCCTTGTTGCATCGTCAATTTAGCTTACAATGTATTTTTGTCAAAAGCACCTTAGTAATATTTCTCAAAAAAGCTTTCAATCGCGTTTCTTTGGTCAGTACTTATTGCCAGAATGCAAAGAATAAATTATACAATTAAACTTTAACTGTAAAGTCGTCTTAGACCCCAGGGATATGAAATTTCTGCAAGTTGGTAAGTTGGGACTGGCTTTTGTTTGAGCAAAAAACGGTGTTTCTCCGTCAAGAAATGCTAATTTTGAAATATTTATCTTTGATTATGACGTCACTAACCCCTTAATAACATTTGTCTCATGGAGGTGATCAATCGCACCAAGTTTGATGTTCGCACGGTGAGTAGTTTTGGAAGGATTAAAGTGTACGTACGTACCTACACACAGAACTCTGCTTTATGTATTAAGATTTTTGTTGCTAGTTTTTAAACTCTAAATTTTCCACTCAGAAATAAAACTCTAAGCATTCTGCAGTGGAATTGGAAAGCGATAAATTTATGCTTTTTTCCTTTATTACAAATTACTTAACATGCAGATCCCAAAATTTCTGTTGCAACCAATGACAGTTACACCCAAATCTAAACGATGGTGTAGTAAGTAAAACATCCGCTTTGCAGTTGACAGACCTACATTCAGTTCCTTTATCAAATAATATCAAAAGACTTCAAAAATGGATTTCTCAGCTTCTTTCGCCTACTTGGCAGTATCGTTGGCAAGGGAATCTAGGGGGTGCCTTTGGTACCGAGCCCAAATATTTTTAAGGGACCCGGATTTTTGAAAATGTCGCGCGCAATGTTAACAATAAGACAGGGGGTATTTTTCTGTCAACGGCATTTTACCCTTGAAGGCTATTTGCCATGATCGATCTATGACTGGCCACTTTTAATGAAGTATTGAGTGAGTTACTTTTGTTCGTTTCTAATTAATCAATTTCAATGATGAATAAAAAAAATTTACTCCTCCAGTTTACACTCCCCTCAGTGTACTTTACCCAGTACATTTATACACTGAATTTCCCTCTAGTTTTACTGCATATGTCTAAGTGCTCTCCCGGCCAAGATTTCAACCTATAATTGCATTTCAAGTCAGCTGCACTACTCACGCGCCACAGCGTCACTTGCTGAATTGTGGCAATCAATCATGGCAACATAAACACACATGAGTGGTTACCGCAAAATAGTCTCCAAAAACAAAATGCTATCGACGGCAAAATAGCCACTTCCTAACAACAAATTAGGCCTAACCTTTCTATTTTTTCTGTTAACAAATGTCTAACTCATATAATAATAATTGTGACAGGATGACTAATGATTTCTTCATTTTAGCTTCGAAAAATTTGCTTAAATACTTCTTTCTAAAAAAGTTGGGTCCCCCAGAATACTTCCTGGCCCTGTAGCCAGAAACATAAAATCTGGTTCTTGTAACTCTGAAGGCATTTGATCTCCTAAACATAACATAAGTTTAAGCTCCCAATCCCTAAATCTTAAATCCAGATATCCCATTTGGATCAATCCACTGTTCTTTCAACGGCCCTGATACTTGGCCATCAGCACGAAAGAAATAATGTGGAGGTAAAGACGGCAAGTTTTCTTGTTGTGCTCGTGGGAAAAGCACTTAATGAAATTTTTTTCTGTCTATGAGGTGGAAAAGTCGTGGGGCAGAGCAGTCCATGAGTCGTGGATGTTCGGCATGATTAACAGTATGCAAACAAAGCTTGGGCTCATATGAAGAATTGAATAAATTAACATCTAAATCAAATATTTACGTGTGGATTACATTTTATGATTTCTTATATTTTTTGTTGTAGCATAAGGTATAAATTTAACACCATGAAGTTATTCATCTGCATTGGATTAGTTTTATGTCTGCTTCAGCTTTCTGTCAGTCAGATGACATGTATGCAGGGGCATACAATCACAGGTGGAGCTGCCACCATTGCCGTACATGCTTTTTTCAATGATCTTTCTATCCTTCATGAATTTGGATTTAGTATTTGCAATTCAAACGCGTCCCAAACCCAATGCCAGCGTTTCGATATCACAGGCTCAGTAGCAGGAGTGAACTGTGAGTATAGATAAATGCAGTGAGGTATTAACAATACATTAGACATTGTACTTAGTTTCCAAGCGTGAGCACTGCATAGTCTGTTTTTCGTAAATATTTTAAAAACATTAGCAAAAGTTACCGCATTTTTTTCGATTTTATCACCCTAAGTTGTTGGTAGGAAAAATGAATCAATTTAAAGAAAAGCAGATTTTTTTTTCTTTTCTCGAATAGATTAAAATTTGCGATGACCTTGACTCAAGTTAGATGCTTAATGCAGTCTTTAACTGAACAACAATTAATTTAGAATTCACTTTACCAAATTGTTTGACAGTTTGCTTTGGTACAGTTACCATAGAAAATAGAACCAGCATGTTTTTGCCAAAACCTTCTTTTTGATCAGCATTGCGAAAGCAAGCGGGTTTTGTTGGTAGTTTGGGCCGGCAAAAAAATGGATTTAGCCTAGTTGGCTACTTCTCAGAAGTAAGAAATTTTGATTGACAGGGCTAAAAAACATATTTTATTGTTAGGAGGAAACCAAAGCATAAATTGCACGTTTTATTTTGTTTTAATTTACGCAAATTGTTGTCAATAAAACCCTCAGTACTAGACCATTGCGTGGGTGAAAAAGAAGAAAAGTTGAAATTATAGCCTGAAATGATAAAGAACAAGTACGTAGCAAGAAATTGGATCCAGTCTCAGAACATATAAATTACTGTTAGTTACACTTGCCCACAGAAAATTATTCACATTTGATGGTGGGCTTGGAACCGGTAAGGCGTCACTGTTAGGAAGAGGTGCAATCGATGAGGGTATACTTGGATACGTCATAGCTCTTCTTCCTCTAACCTTGCGATACTTTGAAATGTTTATCATGCAAAAATAGCAACCATTATGATGATTTTGGGGCTCTCTCCAAACTCTGGGAACTTCAAATGACATAACTCTTCCAGAACCCCACAACCATCCTTCAAGATTAGATCGACAGCTGCCACAGATTACATGTGGTGCCCAGGACTTGTCCTGATCGCCAATGTCCATCCCAAAATATAGTCTATACGCTGTCCAATACTTTGTTCCTTTCACAATTTTATAGGAAAAATGTTGGCCGCTGATTTAGTATCCACATACATAACAAAAGTAATCTGGTGAAGTTTTGCACTGTCTACTAGCCATTTTTATTACACTATTTAACCTCTACAGACCCATAGTCAACGTACGTTGACAAGTATCTTAATATATTAGTAAAAAACCTCCTTATTGGATGAAAAAGAGGAGGAGGAGTTCTTTTTTTCAAAGTGACCAATAGGATGCGTTATTTCGCATGTCAACTCTTGTTGACATTGGTCCCTTATATGTTTATTACCAATGTCAACGTGTGTTGACATATAATGTTTTCTTTTGTCAAAACACCTTGATATTGGAAAAATAAAAAATAAAAAGAAGTTTTTCAGACTTTGTAGACATTTGTCTATCTACATACAATGCATCCTTTTGCCAAAAGACATTGATATTGGAAAAATCAGAAAAAAAACAACGATTTTCGGATTCTGCAACATTTTATTTCGATCAACCTGAACAGTGTTACTCCTTATGATACTCCAGGAAGCAATTTCTATTCCCTGCCACGCAAAGAAACAACTTGCATTCAGTGCATTGTATCCTGGTGTGACCTTTGCAGCCCTTGTGACGGCACCTGTTGCTTTGTGAGGAGCTCACAAATTCAGCCAGATGAGTAGCCTTGTCTTTTCTGACTTCATTGGATGGATGTTGAACAACCTTTCTTCTTTTTGTAGCAGGTTGGTTGTCTTCATCCTCATCATCTGGTACGTCCTCTGGTTCTTGAATTTCTCGGATCCAACATTCGCCAATTCTGTGCCGAAAATCCATGATATGCTTGTTTGGGGTACGACTTTTCCGGGCATTCTCTCGGTAGATGATCCACGCATTTGACAGTGCGCAGTCCAGAAAGTGTTGTATAACCCTTACAGGTCATTTGTTTGTCCGGGATCCCATTCTGTATAAAGACACCATCCTGTCGGCCAAGTCTACTCCTCCCATTGATTCATTGTAATGTTTGATTACTGTTGGGCGATTCACATTGATGTGATTGTGGTCTTTTTGCTCTACCTTTGGACTACATCCCCTGGCTTGGCACTGTGGCTGGTGGATAGGAGAAAAACTGGTTTGTTATCCAGCCATTTGGTGCAGGACATCATTTTATCTTTTCTCTCGTACGTTTGAGAAGCTCCGCGGCCTTCGTTCTTCATCACTGAATCCTCCTTGAAATGAATACGTCGTGGAATGCGGGTTCGAATGACAGTGCCAGTTGCAGCAATGCGTTTCTCCAACAAGTAATCCAATAGTGCCTCTGATGTAAAATATCTATCAAAGTATAAGGAAGATCCAGCTGGCACATTATCCAGAAGACTAATCACAGCAGAGGCACCAATGCCCATGTTGGTGATTTCATGTGCCAAGTGACTGAAGGTTCCCTGGCCAATATAGACTTGGAAGTCTAGTATTACGCCATTTGGGTTTGCCAGGACAAAAACCTTCATCCCAAAAGGATGTGGTTTCATCGGCAAATATTGCCGTGCAGGCATCCTGCCCTGGAATGGTATCATCATCTCATCCACAGATAGGTTGGTTGTTCTTGGCACTTGCAAACAACACTCTCGAAATTTTGCCAAGATAGGGCGGACTCTCCATAGGCGATCTGCCTCCTTCTCCGCATCTGATAGGTTGGCACCAGATTTCGCTCTCAGGAAGCTTCGAAGTAGAAAAAACCTATTTCTTGCCATAGTATCCGAAATTATGGGAATGCGAAAGCCTTGCTGCCAATATTTCTTCATTCTTGGGTACTTAATAGTCCCCATGAGAATCGAAATGCCAAGAAACCTTTTGATTTCGGGTGCCGTACATTTCAGCTTTTCTCCGGTTTCCGTCATGAAGCGAATGTTCGTTTCCATGGCCAAAATCTCGAACAATTCTTCAGGCCAGAACTTGGCAACATGCTGCAGGGGAAACAGACTACTGTCCGTTGTTTCCTCAGTTGCTTTCAAGGCAAAATCCAGTACGCAGTCGTCATTGGCTTTCCACTTTGTCATTGGCTTTGCTGTTCTTCTGGGCCTTCTAGTGCCATGAGACGTTCCCGGCATGGGCTCATCAACGTTTTCAGCTACTTCTACATCTCTTTGTTCATCCCCTTCTTCACCATCCTCTTCTTCCTCTGATGATTCAACAGGAACTTCGTTATCCGAAGAAATCTGAAAGGTCGGATCATCAACCTCATCATCAAATCCTTCCTCATCACTTTCTTCAAGTGCAGCAATGATTTCTTCATCCGTCAATCCTGAAAAAAAACAAATGACGATAACATTTAGTTTCATTTTAATTTTTCATCGTAATATATACTCAATGTCAACATCTGTTGACATTGGGAACTTGGGTTTTTTTACCATATATTCCCAAAGTCAACAAGTGTTGACAGTGTAGAAGATGTCCCAAGTAAGGAATTACAGACATACAGTTGCTCAATTTTACAATCAGTATCATTTACTTCATCATTTTAGCCATCCAATGTGAAATAATTACAGAAAAAAAATAACTAACATACCTCTTCTACATTTCCCAAATCTAGGCGGCCTCCCTCTTCCTTTAGCTATGGTGAAGTTCCAACTTCAGCTGGTTCAAACGCACAAGCCAAAGCACTTATAATTTTTTTAAAAGATTTTCTATGATCTTTCATTCAACAATATCAAAATCTGTATAGTAAAAAGCAAAATACATATTATAGTATTGTTGTAAATAACACATATATTTTGTCAACGTACGTTGACAAAAGGCTGTAGAGGTTAAACGATGAACTCAATTAAGATTAACACAAGACTTAACTCTATAAAATATAATCATAGAGGGATGCTGAGTAGACTGTTGACATACATGGCTAGCTGTGTTCCTGACTACAACGCGGAACTTCTCTCTGCAAACACTAAACATGGCTTTCTAATCAGATTATTCTGAATTTTATAGGCTGAAATAAAACGAAACTAAGGACTGATAAGTAACAAAAGCATTTTTGTCAGTAAGATTTCGCACATTCACTCCCTCAAGTGCAACTGGCACATTCACTCCCATATGCACATTCACTTCCTCAAGTAGATAAAACACCGATTTACCACATGATAATGCTGACAGAGACAGATCACAGCAAGCATAACTGCATAAGAAATCTACAAATAGCGGAAACTCATAAAAAACGGAAATCGTTGTATCTTTAAAACGATCAATGATAAAAAAAAACTGATAGTATTTTTGGAATCAGCGCTTGAAAATCATGCAGACACACTTAAAAAAATTAACCAAACAAACTTTTTTTTATTTTGTTACGTAGTGTAATTGAACAAAACTATCACCAACTTGGTTGTGTTGCTTGAAGAATATACTAGATGTGGCACATTTAACATGATATACCAATAAAGTGAAGTCACGACAAAATCTAGAGGAAAGGTGTGCTGAAAGTCTAATTGCAATCCGCAGTTTATATTCATTTTAGTAAACGTGTGTATAACATTATAGAAGGCCCAACCGCGTCAATTGACGGATTTTCATTTGTTAATGCTTACACATTAACTTTTGCAAAACGTTTGGCTTCGTACTTCCTGACTTTTATTTTGTTTTGTTAGTTCCCCTCAGACCCAATTCCATGATTGTGGGGTCAAAGATTATTGAGAAACATATTGCACTACCCAGAAAAACAAAGAGCGTCAATTGATGCAATTCGCGTTAACCCTTTGAATGCTGGCTAGTTGTGTCTTCGTCACTGCTCAACACACTCATGCAAAAGGCCAATAGGGTTTGCATAGTTGTTGTTCCATTTTGCTTCCTCCATCCTTACATATTTCCCTTTTCTAAAGTAGTTTTTCTACAAAAGTGGTGAAAACAGATTAGTAGCTCCAATATCTGTATTGATAACGCTGCCATGAAAGTTAGCATACCTATAAAGAATAATAAAATGCAGCAAAAAAATAAGTTGTATTGGAGCGTCATGAGGATTATCTCGTCTTGGCTATAGGTTCAGAATCAGGATTACCTTAAATAGACTCAGGTATAGAAATTCTACATTGTTTATTTTGAGAGAATAAAACTTTCATACCCGGCTACAGGAACAGCTGGTAACAGATAATTAGTGCAGCGACTAGGCCTATTCAGCATAATCTCTAGCGGTAAGTAAGTTCACACCGGTAAAAATTCAAGCAAATTAGTGACATAACATCTTCTTTGCGTGTGAAATGTCTGAAAGGTTTGCTGTTAATCAAGCATTGCAGTTGTGGCAAAATATTGCTTTGGACACTTATGTTAAATACTCGGATTTCAAATCTAATGCAGCAAGCAGTACGATTACAGATCTCAAGAATGAAGAGAAATCTTCTGATTCTGATGATAATTTTGCAGAAGAAGAAGCATTGACTCACACAGATAACGGCACGCATGCTCCACATGGCAGTAACGATGAAGGACAGAGGTAGAACCAGTAGGCGGCGCTCAATCCCCTCGAAAACCCCTATAAGAAGATTACCACAGCAAAACGTTGTTACAATTCGAGTGTGAGCGATATTTTTTTTTAATCCCATGTCATACCCAATGGGCCCCTTTCTTCATTTTGCATCCAATTCAACGAGCCTATGCCGAGGAATATCCTGAAGGGGACAAATAGTGCCTCTGAAAACAACTAGACGGTTAAGTTGATTGAACTGGAAAAATTTGTGAAACTCATTGTGGCACGTAGCATTGTTGGTGATAGGATTTGCCAATAATAGTATGCCCTATACATCTTGGGGATCTACTTTGTTTAATGCTACTATGCCACGTTGGAGATTATTGGAAATTATGATGTACCTTGAAAACTGAAAAAGGAAGGAATTAAAAAAGGCTCAAATTCTATTTGGCATCTTGGCTCTAGAATTCATTTATAGAGAATTTTTCCACAGGTGTACTATTCAAACGTGTATATAACCTTGGTTGAAGAACTGCTTCCTTGCAAGGCAAGGAGTGAATATATGAAATACATGGCGACAAACCCTGCAACTTCGGCATAAAATTTTAAATGGTTGTCGATATAGAAAGCAAGTACAGTACTTGTATAACGGATTTCCTTATTCAAAAAAGGGCTTAACCAGAAGCGGAGATGCCAGCTTGCGAATGGATGTAGTGATGAATCTAATGAGTCCCTTATTCAAGCAAGGATTCAGCCTCATTTGTGATAATTACTTCATTTCTTTGATCGTTCCATTGGGAGTCGAAAAACCACAATGCAGCTCGGTGGGACAATTCTATCAAATCGAAGGAAAAATTTAAACCAATTAAAAGGAGAAGCAGATAAAGCACGACACCATAATTATACTCTCCACCGGTTATACTGAAGTGACAAACAATCAATGCAAAAAATCTAAATCTGTTTGCATTCTGAGCGAATCAAATAAGAGGTTGCTGTTTCAGAAAATAATAATCACATGCGCAAGCTTAAAACTGTGCTCTTTTGCCATCAAGCTAAGGTTGGTGTGGATATTTGGATTACAGGTCCTGGGTGTGTCTGGTATATGCTGCTAGCAGAAGATGGCCAGTACTTGCCTCTTATTACGTTATTGATATGGCTCTAAAGAACAGCTGGATTATCTACAAAGCAGTGTGCAAAACCAGCATCACCCGTAGGGCCAACATACTAAAAACAAAAAAAAGTTCACTGGCAGAGTGCCTGGTACTGTAGTTTCTTCGCCTCTTGCAAAATCTATCGGCACCACGACAGCCTCTCCTGCTACGCTACAACTAAAAAAAAGAGAGTGTGTCAGTCTGGGAGGGCCTGCACCAAAATACCATATAATATATTTTGCTAAATTGCGCAGAAATAGAGCAAGTAATGTTTGCTTGGTGTCTCAAAAACCAGTATAAGTCTATGTGTGGGAAATGTTACAGCAAATGTTACAACAATGCTAGTCGTGTAATTTGTAAAATTGGAAAATATATTTGTTTCCATTTACTTTGATTCTTAACAAAGCTGTAACCTCTTAAACGTGCCCGTTTTGCTTCAGGAAGAGCTTAAAAAATGATGTGAAACACGTACAATTTGCCACAAAAGTGCCTGCGTCAATTGACGCGTTTGCTCCTTCTGGGTAGTTGCATATCTTGGTCTTTCTAGTGATAAAGCAGCAGAATCAACATTTCTAAAGTAAACACAATGTACTAAAGCTGCAGAGAGAGAAGTTGTAAAGACCAAAATATTTTTCAAAAAATATCCCGATAAATTTCTTCCAGTCCTCAAAGCGAACTCTTTTGTCTGCTTTGTGCTGAGCATCGTCAAATGGGACAAATGTTTCCAGGTTAAATACGTCGCCAAAGTGGACCAAAGGAAAATATAATCTTCATCAGCTCAACAGGCAGCAAAAACGTAGCCTTTCTTGCCAAACAGTCTGAAAGATTTACGGTAAAAGTTTCAAAAGCTGTTCTGCAAGCTGCCAACCTACTTCTTACACTTAAACGCTCAACTTTGCTCTTCCAAAATGTGCTTGTCGCAACCATATCAATGAATTTGTCCATGCTAGAATAAGAACATAGGATAAAGTGATTACGATAGACGAAATAAAAATGCGTTTGGTAGTGAATAAAGGTAAGGTAAGAGTTGAAAGGAATGTTTATTCTTGTTAAATCTTGAAGGAACCTAAAAACACCTATTTTATTGCCTTCAAGTCGCTGAATGGCAACATTAACAAGCTGTGACTTACACTAATGCAAATGATTGATTCAGGAAATGGACATAGCACGTGGAAAATATGTGACGCACACAAATAAAATTTATTTGCAATTCTTTGTCAAAAAATGAAGCCAAAACGCTAGTAACATTTTATTAAAATCTTTGGTCTTTACACTCGAAACATCATTTGTTGAATGAATTGCAATCTATAAAAGCTAGGTTAAATAAAATACCTTACTGAGAACTAATTATTGCACATCATAAATTTACCAAAGTTATTTGAATTACGACATCATTAAGCGGTAATCCAAAAACACTTCGGACAATATAGTCAGCAATAGATCAGCAATGCCATAATTTTATAAGTTTGAGTTATGAAAAACGTTGCGAAGGCATTTTGTAACATTTACGTTTCAAACAAATAAATTTGTTGTGATATATCCAGTAGAGACAGATTTTGAGAAAGCGGCAAATGTTTGCAGCAGAACAGCAGCCTATAGAGCCATTTTATTGCAACGTAAATGCAATAAAATGGCTCATTCTCTTCAAAAACGGCTAGATGCAGCCTAGTATGCCTTCTTTGTTTTAATATTTTCATTTCTGGCTTAAAGTAAGATAAATTGTTAGCTGTTTCCAGCAAATACGTCGCAACAAAACCCGTTAAAAACAACCCATATTTTGTTATTCTCCGCTTTTTTGCAATGGGAATTTAGCAGTAAACCCTGGAACCCCGTGGTTATGATGACTTCCCTAGGCTTGGACCAGTGATCGTAAATAGATAAAGAGCCGACAAACAGAGAGCGTCAAAAAGAGACCGCAGCAGATAAGAACAAAATGAAATAAGATGTATAGAACCGGGCAATCATAAGTGTTGGGCAAAGGATTCCTAGTTCTATGGAGTAAAGTAATTAAAAGAAAGCTGTGATCATGGCAGCGAAGGAGAGAGCTGAGGAGGAAACACGAGTTTTGCAGTGGAGATTGACGAGGAGAGACTTCAACTGTGTGTCAAAAAATTTAATGAAAAAATACATCTCCAGTCCAAAAGAAGTCCTAAATAGATACATGAAGCAAGGGAAAAAACCCTCAAGGGTCTGTGAATGGATAAATTGATGCATCTCTTCTTCCTAGCTAAAAAGCCGAAACCTTGAAGAAATGAGAGACCGGGGACCTATTGCAGTCTGAAAATAAATAGAAAATATGATTGAGTGTTTCTGCCAAATATGCCAAAAAGTGTGAGAAAGAAGTAAAGATAGAGGACAGGAACAAGGAAGGTATCCGGATCCCGCCACTCTTCCACCACTGCTATCCGGTACACTAACGTAAGTTTTGTAGCGTCAGTTTTTCTGTATTGCAAGTCGAAATTAAAAAGTTCAAGCGACTTGTACAAAGTAGCAATGCCGCATTTGAAAGCAATAGGCCTATACAGCACTGGCTGGGGTGAAGATTTGAGTGCTTAATGAAATGTTTATTAAGTGACTCAACTCCGTATTTGACTACATTTTTGTGTCTAAACCCGTATCATCCTGGAGTAAATTTTTTTCATTTTTTGTGTGCACCATTTTTTCAGCGTGATTTGAATAGAATTAACATTTTTTTGCTGGCTTTCTTATTAAACCGGAAATAAACGCAAATTTGTGTCCGTCAGATTAAAGTGACGCTAGGAAGATTAGGGTGCATATAAAATGAAAACCATCAGCATCATAATGTGACTAAAAATTTAACGTAGTACAACAGAGCACATCACAAAAAATCTTATCCAACAAAATCAGTACAAAAACATTTGCAGAACACTCAAGACAATTGGTTTGTAACTGAATAAGGCTAAACAATTTTACTCTAAACGATAGACTTTAAAACATTGGGGTAAAGGCCAACATTGCACTCTTCACAATAAAAGACGGGGGTTTCAAAATATCCTAGCTTTGAACAGCAACGCTGCATCCCATTATAATCCAAAGATTGGCGTTGATTCTTCTGACATGATCCCCAGCAGTAATCCTTGACTCCGGAAAGAGAGTAAACGTACTATCTTTTTGATAAAGATGACAATAGGCTTCAACAATGGCTCTTCTAAAGCATAGTGCATCCATGCAACTTTCGCCAGCCTCCGGTTTGCGTAATCGATATAACTGAAGACATTATTAGCTGCAACGTCAATGCAAAAAAGAAATAATGGCCACCGCCATTTTTTGGTTTGCAAGTGAACCATGTAACAAGAAATATTTTGGTTCATGCAGTCTACCCCCCCATATATCTGTTGTAAGCAATCACAATGGGTGGCTGTGGTATGGTAATGTTTCTTTTTTTGGCTAAATCGTTTAGCTTTTTGCAGATCTTCTCTGACAAATGTCGAGAAAACATTCACAACTTTATTACCTTTCCATCGCACAGCTGCGATATTAGATGGGGTTTGCACAGCAACATCTGATGCACCGCTTTCATCTTGTTAACTTCATCAACAGTTTTAAGTGGAGGATTTTCCATGCAACAGGATCTTACAGTCGAAGTGGCTGTAATGGATTTTTCCCGAAGATAAAGTAATAAACTTCAAGAAGTGAAAAAAAGTATCTATTATTACGTGGTAATTGGATCCAGATTCATTTTAATGAAACAAACATCCTGTTAAATGAGCAACAACTGCTGCACCAAGTCCAAGTCCAATGTCTGCGTATCAGTACTCTTTAGGCTGCGAATCTTTTCCTGAATATGGTCGCAATTAAATGCAATACCCAAAGCCAATATCCAGATTTTATCGGTTTCCCGTGAATACACTGTTTGGCTCCGTGTTTTTTAAAATAGAAAACCATTGATTCGTCCACACTAACGTGGTGTTGTGACTCGTAATTCTCCCGACACTGTTTATTTGGTATCAGGACAAATACCCACCGGACAAATACCCACCGGACATATACCCCCGGACAAATACCCACCGGACAATTACCCCCCTTGCAAAATACCCCCTGGACATATACCCACCAGTTTTTTTTGTTTTGTTTAAGGGTTAGGGTTAGGGTTAGGGTTAGGGTTGGGGTTGGGGTTGGGGTTGGGGTTGGGGTTGGGGTTGGGGTTGGGGTTGGGGTTGGGGTTGGGGTTGGGGTTGGGGTTGGGGTTGGGGTTGGGGTTGGGGTTAGGGTTGGGGTTAGGGTTAGGGTTAGGGTTAGGGTTAGGGTTAGGGTTAGGGTTAGGGTTAGGGTTAGGGTTAGGGTTAGGGTTAGGGTTAGGGTTAGGGTTAGGGTTAGGGTTAGGGTTAGGATTAGGGTTAGGGTTAGGGTTAGGGTTAGGGTTAGGGTTAAGGTTAAGGTTAGGGTTAGGGTTAGGATTAGGGTTAGGATTAGGGTTAGGGTTAGGGTTAGGGTTAGGGTTAGGGTTAGGGTTAGGGTTAGGGTTAGGGTTAGGGTTAGGGTTAGGGTTTTTCCTCACATTTCATCTTGTGGTGGGTATATGTCCAGGGGGTATTTTGCAAGGGGGGTAATTGTCCGGTGGGTATTTGTCCGGTGGGTATTTGTCCGGGGGTATTTGTCCTAGAATCTGTTTATTTATAGCTTCAAATATTGGACGCAGTATAAAAATTTTGTTGGTTTGGTCCAATATTTTATTGTCTGCCAGATGAAGAAATTGTTTTGTTTCTTCAAATTGTTTTTTTCTCTTGAGACCAGCTACCAATCTGTCGAAGAAGTGTCTTCTCGTTTTTGCCAATTCATTTCTTGACGTTTCTTGACGTGCTGATAACCACTCAATAAGAGAATGGCTACAAATAATTTTAACTTTTCTGGCGTCATTTTGAAAATGTGATTTCCTTTACTTTGAGCGTACATGTGTAATTCATGAAAAATGCTTTCAATCTCCTCAGTTGTAGGAAACGTTTTAAATATTTCGTGTGGTAAGATTGCCTCATCAAGTATTGGTTTAGACTCTGACCAATTATCACGAGCTTAATTTTTCCTTCGAAGATTTTTAGCAGGCGTTTTCTTTGATAATATTTTCTACAAAAAGTAATTTAAATTTTACTAAGAAACAGTCCGTGAAATTCCTTTGCATAAAATTGAAACCATTTACTGATACACAGTTTGTACTCTTCCCTTACATATTTAACAACAAAAACTCTTATCTTTGTATAGATATACAGAATAGTACAGCATAATGCATAATATTGTATAATTGTCATACAGTTGTTTATAATTGAAGAAGAAGTTAGAGCATACCACTAGAATTAATTTTGAAATTAATTTTTGAGAACGCATACTTTTTTGATGTTTGTAAATTAATGTTTTGCACAGGTGACTCCTTGTTTGACTCAATTTGAGATTGAAAATTCTTTGGACTTGATTCAGCGTTCTTCCTGGGTGAATCATTGCAATCAACCACTGTTGCAATTTACATTCGCCCTCCTCCTACCATAAGTTTAAACTAACGGCAGCAGCTTGCACATCAGCCGTGACTCAAAAATCCTCTCGCCATTTTGCACTTCATTTTAACTTTAGAAATTTTGCTTACAAAAATAAAGTCAACTCATTTTTAAAGTGATTTTTTTCAAGGTATTTTACGAAGAGGAAATCCTTCTTGTTTGACAAAGCCAAAAGTTAAAACTTCATTGCATTCAATATAAAGTGTAATTACTGTTCTTTTGCCGTCAGTTTAAACTAGGAAGACGCTAGACGCTAGGAAGATATAGTCAAACCTTAGCCAAGCCCACTGTGCCTGTTGCTATTGCAAGTTGCAATAAAACCTTTTCAACGCTTCGGTTGATAATGTCGTATTTAAAATACATGATGGGGAAAACAGGTTGACTACATTACTTTCTTGCACCATTGAAAATTATTGTGTGCAGAAATTAGATTTTAAGTAACATAATTCAACATTTTGCTCAGCAAAAACTTGACATGTTAAATTTTGTACTAAAAATAATTCATAACTTTATTGCTATAGTATCAGTGGAAATCATTGTAGCGGTGTTGTTTTTTTGGAAATATACTAAACTTAAGAGTGGGGCAATAGATCGATTGAAAACCAAGTAGGCAACTGATGCCGCAACACTCTTGTTGCAAAATACATGAAATTTTGGTTTGATAAAAAATATTAGATAAAAGATTTCAATTTAGTGGGCTTTAAATAATTGTTTCAAATAAGCTAACTTCTATTTAGCATATTGTGTTGACCAGAGTTGCACGATGGAAAACAAAGACTGCAAAACGACAAGTTTTGGCTCAATTGCCAAATCAGTTAAGGCAATTAAAATGACTAGATTTTGTACAATGAACTGTCCTGCTATGAATTGTCTTTTTGATGGTAATATGTTTCGACATTTTGTTTTTAATTTTTTTCTCTGCTTTCTAGTCTACGTCGAAGCCGGAAGATGCGTTAACGATTCTACCTGCTTAACAAATACATTGTCTTGCAATGCTATTCGATCATCACTTGCATCATCAATGTTTGCAACGTTTATGTCCATAGAGTAAGTTAAGGTCTAGTTACATTTATTCACGATCCAATCTTTTGTTTCGCAATTTTTATTGGTTTTGTTTGGTTGTGTCGAATAGACCTATACGCTCATTCTTAATTGCTCGTACTTCTTGGCGAAATATCAAACAATCAAAATTAATCTGTAAGGCTCTTCTAAGTTTGCCTAGCAGGGTATGTGAAAGTGATTCAAGTTCATTGCTGTTCTTTATTAACGTTTTTAGTATGCTTTGAAGAGGAATAAATTGGGATAGGTTGGAGATGATCGGGATATCACTTTTTGTATTGACTATAATTCGTATCTGTTTACTTGCATAAGAAGCAGGAGAGGGTGGCAAGAATTCAGCCACCCTATTTTCAACCAACACTGGAAAAGATGATGTCTCCCCCCAAAAAAGTGTTCGAGTTTAGCCCTGTAATAACATTTTCTTTCTCGTCAATTATTTCCATTATGGGTATAGCTGAAAATACGTTGTTAACAAGCATTTAATGCATTGCATTCTAAAGTTAATCAAATGACTTCAATAAATCTATCTAATTAGCCTGGTCACGGCTCCACGCAGTTAATTAGCCTGGTCACGGCTCCACGCAGTTAATTAGCCTGGTCATGGCTCCACGCGGTTTCCTCCAATCAGAAATGATGCCAAAAAACCGAGATGCCAAATTTGCGGAAAAAAACTTACATAGCCCGCAGTATCGATATGGCTAGAGTTACCATTTGCCAGCAAGCTATGATAAATGCTGTTTTCGCCGAAAATTTAGATTTTTATCCCCAATTTAAAGTGAAGATCTTTTTTCCTTTTTTTGATCCACCAGCTATTTTTGGTCACAATTGATCTATTGCAAAACCTTTTTTTTAATTTTGACCAATGTAGGCTAATTCTAAAACAAAATAAGCATACAATTCAAAAACAAGCACGCTTCTAAGAAGTAAGACAGTTTTTATGCTCTTGAAAATGAGCATGAAATGGTAACCCTGGGTATAGCCTACCCAGAGTGGCTGCACCACGGGTAAACTTGGGAAAGACATGTTCACTTCAATTATTTTCAGGAATAGTTTATCAATTTGTTCGATTACAAAGAGCGTTTGAGAAGTTAAGGTAAACAACTTTTTAACATCGCACTATATGAGCTACAAAAAACCAGGATGAAAATAGTTTATATTCCTTTACCAAAATTTACTGCACTTTTTTTGTCATCAAGTACATGTACGCAGAAATAGCCAAATAGGACAAAGTTCATTTTTGGAGTAACTTTTTATTTCATTTTGCTACGTTTTAGTGCGTTGTGATCACCAAATAGTTATTTTAAGCTTGAGCACTAAAACGGTGAAGTTAAGACGCTAACATAACTGCAGATACATAATATTAGCACGTGGCGTTCTGTGTAACAAAGCGCTTTGCGTCACGGTAACAGTTTAGTTCGATGTTGTCCTCATTTTTATTGCGTAAACTGCTTTACTTCTTGTTAAGGTCAATATTTGTGATATCACTATTTATGATTGCATACAATTATAAGCGGCAGATTTAGCCATTGTTGAAATTAGGCGTCGATCAGGTTAGAATCTGCTTGGGTGTTGCTGATCCGCCTATTCTAAAGTGCTTCAAATTGAAACCATTTTTAAAGACTTTTTTGCATAACAATCATAATTATAAAATCCGACAAAAACGGCCGGACTGACGGTCCGTCCATTGGGCAGTAGCTGACTCTAAAAATAGCGTATGTAAACATGATAGCCGAAGTAAATTTTCCTTGATTGGCGGCATCTCATTGATACACTCTTATTTGTCGGGATTTCATCGATAACTTTCGCTACGCATATTACAAATTACATCTGAAATTCTAAACTTTATGCAGTTTTGCATAATTTTAAATTATATTTCAATAAGCATTGCATGAAGCCCCTTTTTAATGTTGCTCGACGACTATCAAGCCATAATTCATTTTGGCTTTTGTGGCATCAAGAAAAAATAAAATATTATGGTAGCTTGGGTGACCAAATTTGCCTTTTTACGACCATATTGCAAATATTTAGCCTCATTTGGAAGTACATGGTTGCAAAATAATTATTGGGCCTGTTGTGAAGACAGGTAGACGAGCTGATAACTTCAAGTCCATTTGCAATTTTTCTGAATGGAAACAATAGACAGCTTTCTTTTGAGTTAATTGAAAATTGTTGCTATGATTTAAATCTTCACTTGTCAGGCCTTCCCCTACAGTGAGGTAAATACTTGTGCCATAAATCTTGCGGTGGAATTATTAGAATAGAAGAGTAGCTTTGACTACCTTTGGCGAGATTATTGCAAAAACTCAAGTAGAAATATCCTCAGCTAAATGTGACTGTGATTTACAAGGTGTTTCCAAAGTCTTGGGCACATTTTGACATTGAATATTTCAAAATCTCTGTGGATATAACAACGCATTTGATTTATTCTCAAAGCGTGCAGTCTTCAGTTTTTGATGGAATGCTCAATATTAGCACCGATGGTCACACGGCACTCATCAAGCCGAAAGCCCAAGTCTGGTCTAACGCGTTTCGGCATTATGTTGTCGATGGCTGCAACAGCTTCCGTTATTGGGGCCTTTACTTTGTCCTCTTCTTTCACAAACTCCCACAAAACGAAATAACAGGATGTAATATCTGGGGATCTAGGAGGCCAGGACATGACAAAGCAATCATCTTGTCAAAGCGTCTAATCCAATCCATCGCTCAACCTCAACACGCGAAGTTGAAAGGCGTCCCGTTTTCCTACCTGGGCACAAACACCCATTCTTCATGAATTTACCATGCCATCTCAATACGGACTCTTTTTGTGGTGCCTGTTTTCAGAATGTTGTGCAAAATGCACATTCAACAAGTGTCCAGTATTCAGTTTTTGAAAATCTAAGGACGCAAAACGCCCTTTTTGGTTGAATAAAACCCATTAGTGAATCTTACTTATCCTAGTTATTTAAGATACATGAAAAGATATGAAAAAATTATCAGCATAACAAACGACAAAACAAATTTAGCTTTAAAATGACACCAGTTTTGTCCTACTACTATTTGTAGTTCAGCAGATGAGAGGACTTGAAATGTGTCCAAGACTTTTGGAACAGTCTGTATATAGCTGGAGATAACGTGCAGCCAGGTATCTAACTAATTATTTTGCACTTGCTTTGAAGGGCCTAATAAAAACATAATTGTGGAGATACGGTATTAGATTTGAAAGAACAAACTATGGTACTTCTAGTGACTTTTTTGCAGTTAATTTTAATTGTTTTGGTAAACTAAGGTACTTCAAGCGATTTTTTAGAGTTAATTCTAACTGTTTTGTCTTTGGAATGAGGCAATTCTCAATCAAAATAATGTGCAATCTCGTCCTTAGCCTTTAACAGTAACCATCTCATACATCTTAAACACCACTCCTAATGCTGGTATCAAAATAATTTTTAGCCAGTTTTTTTAGCTCATTTAATGGTCAATTAAGGAGGGCGAAGGAGACAAACGACAAAGATTCTTAAATAGTTTGAGTGAAGTAGAAAATTAGGCAAAATGGTCGGCTTCAAAAATTCAATCTCCAAAAAAAAATATTTTTGTGCTGTTTTGGACAACAAAAATGAAAAAATTCTCCACTTTTAAAAAGTATTTCTCCAAAAAAATAGTCTTCATATTGATTAACCACAGTGGGCAAACTTAAGCTCCTTCCAAACAAGATTGCGCTTACTTATTTTACAAGATTTCGTGATAACAGTATTAAACTCGCTTATGCTCTGGCTCCCTCAAAACTTTGTTTCCAAGAACACCAATGCCGCTCATAGGGTTGTGAGTTTTCCTTCTTCATAAATTTCTTCTTGTTTTATAGATTTAGATATGAAGTGGGCTGTTTGAAGTTATATAACATGAGGTTAAAGTGCATTATGCTTTGCTGTGCGGCAAACAGTGATTTAAAAATTTTCAAAAATGAGTGATAAACGTGCACAGAAATATTTAGCTTATAAATAACTTTTTAGGGTTTTGTTTTACTTTTTTTTAATCATGTGGTCTTTTTTAGAAAATTGAACCTCTTAATAATTCTTAATTTGGTCACTCTCTTTTGGGATTACACTTCAAAAGGTGACTTTTAAAATGGGTGCGATGTGGTCTTTAAGTTGTTTTGTAGTCTTATAACTTTTTTGCTCGGTAGTCAAAAGAGACTAAGACAAAAAGAGTAGATAAGTAATGTCACTGACCAAAACTTTGTAAATTAGGTTACACCCAAGAAGTTATAAAAATAAAAATATTTGCAGCATACTTATTGAAAACAATGTCTCTCAAACGTGTAAGCCTGCTGAGTTAACGCGTGAATTTTTGTTTGTCCTTTCAAAATTTTGCCAGCTGTCTACCTAGCCAGAGGTGATAAAATTATTTACTGCTTTCCGACCTTGCTAGCCTAGTTGTAACTTTTTAGATTTCGCACTGCGGCCACTCTTTGAAGCTTAACCCTTTCTTTGAAACTTTTGGGACAATTTCGTCTCCTTTTAGACGAGATCTTTTTTTGCAAATATTTGTTCATAGTAATGTAGTGTGATAAGCCAAATGTGCCATTTGACCAACATTAAGAGATATATATTTATCGTGTTTTTTTCAGCAACTGCTGTGTTTCCTGCTGCAACACGACCATCTGCAATATGGAACCGAATTTAATCACTTCATTGTGCGATAGCAGCGGAGCAGCTAACATCGCCCCCACTAAATTGGTTTTGGGGCTCATTCTCTCTTTTTTGGTACTGGCAGCAGTCCGTTGGATTTAATGACTTTTTGCATTTACAAATGGCTAATAGTTTAGGGCTACCTTGGTCCTCCTTCTGCAAAAAATAATTGTCTTCCGAGAACACAAAAAAATATTCGAATGTTCTTCTTTCTGTCATTTTTAACATATTTTTAAATAAATCCCCAAAATAGTTGCAAATCAGGATTGTTGAACAAAATGGGTAAAATATCGCTTTCAAATCGTAGGCATTCAAAACAGAGTACTGAAGCTGTGAAAACAACAGAAAAGAAATCCTATAGGCTCCAAAAGAGACCAAAAAACTTGAAGTTGGGGGAACAGCAAAAGAGGGTCTGCGTGACCGAATTGGGCTACGAAATCACTTTAGAATAGTTGATCTACAAGAAGATTTTCTGTTTGAGAAACAAACAAAAATTGCAAGAGTTATCCCAAAATGTTGTCCTCCTTTCAAATGTTCAAAATATGGTAGTCCTCAGTTCATGCATAAAAGAGTCGCTTAGCTTCACAGTGCTCAGCAGCAAAACTAACCGGAGCCGCAATATTTCTATTTTACAACTACAAAAGAAACATTAAAACCACGGCAGTCTGTTTCGCCTAGAGGTTTATCAGGTGGTGGGTCTTATTCTGCCCCACTTGATGAGCCTCTAGGCGAAACAGACTGTGGTGGTTTTAATGTTTATTCTGTAGTTGTAAAAATAGAAAAGTAGTCCTTAGTTTAAATATCTACAGAGCATTTATTTGTAGCATGATTATTTTTTGCTTTGATTTTTTTCTTTGATATTGTGTTATAAATACATATTATCACAGTCTAGTCAATCTTTTTTTGAGAAACCTGCATTGGACATGTAACCAAACTGCAACATTAGAGGGATCAAATAATTTACAGCGGCATATAAACTCGCAAAATATGGCAAATTATAAGTGCAAGTTTGCATAAATAATGCAAAGTTTATGTCAAGTATTAAGTGTGCCTAAGTTGTATAGTACTCTTTAACTCGAAGCTCTTTTAGAGAAAATCTTATTACTTTGTTTCTCAGAACTTTTATACTTATACTCTATTTTGCATAAACAAGCTCAACGTTTCAAATATAAGGATAAATTCGTTGCAATCGTGGATATTTCATTGCGAACCGACAAACAAGCAAATCCAAATTAACCCTATTAAGACGGGGGGGGGGGGATTGATTTGACCCTCAGCAAATTAAAACTGTTGTAACTTAGCGACCGCTTGAAATAAATGTTTGAAATTTTTTGACTTTTCCTAAAATTTATTTTGCTTTTGGTTGGTTATAAACTGACGAAGACGTTCATTGTAGTTTTGAATTAAACATAGCAATTTTGAAGCCAACTACAACAAAGTTCTTCATGGTTTACTTTTGTATAATAAAGAAACAAAAGAGAAAGAGCGTACACACAAAACCGTGGCGTGTCGCGTAAACCACAAAATTTTTTTGAAGTGATGCAATTATTAAATAGAGCTTTACTGTTTCTCAGAAATCTTTTTCTTAGAACCTTCTCGCGGTGAATATCAACTCTTTATTTGACAAATCAAAAACATCAAAGTGTTTTCAAATACAGAGCTATTTTGTAACTTTTTGTCAAATAGATAATATCTTTTTGACGCTCAGCCATAACCCACCAATAAAGAAATGCTAGATAATATTTCGTAATTTTCATACTTAACAAATGCAACTTCGTAAATAGAACTGTTCTCGAGCGCAAACCCAAAAAACAACTTTGGAGGTGTGATCACTAGCGTACCGAGGGGGAGGCCACTGTGCCATGGCCCCCCTCAGACCCTAAAAATAAAAAATGTAAAGCAAAACCAAGCAGTTTTAGCAAAAGCAAATCTGGTTTTTCGCGAGTATTCGGGGTTCGCCCTGGATTTTGATTTTCCTGTGAAAAACCCTAGAATGGTCGTGCCTTCGGCACTCCCCATAAAGTTGATTTGTGACGTCACAAGATTGTGACGAAACTTTGCCCCCCCCCCCCCCTTGGAAACTTTCTGCGTACGCCACTGGGTGTGATTACATAGCCTTCACTTTTCATAATGGCGTAGTACTGTTGTTTCCGATTAAAACTGGGGATTGGTAGGTGGGAGAGCAGCGAGTGCACTGGCTATTCTTATTGTATGGAAAATATGCAACAGAGGCAGATCAAGGAAAGCAGGGGCGACAGACAGCAAAACTTAATTTTGAAGTTTCACAAAACTTGATTTCCGTTGCTTTTCGAGTAGGCTGTAAGTAATTAATTCAATACCAAACTTTATCAGCAAATGCAAATCTTAAACGCAAGAAGCCGATCGTGAATCAAAAAACTTAATTTTTTTAAGGGAAAAGGAATTGTGGAACATTTCCTAAGTTAGTGACCAACACCAAAAACATGTTTTGTTGACCGCGAGACAAAAGCCATGTGTTTGTATTCTACACACTTCCTAAAGTAAATGAAGACCTTTTTCTCTTTCATAAAGACGCCACCGGTAAAAGCACAGAATTTTAAATTGTGTGGTGTTCTCTTATTTCAAAAAATACAGTCTGGCTCTATGGAAGTGAAAGGAGCGTCGAAAGTGTAATCAAAATATTAAGAGTTAACTGATCGTTACGTTGCCTGCTGCATGGCCGAGCAGAACCGCATTTGCATTAAAGCTGATGTTTCAAGTTTATAATATAGGTTGTGTCAACTACCACATCATTATAAGGGCGCCTGCTGATTCAAATATCGTCTTATCATTTCCTATCTTCTAAGCCAGGGGTGTCAAACTCGTGGGCCTATGGGGGCCACATTGCATGTTGGCCAGTGGTGGATATTCAAAATTGGGGGCCTGAGGCAAAATTCTAATAAGGGGCCCCGAAAAATTGATGTAGCTATAAATAGTTGCGATCAAACAATGCTACTGGGTAGACTATAGATTGTTGCAAAAGAATTGATGCAGCTACATTATAATATATTCATAATCAAAGCCATACATTAGAAATATTGAAACGCTTTTTTGCAGTGACTTGTTACCGCATTTCACACAGTTAATCACCCTTTAAAAAAAATTGGAGTAATTTGCTATCAAAAGCATTACAATAACAGCACAATTGTACAAAATATTCAAATTATTTGCTGCAACACGAGTGCCTTAAAAACTTGGTGTGACTATAATTGTCATAAAACACTCCCCAAAACAGAATTGTGCAGAATATTTAGATGTTATGCAGCAACATAGGCCATTTTTTTGTCAAAACATCGTTAAATAAGAGCTGACAATATGCTTAGCTAGTGTACTGCTAGACAAAGCTTAAACTTCCTAAGAATATGAGTCTTCACATGCTTATAAACGTTATGCTTGTAAAAGATCATTGAATTTAATCGTAATGCGTTTAGATAGGAGTTATCTGAAGTTGTAAATGCTGGCTCTGGTTAATTGCATTAGGTCTATTGAAAAAAAACAGGAAGTTTAGTTACAATGGTTGTTGCCTTGTTTTTTTGTTGAGCACAGGTCAGCAACCAATTTACCAATAACAATGTCCTTTACATTATTATCTTTGAACTCACTGACGATTACATAGGGCTACTGGTATCATTTTTTGTTTCATCAATGCACATAACTTGGATGCTTGAAAATACACTTTTTATCTCTCAGTTCTGTAGTACTAGTAGGGCTGTTAATTACAATAAATCTATCCATTAGACTTTTGCATCATCCATGTTCCTACTTTCTTCCTTTCGCCTTCGTTTTGATGCAATACTTTCCAGCTCTCTATTTAGCCGATGCACTAAAACTGTCTGATATAAGGTAAGGTATACAGCAAATCAAGGACTACTATCTTAATTGAACTGATAATTTACAAATAAATCTGAACAAACAAACCTTTTTGATAAATATCATTGTAGTGGATTTCATGTTTGGATGAGTCATCAGACAAGTAAAGCGTTAAAGCCACTAAAATCTTTTATTATTTTACTATCATAACCAAAGATAGTGGCATATACCAATCATGCAGAGACGTAGCAGCCGCCCCCCAAACCCCCCAATTTGGGGGGGGGCCAGGCCAACTTTGGGGGCCCAAGTTAGTCTGAAATTGCTTTTTGGCTACGTGACTATTTTCAGTTCAGCAGACTTGTTTACAACCGATTTAAACTGTAGGAAGAAATTGGCTTGTGACATCATAAGTGAATGTTACGTCATTTTATCTCGCAGAATCTAGAATATTTCGATTGATTTTCTGGTAGAATCTTGAATATTCGATTGACGTAACAATGCCGTTGTTACGCAACAACCATAGAATGGTCTGGAATTCTGTTTGGCTATAAATACTGGGACAATATATATACATTGCAGAGTGCAGATAAAGTATTTTATTGACATTGTATAGAATGAAACGTTCAAAAAGTGGTGCTCAAAAGAGAAAAGAAGCAGCCACTGCTCGAGATGCTGTAGCAAAATTGCCCAAGATGAAAGATTTTTTCAAGATTACTGAGCAGAGTAGACCTGGCACTAGTACCGAGAGGGATGAAGAAAACTATATTGTACAAGAAAAAGAAGACTATGACGATCAGCATCAAAGTGATTGTGAATTTCCAGAAAATGTAAGTTGTGATTTACCTGCCAATACGCAACCTTCAATATCAAAAATAACTGAATCTCAATTTACCCCTATCCCTGATGACCCATGTAAATGGCCTGAAAGTATTTCTGATGCTCAACGATGTGATATAGTAAAGCGTGGACCACATCAACTAATAATGAATTTTCCATATAATAACACAACTCCAAGGCGACGTTTTTCCTCCAACCATTATAAACGTGTGTTACCTAATGGTGAAAGTGTTTCACGGTCGTGGCTAGTTTATTCTGGGGAATCAGATCAAGTTTTTTGCTTTTGTTGTAAGCTATTTGAAAAAACACTAAGCCCCTTCTGTAGTGGTATAAATACATGGGAGGGTTTTTCGAAAAAACTGAAAGACCATGAAAACGGCATTTCCCACCAAGAATGCTGCAGTCAATGGATGTTGCTAGCTGAAGGGATAAGAAATTCATCCACTATCGACAAACGCGAGATGAATATTTTTTTCAATGAAAGACGTTTTTGGAGAAATGTTTTAGAGAGACATTGCCTTGTTTCTATCGGAAAGGAATCTTGCTTTTAGAGGATCTGAAGAAGTCTTAGGATCTCCTCACAATGGAAATTTTCTGGGTATATTTGAGCTTTTGGCAAGAAGAGATCCGATCCTAAAAGAGCTTCAAGACAGAATCAAGAATAAAAACACTAAAGATCACTATTTGAGTCCTACCATACAAAATGAACTAATTGAATTGCTAGCGACAGAAGTTGAAAAAGAAAATTTACAGCAATTGAAATTGGCAAAATATTTTTCTATAATTTTGGACTGCACTCCAGATATGTCACATCATGAACAAATGTCTGTCATTCTCCGTTATGTACTATGTAATGAAGAAGCTGCTGTTGTTAAAAAAACATTTTTTGGCTACTTGAGAATAAGTGACAGTACTGGGAAAGGCTTGTTGGACGCTTTCTTAGAAAAAGCGACCGAACTGCAACTCAAATTGTCTGATTGTCGAGGTCAGTCATATGATAATGGTGCTAACATGAAAGGAAAACATTCTGGGGTCCAAGCAAGAATGCTAGACATCAATCCCAAAGCTGTTTACGTGCCCTGTGCAAACCATACCCTTAACTTAGTTGTTGTTGACAGTGCTAATTGATCGACGGAAGCATTGACATTTTTTGGAGTACTTACAAGGTTGTATGTGCTGTTTTCTTTCTCTGCTCAGTGTTGGGAAATTTTGAAGAAACATGTGGAGCTGTCCATAAAGTCACAATCTGATACTCGTTGGGAAAGCAGAATTAAATGCATCAAACCTATTCGATACAATTTAAAAGAGGTGTTGCTGGCACTGAAAGACTTGGAAGCCATTTCCATAGAAAGAAAAGATCGAAGAGCTGCCTCAGAAACAAAATCGTTGATAGCTCATTTATCAAAATGGAGTTTTCTTTTGTCGGTGTTTATTTGGTATGATATCCTATTCCAAGTCAATAAAGCAAGCAAGATTCTTCAATCGTATGGAGTCTCCCTTCATACAATGGAAACGGAAATCCAGGCAACTGAAAAGTTTTTGCAAAACTATCGCACAACGGGTTATGACAGTGCCGCAACATCTGCTGTTGAAATAGCACAGGAATTGGATATTGATCCTTCTTTTCCTCCGTCAAGAAGTGGAAAGAAAAGAAGATTGTTTGATTACCAAGGTGAAGAGGAACAACGAGCTACTCCTGAACTGAAATTTAAAAGCAACTTTTTCTATCCATTAGTCGACCAGGCTATTATGTCAATAAAGGAGCGCTTTAATTTGTTACGTGAGGTTTCTTCCGCCTTTTCGTTTTTGTACACACGAGACAAACTTTTGCTTGTGCAACAAGAAAATGCTCTTCTTACTTGCTGTAAAGAGTTCCAAAAAAAGTTCGGTGACATTGATTCTGATAAAATGAGCGCTGAGCTACAGCGGTTTGTTTTAATTTTACAAAAAAAACGCAATCTCAATACGGCTCAAGACTTTCTGAACTATCTTCTAAAGACTCATTTATTTGAATTCTATCCGAATGTGTACATCGCACTTCGAATCTTACTAACTTGCCCCGTGACTGTTGCCAGCGCTGAAAGAAGCTTCAGCAAATTGAAACTGATCAAAACTTTTAATAGAACGTCTATGACAGACAGTAGACTATCTTCATTAGCCATGTTGTCAATCGAAAATGACTGCGCCCGATCTCTTGATTATGACAATGTCATAACAGCATTTGCGAACAAAAAGGTTCGCTCCAGACTATTTAAATGATACTGTGTTTTTATAACTTTTTCATGTTTTTCAGTGTCATTGCTTTCGTTTCGCAGTGTCTGCATAAATGTCCTACTGAACTCTGGCATCGGTGCCGAATTTTTTATGACTTGCACCTTCGGTATCGGCATGCTTTATTTTGACATTAGCCTGTTTACTTATGTACAAATTAAGGTGTATTTTCTTAATGCAGCTTTTCAACTTTACATCTCTAAAGTGATATGACCTGTGCGCAGGGGCTCTTGCGCTTACTTTGGGGGGGGGGGCCGAAGTTGGAGTGCTACGGGACTGCAATCATGAATTATGACTTAACTAATTCTCCTTTTACTAATTCCTCTAAAATGCTAAATATGAGAATGTAGTAAATTTGCCGTTGAATCATTGGCTTGAGCAGAACACAGGAAGTACAAAGATGCCAAACAACTAAAACTTGATGTTTTTTAATCTTGCAAAAACTTTTTGTGCTTGCATATATCTAATATTATTTTGCACCACAAACGCAACTGACCGATTATTGTTTCAAAGCAAATTTATTTCCGCTTTCACCAATATCTCACTAACATCAATAAACCGCTCATAAAAAGGTGAATTAATTGATTCACGTTTTGATACAACAGAAAGCTGTACCGACTTCACAGATAAATTATCACAGTTCACAGGCAAAGTCTGGTCTGCTCAAACAGCTAAAAATATAAGTTGTTTAGATCACATCAATAAAATGAGGTTTCACCCTAAAAAATATGTTAAATCCACATTGTCACAACAGTTTCTGTCAAAAGAAGTGGAAAACCTTCAGCCCAAAACAGTAATAGAAAAAACAAATTTTAGTATTTGGTTTTTGTTTAGGCAGTGACTATTTTGCCGTCAATGACATTTTACCCCTGCACTCCATTTTCTGTTGAATGTTTGTGATTGGTCGATTATAGTGACATATTAAAAACGTGATTTTTAGTCGTTTGTGATAGGTCAATCTCTATAATGTATTAAAATTGACAAAAAATGATTTGACAAAAATGGAGCTTTTAGCTTACACTCCCACTCATATCCACAAACTGCCATCCCCTCCTTAATGTATACTGCCTCTGTTTAAGTACCTTGCCTACAAAGATTCTAACTTCTAACCATTTTATTCATAGTTAGTATCACTATCCAAACAATAACTATAAGCATGCCAAGACAATACTTATGAGCACTGCAGCAAATAGGCCAAACTTGAAGACACACAAAGGTTGAATGGCAAAATAGCTTGCAAGGGTGAAATGCGATCAAAGGCAAAATAGCCACAAAATAGCCTACAACTAAACACTCAATTTTTAAAAGGGGGGCCACTCGACAACTGAAAAAAGGGGGGCCTGAGGGGGCTGCCTCATTCGCCTCACCCAATATTCACCACTGATGTTGGCAATCGTGCCTGAGGCCGCACGATGTTTTAAGATTTGGAAACTGCCACTTCTTCGGCCGACGGCCTCTGTAATGTCGCTCGCAGCAAGGTCAATCTCCAAAAAAAAAGGTCAACACCTCTCCAGCATCTCCACATCTTTGTCCTACTTCAGACATCTTTGATCAGAATATCGATTTCTGATTAACGATGCCTGAAGAAGGGCGACGGTTTGAATATGTTGAGGTGGTGACCTTTTTTTTGGAGATCGACCTCGCTGCGGGCGACATTACAGAAACCGTTGGCCGGAGAAGTGAAGATCGTCGTGCGGGCCGCGAGTTTGACACCCCTGTTCTAAACTACATTTATCTTTCGTTTGATAAAATAAATTTCAAAGTGTATTACTTGATTACGGGAACAGCTGAGAAGTCAAAAGCAGCGTCGAATGTGCCTGGGTGCGTAACTAAAAAACGAGCAACTAGTTTTTGTGACTTGGCGAGCAAATACGCACTTAGGATATCGACAATTTCTAATTGACATTATTACATCGGGAGTGCAATCGCTACATTTTGCTTCCGTGTTTGAAATGTTCAAATTTCTCCTTTCCACTAAAACTTAACGTTTTCGACTGGTGTGGAAGATTATGATAATTTTATAATATTCAATGAATCTATACGTCATCAGATATATAAAAACTGCAAATAAAAATAATATAGTGATCCATGTCAGTGTAACACCTAAAGAAGTGTAAAGTAAAATTTTGAATGAAGTATCTGACGGAGAAAACGACGACATTGAAATCATAACTTCTTTAGCTTTCCATAAAGAAATAGATGTTGCGTTATCAACATCTTTTAATTTTGACGATCCTGACAATCTGAACGGAGCAGACCAAAACGTCGCAGGTAATAATGATAATGCAAATAATTCTACTGAAACCACACAGCGAAGTCAGCTTACCCGTGATAGATTATTTCCTTGTCTGGAAAGTGCTCTCAACAAAAAAAAATTACAACCCAGCAAGCTTGCCAACTACTGAAAAGACTTTTACTAATTATTTGAAAAAATCAAAAGCTTCAAATAACTTGGAGTTAAATATAACCTGGTCAAATGAATATTCAGGCCGCGGCCGTCAGACAAACTTAAATGATGAGTCCAAAAGGACGAAACGCGTGCAAGGATGGCTTTGTAAATTTGAAAATATCTCTCAATAGCATTGCTTCCTTCAGAAGCCTCGCGCCTTCACCACTCGCTTTGATGTTTTGTTTCTCGCTTATAAGAAGCTCTCTATCAATCGTAACCACTTGGAGCTAGCAATATATTATCAAATATAAGATCGGTGTTTTACAAGAAGTGAATGACAAAAGTTTCCTTTGCAAGCTTGGATGTTTTTTTTTCATAAAAATAATGCTAGACATAATAGTAATAAAAACTAATCGAAAAATGGAAGAGACAATGGTGCAACTTCAGAGTATGCTTACGGCAGATAGTAGCAGTCCATAAGGGTATGTACGACTGACCAATCTTTGGGAAGCATTGGCACTGATTAAAATGATTTACATGCAAGGCTTACAAGTAATTACTCGGAAAATCAAAGCACTAATGCAATGTTTTATGAAAGGTTTGGCAATCTAGTTTTTAGTGAAACTATCTCCAGAAAGAGATTTTAATATTTTTGATTTGCATTTTAGATTTTTTTGTCATAAAGCACTTTGAGTTATAAACCAACAAATACAGCCAATTTTTGCGTTCCATACAAAATGCCACAATTAAATTTTTCGTTGTAGATTTACTGTTAATTATGTAATCATCACTGACATCTTTTTGGAGGGATAAAGGGCAATGGCCCTGCAATTGAGCAAGGGTAGCAAAAATGACAAAACTTTTCATGTGTTTTGTGGGAGCAAAAATGGTTCTTGTGCCAGATTGTCGTCCAAATTAGGCTAAATGCCCGGTTTCAAAAAGTTATTCTGCAATATAAAAAAATCTTCACCTTTGTAAAAAAAGAAAAAAATTGCAGCTTGAAGTGGTAGCAGAATTCGCAGCAAAGCTGACAGGGATCGCGAAGTGAACGTCTCTGCTATGATCCCCACATCCCCACCAAGACACGATACAGACAGACTTTAATAAAAGGCTATCACACCCCAAATTAATTGCTTTCTGAATAAGCCACTGCCAATTATTCTCTGGTTTTTAATCAATTAAAAAAGCAGGAAGCGTGAAAGTTTGTTTATGCTTGCGTTGTTTAACTCTTTCGCTTCCGAGTGAATAGCGAAAAAATGTCCTTCAGGAAGCAATGCAAAGAACTGTTATATATTGTCACAATTAACCATCATAAAATATTCCAAGTTTGCAAATCATTACTCATCTCCTTACTTTCTACATTAAGTGTTATACATCGCTGAAATCCCCTTTGTTGAAGACTTCAAATACAAATTTTTATAAATAGACCAATTTTATGCTAATTACCGCCCCAATAGGCGCTGAGTGGTCATAGCAGTTAAAGTAGTACCCTTGCCTCAAAGATCACTGCAGATTATATTTTTCTACCAATGTTTTTGGACATGGCTAGATGATATTTGATACAAAAACTTGATACAAAACGACGACATTAGTTGTGAAATATTTTCAATTTAATTGATGTTGTTGAAGGATGTAGTTTTTCTAAAAATTATGATTTAGTGAAAGGTTGAAAAATTTTGGGGGGTTTTGAACTGATATGATGCACGGTACCCATTTTTGATCAGTAAATATCATATATAGCTTAGCCTAAACTATTTAAAGTTATATATTGCTGGAAAGCAAATTTCTTAAGCTTTCAAATGAGACTGGTATTTAGCAACATATTACATTTTTTACTTACCATTCAAACTTTTTTGAGGAATTTTAAGACCCCTTAAAAATTTGAAAATTTTTATAAGTAAATTTCATTATTATTGCTTGAAATTTTGTCAAATGATGCCACAAAGTAGTAGTTTTCAGACTGCGTTAATGATAAAGGGTTTGCTTTTCTGAAAAACATGTTATCTCAATTTGATTTTAAGGTAGTTGGCTCTTGCTAAAAATTTGGCAATTTTAGTCGTCTGTAACTGGGTTTATGGTCTTTTTAACTGTTTTTGGGTGAGAAAATCCAAGAATTAGACCACAAATTTTACGTCTTTTGATGGGTGAGGAATTAAGCGTAATCTTTTGAAGATTTTATGAAAATTAGATGAGAAATAAAGTCACAAATCCATTTTTTAGTGAACTAATTTTGTAACTCGGCGGAAAAAATTTCAGGGAAACACTACAAACACAAAATCATTATATGATGATCTTGGTAGCGAAAGAATCAATCAATACTTATTTTTTGAGCTCTCTGAGAGACACATGCAGTTTTGTAGGTGTTATCCACTGGTATGTTAGTTTTGTCGCCTGTTCAGAGAAATAGTTACCACTAGTGCTTTTACTTTACCAGAAAACATTTTGAGTGAGATTCAATCTTGCGATCGTTGCTTTAGTTTTACGCCATTAGCGTTTGGCGGTCGCTAGATTTTGGAAAACAATCAGGTTGGCTTTTAACGCCCTAAATTTGAGATGGTAGGGCCAAGCCGTCTACTTGTCGTGGTGGCTCCAGTCTAACTGAAGACTTGCAAATTGAGCGTGAGCGCTAACGCAGTGTAACCTATATATACATCTTCCTGCATAATGCTCACAACAAATAGGTCATACGACGAAGGAAAAGTCGCCTCTCACGACATGATGTGTGAGCAGCTTTACTATTCTAAGCCGATAAAGTACGAGTGCGTATGTTCTTCGACGTTACTGATTGCGACCTTGGCATTGTAATAACTTACAGCAAGTGCTTCAATTCGAGTAGTTTTTTCTTTGCATGGCTGCGTTTACGCCCGGACCAAGCAACATGCATGCAGCCAGAGGCTTTAGTTCGTACAAATAGGCATACAATTATGAAAGAGTCGATAGTAGTTTTAGCAGTAACACTGCTACATAAGAAATTTCAAAGTTAATAATTGAATGACGCGCTGTCTTAATCTCATCAAACGCTGATTATTCCAAATCCAATTTTATTAAGGGTGATGGAAGTGAATCCAAATTTCCAGTAATTAATTTGACAATCAAAAAACAAGTGGTTATCAAAAACTATGACTCAACTCGGTCAATACGGGGTTGCAATTAGCAGTTACACACAAATAATTGCTGATCAATATATCTAAAAATAAACTTCCAAGGTAGTGGTTTCTTATGTCATAAGAAAAAATACTATTTCTAAACTCTTTAAGACTCTCTAGCAATGCAATAATTACGAGCAACTACTACTAACACTAAATAAGCCTATCGGAAAATCCAGCACTTCCCAATTGTGAACCAACGCAAGCCTGAGGCGACAATTCTCGCAGGTTAGCGTGGCACTGTAGCCAACACAATAGCGAACGGTCCGGGTTTAAATCTAAGGTGGAAAATCGAAAGAATATTAAAAAATAAAAAGAACGTTAGAAATTAGATTAGAAACGAACACAAAACTGTCAAATTTTACAGTAGTAGTCCTAATATTCAGTAGGAAGGTTGTACGCACGTGATCAAACGTCATCAAAATGCGCTTTTGAAAAAGTGGCTGACCACTTTCAGCGTTATTGCATTAAATTGGAGTGATATCGTTTTTTGCAAATTAAATGGATAAACTAGGCAGTTGTTAAATGAACGTTAAATATGTTGTTTTACTGTTAAGGAGTTAATCTGAAGTCAAAGTAAGATAAGAGGTGCTAAGGTTTGCTTGTTATTGATACTAGTTAGGCTAATTTTATGGGCATAACATGAAGGCTCATTTGTAGCCAGCTTCTGCTAAGGTTTCTTATTCAATTAATCAGCGTATTTGGGAATGCTGAGTTTAAGTTAATGATAATGAGCAACTTATACTGTACATTTAGTTGCATAAGCACACTGAAAAGTTGTAAACTAAATTATACTGTAGCCTAAAGGACAGGGCAGACTTCTTTACCGTTTGTCATATCCTACATTGGATATTGATGGATAAAATCAAGTAAGTTTTTGAAATTTTTTGTCAACAGTGCTTGCAGACCAGTCGTATTGATATACGAGATGTAATTTTGTGACCTCAGCTACTCCGCCTGTTAGCGCTACTTCGCTCTGTGTAGATCGATTCCTTGATTATGTGTAAAGTTAGTGTTTTCCGGTTACCTCATACTGTTTTTGGCGTGGTTAGCGATTACGCAATCTCTTTGTAAGTCGCTATCCAGTAATTCAAGGTAGAACCTATGATAATTTAGTGTTGTGGAGTATTAATGTTAATTCATGGTATAGTTAGGAATAGTAGCTGGTAGCCTACAATGTTCGGTATATGTGGAAGTGTGCTTTGTAGTGCTGGGCCTGGCTTACCTAGGCCTAGCATCAATATCTATTTGTTTTTCCCTTTAGCTATGGGTTCAAGGTGTTTTATTTTTTGCGGTTTACAGTGGTTAATAGTATTGATACCGGTCTTTGCGGTTTCCGGTGACTGTCTACCCGTATCTACTGTCGGTTGTGGAAACCAAGCCTGCATCGCTCAAATTAATAGTGGTGTATTGGTTTACGTGGTGCATGCTGTTTGGTGCCTTTGGAGCGCTGTAGTTGGTTCAGTGTAGTACAATATATTGATTGATAATCATATCAGCTGCTGTGAGCTGACACTGTGCCATATCCCAAGCTGCTTCGCCCCTGTAGCTCTATCTCAAATAGGATAGTAGGAATAGTCGATGAGCTCACCGCCTAGAGCTAACACCGTCAATTTTTTTGGCTATTGCCTAGGCTGCTGGACCAAGGGTAATTTTAAAACTTACGGTATCGATTTATTTATTCATGCATATGAGCTCATGCTCTGTTTGCATGTCTTTCGTCAGATTGGGCCACCAAGAGGGGTAGACTGCTTGGCTCCACCACCTGTTTGCCTCATAAAGATGGAGGCATCCTAGCTGTTAAGTGCCGTGCCCAAGGACGCAACAAGCAAGTTTGCTGGCAAACTTACGGTACCGGTAGTAATAATCAGATAATGATTGTTTTTGCTAACGTATCGACGAGTATCTAATTGGTTTAGATACTCGTCGGTATTTTTTTGTTTTAAAGTTATTTTTAACTGAGAAGCAAATTGTTGATTAGATGGCATTTCTCTTATGGGCAGTTTTTTAAAACTGGCACACAGTAATAAGTTTAGACTAGCCAACTGAAAGACCTAATCCCAACCACATTGCTTTTGATTAAATTTATTTGCTTCCGAGGAACCAACTACCAATGATTCATTCCAATTTTTAATTAATTTCTCGTTAGTTTTCAAAATAACCCCAAAAGTTGGTGTTCGCTCAATACCTTATCCGCATTAATTACAGCTTTTGTAGCTACTTTTTGGCGCCAAATGTGTGACGTCATATGCAACTTTCTTAAGACTGCTTCACACTGAATCCAATTACGGTTATGCTTACGATACGGCATAGGTTATTCCTGAACATATATATCACTGGCCGTGGCATAGCCGCTCTCCCTCAACTTTTAAAATTATGCTTCCACGCACTTTAGAAAACGAACAAATAAATTGTTGCTTGATTCAACTGGGAGCAAGTGCCGTTTCTAAGTATTAAACAGGGTAAGCATGACGTAGCCACGAAACTCAAAAACTGTAGGAGAAATATAGCGGCTACGCGCAACCCTTACACCGTTTTTTTATACTTAATTGGTTGTCTTTAAAAAAGCGGCAGTTGAGATTTAGAAATTCGAATTGGCAGTGCCAATAACACATACAGTTTTCTTTATAATTCTTACAAATACAAATTGAATGATGCCGGCTGAACCAACATTCTTAATCTCGACATTACTGATTGATCACCGTTCCTGTAATCGCACAACTATTTTAATTCGGGTTAGTTTGCCCTTTGCCTGGCTGCGTGTATGCCAGAACCCAACAGCATGCGCACAGCCACAGGCGTTGGCTTACACAAATACGCTTAAAATTAACCAAAAAATTGAAAGTAGTAATTTTTGTTTAATACGTTGTTTCTGAAAATACATCTAAATCGGTTGGAAGGTTCACACCGACATAAACCACAAACATTATCTTGAAAACAATTTAGTGTGTATTGCAAACAATATACCCAACCCAATTTGACGAGACCACCCCTGGACGCGTCCCGTCCTCCTGGACTCCTCAGCAGAGCCCGTCCCCCAAACCAAACCCTTCATTTGCAATCACATAAACTCGTTTTCTCCATATGCAAAAGCAAACATGCATCGGACAAGCGGCGCAAGCATGTTCATGACAGATGGTGAACCTAATGGAGACACTCGGGCTTTTGCTGCAAAATGAGGCTCGCAGAATCCACTGCGATCCACAGACTAAGTCACCTCAAAGCAACACCTTGCTGCCAAGAGCGCCCTCACCTTTTGTGATGAGTTGCTTTTGCGAAACTTTTGTGACGTTGAACTAGAAATCTAGTCTCTCTATCTGTACGCAACTACAAAGTGACTACACAATACTCCACAGCACATTCATTATGACGTAAATTTTCCAGAGAATTTCAGCGCTCAAGGGCGAAGCCATAAAGGTTAAGTGGGCAACTTCAAGACTTTACTAATGACTGGCCTTTTTCTGACGTAACCACAACTTTACAAAATACTGTTCAAGTGTCCGAACGTCCGCAATTCTTTTTCGAAATTAACGAATCATGATAATACATGCTTAATCTACCGGCTATTCAATGACGGAAAAAACAAGAAAGGAAGAGTCAAGGGTAGAGAGATGGCTCCAACTTACTAATACAATCTATATTGTAGGGCCCCTACGAATGGTCGGACCCCCTGCCCCCGAGGGCACGGCGCTGCATTGACATGGCACTGACTGTGCATGTGCTGAAACGACAATGAAAATAGCCTAATTTGTAGGCGTTAGTAAAACATTTTCAATAGCCCATAGCACATATACAGGGAGATATCTAATTTGATCGTTTTTGAAATCATTGCAAAGCATTTTCTTAACCTTTATAACTAGCTAAACCTTGCACAACATACACAATGAGATTTTCTAATGTATAATTGGTGCAAAAAAAAGCAAACTGATTCTCGATTCAATGACGTAGAGCAAAAAGAATAAACAAAAGAAATCAAATAAGTCGAACAGCTATAACCACTAATCTAAAAAATTATCACCCTTTAGGCCAGGAGCTCTTGAAGTTAGCCTCAAAACCCCCAGGAGAATTGATAATAGATTTTGTGGATATTGAGCATTTTTATTACAAAATAAGAAATGCACAAGATTACATAACAATTGACGAGAGGAATTAAATTTTACGTAAATACGGATTAGTGATATCGAGATCAAAAACTTTAACCCTTTGAAGACCAGTGGCACATATAGGTGCCTTAAATTTAATGAGTCTTTTAAGGTATATATGTGTAATATTTTTAACAAAAATTTTTTCCTAATCAATGGTTTGATGTTTTATTTTACTATTGGCAGTTTGATTTGGCAACATTAACTTTATTTGTAAACTTTTTCTCGTTAACATTTAGGTGAAGTTGTGACTGTCAAAGGAAGATTTTTAAACCGTTGCTAAGTGGTTTAGAAAAAGATTTAAAAAATTATTTTTTGATGATATTTGATTCTTTAATACTTTATTGATATTACTACATCATATTTAGTTCAATTTGATGACAAAGGGTTATCGATAATTTTGATTTTTTTTATGGCACGCATGTGTGCCATTGGTCCTCAATGTAAAAAAGTCTGTCTATTATAAGTAAATAGCCACTATATAACTCATAGATGGTCACCTTAAACATACAGTATAAACTAAAATGTGGTTTTTAGTTATTTATACTGGTATAAAGTTAAGATTCAAAATATTATTGACTTAGTGAAAAAAATTTATTTGAATCACCTTAAATTGTTTTAGACAAAATGTTACCCAGTGCTAAAAATAGAGTTTTTCAACTAAATGATAATGAAATTCATCAAATATTGCTTTGTGACAATAGTGATACCGAAGATGCATTGATAGCAGATGATGAAGACATTGGATTTTTAGAAAGTGATATAGAACAACTTGAAAAAAACAAAGGTAGTCCTGCTGATAGTCCTGTTGAAGTCATTATTGAACCTCCTGGCACATCTAGCCAGCAGGCATCAAAGCTCACCAGTGCAAAAGGTCAAACAGCCAGCACAATCAATCATCCTCAACTTCAAAGCAATTTTGGTCCAGTAACTTTGAAGTGGAAAAAATGCTCTAGTGCACAAAATCCTGCTCAGCCTTTATTACCCAATACTGAAGCTACTCATGAATTTGAATTTGGTAAGATGCTGATAGAAGTCAGTGATAACCCAACACCATATGAAATCTTCAACAATGTCTCAAGATTTGAAGAATTCTTGAAAGAAATAGTAATCCCACAAACTTTATTATACAGTCAACAAAAAGGTCATTGCTTTACTACAACTGCTGAAGAAATGCAAGCTTTTTTTGGGATGCATTTAGTGATGGGCTATCACTGTCTTCCAAGTTTACGAGACTATTGGTCAAGCGATCCTGACCTTGCCGTTCCATACATCGCCAATATAATGCCACGCAAACGATTTGAAGAACTAAGATCCTTTGCACATTTTAACAACAATGATTTCATGAAACCACATAATGATCCAGATCATGATAGAGCATTTAAAGTTCGACCTGTTCTTGGCCATTTTAATAAAAGTTTCCTGGCAACTCAATCAACTACGGAACATCAAGCAATCGACGAACATATGATTAAATTTAAGGGCCACAGTATTCTGCGTCAATACCTGAAAGGAAAACCAATTCAGTGGGGCTTCAAACTGTGGTGTAGGTGCGACTCCAAAACTGGATATCTTCATGAGTGTGATCTTTATTTAGGAAAAAAAACTGGCATGGTTGAACATGGTCTTGGAGAAGCAGTGGTGTTAAAGTTGACCGAAAAAATTGAGCACACTGGTTGTCAAGTTTACGTGGACAACTTTTTCAATTCACCATCATTGCAAATGATCTTGCTGCAAAAAGGAATTTATTGTGCTGGCACTGTTAGAACAAACCGCAAATTGTTGCCTAAAAAGGATGTTACAGCTGACAAAGACATGAAATGAGGAGAAGTAGCAAGTTATGAGGCAAGTGGCATCACCTATGTTAAATGGATGGACAACAAACCTGTACATATGCTGTCAAATTTTTTGTCTGCCCATCCTCTTCATGAAGTCAAGCAAAGAAAAAAGGAACCAAGGAACACGAAAAGGTTTGTTGTCCAAACGTTGTGAAACAATATAATACTTATATGGGTGGTGTTGATCTCATGGATCAAAATAAAGTCACATATCAATTCAAACATCGTTCTAAGTTTAAATATTACTTGAGAGTTGTTTTTGATATGTTTGATATTGCTATTGTCAACTCTCATATCATTTTCTCAAAACTGGCATCCTCATCAGATGACACACAAGAATTGACTCCAAAACATTTCGAAGAACTGTTGCTCGGTCTTTGATTGGCAATTTCAACTGCAGAAAAAGAGTAATTTCATTATGTTCGATAATGACGCAACAAAAAAGAATGCTAGCAAGTGGGAATACTCTTGGAAATCACGCTATAGAAAAGACTGATGAGAGGAAAAGGTGCAAACTTTGCACCAGCAAAAAATGTTACAACAGAACAAACACTAAATGCAGTGTGTGCAATGTGTACTTGTGTTTTGTGAAGGGAAGAGACTGCTTTCATGCCTATCATACCAACGGCAATGGATTATAATTGATTCGATTTTTTTATGCTTTCTAATTTAATGCTTTTTTTCAATACATGCAGCAATCATAAGTGTCCATTTACTGTGTATAACTGCAAACCACGTGATGCTTCAAAAGTTTGACATTTTTCTTTGTGTTTATTGTTGCTATGTGAACACAGAACTTTATCCGATAGGACCAATGGCACCTATATTTGCCATGCTATAACTTCCATGTGGTGGACATAATTTCAAAAAATTGCCTATTTTAGGTGATACAAAAAATAGTAAATATAAAAATCAAAATTAACTGAAAAAAAATTGTGTGGAATATTTATGGACTTCAAAGGGTTAAGCGCCACTGCTTCAGCCTATAGTTTAAAGAGTGCAACATACTACCTACAGCAAGTAAATTTGAGCAGTGGTACTTTTTGAGCAAACTTCATCAAGTAAAACGTTGTTTTAAATCAGGAGTCCCCAAACTTTTTAGACCATCGACCCCATTATGGAATTCTTGATTTCTCATCGACCCCCAGGCATGTACAAAAAAATAAATATTAATGATAACTAAATAGATAAGCCGTTTCCATATACATTAGTAAGGGAAACTGCATACTAAGCCCTGTGAAACTGTTGTTCTGTATCTCTTCCCCCTTTTGAATATCTTTTATGCGATAACTACAGATAACTAAAAATAATTCTAAAAAAATAGTGATAACTGAAAGTGCTAATGATGTCAATAATAAAATAGTAGCATCACTAATAATAAACAATAGCAATATCCATATTGACTTTATCAATGAAAGCTGAAGAAGCAGTAGTAGTCTCCGCTGTCTACGGTGAAGCTGACGTCAAGCACGACCTTATATACTTAAAATTCCTGGTCGACCCTTTTTTGACCCCCAGGTGTTTATCAACCCCTTGGATAATCCCATCGACCCCCAGGGTTCGATATCGACCACTTTGAGAATCCCTATTTTAAATACTTTCTAAAGTATTAAATTGCAGTAAATTGTATTACATTTTGATTTGTATTGCCGTATATCACAAAGTAAATACAGTTAGACTACTGTGACGATCCCTTCCTTGCTTCATTATGAGTTAAAACAGCGAAGCTCCGCACCTAGCTGCTTGAAAAAGGTGACATTTTCATTTCCGACTTCGGAAATCTGCCTTGTTGAGTTTACAATTGTATGCATGGCTGGTTTGCAACAGATATAAAAACAATACAAGAGCTTTGTGATGTGTTTGAGCTGCCTTACCTGCAATCATGATGCACAATGCAGTAAAAAACGTGAAAAAAGTTGTATCCCAGCAAACATGCGTATATTGGGTTGATACAGTTAGAACGCGGTTTCGTGTTGCTCGTATCGATGTCGTGTAACCGGTATCAAAACATTATTGTCTCAATTTTGTGAAAGTTTAATAATAAAATTCAATGTAGACAACATAAAATGTAGACAACCCCTTTTGAAAAATTGGTTACCATATTTTTAAAGCAGTGCTTACGTAAAAACTTTGCAAAATGAGTTTGATTGTATTTATTCTTCAGCCATGGTTTGATAGCGGCAAAACTTTTATGTGTAACCTATATTAGCCGGTGTTGTTCCTATGCTTGAGCACACTCTGGCTGCAATGGTTAACAGAGTTATACGTTTTTTAATGCATGTTATTGCCAAAATTGTTTCGTTAGATAGAGTTTAAAGTATAAAATTTCATTATCTCTTAAGAGAGTTGCAGGGGAGTTGAGACACCCTCGTAAATTCCTAATTAAAGTTATCTATTCAGTAGTGCCACATAGCGGTGGGTCATTCCATTTGCGCCATTTTCGCACTAGCACTCGAGCGACTGGAAGTATCACACAGATCTTGCCTACAAACAACTGAAAAAAAGCTACAAAAAATGAATTTTAAAGTATCAAGTATGATGCTTGTTATTACTATTTTTCTAGCAGTTAGATGGGTAACTGTTTTCGTGTAACTATGCCTATATAACTGTCTTTAACTGAGGTAAGTTTGATGTAAGTCAAATTTGTCAGTTTTAAGATAAGCTTGTAAATTCTTTAATGGCCGTCACAAAGAGAGTTGGGCCATGGCTCAACTGTAAGTCATGATTAAACTTTGTATTTACACATATTTGTGAGAATTGTATTTTTTCTTGCAGAAACATGCCTCAGAATTATAAAAAAAACTCAGCGTGAGAGTTTAGTGGAAGAACTAAAGACTGCCGCGGATGCAGTTGCGAAGTGAGGCAAAAGTATCAGGTCGGCTGCTGCAGAATTTAACCTTGATAGAATGACTTTGTCACGCTTCATGCAACGTGCAAACCCTGAAAGAGACTCAGGTTATGAAAGGTGTAAGACAGTCAACATGATTTTTTCAACAGTTATGGAAGCGGATTTGGCAATTCACGCTAAAGATATGGCGCGAAGATTTTATGGTTCATCAACAGAGAAGTGCTGCTGCTTGATATACGAATATGCCGAGCGAAACAACGTCAACATTCCTGAAAACTGGCAAGTACACAAAAAAGCAAGCCAAGGCTTCTGGCTTGGATTTAAATCACCACACAACACCAAAACCAACTTTACTAGCACGTGCAACAGCCTTCAACAGGCACACTGTCAGGGAATTTTTTTCTAATTTAGCAAAAGTCATGGATCGCCACATGTTCCTGGTGCAAGATATATACAATATTGACAAAACAGGCTGCACTACTGTTCAAAATTCTGGGAGAGTTGTTGTTGAGAGAAGGATAAAACAGGTGGCGTCTGTTACCTCTGCCGAGAGAGGAGAGCTTGTAACTGTAATAAATGTAGTTCATGCCAGTGGATCGGTGCTGCCACCCATGCTCGTCTTTACCCGCGTAAATTATCGTGAGTGGTTTATTCGGGGGTCACCAGTTAATCTGCAGGATCAGCAACAAGATCGGGCTGGATAAATGAAGAGGTATTTCTCAAGTACTTGGACTACTTCATTCAGCACAGTCGATGCACAATAGAACGAAAGGTTTTGTTAATAATAGACAATCACGAGGCTCACATCTCATTAGCAGCCATTGATAAAGCAAAAGCTAATGGTGCTGTTGTTTTGACGATTCCACCACACACGCCCCATAAGCTCCAGCCTTTGGACAAATCGGTGTATGGTCCATACAAGAGAGCTTATGGGCGTGCTGCAGATGCATGGATGCGCTCACATCCTAATACAGGGTGTTCGGAAAGTCACAGTGCACTTTTCTAATAATTTATTTTTATATTTCAGATTTCGACCCCAATATGGTTTTGACAACTGAAGAAGATGTATGGCTCGTCGAACACGTATTCCGAGAGGGTGGTAGAGACACAGATGTGGTGCGACAGCGGTTTGCTGAAAAATTCCCAGATAAACCTGTTCCACATCGCAAAGCAGTTTGTAACCTTCTTGATAAGTTTCGGGAAAGAGGATCAATGGATGATGCCGAACGCTGTGGAAGGCCAGCAAAGCTATTGGAGGAGAAACTGTTGGACATTTCTGACAATATGCTGCAGAGTCCATCAAAATCATTACGAAAATTAGCTTAGCAGCATGATATTGGTCTTGAAACTGCTTATAAGGCCGTCAGAAGAGAATTAAAACTCTTCCCATACAAAATAATGGCAGTACAAAAACTGAAAACCACTGATCATGAGAAACAATTACGGTATTGCAAATGGTTTAACCAATTTATCGAAGAGAATACGGCTGATATGTTGGATGTGACCTTTTTCACCGACGAAGCATGGCTCCATCTCTCAGGTTACATTAATTCGCAAAATTCAAAATTGTGGTCAACTGATAATCCTCACAGTTTGCACAAAACATCCCTACATGATAAAAAGGTTGGTGTGTGGGTTGCGATTTCCAGACGTAAAATTTTTGGCCTTATTTTCTTTATGAACACAATAAACAGCGAGCGCTATTGTTGGGATATTCTCCACGCCTTCATCGGTCAGATGACAAGTGATGAAATCAATTACTCATGGTTTCAACAGAATGGTGCTACTGCCCACACATCTAGCAGATCCATGCATTTATTAAAGGAATTCTTTGGAGACCGCATTATTTCGAAAGACGTGCCTGTTGAAGGCTGTTGCACGTGCTAGTAAAGTTGGTTTTGGTGTTGTGTCGTTGATTTGGTTTACTCGTGCCCTTTTTGTTTAATCTTTTTTTTAATGATTTTGCGTGCTTGCCCGTATCTAAAATAAGTAATTAATCCGGTTGGCGTAGTTTGCCTAGCGCATCTCGCACTACAATCTATTTTCAAATCTCCTTTGTTGCAGTAACAGTAGTAGTTAGTTCTTTGTTAAGGAAGCTGGGCACCTGTTAGAATTACATAGTTTTCGGATAGCATGTAGCTTTAGTTAGAATTTGTTTAATTAACAACATTTTTATTTGATCTAGACTTGTGTAGCTATTACTTATGTTTGTAATCTAACCTGTCTCTGAAATCTATTTCGGCTCGCCACTTTTGTAAGTAATTAGTTTATTAATTCGATTATGAGCACATTATTTGTTATTTTATGTTTTAGGGTTACGAGAGACAATACATCTACGTAAACCAAGCGAGTGTTTGAAACAGAGGCACGCGGTGTTCTCCCAAATCACCCCCCACGTTCACCAGAAATGAATCCACCAGACTTTTATCTATGGGGAGCAGCAAAACCTGCAGTGCATCGAGATCGCCCGCACGCGCTAGATGACTTGCAAGCAGCAATAACAGCATTCATTCAAGTCTATTTCAAGCGAGCAACTGATAGCCTTGTTTAGAAACAAAATAAGAAGGGTCCAAGCCTGTATTGATGCTAAGGGGGGTCACTTTCAACATAATTCATAATTGTCATTCATATTTACCTCCTGTATTCTATATTGAAACATGATTGTTAATAAATATGTAAGTGCACAGTGACTTTCCGAACACCCTGTATAATTCTCAACATATATCAAATCCTTGGGCTGGTGTTGGAAGCTCAAATGTCAGCTGTGTAGCACGTAACATCTTCCCAGAATTCCAGAGCACTGGTATTTTTCCGAACAGCGAAATTTTCTGTGATGACAACTTTTCCTCTTCGGCGGTCTCGGACAGGGATCCTGGTGTATCTCAGATGGTCACCTCAGTGGAGAACAGTGAGCAGTTAGTAGAAACTCAAATAACCCAAGGTGTTTCTGTTTCCGTTGCAGTAGCTACAGAGAAGGACATGCCTGGTACTTCCGCTGCCAGTAAGGAATCTAATGATCATGAAACTACACTCAATTCGACAGACCTAACTACTTGCAGCAGTAAAACAAGCTTTTTACAAATGACGCATCTATACCATTTTACATAGTAAATGGGAATAGTAACATACTAAATGGAAATAGTAACAAACTAAATTAGAATAGTAACAAACTAAATGGAATAGTAACATACTAAATGGGAATTTTTGACAATAAATTAAATTTTATATCTAAAGTAAAAATGTATACTGTAATGACCCTCTGAAAAAACAATTTTGTGTTCAATACTGTTAATTTTCATGTGGCAACACTCCAATAATTTTTTGCGCGCTTTCTGTCAATGTTTTCATTGACTGTGTGTTTTGTTCAGTGTTGCCAATTTAGCACATTTTGTGCTAAATTTAGCATATTTTACTCCTAGTTAGCATCTCAGCAACTTGATTTAGCATATAGCATCTTTTTTAGCTCTATCTTTTAGTAGTTTAGCATATTTTTAGCACATTGAAATTTGTCTGGTTTACGTTGCGTTGATGGTGTAATACCATGTGTCCTCACTAATCATACCTGGTTCTATGTGAAGTGTGATGACAATAGGTACTATTGCTAGCCCTTCCTAATATCAAGATAAGACTTTAGATATTCGTGATTATAGATATATTTTAGTTGTTAAAATGAGTGATGCCTAATAAAAAATATTCGCAGAAATTTTGGAAGGAATGGCTACAAGTGAAAGAATTCAGTTCGTGGCTGCGTGAAGTGCCGGGTGACAATACCAAAGCGCACTGCAAGTTCTGCAGATGTGATATTTTGGCAAAACACAGTCTGTTGCAGAAACATATTGACTCAAAGAAACATAAATCTTGTGTTCCGTTTGAGAGCGCTCCTTTGACCAATTATTTTGTTTCTAAATGCAATGAAAGTGCAAGAGTTGAAGCTGGATTTGCTTTAAACATATGCTGCCATTCATCTATTAACACCTGCGATCACCTCGTGGCTGCACCAATCAACAGCCGCCTCAACGTGGTGGTGCGGTCCCCGGCCCCGTTTGGGTTGGGTCGAAATGGCTGTTGGTCTTCCCGAGGGTCCCAGTTACCCCGGGCACTCCCCATTCATTTTTTCGCTATGCTGCCCCCTGAACGACCGCAGAAGGGCAGCACACAGCATCTTTAAAATCGGTCGCCTGTTCTTACTTCTTCTTCTCTCCTGCCCTACTCTTGCCCTCCTTCGTCTCCTCATTCTTCTTCTTCTCCTGATGAGCGGTAACGTTCATCCTAACCCTGGCCCCATCTTTCCTTGCTCTGTGTGCGCTGGAAATGTGACCTGGCGGGGCAAGTCGGTGCAATGCTGCACTTGCTCCAAATGGGTCCATCTAAGGTGCTCACAACTTTCTTTATCTAACTTCAGAGCTCTTGGCAGCTCTCACTCTTGGAGCTGCCCCCCCTGCCGTAACACTGTGACTCCCCCCTCCTTGGACTCCTCCGGCACGTATACCTCCACTGTGAAATCTGGCCCCCCCTCTGCTAATGCTGCACTCTTGCCCCACCCTCGTCTCCAAACTTCTTATCCCCCATCTGCCCATCTTATATCTCCTTCCCCTACCCTTCCACCACCGTCCCTTGCTCCTGGCTATACTTCTGCACCTCCTGCCTCCTCTCCTCCCCCTGACTCTCTCAGGGTTCTTCAATGGAATGCTGGAGGTCTTCGAGCCAGGAGCACTGAACTACTTCACTTTCTTTCATCCCATCCTGTCGACCTTATCTGCATTCAGGAATCCAATCTTAACTCCTCTTCCTCTTTCCGGATTCCTGGATTCTCTGTTCTGCGTTCTGATCGTACTCACTCCCGGTCTGGCATTCTCTCTTCTGATGCCTCGCATGCCAGTGGCGGCGTTGTCATTTTCGTCAGACAGGGCCTATCCTTTTCTGAACTTTCTACCACCTCTCTTTCTTCGCTCGATCCCTACTCTGATTATGTAGGGGTCAACATCTCTCTAAACAAATCCTCCTCGGTGTCATTTCTTAATGTGTATGCCCCCCCTATTCGCTCCTCCCCAACGGACGGCAGAACCGATTCCTTTTCTCCCTCAATTCTTCCCTCCTCCAAAAATCTCTTCATTCTGGGGGACTTCAATTGCCATCACCCGCTTTGGGACTCAAGAGGTACTTCCGACCCCCGTGGGGAGGAAGTATTCGACTGGGTCATCTCCTCAGACCTCCTCCCCATCAATGACCCTGACACACCCACCCTTCTCCATCGCTCCTCCGGCAGTCGCTCCTCTCCTGACATCTCCTTTGCTCCTTCTACTCTTGCTTTTTCTTGCTCCTGGGAGGTGCTACAGGACCTGGGTTCTGATCACCTACCAATTCTTCTATCTATCCCTCTTTCTCCGGTCTTTCACCCCAACGAGCGCCCCCCTTCCTTCAATTTTCAGAAAGCTCGCTGGGATGACTTTGTCTCCTACTTTGACTCTCACTGTCCTACTGCAGAGGAATACTCGTCTCTTTCTCTTTCCTCTGCAGCTGCTCTCTTTACCTCTCTGGCAATGAATGCGGCCAAATCTTCCATTCCTTTCGGCCGCATCAAACGCCCTCCTAAAACCTGGTGGTCTGCTGAGGTGGAAGAAGCGGTTGGTGAAAGACGCAAGGCTTTCGCTACTGCTCACAGAAGTGATGAAGATCGCCAGGCTTACATCTCCGCCTCTCGACGTGCCTCGTCGGTCATTGCCAAGGCCAAGGCTGAGGCATGGCAGACGACCTGCACTTCTCTTTCACCTAAATCTAATCCTAAATCTGTGCACTCTCTTCTTCGCTCTATTGCTGGCTCTCCTTCCTCGTCTTCTTCCTCTCCTAACTTTCCTAACTGTTCCTCTCCCAGGGAATCGGCTTCGGTCTATGCCGCTTACCTGAGGTCTCACTTTTCCGTGTCTCAGCCAAAGGCCCTGCGCAGCAGAGCCAGAGGTTACCTCACTGAGCTCCGCCGAGCCACGTGCTCTGTTGAGTCTCACTCGTCCTTTTGCTCTCCCTTCTCTCCCACTGAATTTCTTGCGGCTGCCTCCAACCTCTCCTCATCCACTGCCACTGGCCCAGACAAAGTTGCCTATCCCATGCTAAAGCATCTTCCTCGCTCTGGCATGGATTTTCTTCTTCACATCTTCAATCTTTCTTGGTCTTCACATTCCTTTCCTTCCATCTGGAAGACATCTTCTATTATTCCCATACATAAGATGGGAAAGCCTCTCGACTCTCCTGCTTCCTTCCGGCCTATCTCTCTCACCTCCTGCGTATCAAAGCTGTTTGAACGCATCATACTATCTCGTCTTCCTCTTTTTTCTGGAATCTAATTCCATTCTTTCTCCCCGCCAGGCCGGTTTCCGCCCTGGACGGTCTACACTTGATCAAATTCTGTACCTTTCTCAGTCCATTTCGGATGGGTTTAACAAACCCAGGCCGGGCTCTCGGACGATCCTGTCTACTATCGATTTCTCTAAAGCTTTTGACTCTGTCTGGCACCCTGCCCTTTTCCACAAACTTATTTCGGCTGGCCTCCCTCCTTGCTTTGCTCGTTGGACTCAATCTTTCCTTTCTGACAGGCGCGCTTCTGTGGTTTTTCAAAATCACAAAAGCCGTTCCTTTCGAGTCCGTCGAGGTGTTCCGCAAGGATCCGTTCTTGGCCCTGTACTTTTCTCCTTATTCATCAATGATCTTCCGGCTTCTCTGCCTTCTTCCGTCAGCTGCTCTCTTTACGCTGACGATCTGGCCATTTGGTCCTCCTCCCCCTCGGTCCCCACTGCGGTGGAGGCCACACAAGGAGCTCTGTTTCGATTGGAGCGCTGGTCTGAGTACTGGTGTCTTCCTCTCAATCCGAGCAAATGTGAGGCCTCCTTCTTTTCAGTGGATCCCCACCAGGCTAACCTCCAGCCCAACCTCCTCCTACTCGGCTCCCGCCTCCGTTTTAATCCCACTCCAACTTTTCTTGGGGTCACCTTCGACCGCACTCTTTCCTTTTCTAGGCATGTTTCTTCGCTGAAGGCCAAATTTTTCCCACGTCTCAAGGCCTTACGCTGTATCTCTGCTTCCTCTTGGGGCCCCTCTAAGGAGTCCCTCTCTGTTCTGTATAAATCTTTTCTTCGGTCCCTTCTCACTTACGCTTCACCCGGATGGTTTCCTTTCCTAAGCGCTACCAATATCACCAAATTGGAACGCCTTCACCGAGCGGCCAGTCGCGCCATCACCGGCTGCCTCTCGTCGTCCCCTATCCCTCTACTACTCACCGAGGCTTCTCTACCTCCCCTACGAGTCACTCTGACTCATTTCACTCTTTTTTCTCATGAGCGGGCTCTTCGTCTCCCAACCTCCTTTCCCATCTCAGGTTTGGCCAGACTAGGAGTGAAACCAAGACTCTGCAGATCGTCCTGGAGAGCTTTTGCGTCCACTCACCCGCTCATGCTTCCTTCTACTTGTTCTAGGGAGGCTCTTGTTGCTTGCCCTCCCTGTCCTCCTTGGAATCTTCCCTCATTCACGGTGGAGTCCACCCTTTCCACTCCATGCTCTCGCTCTGATCCCCCTCACTCTCGCCAAGGTGCGGCTCTCGCCCACCTTGACTCTCTTCCTCCTCATGATCTGGTACTCTGGACAGACGGCTCTGTTCCTTTTCCTTTTGGCAAGGGCGGCTCCGGCGTTCTTGCCAACTGCTCTCTCTGTGGCACTGAGGCCACTCTTTCCTTTTCGGCAGGCCCAGTATGTTCCAGTTTTTCCGCTGAAGCCTGCGCCATTCTGCACGCTCTTTGCTGGTCTCGGCAACACCATAAAGTCTGCCATTTTTCTTCTCTTCTTCTCCTGTCTGACTCTCGTTCTGTCCTCGCCGCCCTGTCCTCTCCTCCACCCTTCCTGTTATCTCAAACTCTGTGGCAGATCTGGCAGGAACTGTCCTTTTTCTCCTCCTGTTCTATCAGGCTACAATGGGTCCCCGGACACTCGTTTCTCCCGGGGAACGACACAGCTGATGAGCTTGCCAGACGGGGAGCGCTGCTTGCGCCCTCCGCAATCCCTTGTAGTCTCTCTCCTCTTATCTCTCGTATCCACTCTCGTCTTATCTCGGACTGGAGGCGTACTGTCTCTTCAAAGTACTTTGACACACAGGTTCCCTCAATTTCCACTGAGGAACTTGTGCTCCCTCGTCATGCTCGCTGTGTCCTCTCTCGTCTTCGCTGCAATGGACACAGCCTTCTTTTAGGTTCCTATCTCTCCAGGATTGGCAGAATCGAGAATCCTTCTTGCAGCGCCTGTGGACACTCGTCCCAGGACATCTCTCATCTCATTCTGCACTGTCCAGCTACGGACTCTTTGCGCCGCTCACTCTTTGGCGACTCTCTGTCTCTTTATGACCTCTGGTCCAGACCCTGGGGAGTTGCCCGGCTTCTGGGGCTCCATGGTCTTCCGCCATGCCCCCATCCCTCGGAAGGGGTCGGGTAAACAACAACAACAACAACATCACCTCGTGGAGTTTTGCAAAGCGACAATTAAGGACAGCTCTGTTCTTTCAAAAATCAAAATGCATCGAACAAAATGTTCTTCAATAATCAAGAATGTTCTTAGCGAACATTTTGAGGAGGATTTAATTTCTGATATTGGCGAAAGGAAATTTAGTTTACTGTTAGATGAGAGCAATGACGTATCTGTAACTAAGATTCTTGGAGTTGCCATAATTTATTTCAGTATAAAGCACCACAAGATAATTCACACATTTTTAACTTTGATTGCTTTAGAAAAATGTGATGCAGTGAGTATTGTAACAGCCTTGAAGGAAGAACTTTTGAGACTAAAACTGAACATTTCTAAGCTTATTGGAATTGGTACAGATAATGCATCGGTCATGACAGGCGTCAACAATGGAGTTTACAAACAATTGAAAGCTGATGTTCCTAATTTAATTCTTATCAGATGTGTCTGCCACTCGATTCAGTTAGCAGTTTCTCATGTTTCAAGTGAAGCACTACCACGAAGCTTGGATTATTTAATAAGTGAGACATACAGTTGGTTTTCACATTCGGCGACTAGACAGATTGCTTACAAGCAAATCTATCAAACAATTAATGACAGCAAAGTGCCATTAAAGATAGTAAACACATCAGATACCAGATGGCTATCAATTGAACCAGCAATAAGTCGAATTCTTAATCAGTGGCTTGAGCTTAAGACTCATTTCGAAGTTGCAAGACTTACTGACAAATGCTACAAAGCTGAAGTACCGTAAAATGGGGTGAATAGGAACAGATTTTAGGACTGAAGGATTTTGTATATTGACTGATTTCTGTTAATTCATTTTTTACAGATTTTCATATTATTTGATTGGGCACTACATAACTTGTTGAAAAACATAATTGTTGAACGTGGTCTTTCACAAACTTTTTGTTCAGCAGAGATTGTAGTGGGGGGGTTTTTGAAGTGATTTTTGCAATAGGAAAAAACTTTGACTGGCAATCAGCATTCAACAGAATTGGAAAACTCAGATATTGTCCAAGACCTCGGCCAAAGTAAGTTGTTTCTAATTTCTATTAACTTTAGACAGAAATCTCAAAGGTATTTTTTATTTAAAAAAAAACTTTTTTCTAGACAAAAATTTGAAATTTGAGGGGTGAATAGGAACACGCAAAAAAACCATGCCCCGATCATATAAACCGGATCCTCGAGGAAAAAGATACACGAAACATACTCCACAGGCGATCAGTGAAGCTTTGGCTGATCACAGACGCGGAATGTCCTTTCGCTCATGTTCAAAAAAGTATGGAATCCCAATTGCAGTCCTTTGCAGAAGAGCCAAAACCCCTAACATGAAGACCCAGGGAGGGCAAACTGCTTTGGATCGTGAGTTAGAGATATATATGGCAAGAAGAATAGCTACTTGTGCTTCGTGGGGCTTTCCTCTGGACAATTTGGAAATCAGATTTTTGGTAAAAGGATATCTAGATAGACGAGGTGTTTCCATCCGACGATTTAGAGAGAATTTGCCGATCAAAGATTGGGTGGATTCATTTGTGAAAAGAAATCGTGAAATTGTGGCTCATCGAATATGTCAAAACATTAAGCCATCACGAGCATCACTGTCGCCTGCGGTTATTGAAGTATATTTTTCCAATCTTCAGAAGTCTATTACAGACATTCCACCAGCCAATATCATGAATTACGATGAGACAAACTTAACCTACGATCCTGGACGAAAAAAAATTATCACCAAGCGTGGTACAAAACATCCAGAAAGGATCATAGATCATAACAAATCCTCCATTTCAATTATGTATGCTGGCTGTGCTAATGGCAATTTGCTACCACCGTACGTTTGCTACAAAGCAACTAATATGTATGAGTCATGGAAAACTGGAGGTCCACCTGGCACACGATACAACCGTTCTTCTTCAGGATGGTTTGAAATGCAAACTTTTGAGGACTGGTTTGAGACCGTGGCACTTCCATATCTAAAAAACCTGGAAGGCAAGAAAATAATGATCGGGGATAACTTAAGTTCGCATTTGTCTGCTGAAGTAATTAAACAGTGCGAAGAAAACTACATTGCTTTTGTCTTTTTACCACCAGGTTCCACTCATATCCTCCAACCTCTAGATGTATCTTTTTTTCGTCCTCTGAAACAAGCTTGGAGGAATGTACTTGAAGAAGAAAAGAGCAAATTAAAAGGTTCTTTTAGCCTTAGCAAAGATGCATTTCCTTCTCTCTTAAATAAGTTGCATATAAATGTGTATAACAATGCTGCAGCAAATTTGAAATCTGGCTTCGAAAAATGTGGAATTTATCCTTTGAATAAAGAAAGAGCTCTTTCTTCCATTCCTCGTCGAAATACCTGCACTAATGATGCTCAACGAAAAGATCAAGAATCGTTTTCCGTTATGGATGATAGCTTGTTAACGTTGCGATATGGTGAAAATGCACCACCCCAAACTCAGAAAAGAAAACGTCTAAATGTGGAACCTGGAAAAAGTGTTGGAGCTGCTGATCTTCTTTCCACTTCCTGCCAAGGAATGGCTTTAACATCAACTTCTTGCACAGAATCTGGAGAAGTGAATGATTTTGGACAAGAGGATATTGTAACATTATATGCGACAGGAGATTATGTTACCTTCACTTATGAAGGGGAGGTTTTTCCAGGTCAAATTGTAGATGTGCAACATGAAGGCTGTGTCATTAAATCTATGGTGAAAAGCGGTTTCCATTGGAAGTGGCCCAAAGATGAAGATGTTCTTCTTTATCCGTTTGATGATGTAAAAAGCAAAATTGCACCCCCACAGATTAGAAAAAGGGGTGTATTTTGTGTACCAGAACTTGACTCGGTTTGGGGAATTTGAACTCTAAAGTTGATTGAAAAACTGCTGGTACTGATAGATCTGCCTTGGCTCCTTTCTTGAGCGGCATTAAATTTTCGTTTAAATGCAATTTTGTGTTTCATTAGTTACTCAGCCACGCCAGCATGCAGTTGTCATTGTGCATATTATGAGCCACAAGCTAAATTTTGCTTCTATTGACAGTGCCAATGAGGTTTAACAGGAACATACGTGTTAAAAGTGCAGGTGTTCCTATTGACCCCAAAAGTCGGGGTGAATAGGAACATCAATTTTTTGCCTCTGAAAACCAAATACAGTTAGTTTTCCAACACTTTAACACTTTGGGTGTTAGCTAGAGCCGGGACCCTTAAGTTACAACTATAGTGGCATTGATTGAGTTAGTTATATTAATTGAGCATTTCCAAATAGGTCTAAAATGTTCCTATTCACCCCGTTTTACGGTATTGTATAACATGTATAGAGATGAAAAACATTTATTATACTTATTGGCTCTGCATCCCGTTTTGGTACAAGTCCAAAAAGTGAACAAGGTGTTCGAATCAAATGATGCTGACAAGACTAAGTTACTGGATGATCTTACACGATTAATGAGAGAGCTTGCACGATCAATAATGCTACCAACTTCAAGAATTGATCCCCTACTCAGTGACATACAGAGTCACTTGGATCCTGAACCAAATCTTGGCTTTCGTTTTGAAAGAAAAGCAACGGAATTGATAAGTGATAAAAAAATAAGCAAAGAAGACATCAAAATCATCAGAGAGCGAACAAAGAATTTTCTGTTTCTTCTTTTTCAACAGCTTAAACAGAGGTTACCAGACAATGTCTCAGTACTGAAACAAATAACATGTTTTTCAGTTCAGAACACACTGAAGCACATCAAAAAACCTGTTTCTGCCATATTGCAAGTCATGCTGACTACTGATGATGAAATCGCTGCTGCAGAATTACAGTATAATAACATCCATTTGAACAATTGGAGCAATATCTCTAAAACTGAAGATTTCTGGGTTGAAGTTGATTCCTTCAGAGATTCTTCAGGTGTTAATCCCTACAAAGAAATTTCTGAGTGTGCCTTAAATTTACTTGCTCTGCCCAATTCTAGTGCCGAAATTGAGAGAGTTTTCAGTATGATGAATATTATCAAGAGCAAGTTGAGGAACAGAATGCAGTTGCCTATGTTGAATGCAATATTGAAGGTGAAATACGGCGTAAGGCGTCATGGAAAATGCTGTAAAAATTATGATTTGCCTGCATCAGTTATCAATAAAATAGGAACAATGGCAACATATAGAGATACTAGCACCCAGGAGTCTCAAGAACAGCCCCAGCCGAGCACCAGCTTATTTGAGCCAAACATGTACTCATGTGAAGAGGACGATCTTGGTATCTTCTTTGATGTTTAGCATATTTTTAGCATATCTCATTTACCATTTTAGCATATTTGGCATTTTATGTTGGCAACCTTTGCCATTTTTTCATGATCCCAGTTTGGCAACACTGGTTTTGTTGAAGAACTTGTCAAATTAGTATTTGCTGTTAAACAAAACTGACTGATAAACCATTGCCCATGCCTAGAAAGACTCAAGAAGAAAAATTAGCTGTGAAAGCAAAAAAAGCACGCGTTATTGACCTTCATAATGCAGATGGTGATTGGCGCCGTTTGGCAACAGAGTTAAATGTTCCGAAGACCACTGCTTATAGATGGATCAAAGAAGGAGTAAAAGTCGATGGCCGTGGTGGGAGTTGTAATCAAAAAATTACTACAAAGCATAAGGAAGTAATGTGTAGTTTTATTGAAAATAACCCGAAGATCACGCTGGCTCATATTGTTGAAAAGTTACATCTAAAGTATACTTTGACGATATCTAAGACAACTGTTTTTAGGCACTTGGATATGTCGGTTTATACCTTAAAAAGTGTAAGATATGAGCCAGAGAGAGCTTACACTCCGAAAAATAAAGAAAAACGAAAAGTTTTTGTGCAGACCCTACCTGATTATCAAGGTCAAAATCTCCCTGTTCTCTTTGTGGATGAAACAAATTTTAGCATCCATATTTCTCGTTCTGAAGGTAGGTCAGTGCGAGGGACGCGTTGTACTGTAGCAGCTGCAGCATCTAAAGGAGCTAATATTCATGTGATTGGCTGTATTTCTACTTTAGGATTGATTCATCATGAAGTAAGACGTGGAGCATTCCACCGTGCAGATGCTTGCGAATTGCTCCGTGCTTGTTTCAGAAAAGCCTTTGAAGCATATAGGAGGCCAGTTGTAATTGTCATTGACAATGCACCTTGTCATTCCCGTGTTGAAGAAATTTTGACTGAAGAAGAGTTCAGCAGAAATAAGATTTTAAGGTTGGCACCTGTAACAATAATAATCTCAGGAATATTCATTTGATTATCCCGTGTCGACGTGGTTTTTCTGTTTTGATCATTATTTCCGGCATTTCCTCGTATACAAACAGTCGCTTGTGTATTTTGTTTTCAAAGCAATTTTATTGGTAGCTATTTCCCGTACTCCCCCCGTAGACCAACCTTTTTTTGATTGATTTCATATGCGTTTTTATTGGTTGTTCTTTGGGTAGCAGTTTCCAGTATTCCCCCGTTTTCAAACCTTTTCTTGTTAATTTTTAGTTTCTAGATTTTTTTGATTGGCTAAAATATTTGGGAACGTTGTTTCGGTTACGTTCGAATGGGAAGTATATATACTGGTGGGTCATTTTGAAAACCCAGAGAAAGAGACAAAAGCAAACAAACGACAGAACAGAGAAGAAAGAAAAGAAGGAAGAAGGGTGAAGAATTAGAAGGCAAGGGCCAAGTACTACTAGAAGGAAGGGGGACTATCGGCTGCTACAGTGTGGTGTCGGTGATTGTCGGAGTGCAACCGCTTATGCATTAATATAAGTTGTGGTGTTAAAGAGTGGGCTGAAGTCCTTAGGCCAAAGGATAGGGCATAGAAGGTAGTCGTTGCACTCTACCAAGCTAATTTTCAAGTCGTCGAATCATCATCTGCCGGTCACTAGGGTACAGGGCGGGTGACTCAACTGTGTTTGGCGGCAACTTGTGGGCTCGTCCGGGATACTTTTGTGGGTTGGTAGAATAACAGTATGGCTACTGAAAGCAAGTCCATCACTTTGGAGGAGCTAAGGCAGCAGGTAGAAGCATTGGCGTGGGATGAGAAGCAGAGGAGCAAGTTTTTAATTGATGAGTGGCGCCGATTGAAGAAGACCAAAAAGAAGATGCGCGAAGAGAGAGCGAGACTTTGCGAGGCTGAAGAGAGAGAATGACTTCGTGAGGCCGAAGAGAGGGAGAGACTTCGCAAGGCTGAAGAGAGAGACTTCGCGAAGCTGAAGAGAGAGAAAGACTTCGCGAAGCTGAGGAAAGAAGGGCAGAGATGGAATTAGAGAAGTTAAGAATAGAGTTGAAAGCCAAACGGATTGAGGCGGAGACACGTTTGGAGAGACAGGAAGACAGAAGGCCTATGGCGTCAGGTGCCAGGGCCTCAGAGTTACCTTCATTTGTAGATGGAAAGGATAACCTGGATAGCTACTTGTTGCGTTTTGAGAGGTATGCGACTGTTGCAGGGTGGGAAAAGGAGACTTGGGCGACCCGGCTAAGTCCACTGCTTTCCGGCAGAGCACTTGAGGTTTACTTGGGTCTATCAACTGAAGACGCCTTGAACTATGATCGCTTACACATTGCCCTTCTGAAGCGGTACAACTTCATAGAGCATGGGTATCGAGAGAGATTTAGGGGAGCCAAGCCTGAGGGTCAAGAGACCCCAAGCCAGTTTCTAGTGAGAATCTCGAACTATTTTGATAAGTGGGTGGAGCTGGCTAGTGTGGACAAGTCGTACGAGGGAGTAATGGAATTGATGGTGCGCGAGCAGTTTGCGAATTCGTGTCCAAAAGATGTGGCAGTACATCTAATGGAGCACAGTCCGAAGGATTTGGAAGAGTTGGCGAGGATAACCGAGCAGTATTTAGTGGCTCATAATAAGAAGCTATCGAGCAAGAGTGCTTTGGCTAGACAAGAAGCGGGGGGCCACGGCAGCAGGGATTCGGCCGTGGAGAGATTTGAAGAGATGATGCAATGCTACTATTGCGATGGTAGAGGTCATCGGGCGGCGGAGTGCCCGTTAAAGCATGCTAGGGCTCGTAGAGGAGAAGCCCCTAGCCGAGGGAGGAATTTTTATTGTTTCAGGTGTGGAGCTATAGGCCACGAAGCGAAGGATTGTCGGTCTTCTCAACGTCCTCAGCCCGCACCCCGATTGAGAGCTTGAAGTGGTGGTAGGCCATCCACCCAGCCTCACCGAGTCGCTTGCGTGATGCAAGTACCGAAGAAAATAAAAGAAGACAAGCCGGCAATCGGAGAAGAATGGCTGGAACTGAAAACTGGGGAGAAGATCAAGGTACTGAATGGAGCATGCAAGGAGACTGAGGTAAAGGATAATTTGCTGGTGTTACCTGGAAGGGTAGAGGATAGGACTGTGAAGGTTTTAAGGGATACCGGTTGCAGTGGTGTAATTGTTAAAAGGAGTTTGGTGGATGAAGCTCATTTGACTGGGGAGACGGGGCACATGATGATGGTAGATCGGACGCTTAAGAGAGCTCTAGTAGCTAGAATTAATATAGATACTACGTATTATACTGGAGTGGTTGAAGCATTGTGCTCGTTGGATCCGTTGTTCGATCTCATCATCGGAAATGTACCGGAAGCGAGGAGGCCAGACGACCCAAATCTGAAACGGAGTACGTCAGCTGCGGTGGCTACCAGAGCGCAAGAGCGGGCGAGCGAAGGTTCAAAGCCGTTGAACGTGCAGGAGGTAGCAAGCAAGGTGGCGGTATGGAAGAAGAATCTGATGAGATGGCAAGAGGATGATCCGAGCTTGAGAAAATTCCAGGATATGAAGGAGGAGGTAAACCGGGGGAAGTATGTGGTCGCGTATAAAAGGCTGAAGGGAATGCTGTATCGCGTACGCCAGCGGAAGGATATTCCGAGAGAGACCGGTAAGCAAATTTTGGTACCTAAGTTACTTAGAACTAGAGTGATGGAAGTGGCTCACGATTCCGTGTTTGGAGGACATCTGGGGGTAAAGAAGACGGAAGACCGAATTCAGACTAATTTTTACTGGCCAGGTATGCATAGGGATGTTACCAGTTTTTGCAGGTCTTGTGACGTGTGCCAGAAAACAGTCGCCAGGGGAACTGTTCCTCGTGCTTCGTTGGAAGAGATGCCGTTGATCGATCTTCCATTTAAGAGGGTGGCAATTGATCTAGTAGGGCCTATCACACCGGCGAGTGACAAGGGGCACAGGTACATTTTAACTTTGGTTGACTATGCAACACGATATCCGGAAGCAGTACCGTTAAAGAATATTGATACGGAGAGTGTGGCAGAGGCTTTACTGGATGTGTATAGTTGTGTAGGTGTGCCAGAGAAAGTACTTAGTGATCTCGGCATGCAGTTCGTATCCGAGTGTATGAAAGAGGTAATGAGATTGTTATCTATTAAGCGGTTAACTACCACTCCATATCACCCGATATGTAACGGTCTGGTGGAGAAATTTAATGGGACGTTAAAAAGGATGTTGAGGCGGCTGTGTAGTGACCAGCCACGCCAGTGGCATCGATTTAGTAATCCACTTTTATTCGCGTACAGAGAAGCGCCCCAGGAGTCTACTGGGTTTTCGCCCTTCGAATTGCTGTATGGAAGGACGGTGAGGGATCCAATTCAAATTCTGAAGGAGCTTTGGACGGAGGAGGTGGACGTTCCAGAGGTCACGACCAGTTACCAATACGTTTTGGAACTGCGAGAAAAGTTGGATACGACGATGAAGATGGCTCAAGAGGAGTTGAGGAAAAACCAGGTCAGAAACAAGAGGTTGTACGATCGCAAGGCTAAGAAGCGAGTTTTCCGGGTCGGAGACAAGGTACTGATATTGCTTCCCACCGATAATAACAAACTGCTGATGCAATGGAGGGGGCCATATACCGTCAAGGGGTGCCAAGGGGGAGATAATTACCAGATTGAAGTTAACCGTAAAACAAGAAACTATCACATTAATATGTTGAAACGATATGTTGAAAGGGATAAAAACAATGACTCTGAGGGACCTTGGAAAGTTGTGCCCAGGGGGTCACAGGGGCTGATCAGGGCATAAATTTGGTTGGGGTCAGTGTGGAAGGCATTCAGGGACAAGAAGACTATAGCATCGATGAAGTAGCATTGATGGATCTAGGGTCATTCCAACAGAAGGAGGGCCTTCAAGATGTTTGTTTGGGGGTGAATTTGAGTGAAGCACAACAAGGGGAGATCATGAATGTCCTGGGGAAGTACAGCGATGTCTTTACTGACCTTCCAGGGAAGACTGACCTTATTAAACACAGGGTTGAGCTCACTGAAAATGAACCAATTAGGTCCAAGCCATATGCGTTACCTTACGCTGTTCGGGAGGAGCTAAGGGGGGAAATTAGGGAAATGATTAGTTTAAGTATCAGTCGAGAATCGAGCTCGCCTTATGCATCGCCGGTGGTGATCGTCAAGAAGAAGGACGGATCCAATCGCATTTGCGTCGACTACCGTAAGCTGAACAAACTCATTATCGCCGATCCTGAGCCTATGATCACTGCCGAAGACCTGTTTCAACAATTGGGACGAAGCCGGTATTTTTCAAAAATCGACTTGAGCAAGGGGTACTGGCAGATACCGGTGGCTGAAGAGGATGTACCGAAAACTGCTTTTGTCACGCTGAACGGATGCTACGAGTTTCTAAGGATGCCATTTGGTATGAAAAATTCCGGTGCAACGCTTGTTCGTGGGATGAGACAACTTCTATCAGGGATGGATCACGTCAGCAGCTACATCGATGATCTGATCGTTTACACCGAAGATTGGGAGTCACATCTACGGGCACTGGAGGAGCTGTTGGGCCGTCTTCGGCGAGCGAACTTGGCTGCACGCCCTACCAAGTGTCTGTTTGGGACCAAGTCGGTGGACTTTTTAGGGTATCTGATTGGGGGTGAGTGGATCACTGTCAACGATGAGACCTTGGAGAAGATTCGTCACGCCAGAAGACCAACCACGAAGAAGGAAGTAAGGTCGTTTTAAGGCCTAGCTAATTACTACCGCGACCACATACCATCTTTCGCGGCAATTTCTGCGCCGTTGAGTGACCTGACGAAGAAGGGACAGCCGACTCACGTTCAGTGGGGAGATCCGCAAGAGAAGGCGTTCGTCAATCTGCAGAAGAGCCTGCTTAGAAGACCGATATCGCATGTTCCGGACTATACAAAAACGTTTGTGCTAAAGACTGATGCATCGAACCGCGGCTTGGGAGCTGCCCTTATGCAACAGCACGAGGGTAAATACCACCCTGTGGCATACGGCAGCAAGAAACTAACCTCCGCCAAAGAGAATTACTCCACCCTGGAGAAGGAGTGTTTAGCGATTGTATGGGGGATAACTAAGTTCCGTTTATACCTGGTAGGGAAAACATTCATCCTGCAGACGGATCATAAACCCCTAAGCTAGTTAAACCAAGCTAAATTTCACAATGATCAAGTTATGCGATGGGCATTAGCGCTGCAAGGGTATGATTACCGGGTGGAGGACATTCCGGGAAAGGACAATGTTGTGGCGGACTATTTGAGTTGTATCGTGACGGACTAATGGGTGATCCAAGGCATAGGAAGCAATGGGACTGAGACTATTTATCGCCGTGTTTTATTCGCGTGTGTGTTTTCTTATGTGTTTATTATTATTGTTGCTGTGTTGAATCTTATGGGAATAATATTTTTAAGGTTGGCACCTGTAACAATAATAATCTCAGGAATATTCATTTGATTATCCCGTGTCGACGTGGTTTTTCTGTTTTGATCATTATTTCCGGCATTTCCTCGTATACAAACAGTCGCTTGTGTATTTTGTTTTCAAAGCAATTTTATTGGTAGCTATTTCCCGTACTCCCCCCGTAGACCAACCTTTTTTTGATTGATTTCATATGCGTTTTTATTGGTTGTTCTTTGGGTAGCAGTTTCCAGTATTCCCCCGTTTTCAAACCTTTTCTTGTTAATTTTTAGTTTCTAGATTTTTTTGATTGGCTAAAATATTTGGGAACGTTGTTTCGGTTACGTTCGAATGGGAAGTATATATACTGGTGGGTCATTTTGAAAACCCAGAGAAAGAGACAAAAGCAAACAAACGACAGAACAGAGAAGAAAGAAAAGAAGGAAGAAGGGTGAAGAATTAGAAGGCAAGGGCCAAGTACTACTAGAAGGAAGGGGGACTATCGGCTGCTACAGTGTGGTGTCGGTGATTGTCGGAGTGCAACCGCTTATGCATTAATATAAGTTGTGGTGTTAAAGAGTGGGCTGAAGTCCTTAGGCCAAAGGATAGGGCATAGAAGGTAGTCGTTGCACTCTACCAAGCTAATTTTCAAGTCGTCAAATCATCATCTGCCGGTCACTAGGGTACGGGGCGGGTGACTCAACCGTAATCGGCGACAGCACCTTACAGCCCAATGCTCAATCCTATTAAGCAAGTTTGGTCTGTGATTAAAGCAAACGTAAAGCGTAATCTTGCTGAAAATTCCAACCAAATGTTAAGCGATGATGCAAGAGAACAATCGAGTGTGAAAGAATTCAGATTGCAGTTTCTTGAAAAGTTGATTTGTGGTACAGAATTTGAAACTTGCAGAAAGTAGAGTATTCATTCTCGAAGCTTTTCGTCTGACACTTTTCAAGAGAATCCGTCAGAAATAGAGTGAAAAGAATGCTTTTAAAAGAATGCATCCAGGCAACCCGATCCCTCAGATGCAATAAAAATATCCATATCACTAAACCTGACAAGGGTTCTGGGGTTGTCATGATGAACAAGATTGATCACATTTCAAAAATGGATTTTATTTTGCAAGACAACTCTAAATTCGAAAATCTTGGCCCTTCTTCCGAATTTGACAACACTGTGAAGATTGAAGCTCATATTCAAAGACGGTTGCTTCAACTCAAGAAAGAAGGCCTTCTTCCATCCAAGATTTACAGCAGGATTCGACCAACTGGTTCACAACGGCCCCGAATGTATGGTTTGCCAAAAATTCACAAGCAAGATGTACCCTTACGTCCTATATTGTCAATGACTGGCTCAGCACAACATCAATTAGCGCAATGGCTTACGTCAGTTATTGATCCTGTTCTTTCACTTTATTCTACCTACTGTATTTCTGATTCTTTTACTTTCGCTGACAAAGTCAAAACTTTTAACTTTCCTCCATCTGTCTTTCTTTGCTCCTATGACGTCTGTAGCCTTTTTACTAATGTTCCACTCGCAGAAACTATTGAAATCTGCGCTAATGCTCTGTATGATGGCGATCTTACTCCGCCTCCTTTTCCTCGTGCAGTTTTTGTTGAGCTGATGCAAACGGCTACTTCCTCCGTAGAATTCAGTTTCAACAATATAATGCACCGACAGATTGATGGCGTTGCTATGGGTTCACCTCTTGGCCCATCTCTTGCCAACATCTTTGTCGGATATTACGAAGCTTTGCTTTTCAAAAGAGTCAACAAACCACTTATGTATTATCGATACGTCGATGATACTTTTGCAGTTTTTAACGACAAAGACGAATGCAATGAGTTTTTCTCTCATCTAAATTCTCTCCATTTATCGCTTCGTTTCACTTTTGAAAAGGAATGCAATCGGACTTTGCCCTTTCTTGACGTCCTGGTAGAAAAGAATGATCACGAATTTGTTACATCTATCTACAGGAAGCCGACTTTCACTGGCCAATACATTCGCTGGAACTCTTTTTGCCCCATGAAGCGGAAGACTAATTTGATTTCAACTCTAGTCCACAGAGCTCTAGTTATCTGTTCGAAATCTACTCTTGAAAATGAACTTTCCAATATTCGATCAATCCTTATGAATAACGGTTACCCTGAAGCTATAATCAACACTGTTATGACCAAGAAAATGAATCAATTTCGCAGACCAACGCAATTCGGTCCGAAGAAATGCCCAGTTTATCTTCACTTGCCATGGCTGGGCAATGTTTCGCTGAAGTACGAAATGCAAATTAAAACAACCGTCAAACGCTGTTACTTTGCAGTTGAACCATGCATTGTCTACACCACCAGACAACTTCTGCCTGTAGCCAAAAAGGATGTACTACCCGCCTTTCATCAAAGCAACATTGTTTATCAATTTCTGTGCCACTGCGATAGTCGGTACGTGGGTCGTACGTCTCAAAGGCTACAACAGAGGATTAAGCAGCACGTGCCGAAAACCATTCTCCAGAAGCATATTTCTCAGGACCGAAGCACATTGGCCCGCTCTTGCAAGCCAATCAGAAGCTTTAAAACTGAAACTTCCTTTTCTGCCATAGGACAACATTTTTTACAAAACCCTACATGCGCACACGAATATAATGACAACAAATTTTCTATTCTTGCCCGTGGCCGTACTTCTTTTCACCTTTCCACCCTTTAAGCCACGTACATTAAAACATCCAAACCAAATTTATGCAAACAAAAGGAATTCGTTTATGGTCTAAAAATCACACATTAGTTTCCGCTCCTTCTATTGGTCGCTTCTTTTTACCAATCATGATAGAGCCTTTTTTCCCTTTTTTTCTTTTTCGTCAACTGTGTCTCTATATAAGTGACTCACTTCACCTTTTCACTCTATTTCTGACGGATTCTCTTGAAAAGTGTCAGACGAAAAGCTTCGAGAATGAATACTCTACTTTCTGCAAGTTTCTTGAAAGATTTATTGAAGCAGCAATTAGGTTAATTGATCCTAGTTTGTGCTGTAGTAATATTGCGCATATTCAGAGCAAACTAGCATCTCCATTGGCTGAAGAAGACATGAGCTTCTAATAAATTTCTTTGAAATAAACTGTGTTGTTTTTAACTGTAAGATATAAATATTTTGTAAATAAAATTCCCATTTAGTTTATTACTGTTCCCATTTAGATTGTTACTATTCCCATTTAGATTGTTACTATTCCCATTTAGATTGTTACTATTCCATTTAGTTTGTCACTATTCCCATTTAGTATGTTACTATTCCCATTTAGTATGTAAAATGGTAGACATCCAGGAACCTCCTCTGCTATGCGTCACCCAGCGCCATTCTTCCGTTTCAAAAGACTGGCCCTCGTAGACGAAGTACGTCAAACAGGAAAAAAGGAAGCACTCACATTTTGACAGATACTCCAGTCAGGAACGAAATTGCAGCTGCAAGTAGTGCCAGGGCAATGAAAAAAAGCAAAGCCTGGTTGTTTTCTTACAAAGAGAAATCTGTTTAAGAAGCCAATAGAGTTGATCCACGACAACACAACCACAATTGAAAGCGAATCTATAGACTACTTGAATGAAGACTCACACTCCGTGGATGAAGATGAGGCTAATCAAGAAATTATCAAAGGAGACTTTGTCGTAGTAAATGTCCATGGGAAATCGAGCATGCGTCATTACTTTGCGAGAGTGGATGCTTTTGACGGTGATCTTTGTATTCCCTGTTGACTTCTCGGGCTACAATCCACAATAGATTAACTGACATTAAAACAGACCCCTTTAAATACTGTATATACCAAACCGATGTATGTTCCAACTACCACGCGCTGTGCTCCAACAAGCCCCGGTTGCGGGGTTAGTTGAAACATGTGACGTATGTTTCAAAAATTAAAATTTGTACATGAACCTGTAACAATTGCTGGTCAGTTTTTTGTAATAAGTTGTAAAACAAAGTAGTCACTACGCCAGACTAAATAAAGATTTTGAAGATCAATCTGAATTTTGATTGTTCAGAATTTTCCTAAAATTTTTTCAAACTAACCCCAGTCTCCTCTACCAGGTATAGTAGGCTAGGCTAAACTGTAATGACAAAGAGACGAAAGAACCCCTGCTAAATACTGTTAACGCGTTTTATTGTGCTGCTACGTGTGAGTTTTGAAGCCTTGGCCTCTTGCTTTGTTCTACTATTGATAGCAAGTGAATTGATTTATTTAGCACTTTTCTCACCTGATTAAACTTCAGGCAGCATCCAGACCGCTGCGATTATACTTGTTGCTTTGAGTTGCCAGCGAGCGGACGGCAGTTTTTCACCCTGTGGTTACTAGAAGAATTACTCCTCGCCTTTAAGAGAATCTAGAGAAATTTGTGGCGTCTGTATTGCTTGGGTCAAACTCTTTAGAAGCTTAAATAGTTAGATATCGTTTTTTAGTACGCTCTGGGTCGCTGGTGTGGCTGTCGCTTGTTTGAAAATAAAGGAGTAGCCTAGACGCGTACAACTGACAGAAAAGCGACAAAAGGGAGGCGAACTTGAGACGCGTTGGCTGAAAGCTTCGACTGGGCGTGTGACAAATTCAGCATTTGGCCCACGCTGAGTTATTAACGATATGCAACTAAGCTGCCTTGCGGGATTTTAGCATAGTTTCTAACTAAGCTGCCTTGCTGGGGGTTAGCATAGTTTCTAACTAAGCTCCCATGCTGGAAGTTAGCAGCGTTTTCAGAAAAGGCTCGTTTGGTGAAGATTGGCTTGGAAGGGTCTTCGATAGAAAATGCTGTAGAGAAAAGCAGCTTTGAGTTTGAGAAGTTCAACGAAGAATCTGGATTGGTGCCTGAAACAGTTTTGAAGATCTTCAAGGGTGCGGATTCGAATTCAACTGAGGAACTTTGTAAATCATGTGCAACTGGTTTTTGGACAGTTGCGGTGCACCTGAGATGTTGTAATTTTTGTTAAGGCATGTTGTCTTATTATTTATTAGCATTTTCAAACATTTATTTGCTATGAATTCCCCTGATTTATCGCTTTCGGTTAAGGTTTTGAAGCAAAGTATCTAGTAGTGGAGGGGCTAATGTTAAATGTTAAAAATGCTAAAATTGTCGAAACATTAAGAGTGATATTAATTTCGATTTTGGTTGTTTAATGGTTGACTGTGTTGATTTGTCTGATAAGGAGCCAATTCCTGGCACTGATGCTATTAAAAAGAGTGTCGTTGTAGCCAAGCAGTAGTTTGACAGTCGTGTCACTGCGTGGCTTTCCAGAGTTGACGAGGGTTGGAGACATAAAACGGCTTGCGATGTGCCCGATATTGACCGGTTTAGTGCCCCCTCTAATGCCTGCTCTACCACCTCTAGTGTTGCCAGACGGAAAAACAAAAGTTCAAGTTAAGCTCAGGTTGGACACGTTTACTAGGCAGCTAGATGAGGAAAGGTTTCAACACTGAAATAGACAGAAAAAGGGTAGAATGCGCCAAGCGAGAGGTAGAATTGACGAACTATGGACCAAGAAAATAGAAAACGACAAAAGGTAAAAATAAAGATGGTCGCCAAAGTAAAAGCTTGAGAGGAATTATCAGAATCTGAAAATTTTGTATTTTCCGCTGCTGCTACACCTGATGGAAGGGGGGGGAGGAGAATAAAATCGTCAAAAGTAAAAGGTTTTACCAACGTCACCAATGGGGCCTTAACAGAAATTACATATTTGAAAGCGTCAGATTTGAAAATTCCCTTTGTGAAAACCCTTTGATACCGGCTGTTGTATATAAAGACTTGAGAAGAAACACGAGTTTTGCCTCTCCCAATAGAAGGTTTCAATATAAAGGCCAGTTCGAAATTAATGCTGCACCTACTGTTAGGGTTGAAACTGATTTTAAGCCTAAGAAAAGTGAAGTAAAGGTGTCGAGCAAGCTTTGTAATCAGTATCCTTTGATTAGAGAAGGTCATGTTGAGCCCAAAGTTTTAAATGTAAAGCATCTGGAAAGACTTTTTTAGGTCAGGAAGTGGAATCTTAAAATGAAATTGAATGAAGAAAAGTTGAGAGTTTGAGTGATAGAAGATATGGAGCCCCGCAAAGAAGTGCCTACGCTTCTTTACCAGTAGTACATAATTATCGTCCACCCCAACCCAAGATTCCGATATTTGATAGAGATCCTTTATCAAACTGGACATTTATTCGCAGTTTTGAGACCCATATAGCTTAAAGAATGCCGACAGAAGCCGCGCGATTGGTGTACTTACTGCAGCATTGCTCTTCGCGAATCCGTAAGAATTTAAAGCACTTTTTCCAGAATCTCTAGGCTGGATATTGATTGGCATATGAAAGCCTTCTAAACAACTATGGTCAGCCTCATCTTGTTGCCTATCCGTGTGAAAAAAGGCTGCTAAGTTATCCTGTTTTAAAATCGAGAGACCCAGACGGTTTCAAAGTTTTTGCCGTTTTCACGTAGAAGAGCTTGATTGTGCAGCAGGACTCGGGGGATTTTGCGCCACTGAATTCACTAGAAACCGTAAAGCGATCAACGAAAAAGCTTTCTGTGGAGACCAGAAAGAGATGGATAGATTGAGCATTTGAAATTTTTAGGCAAACCGGGTACCAAGCAAAATTTGGTGAGCAAATGCAATGGGTCAAAAATGAAGCTAGAGGTAAACTGCTTGTGTGAAAAAGCGTTTTACATAAAAGAGAAGTGAATCTCTTGCGCTGACAAGAGAGCTGGTATGTTCAGAGCTAGTGTTACGCCAGAGAAGGCTTTGCAAGGACATTGCCTTATTGCAAAGGTGATCATAAGCATGATAATTGCAAGGACTTTTGGCAGTTGGCAAGGTACAGGCGGTTGGCTTTTTTAAGGAAATCACGATTTAGATGTCTGGATTGCGGTCACATGATTCGTGACTGTAAATCTACGCAACGATGCATGATTAAAGGGTGTGATGATACTTAGCACCATACCTTGCTGCACGTTGACCGCCATGAGGCGAAACAAACGCAGAGCTCTTCTTGAGCTGCGGTGGAAGGCTTGCCTGAGGTTAAAGATAAGAGACTTTACTTGAGAGCTGTGCCAGTGGAAGTTAAATCAGGCAGTAAAGAGGTGTTGACCTATGCTGTTAGACTCGGGACCTGAGCGTTCGTTTTGTGTGCGGGACTTAGCCATAAAAGTGGTGCTAAAACGTTTAGATGCAGATGGCTTATGAAAACTCTTTCGTCAGGAGCCAGCGTAGATGAAGTCGATGGAGAGTTGATTTCCATAACCGTGAGAGGAATGAACGATAAAAATCTGGAACTGCATGATGTTGTAACCGTGAAAGATATTCCTGCTGAGGGTTCTTCGCCCCCGGCCTTTGATATACTTACCAATTAGGAATACTTGCGTGGCATTAGACATCAGGACCTACCAAACAAAGAAGTGGGATTGCTCATCAGAATGGATGCAGGTTTAAATATTTTTATTGTAAACCTTTTCTATTGTATTGCAAACCATCAAATCAAGGAATCTCAACACGCGTCTGTTTAAACAAGTATGTAAAGACATGAATTCGAAACATGAAGCTCTACTATATTACACGTCTGTTCGTTGGCTCTCCAGAGGCAATGTTCTGAGTCGCATACTTGAAATGAAGGACGAAATAAAATCATTTATAAACGCAAAAAACGAGATTTTTTTATCTTATTTTAGTGATGAACTGTGGATGAAAAGTCTTGCTTACTTAACGGACATTTTTGAGAAACTGAATGGCTTAAACATCAAGCTGCAAGGAAAGGAAACAAATATCATACAACTCAGCGATTGTCTAATGGCTTTTTGCTCAAAATTGCAAAACTGGCGTCGAAGAATAATGCAAGGAAACATTGCTGTGTTTGACAATTTGTCCAGTTTGTTTCAAGAACATGAAGTACTCGATGAACCTTTAAAGACGTCGATCACACAGCTCCTGCAATCCCTGCAAACTGAGTTAACACGATATTTTCCTGAGCTCAAAGAAAATGAAGCTTTGCTTGCACGAAATCCGTTTTCTATCGTGTTGGATGTTACTGACATTCCCGATGAATTACAAGACCAATTTTATGATCTTCGAAATGATTCGTCTGCACATGACGTTTTTCACGAAATGTCACTCACTCATTTCTGGTGCTCTATGCGTAAATCGTACCCACAATTATCTGAACTAGCTTTTTGAATATTACTTTCATTCGCCACAACATACCTCTGCAAGAGTGGCTTTTCAGCTCTGGTTGCTATCTTCTTCTTCTTTTGGAAGGGATCCACATCAGCTCTGGTTGCCATCAAAACAAAGGCACGAAATCGAAGAAGAGTTGAAGATGATATGAGATTGGCTTTATCAAACACTCAACCAAAAATTTCCAAGTTGGCCATGCGGTTGCAAAGTCAACCGTCGCATTAAATGTGAATGGTTAACGGATAACCTATTAAGAAGAGAGCAGAAAGGAAGGGGTCGCGGGTGGTATTAAAGTTTTAAAACGGGTCATTAACCACAAAAGGTAGAGAAACACTGGATTATGTCAAAAGTGTATGTCGCTGAACCAGATAAACCTCAACAAGCAAGCAAATTGTATTACGTTGAAGATTTGCTCGTAAGTCTGAAATCTGCCTTTATGAAGTACTGGCAAAACCGTCCATTCCAAAGCATTGACGAATCGATGACAAAATTGAAGGGAAGGTGTTCTTTCAAGCAAGACCTTCCAAAGAAGCCTGTGAAACGTGGGATAAAGCTTTGGATGCGATGTGACCCACGCAGTGGATTAACATATGATGTGAATGTTTATGCCAGTAAAGATAGTGAAGACCTAACTACTTTTTTCTTTATACTACTTTCTTTAAACATTTTCAGCTATGGAATTTTTCGTGCAAGAGGCTAAAAGGCACATAAAAAATGGTCAAATGAAAGTTGCAACAGATGCAAGTTTATGCAGTCAGTATCGTGTCAGCATGGTAAACTTGACTTTGCTATCTACAGGTGATATGTTACTGCTACACTTCCTTCTAATTGCTGTTGTTCTGTTAAATGAGTAACGTCTACCCATTAGTTGTTGGTGCAATGTGCTAACTGTAAGTCAGACACTGCTTTAGGATAAATTTTGTAAATTTTGCTAATGCCATATGTCATTTTCTTTTTGTAAAACCAAGAAATACCTTGCCATCATGTGTTCTTTATTAGTACAATGTTCAACTTTAAATAATGGTACCACATGTAGTAAATAACTCAATAAAGACAAAATATTGTTTGTGTAGGTTGAAGATGTACTGCTGGTAGCCTACTGTAGAGACCTTCTGGATAATTTACTTTCGTGCCACGCAGTTTGAATTTATGAAGATTTATTGACTTTAGACGCAACAACAATCGCATGGTATTGCTTGGTTTGCCATAGAACAATTCCATACAGCAAGTCTGCGAAGAAAACCGATTGGGTAATCTGTAGCCTAATATTCTTTGCATGAGTAGTTTTATATTTTAGTTAGCTGCTAGGCCTCTGCTACAATCCTTCTTTTTCAAGAACCGACATAACAATGCGCTATAGCAGAAGTTGCTTCAATATAGTACAGTTGGAAGTATGACAAAACAAAATTTATCGAACTATAAGCATCACGATACAGCAAATATTTGCATTAACGACAATTTGGTATTCTAACTTCAAAATGCAACATTTTTGCAGGTGGGTTGTGATCGATGCCTTCGATGGGAGTCGTGCCCGCTGCCTAAAGGAAAAATCGACATTTGAATCTACCGCTAGGTTATTTTCGCATTAGTTGTAGGGAAAAAAGTAATTATTTTCCAGTAGTTGTTATCTTCAATTCAGGTATTTAAGAACGCTTTTTTTAATTGGGTGTGTCTTTAACTATAATATTGAAGATGTTAGGCTACTCTCCCGGGGTAGTAGCCTTTAACTGGGCTTCATGTGAAGCAGTTTTGAGAAATCGTACTCCTGTGTTTATTGCTGCTTTTGTTGTTTTCCACTGCATTACAAATCAAATGTTTTTAGTTGTATTTTTGGTGTAAGTTTTGTTTACTGAAAACAGTTACTGAAGCGTAGCCAGGCAACGAATTACGCTCAGAAAGAAATGCGTTAAAATTTAGTTGTGTAATTTGCTTTGAAGAGAGGTAGAAATGATCGTGCACTAATTTTACAGCTCCCTACCCTGCACAAGGCAACCGCAAAACTGACATGTAACTTTCATACTAAAAGTTTAACTTTTTCACAAATAGTCTACGACATGTGTGAAGTATAAGGGAGATGTGGGACCTATCGGACGGCAGCATATTTCTGCCAACACTTGGTTGTTTTTCTCTTGTATTTCTGTTTTGAGTCTAAAATTTCATTCTCTACCAAAGGCCATGTTTTTATCGGGATTGAGCACCAAGTGTAATGATTATGACAAAAAGTCTTTTTCTTGATTCAAAGTAATAAAAGTCTAATAGAAACTTTATGAGTTTTTAGATAGTTCACAATTACTTTCATAAATGTTTTTATAGCAATGTATTTGTTATGTGTCATGCTCAATAATGGCATAGAGCAGTGATTCCCAACCGGGGTTCCGCCGACCATCACCAGGGGTTCCGCGAGAAACTGTAAAATAATTATGTGCCATTACAATATGACAGTGATCTTAATTCATAATTCGTAACTCCTACTCAACAACACGTCACAAACAGTCTCCAGACACCAACATACTCGTACGTGTCAGTCAGTACAATGTATATACTAGTAATGAGAGCAAATGCTATGCATAGAATTAAGGGAAAAAAAAGTGTTATTACCGGTGCGGGATACGCCCTTCATTCCTACTCCGCTAGTTTGGCGACGGGTCGGTAGGAGGGTGACGCAACCCGGTACGAGTATCATACGTGTCACGACCCCCAGCCCAGCCGTTCACACCTCTTCCTTCAGTCAGTTTTGAGCAGCGCAACCGAGTGAAACGTTGTGTTAATTAATCTCACCAGTTAATATTAGTTTGATACTGATTTAGAAGACTGCGGCATGTTGAAATATTTGAAAAGAAAGCATGGCAGTGGAGAGGAGGACAGTGACGATGAGTCACAAATACCACAGCCAAGTACGAGTAAAGGAAAAGTGAGCAATGTTAAAAAAATCGCCTTTACAATGACAGTTATCTGGCCATTGGCTTTACATGGACTGGAGAAGAAAAGTGTCCACTTCCCTTGTGTATTGTTTGTGGAAAAAAGCTCTCTAACACAGCTATGGTCCCAGCCAAGTTAAAGCGACACTTCAGTACTAATCACAGCCACTTGTCAAACAAAACCGTGGATTATTTTCAAAGACTCTTGGATTCACAGCAGAAACAAAGAAAAGTTTTTAAAAGGAAGGTAACCATCAGTGATAAGGCCCAAGCAGCAAGCTATTTAGTGGCTGAGCTAGTTGCCAAGAAAATGAAAAGTCACACTATCGCAGAAAGTCTAATAATGCCTGCTTGTAAAATAATTGTGAGAACAATGCTAGGTGATAAGCTGAATGTGAAGTAAGCAAGGTTCCTGTTTCTGATAATACAATTAGTAGGCGTGTGGATGACCTGTCCAACAATATTTCTGGTATTTTGTCAGAAATACTGCAGAATAACAACTTTGCTCTCCAAGTAGATGAGACAACTGATATAACTGGTAAAGCTCAGCTGCTGGCATTTGTACGATTTGAAAATGAAGGTGAAATAATGGAAAATTTTTTATGCTGTAAAGAACTGCCAGAAACTACCAAAGGCCACGACATTTTCAACATCTTGTCTTCTTACCTGGAATCTTATAATTTGTCATGGAAACAGTGCGTTGGAATCTGCACTGATGGTGCTCCCTCAATGATTGGTTAAGTACAAGGCTTTGTATCACGCGTGAAAAAAAAACTCTGAAGTCATAACAACTCACTGTTTTCTCCACCGAGAAGTTCTGGTTTCAAAAAGTATTGGGAATGATTTAAAACAAGTTCTTGATATAACTGTGAACATGGTCAACTTTATAAAGCAGCGCCCTCTGAAGTCTCGCATGTTTGCAAGGTTGTGTGAAAACATGCAAAAAGACCACGTGACGCTTCTCCTGCACACAGAGGCTCGATGGCTATCGAGAGGTAAAGTTTTGTCAAGGGTATTTGAGCTGCGACAGGAACTGCTGCTTTTCTTCAAAAAGAATAATAAAGCCAGTTTCTGTGAGTGTCTTGAATCTACAAACTGGCAAATGAAATTAGCATATTTAGCAGATATTTATCAGCATTTAACACTAGAAGGACCAAGCACGTCAATTGACGTATTTTCATTTTGAAACGCCTGTAAAATGGCTTCTGTTAAATCTTATGACACGATATTTTCTGAGTTTTATTTTTTTATCAATACATGTCTTCTTTCAAAATTTCAGGATTTTTCAGCCAGCGGTTACCGAAAAAAATATGTGACTACCTAGAAGGACCAAGCCCGTCAATTGACGGGTAGAGAGTTGACGCAGTGAAATCACTACTATAACACTTACTATTTTGTCGCAATATAAATCTTGTCACATAATAAATCCTCTGCTTGGTCTCCAGCAGAGTATTTCGCGCAGTGTGAATTGATTGACCTACTTCTGGCAGACAGAGAGATTATCAGTTTACGCCAGGTAAGGAAAACAATACAGTACTGCAGTACAGGAGTTTCGTCTCGTGGAATCAGTGGTAGTCCTAACGTTTAGGTTTGACTGATAGAACTAATAGCTCAGAAGAAAGACGTTATGTGTTTGCTACAAACATTGTGGAAGCATTCAAGGGCGTTGGTTTTCATAACATTTTATTGAAACATATTGTATCTTTTAGATTTAGGATAAAATGCATCGTAGGCGTACTGCTGAACAAGCTTTAGAGTTTTTACAAGACATTGCTGCAGATGAATCCGATGGCGAGTTTTCGGACAGCGATAATGAAAAAATAAATAATGCTTTTGCATCGGCAAGTAAGGCAGAGGTATCTGATTCAGAAAAATCGACAGATGATGAAGAAGAGGATATTCAAGATAGCACAGTAGATGACAATCAACCGGCTAATCTTGTTTCACATGTAGATGATGACAACAATACGCCAGTAATTCAAAGTAGAGATGGATCATTTTGGCAAACCTCAACTCCTTCTCAAGTAGCTGTTGGACGTAGACAACAGCAAAATGTAGTCAAGGTTCGTGCAGGGCCTACGTCTTACGCTACATGTCGTGTCATAGATGGGAGTCCACTATCTTCGTTTCGATTGCTTTTCAACGAACCGATGTTGAGACATATCCAGAAGTGTACCATTGCTGAGGCGCAACGCGTTACAAATGATACTAAATGGACAGTCACACTCGATGAATTGGACAAGTTTATCGGACTTGTCATAGCTCGAGGTGTAATTGCAGGTAGAAACTTGCCTATAAAATCTTTGTGGGATCAATCGTGGGGTTGCCCCCTTTTCAATGCAACAATGCCACGCCGGAGGTTTCTCGAAATAATGAAGTACCTCCGATTTGATCTAAAAAGTGAAAGAAAACGACAGCTGGAGACTGACAAATTCTGCTTGGCATCTTCAATCTGGGACCCTTTTATCGAAAACTGTCAAAAATCATACAACCCAAATTCAAATATTACTATTGATGAACAGCTGTTGCCTTGCAAAGCAAGATGTAAATTTATACAATACATGGCGAATAAACCTGATAAATTTGGACTGAAGTTTCGGATGGCTGCTGAGGTCGAAAGCAAATATCTCTACAACGGGTTTCCATATCTTGGAAAAGATTCTACTAGAAGTGGGGATGTGAGTGTGCCTACAGATGTGGTGATGAAACTGATGTCACCTCTTTTCAAAAAAGGGTACAACGTCACCTGTGACAACTATTTTACGTCACTCGATCTTACCCTTCGACTTGCAGAGCAACATTGCAGCCTAGTAGGAACAATTCGCCAAAATCGTAGAGAAGTTCCTACAGTTTTGAAAGAAACTCAACCTTTGCATGAATCCACAATTCTGGAATATGTGGGAGCTACTGCGGTAACCATTACATCATATCAATGCAAGAAATCTAAATCTGTAAACATTTTGAGCTCTTTGCACAAAGATGTGACAATTCCGGAGCGGAATAACCCTAAACGAAAGCCTGAAACTATCCTTTTTTATAATGAGACTAAAGTTGGGGTGGATGTATTAGACCAAATGTCCCGTCAATATTCCGTCAAAGCTGGAAGCAGACGATGGCCAATACACGTGTTTTATAACGTAATTGACATGGCCTTGATAAATGGCTGGATATTGAACAAAATCATTTGCAAAACCAAAATTAGTCGCAGAGCTTTTATACAAAAGGTCTGCGAAGAACTCACTGGTAGCAACCCTGGCAGTAGTCACCGAGCGGCAAAAACAGATGAATCCAGTGAAGTTGACCACCTTGGATCACCACTGCCTAAAGTGCGTCGCACATGTTCTATAAGACGTTGCAAAAACAGAACAACAGATCTGTGTTTTCTTTGTAAAAAGCCGATCTGTGGGAAATGTGGAAAAAAACTCTGTGCAACTTGCATGACGCGATGACCATGAACTTAGGCGAAAATGTTCGTAATTTTTTGTGATTTCTTTTAATAAAACAACATACACGGTGTTTTTTAAGTATGTGTATGTAACCCTAGGAAGAAACAGACGTAAACTACAGGTTTTAAACATGCGGACGTCAATTGACGCCTCTTGGTCCTTCTAGGTAGTTCAAAATCATGGTCCTTCTAGTGTTAAATAACTTGAACACCAGCATGCAGGGTGCAAAGGATAACATTCTGACTTCCACAGACAAACTTCTTGCATTTAGGAATAAACTCTCTGTTTGGAAAAAGCACCTTTCAAGAGGAAACGTCGAAATGTTTCCACTCCTACTTCAAGTTCAAACTCAGACTAAATATGAATATGTCATCCCATTAATTACAAGTCATTTGGGATCACTGTCAGAAAAGCTTCATAAGTATTTCCCCTCCTTGTCATCAGATATGTATGACTGGGTGAGAAACCCCTTTACTGAGTTCTCACCAAGTACAGAAAACCTACTTAGTCTGCAAGAAGAAGAACTGAGTGAATTACAGTGCGATCGAACCTTGAAAATGAAATTTAATGAAGTACTACTTGACAAGTTTTGGATTTCAGCAAAGCGAGAGTACCCTGTCATCTCAGTAAAAGCACTGAATGTTTTACTCCAGTTTTCAACTTCTTACCTCTGTGAACAAGCATTCTCATGCCTGACCATCATTAAAAGCAAATCAAGAAATCGTCTTCTGTCTGTCGAGGAAGAACTGCGCGTGTGTCTGTCAAAAATTCGGCCAAGAATTTCACAGATACGCAGAGAGAAACAAGCCCAAGTGTCACACTGAAGGTAAGTCATAACATTACTGACTTATTAGTGTGAACTCTCATTTGATGTAATATTAGATTTTATATGAATTATATTGCTCAAGTACTTTTCGTAAAAATAATATATAAATTAGAATACTATATATAGGGGTTCCTTGGAATATGAAAAATTATTACAGGGGTTCCTCCAAGGTGTAAAGGTTGGGAATTACTGGCATAGAGTTTAGGCCTAAATAGTGCTTTAACATATGAAAGTTTTGCAATTATATTTAAAATGGCGGTAAGGGGACCATTTGGACATGCTATTAAGACAGTGTCACAACGGTCACCACTTTTGTGAGATATTTTTATGTAGGCATAGATTGGAGTATATTTAGGCTGAAGAGATGCCTACGTTTAAAGAACCAAAAGAAAAAAGGCTTGTTTACAAAAGCCCAACTTCAGCTAGCCTTAAAAAGTACTCTCGAAGACAAAGCAAGCATCAGAGCAGCGGCCATAGAAGTTGGTGTTCCTAAGTCAACCCTATCAGAGTAAGTTTTTAAACTACCATGTTACTTACATTATGCCATACATGCATTGCACATAATTCCAGATAGCGACTCGCAGTGATGTAGTATCGACATTATCGTAACGACCAAGCCTGATAAAAAAAAGTTTCAGAAGCCGCGGTAATAACAGTTGCCACGAATCACGGCAGATGTCTAGATGGCAGCACTAAGTCAACCCTATCAGATTATGTCAAACGTTTGAAGATGAGTGGCTCAAAGTCCGTGTCAAAGCTCTCTATGACAAAAAAGCAGGCAGCAAATGGTTTACTGCATGGCCTAGATGTTGTGTGTGATTCATGCAGTATGTATCAATGCTAAATTAATCTGAACAGTATTTGACAAACTTCAATGACAAATACTCCTTCGCATACTGTTATGCGTTTAAATAAATATATCACCCAGTTCAATATTCACACTTTGACATTCAAGATGAAACGACTACACCACTCTTAGACTCACTTCATTGCTTTGTTTACAGGTTTTTAAAGCGGATAAGGAAAAGGCTTTAGAACACTACATTCTGCCAGTCTCAAAAATGTTTTAAGGTCTGACAAAACTGCAGACACGGCAATTGATCTTTAGATTTGCCAAGACCAAAAATATCTCCATGCTCAACAACTGGAAAAAGAAGGAAACTTCAGTGGAAGACTGGCTTCGTGGATTTCGCAAAAGATCAGGAAATCTATTGCTTTGTAAACCAAAGTCGACAAGCCGGGCTCAATCAATCGGACTTAATCGCCCTGCAGTCGATGCCTTTTTTTGCTTATTATTTCAAGCATGCACTATGATGCAGAAGTTACCGACGATGACACCAGGAAACCCGAAATTAATCTCTTTTATAATCAAAATAAAGGTGGAGTGGATTCTGTAGATAAGCTCGTTCATTCGTACATGTCAAAAAGGAAAAGCAAGCGTTGGCCACTGTGCTTTTTTCACAATCTTTATGATGTTGCTGGGGTGGCAGCTTTTGTTTTGTGAACTTTCAAGCACCCGAATTGAAAAGCAGGCAAGTCACACAAGCGCAAACTCTTCCTTCAAAAGCTTATACATTAGTTATTTGAGAATGAAACACAAAGGCAAATTACAAGAGGAAGACTTTGTCAAGCAGCAAAGCATACATTCCAGCTGATTGGTTATTCTTTGACACAAAAAGTAGGCAGACAAATCACAACTCTTTGGGCTTCTAAAAGAAAGAGATGTTGCATGTGCCGAAGAAACATCGACAGAAAGACCCCGGGTGTGTGCAGCCAGTACAACCAAAACGTTTGTGCGGTACATTCTGACTGTATCAAAATCACAGTATGCAAGAATTGCCTGTGACTTGATCTTCAACAGGACTTTTTGATTTTTACTTTCTGTGTTGTTAAACGCGAGACAAAAAGAAAAACATTGACCCTCTTTAGCAGGTACCAAGTGGTTACATCATAGGTTACTTTTCATTCACAATAGAAATATGCTGCGATATCCACAATTTTGTGGAATACATTTCTTTCACTTTTCTGATGCCGGTGAGAAGTATGTTTCCTCAAGGGAGCATTTACATTACATAAGCAAAATTTTCAGCATTTTGATCACCCCCCATCTGTACATTTTCCAATGTATCATTTCTTTTGTGCGCAATCATTTTTTTCAGTTTTTGCACCCCCATCTCCTCTTGTGCTGATGTGATATGTAAATACTCGCCAAATTCTTGCTTCTCCATTTTTGCATTTGGCATTTGTAATTTGGACACTACTGATATTAGTGATGAATAAATCATATAATTCCTCTATACCTTATTATTAAAGTGAAACACAAAGTGGGGTCAAATTTGATGCCAATTAGGCTTTATGTTATAAAAAGTTATAAGTGTTTGAATGTTAACAAGTGTTTACACAATAGTTATCTAGTTGCTCTACCAAAACTAATTTGTATGCGCTAGAACAGAGTTTCCCAAACTGGGGTCCATAAACGTTTCAAAAAATATGTTTTAAAAACTTCAACATAGGAGTAGAACTTGACCCTTTTTGCCTGGTGTTGTGAATTTGCGACGTACCACATGCTACGTTTTCACTCGTACACAAACTTTTGTTTTGGTGCAAATGCTGGTTGATGCGATTTTTACATGTACTTTTTTTGCCTTTGGTAAGATTCAAATAAAGTATTAGGTTTTTATGTTGGGCAACACGGTTTTTGTTTTTAGTGTTGCTGGATTTCAGCAAAGCTAGTGAAAGCCCGCTTCTAGGTTGTTGGTCATCAAGTGATGGGTGATTGTTCTATGTTTGTAAAATGTGTATGTAATTGTGCAGAATATACATGTACATGTTGTTTTTTGTTGCACTTTAGGCGAATTATTGTTTTTGGAACCCTTGTAAGCTATGAATTTTGCTTGTCACGAATTTGCACCATCAGGCATTAGTAGTTTAGATTGTGCTCAGATAGGCTAACTTTGGTGACCAGCAGTTTGAACATAGTCAGCAACAATGTGAGAGAAACTGTTTTACGAAACTGCATATGCAATGCATATCAGTGCATATTATATATCAGGGGTGGCCAACAAGTCGATCGCGATCGACCGGTCGATCGCCTAGTCTCAGCCGGTCGATCGCGTGTTATTTTGTGAGGACTAAATAAGATTCCTCAAATACATTTTTACGCAGTGTTTCTGAAATGAAAATTTCAAGCAGAGCATTGCTACGTGAACAAACGCAAAACAATGCACATTATTTCGCGACAATTACGAGCTTAGTCGCTTGCTGAGAAATGAATTAAGGTAGAAAGCAGGCACATTGACTAGTCACAATAAAAAGTAGTTTTAGTTTGATAGCTGCTTCTGTTAAAAAAATTTCCTATGAATTTGTAGTTGTTTTTGTGTGAGTAAGGTATAAGTTAGTTATTCTTGGACAGTAAAGGAGCATTAGTTTCGTGCATTTAATTTAATTACTATGAGTGCTCTAAAGAGAAAAAGATATTATTTTAATGAAGAATGGGAGCTTACCTATTTCTGTGCAATGGTAAACGATACATGCACCTGTCTTATTTGCAATGCTTCACTTGCTTTGCCAAAGAAGGGAAATGTTGAAAGGCACTTTATGACACGCCATGCTAAGTATAACGAAAATTTTCCTCTTGGAAGTGAAGCAAGGGAAATGAAAGTTAATGCTCTTAAATCTAATTTGCGTGGGCTGCAAAGAAATTTAAAAAAGTTTTGTACCTCATTAAAAACCGCTACTGCAGCTTCATTCAAAGCAAGTTTTTTCTTAGCAAAGAAAGGGAAAGCATTTTCGGAAGGAGAATTGCTAAAGGAATGTTTTTTAGAAATATCTGATAGCCTTTTTCAGAATTTCTGCAACAAAAACGAAATCAAAAGTGCTATTGAAGAGCTGCAAATGTCAAGAAATAATGTGATGAGAATAGAGAAAATGAGTGAAAATGTTACGCATCAACTTCACCGTGATTTTAATAACTGTTCATGTTTTTCCCTACAACTTGACGAGTCTACAGATATCAAGGATGCCGCACAACTTATTGTATTTATTCGTATGGTTTTTCAAGATTGGACTATCAAAGAGGAAGTGCTTGGCATGATAACCCTAAAAGGAAGGACTAGAGGCATAGATATGTACAATGCCTTTAAAAACTTCTGCTTTGAAGCAAAGTTGCCTCTGTGGAAGTTGGTGTCAATTACAACCGATGGAGCAAAATAAATGGTAGGTAATGAAAACGGTTTGGTTGCCTTGTGCCGAAAAGATGATGACTTTCCAGATTTCTTGCAGTATGATTGTATAATCCACCAACAAGTTCTGCGCAGCAAACGACTAAACACAAAGGAGGTAATGGATGTTGCATTCAAAATTGCCAATTCAATTAGGGCGAGGGCCCTACAACGACGTCTTTTCAAGCAGGAGTCCGAGGGAAAAGAACTTTTGCTACATACGGATGTAAGATGGCTCAGCAGCAGCAAATTTTTGCAAAGATTCCGATATTTATTACAGGACATCAAAGCATTTCTTCACAGTAGAGGCGATAACTACGCCAAATTAGATGATTTAGTTTGGATGAATGACTTGGCTTTTCTGGCTGATTTTACTGGCAGGTTAAGTGCTTTAAATTTGCAGTTGCAAGGGAAGAGCAAATCAATCAGTGAATTGATCAGCGCTATTAGTACTTTTAAGATGCAAATCCCGTCATTGATCGCCGACCTTGAAGAAAAACGATTTAATTTTTTCCCAAACATCAAAAACCATTTGCAAAACTATCCGCACACTATTTGGAATCCTGGGAAATATGTTACTGAAATACATATAGTTTCTCATGAATTTGAAGCTAGATTTAGTGATTTCAAAAAGATTGAAGGAATTGTTGAATACATGTCATACCCGTTCAAGTCGGATTTAAACGTGTCCACTATTTCTCGTCAAATCAGTGAAGTATTTTCGTTGGAAAGTGGTGCAGTGGAAATGGAGATATTGACAATGAAAGCCGATGGTTTTCTAAAGGCTCGGGCATCTGAAAATAATTTCTGGAAGTTTGCTGATAAAAAATACTCCAATATCAAAAAATGTGCGGAGTACATCCATTCCTGTTTTGGTTCAACTTACCTTTCTGAATCCGCATTTTCATTCATGAACGCAATCAAAACAAAACAACGATCTGTGTTAACGGACTGTCACTTGAGCAATTGTTTAATGTTGTCTCTGACAGGATACAAACCTGAGTATGATATGTTGGTGAAAGACATGGTGACCCAAATATCTCATTGACTTATTTAAGACAAAAGTAAATTTTGTATCGTTCTCTTAGTCTTTGTTTTTACCTTCTTTATTGGGCTTTTTAGTTAACTCGAACTTGAAAACACTGCTTACAATGTTGGTAATATATGGTAAATATAGAAGTCCATTACAGTGTAAAAATTACTGGGAAAAAATAGCTTGTTGTAATTTGCTTGCTGGCAGGTCGATCGCGAGTTTTTAATAAATTTTCGAGGTGATCCCAATGGAAGGCAGGTTGGCCACCCCTGTTATATATCATAAAGCATATGCTACATTATTTTCAGTCAGTGTGAAATTAGGCTCAAAAGAACTTGTCAAAATTGACTATTGAAGGGAACATGGCTCGTTCACAAGTCCCTCTAATTAGGCAGGTAAGTAGGGTAGAGGTAGGGTAACCATAATCCTTCCTTGCCTCTACACTGCCAAATTAGAGTAACCACTCATTCACCCCCTAGTGGCTTTTGCATCTTGTATATATGAATGGAAAGATTTCATAGTGGTGTTTTGTAGTATTATGTAATGCTTTGTTGTATGTAAGTAGTGGAATTTTACAGCAACCTTTGCGTTTTCAGAAAATGGATTCCAAGTGTTTTTATCACAAAAGAAAAACTTATCCAAATGCAAATAATGATATAGAACTAAGTGATGAAAGTACGTTTGGCGACAGTGATGATGATCCTGATTATTTTCAAACTAGGCCTGCTGATACTTCTGCATTTCAAGAAGACATCGCCAGTAGTGAATGCTCCTCTGATGATGATGCAGATGTCCCTCCACCAGATTCTGAGACAAGAATACCGGTATGGAGAAATGTTCAATCTGGAAGTGTTTTTGATAATCAAAGTTCAATTTGAAAATCAGCATTGCCAGACAGTGACGGAATAAAATTTTCTGAATATTTTGAGTATTTTTTGAAGCTAACTGTTGGATCGTATTGTTTTAGTAAGCAATTTATATGCTGTGCAAAAGAACCCCAATAAACCAGATGCGCTTACTAAACCTAAGTTAGAAAAGCTTCTAGGATGCTGCACGTTCAAGTCAGTAATCAAGTTGCCAAGATCTCGAATGTATAGGGCAAATGAAACTAGGATTTGCCAAGTTGTTGATGTTGTGCCAAGAGACAGGTGGGAAGCTGTAAAAGCGTCGTTGCTTTTCAATAATACAAAGATGCCTACAACAGATGACCCAAAGAGAGACCGGTTGCCCAAGATTCGACCTATAATCGATTATTTACTTCCAAGATTTCAAGGTTTGCCTCAAGACCAAATGCTGTGTATTGACGAACAAACGGTACCTTTAAAAGGTGCATCAAGTTTGAAGAATTACATCCCAAAAAAACTCACATATGGGGCTACAAAATTTTTATTTTATGTGATACAAAAAGTATTGCTTATAATTTTCAAATTTATACTGGCAAAATAAATCCTGTTGCTGGCTATCCCGACATAAGATCCAGTTCAAACATAGACCTTCAGCTGGCACAAGTTGTTGAAAAACATGCAAATTATTTGGTTTACTTTAATGATTGATTTTTATCTCTTACCCTTTTTTCTGAGCTTGCTAAAGGGATATTCGCATTGGGTACAGTCCCACTAAATAGGATCCATGGTTATATTAGGTTGGCACCTACGTTCTTGCCGTTTTTAAATATATTGTGTTTTGAAAATTTATCGGCTATATCTTATTTATTTTGGTTTTGGTTCAAGTTATTTCAATTTATTTATTTTTAGATAATCAAAATGGAATGTCAAGTTGAAAACAATGTTCACTTTCGACACCTTCTTTTTGCATTTATTCAAGGTTTTCTCATGATATTTGTGTTGTGTATGGGGAACAAGCAATGGCCGAAAGAATCGCTTGTTACTGGTTTGCTAAGTTCAAAGAAAAAAATTTTGATCTCAAAGACGCACCTCGTTCTGGCCGCCCAACTGAACTTGACGAAGGGCAATTAAACCAACTTTTGCATGAAGATTCAAGCCAAACAACAAGGGAATTGGTAGTGAAAGTGAATTGTTCTCACATGTGTATAGAGAAGCATCTTCACTTAATGGGAAAAGTCCAAAAATGCGGAGTGTGGGTTCGACATGTTTTAAACGATAACAAGAATCAACGAGCCACAGTTTCCGCTGGTTTGCTTGCTCGCCACCGCTCAACTTATGGACACAATGTACAATTTCTTTATGCAATAGTTACTGGCAATGAAAAATGGTGTCTGTATATCAATATAAAGCAACGAAAGAAATGGCTTAGCCCCCAAAAAAGGGGACACCATGCTTGAAACAAGATCTTTATCCGCGTAAAACGATGTTGTGTGTATGGTGGTACTGGGAGGGAATTATTCATTACAAATTGTTGGAAAGAAATCAAACAATCAATGCGGAACTCTATGTTCAACAGATGGAAAGACTCAAAATGGCTATTCAGGAAAAGAGACCTAATCGACAGCACAATGTTCTTTTAATGCATGACAATGTTCGCCCTCATGTCACAAACATGACCAAAGAAGCTATTCAAACACACGGCTGGGAGGTGCTGCCACATCCACCATACTCGCCTGATTTGGCACCAACAGATTTTCACCTTTTTCGATCACTTTCAAATGCTAGGCGTGGGGTTTCGTTTAACTGTGATGCAGAATTGAGAGATTGGTGGGATGAATTTTTCGAGTCAAAATCAAATAATTTCTACCGAAAAGGTATTGAGAATCTTGTTGAATGTTGGGAAATAGTTGTAGACACGAATGGAGAATATATCATTGATTAAATAGTTGTTAGTTCTTTTTTTTTTAAATGTATTAAAAGAATGTATGAAAATGTTAATAGATTAAAAAACGGCAAGAACTTAGTTGCCAAGCCAATAGATTCAGCAGTGATGCAGACCTAAAATAGAAAGAGGAGCATTTGAAGAGAAACAATTTTGCTTTAATGCGGTTTCTATTCGTGTAGTAAAGTGGTATGGCAATTGAGGTGTTGTGCTGGCAAGCAAATTTGCCAAAGCTCATTTCATTAGCACAATTTAGAGATGGAATAGAGCCCAAAAACAAAAATTGACTATCCTTGTATAATGACGCAGTACAACACTTTTATGGGGGGTGTTGACGTTCTTGATACACATTTGGTATATTATAGAACACATATTCGATCAAAAAAGTACTACTTACTACTAGTTTTATTAAAGAAACAGCTACCGCAAGATTGTTTTTACGTAGTAATTCTTACCACCATCTATGTCACATGTGTCAAACTCAGGCCTGCAGGCCAAATTTGGCCTGCAAGATCATATGAAATGTGCATTCGAACTGGCCCACCGGATGTACTGCTTAATACCCCAAATCCAACTATGCTTTGCTAGTATGTTGGCATGCAGTCGAAACCGACAAGCATTCCTTTTTTCTGTTGACAGTCATCAACAACCATGCTACAGTCACATCGGCCCAATTAATTTCACCCTCCACAAAAATGGCCAAACAAAAGATCGACAAAAGGAGCTTTTAAGACAGGTGGGAGGCAGATTATCTGTTCACGAATATAAAGGACAGACCTGTTTGTGTTGTGTGCAGAGCTAACGTGGCTGTAATGAAAGAATATAACATAAGAAGACTCTATGAAACAAAACATTATGAGAAGTACTAGGACTGGACGTAAAGCAGAAGCTGCAAAAGGTGCAGGAAATGAAAAGAAGTCTGGTTTCCCAGCTAACTATGTTCACGAAAGCAAAATCAAAAAGTGAAGCTGCTGTAAAGGCCAGCTTTATTGCGGCAGCAAAGATAACAAAATCAGCCCGGCCCTTTAATGAAGGAAAGTGTGTCAAAAAGTGCATGGTCAAAGTTTGCGACATTTTGTGCCCAGATAATAAGCACGATTTTTTAAATGTGAGCCTGAGTCGAAACACCGTAGCTGAGCACATGAGCTTTCCACTAATCTACATAAACAACTAATAAAAAAGGGGAAAGATTTTATTGCATATTTCCTTGCTGTAGATGATAGCAGCGACACGTCTGATACTGCCCAGCTGTCAATCTTCATCCGTGGAGTAGACTCGAGCCTGTGCGTCACAGAGAAACTTTTAGGATTAAAATCAATGCATGGAACAACCACAAGAAAAGATATCTTTGAAGAGGCATCCAAATGTATAACTGAAATGAGCCTTCCTGGGGATAAACTTGTGAGACTAACGACAGATGATAAGCCCGCGATGTGAGGTCAAAAGAGTGGACTGGTCGGCAGGGCTCAGGAGAAGATGCAGGTGAGCTTACAGTTTATCACTGCATCATCCATCAGGAAGCGCTGTGTGGCAAAGCTCTGCAAATGGAACATGTTATGAGTTCCATAACACGAGTAGTCAACTTCATAAAAACCAAAGATTTGAATCACCGGCGGTTCAAGTCTTTTCTGGAGGAGTTTGATTCGAAATACAGAGATGTGCCCTATGACACAAAGGTGAGATGGTTAAGCAAAGGAAAAGTATTGAACAGATGTTTTGAGCTACGTGAGGAAATCTGTAAGTTTATGGAAAACAAAGGGAATGGCACAATCGAACTGAAGGATGAAAAGTTTCTGTGTGAGCTAGCATTCCTGTCTGACATTGTAAGCCATCTCGACATGCTCTACCTGCAGCATCAGGGGCGGGGCTACATCATCACAGACATGTAGGCAGCAGCAAGGGCTTTTAAAACTATGTTGTGTCTGTGGAAGACTCAGATGCTGCAAGGAAACTTGGGTCATTTTCCGTGCTGCCAAATCATAGCAGAGCAAATTTTTCCTACCGTGCTGCCTAGGGCAGTTTGCTGGAAAGATCAATGCGCTCGGTGCCAAGTTTTGCGGCAATCTGCGACTTTGAGACTCAGAAAAGAAGAATTAAACTGCCCGGTAACCCGTTTGCAATCGACGTCGAAAGAGCACAAACCAGCCTCCAAATGGAGCTAATTGAACTCCAATGTAATGACATGCTCAAATCAAAATATAACTCAGTCGGTGCTGCGCAGTTTCCATATTTCCTCCATGACACCATGCCACAATTACGCACCCAAGCAGCTCAAATGCTTTTAGTATTCGGCAGCACATATCTATGTGAGCAACTTTTCTCTATGATGATGGTGAACAAAACACCTCATAGAAATCGACTCACTGACGAACACCTTCACTCCGTCCTGAGGATTTCCTCAGCTCAGAGCCTGACCTCAGACATTGAAGAACTTACATCTAAAAAAAGATGCCAGGTATCTGGCTTATATCAATGTGCAGAGTAAATTAGAGCGTAGCGAACGGAGCCTAAATATATGTTTCTTATGCACTTTTTTTTCTACTTCAAGGCATGGTCTGTTAATAGTTGAAATGTTGATTTTTATTAAATGAAATTATTATTTTTCGTTCTTTCGTTGTTGGCTTTAAAAATGGTTACTTTAAAAAGGAACTTCAAAGGATACAGAGAGAGACACTTTATTTAAATAATGAATACCACTGATTTGTCATTTATTTCAAATTTAATTTCTTATGTATTTGTAAGATCAAGCTTTGGTTGTTCCAGATTCTGTGTTTAAGCAAAACTAAAGTGTGTTTTCATATGAAAAGGTTAAACATTACATATCAGTTGCAGCTAATTTTTCAATAAATATTGGGTTTGGCGTGTGACTTTACTTCACTGCTTAAAGTTGGCCCACTGTGAATGTGAGTTTGACACTCCTGCTCTTTGCATTTTCAAATCTATTGTTTTTGGTGAATCTATTAGACTACACAGATTAAATGAAACAAATCAGTTGTACCTTAAAGATTTAGAAAGGTTAAAAAAGCAATGCATAGACTCTTATTTCAACAAAAAAGTGGTGGAGAAAATCATTATTTTAGCAAAAACATTGACCGATCGTTTTGGACCAAAACCATTGAACGAAAACAAGACTACAGAACCTATGCTGATTTGGGCGTCCACTTTTTCCAGTTTACTCCAACTTACTGCCAAAGAGAAAAGCCTAACTGAAGCTACCGTCGTGTATAACCATCCATCTACCCTTGCCACTATGCTCATCAATTACAAAAAGGTAGCTCATTCAAACACTGAAAATACTGGTCAAGGAAGATCTCAACCTTGCAAGAAATCCGCCCTTTACGGCCATTTCAACCATCATAAATCTATGGTGCATCAAACCAATACCATTACAGCAGCCAACGGAAAAATTTTTGCATTCAAGTAAACTTTGAATTGTTTAAACTACAGCATATACGTGGCTACATGCCGTTTATGTCACAAACAATATGTTGGTCAAACCATAAACAAACTTTCAAAACGATGGTGCCACCACAGATTTATTTGGAATCAATGTTATTACCACAATATTGGCGATAAAGCAACATTATTACACGATTGCCACACCTTCCATACACACTCACTACAGACAAAGCCAGATACTGCCGATTGTTTTTTTGTAACGTTTGTAGAGCAACCGCCCAAACATCTTTTATCTATTTACGAAAACATATAGCCAGACAAATTAAATGCCACTATGAACATAAATAAAATGCTCTTGCCCTCAATAAAATAATTTTGTATCTATTTTTTGTTTTTGAAATACTGTTTAATTTTTTATTTCCTCTCATATTCCAGTGCGCTTTTATACCAATTATATCAGAGCTTGTATAGGTTATGCCCTCCTACTCATTATTATGTTAATACTGCTATTTGTTTATTTAGTAATTAGACGTCATATTTATCTCATACCTATTTATCTACATGTATATAATTCTACCTATCATATTAGTTTGAATATAATTTGAAAGAAGTCGAAGCTAATTGTATGGTCTGTAGTTTTGATAGCTGTTTATTAGTTTTTTTGTACCTACTCTAACCAGTTACTTTGCCTTAAATTGAAAGAATTGAGGGTCTACGCTGTTTTCATACATGTGTTTTTACCATCACTAAACTACCTTTATTTGTCTGAAAAAATATTTAATGCTTTTTTTGCAGAAACTGAGGATGCGTTAGCGAAATTTATTTTTCTTATGGCAAATAAATGTCTAAGCTGGCTTTATTACTGTTTATTAATAGCAAATTCTTTTTCAACAGTTCCACGTCAGAAGCAGAAAGATCAACTTGCCTTGAAACTGGCACTTGCAAATTACTGGTGCAAGTACAAAAAGACTGATACGGGGGTAAAGAGAGCAAGACCATCTAGAATTCAATTGGAATACGAAAAGAAGATAAAAAGAAACCCTACAAAGGCAATTCCAGATGCAGACATACGTCGTGATTAAATTAGGTATATGCCTGTTGTAATGAGTACCAGACAAAGTTGCAAGCGGCCTTTATGCAAACGACAAACAGTTTTCAAGTGCACAAAGTGTGAAGTCCATCTGTGTCTCCACAAAAATTCAAGCTGCTTCACTCTGTTTCATGAATGAACTTTTGATTCAGGATAAAACTTCAATATCGCAATTTCAGTGTTATTTGCTACGTAATTCTGTATCGTTGATGCCTGTAGTCGCAAATTTGCGACAAACCCAAATTTTCCATAGTATATTGACTTTTTCAAAAAATTGAATGCACATGTTCAAGTTAGGGGAAAACGGATGCAAATATGTATTATAAACTTTTTTTACCTTTTGTAAGCAAATTCAGGCATCAAAGGGTTAACGTAAACAGTTGAAATGGTTCTTACATTTGCTATTTATGGCAGGGGTCACCAATGCAGTGCCCACGGGCGACAAGGCGCCCCCAGGACCCCTTTAAGGCGCTCGCAAAGCATGCGCCAAAAATAGCACTGTTACATAAGCAAATTCTTTCTTTTCTCTTGTGCGAAGATAATTTCTCTCTCCTTTCTATGATGCCATAGTTCAGGGCCATGCGCGAAGATAATTTCTCTCTCCTTTATATGACGCTATAGTTTACGGCCACGTGTAGGCTCTCCTCGTTGTTCAGAACATGGGTTGGCTATATTTAGTAGCGACCGCTGACTGCGCAGGTAGCTGGTTATATTGTGAGAGTCAGTTAAACCGGCGTTATCGTGTTTAAATGGTATTATCGATTTGTGTTCTTTTCACTGGGACAACCAGTGTAGGAATACCCTAATTTTAAATTGCAATTTAAGTGATAATTTGTAAAATAAATTGTGTATGTAAAACTAGTTATTTTTTGTTGAATTATCACTACGGCACCAAACAAGCTTATTTAAATAGACTCTACAAGCACGGCTCATATTTCAATTCAATATGAATGTTTTACACATATTTTTAATTATTGCTCACATTGTGCTATTTTTTATTTATCAAATAGAAATAATTAAAAAATTTAGTTAGAAATATTTGATACCAAACTTGCGTCTTTCTAAGTCAAAGATCAGTCCTGCGGTGCCGCCTCGCTTTTTCCTGACCTATTGACCACACAAAGTGACGAAGAGTTAGCTTGCTTGTGCTTTTGCCCATCATGGCAGAAAAGCGAAAAAGGACATACGTTTTTAACGATAGTTGGGAAGAGTTCTTTTTTACATTCTTTAAAGATAAATGTCTGTGCCTTATTTGCGGGACGACTGTTGCAGTACCAAAGCGGCAAAATGTGGAAAGGCACTTCAAAACCTGTCACAGAAACTTTGATGTCAACTATCCACCTGGAAGCGCATTACGGACAGAAAAAGCTCATGGATTAAAGGCATCTTTAGACAAACAGCGGGCCATTTTCACGAAGGTTATGAAAAAATCACAGAATGCCACTGAAGCCTCGTTTAGAGCTGCGCAATTTTTGATAAAGAACAAGAAAACCTTTTCGGATGGGGAGGTTTTTAAAGAAACTATGATGCTCGTTGCCAATATATTATTCAAAGATGAAAAACATGGTCCTGAAGTCATCTCTGCGCTATCCGATGTTCAGCTTGGAGCAAGTACAATGGCAAGACGAGTGTCATCTTTGTCTGAGAACTTGACAGAGCAGGTGGATCGGGATCTTGCTGCGTGCAGGTGGTTCAGTATGCAATGTGACGAGTCAGTAGACAGCGCAAGCACGGCTCAGCTGATGATATTCATCCGAATGGTGTTTGATGATTTTTCCACAAAAGAAGAACTGCTGACACTCCTGCCACTGAAGGCAACAACGCGGGGAGTTGACATATACACAGCTGTCAAAAACTTCTTCGTCGAGAAAAAGGTGCCATTAAATAAGTTGACATCAATAACAACAGACGGGGCACCAGCCATGACGGGTAGGCATGTGGGATTCATTACACGATGCAGGAATGATCCAGACTTCCCAACGTTTCTGCACTACCACTGCATCATTCATCAACAGGCGATTTGTGCGAAAGTTACCGGCTTTGATCACGTGATGACTCCTGTCGTAAAGATCATAAACAGCATCCGCTCCAAAGCAAAACAACACAGAATGTTTAAGATGCTGCTGGATGAGCTGTCCGCTGAATACGGTGACTTGCTATTGCACACAGAAATAAGATGGCTCAGCAGGGGACAGATTCTAAAGCGTTTTTTGTCACTTCTGAGTGAAGTCAAAAAGTTCATGCTTTCCAATGGAGAAGACGCATCGCTGCTTGAAGAACCAGAATGGTTGCTTGACCTCGCATTTTTAACTGATTTGACTGAGAAGCTGAACCATCTGAACCGGGAACTGCAAGGAAAAGACAAAACTGTTGCTCACATGATCAGTGCACTAAACGCATTTAAAGCTAAGATGAACATTTTCTCTGCGCAGGTGGAAAAGAAAAAAATGCTGCATTTTTCTTCTGTGCAGGCTGTGTTGAAAGACAATGTTTCTGCATCTGCAGCTTTGGATGAAGTTGTAACAAAGTACTCCCAAGTCATAAACAGATTAGGACAGGAATTAGAAGACAGATTTTGTGACTTTAAGAAGCTTGAGCCATGCGTGTCATTTGTTACAAATCCTTTCATGTACGTAGACGTAACTTCCACTGCTAAGCAGCTCAGTGATTTGTTCAGTTTGAGCGCTACTGATGTCGAGATGGAAATCTTAACGCTGCAAAATGACATAAACCTTAAAGCTCATCAGTCTGCACCAAACTATTGGTGCCTTGTGGACAGAGAGAAGTACAGTGGTGTGTGCACAGCAGCTATGAAAATTGCCAGCTTTTTTGGTTCAACCTATCTGTGTGAATCGGCCTTTTCCAATATGAACTTTATCAAGAACAAACACAGAACACGCCTGACTGATGCACATTTACAAGATTCACTACGAATTGCTGTGTCAAATTATTCACCAGATTATAATGCACTGGTGAGCAGCATGCAGTGCCAGGCCTCCCACTTTCATAAAAAATGATCTAACGAATCAGACATTCTTTTCATTTAAAGAGCAGCAATATTCATCAGAAATATTGCACATAATGTTAAATGTTCAGAAAGCATTTGTGAGCTTGTTAATGGAAATAAGTGTTGTCTCTTTGGTTTAAAAAATGTTGCATTAGTATTAATTATACAACACTTCAAATATATTTGAGAAAATAAATGTTTAATGTTGAAACATGTTTTTCTATTTATTATTGTTATTGCAGTGTAAATGACTGATAATTGTGGAAAACAATTATTATTGATATGTGAGAAATAATTTCACAGCATTATGATTACTGCTATTTTAATATCATCTTTATAACATTTAATATCCATGCAGTTTTGTTATTTAAGAAGTTTGTAGCAAACAGGTCGTGTGCCCTTCATGTTACTCCATGCTCATGAAGTAGCCCTCGGCATCAAAAAGGTTGGTGACCCCTGATTTATGGTGTAACAAATAATTGTATCAGCAAATGCTAACTTCACTGCATAGGCTTAACAACCAGCCATTTTACATAAACGGGCTAGGCGAAAATAACTTCTCAAGTAAATTTTTCAATTATACTGTAATATAAAATAAGCTTTTTCTATATCTTGGAGTTGCGATAGGTTTAATTTATATCATATTTTAGTTATATAATGCAATGTAAGTATAAAATTAATGGAAAGTTTTCAAAACAAAAGCAAAGTCCTAATAATTCAGAAGGTAAATGGATCATGGCTTACTTCCAAAAAAGAAGCAAAGGGTACAAACATATAATGAGGAGTATGTTAAGCCTGAATTTATTCAATGCTCTTCAAATGTTACTAAACCTCAGTGTTTATTGTGTTTCAAAGTATTGTCAAATGATGCTATGAAACCAACCAAAATGAAAAGATATTTGATGAGTGAACATCCTGAATTTGCTAACAAGCCACAGCCTTTTTTTGAAAGAAAAAGTAAAGAATACTTTAGGCAAAAAAAGGTTTTACAAAAATCTCTTCTGCCAAATGAAAAATTGTTGAAAGCATCGTATTTAGTTACGCTTAGAGTGGTTCAAACTAAATCATCGCACACAATTGCCGAAAATTTAATTCTATCAGCACCAGTGGATATGTGCAAGGTAGTTTGGGATAGCCAATGCGGAGAAAACTTAAATAAATTTCATTGTCGAATAACAATATTTCTAGAATAGATGGCTTTTCCCATAACATTAGAATCTGATGTGGGTAAGATATAGGGTCAGTAAACAGCTAAGACTTTTTATGGGTGACGTGCAATTTATAAGCACTGAAAAGTAACTTATAGGCGAATCATAAAATAAATTGACTTAACAAACTACAGTAGAACCTCTACTAACGAAAGACTCCAGATACGAAATTTCCAACTTACGAAACGTCTTTTTGTAGAAATTATGTTTCGAATAACGAAAGAATGTTCTAGTTACGAAACGCCGAAAATCAAAATTTTAAAAAGCGCGCTGCTGGTCGCTTAAGCATGTAAACAGCTCGACTTGAAAGGCAAGCTGCTCTGCCATTGGCTGACGCCCAGCAAGCCTTCCCATTGGCCCATTAGTTTCCCGCGGATTCATACAAATCGTCTCACTCAGTTCAGTCGCTAGCGAAAGTCAGTGAACGTCAAGTGTTTTCGTTCGTTCATCGTTGTGTTTATCTTATTTCGGAAACTTTTATTCACCATGAGCCCTAAAAAAGTGATAGACAAAAGTGGAGAGAAGAAAACAAGACAAGTGCTATCTATTGAAACAAAGCAAGAGATCATTGAGAAGTATGAAAAAGGAATTCGTTTGGTTGATCTTGCGAAACAGTATGGCCGCAACCCATCAACGATTGGGACCATTCTTAAACAAAAGGAAGCCATAAAAGCCACGACTCCTTCCAAGGGCCTCTCAATCATGTCGAAGAGGAGGTCTTCAGTGCATGACGAGATGGAGAGGTTGCTCCTTCTTTGGATAAAGGGGAAAGAGATTGATGGAGATTCAGTGACCGAGACGATTATCAGCGAGAAGGCAACGGCCATCTTTAATGATCTCGTGACAGAGGATGCAGGCGAAGGCACTGCAGATCAAGAACCACACCCTGAGTTTAAGGCATCACGAGGGTGATTTGAAAAATTCAAAAAGAGGACTGGAATCCATTCTGTCGTTCGTCACGGCGAGGCATCTAGCTCAGACCAGAAAGGGGCCGAAGAATTTGTCCGAAAATTTGAACAATTAGTGAAGGAGGAAGGCTACATTGAACAGCAAGTGCTCAATTGTGATGAAACGGGCCTTTTTTGGAAGAAGATGCCTCGCCGTACATATATCACAGAGGAAGAAAAGAAAATGCCTGGGCACAAGCCCATGAAAGACCGCCTTACCCTTGCCCTTTGCGCTAATGCCAGTGGGGACTGCAAAATTAAGCCCCTAATGGTATACCATTCGGAGAACCCCAGAGCATTCAAGGCTCACAAGATTCTGAAGGAGAAACTTAATGTCCTATGGAGGGCCAATGCAAAGGCTTGGGTCACCCGCCAATTTTTTGTTGAGTGGGTTAATTTAGTTTTCGGCCCTTCTGTGAAGCGCTACCTCGAAGAGAAGAATCTCCCCCTCAAGAGTCTCCTTATCTTAGATAACGCTCCTGCCCACCCCCTGGACTTGAAGATGACCTCCTGGAGGAATTCTCTTTTATTAAGGTGCTCTACCTCCCATCCAACACCACCCCTATCCTCCAGCCCATGGATCAACAGGTGATCTCGAATTTTAAGAAATTGTACACGAAACACCTTTTCAAGAGGTGTTTCGATATCACCGAAAACACTCAGTTAACACTTCGTGAGTTTTGGAAGTCTCACTTCGATATTGTTGTTTGCCTTAAAATGATAGATATGGCATGGCAAGGGGTAACAAGACGTACCCTTAATTCAGCCTGGAAGAAGCTGTGGCCTGAAGCTGTTGCTCCACGTGATTTTGATGGTTTCAAGGTGGTGGAGGAGGTGGAGCCTGAAGTGAACGAAATTGTTTCGTTAGGAAAGGACATGGGGCTTGAGGTTAATGATGAGGATATTGAAGAGTTAATTCAAGAACACCAAGAGGAGCTGACAACGAGTGAATTGAAGGAGTTGGAGGCTATGCAACACTCAGTAGTGGAGGAGGGGTTCAGTGAGAAGGAGGATGAGGCTGTCATTATTTCGTCTGCCAAAATAAAAGAAATTCTAGGAAAATTTTATGAGATTTCTGAATTTATTGGAAAAAACCACCCAGAAAAAGTTTTTACCAATCGTGCGATCAGTAACTTTGATGATGTGTGCCTTACGCACTTCAGAAAAATAGTTAAAAGTGGGCAGAAACAAACCTCACTGGATCAATTCTTTACGAAACGTAAGCCAACAGCCGCTGCTGAGAGTGAGCCTGAACAGAAGAAGGCTAAAGGAGACGATGATGAGAGTAGCAGTTAAAACAAAAGAAAAAGAATAAAAACTGAAAAGCTAAAAAAAATAAAAAACAGAAAAGCAAAAAAAAATATAAAAAAAACAGAAAAGCAAAAAAAAAGAAAGTGTGTGTGTGTATTTATCATTTAGTGCGTGTGTTTATTTTCGCACTGTAGGCTACGTCTCGTTCTCTCTTCAGCTGTTAACCTCCTCCACCGCCTTCCTACCACTCGGTCACTCAGTGTCTTTGTACAGCATAGCCTAGCCTAGTCGGTCAGCGTAAAAGGTCAACAAACATTCCGTTCATAGTTTTTATTCATTATTTCTGTTTTTAACTTTGAATATAATGTGTGTGTTCATTTTGAAATTACTGTACTGTACTGTGTGTGTTTTGAAATAACCGTGTGTGTTCATTTTCGTACATTCCGTTCTCTCAGCTGTGAATCGTTTGCCGCTGCCTACCACCTCCGTCCTCCCGTTCACAGCTGACTTCGTATAGCCTAGCCTAGCCTAAGTTAGTCGGTCAACGCCAAAGATAAACAAACCTTCCGTTCTTAGTTTTTATTCATTATTTTTGTTCTTTCTTCTTTCCATGTGTACTTTTTCTATTTAGTATACAGTAATCTAATTCTAACATGCCTTTGTTACAGGTTTTAACCATTATTTATATTGTATACAAGTATTTTGTCCGTGTTTTGGGGGGCTTGGAACGGATCAGGGTATTTATAGGGTAAATGCGTTTCTACTTACGAAATTTTCGGCTTACGAAACGGCTTCCGGAACGAATTAATTTCGTAAGTAGAGGTTCTACTGTATTTTATATTAGGTGCCCAAAAAAGTCTTTGCCGATTTTTCTTGACTTATTTTAGGCACCCCTTTTTCATTACTAACAAGCATAGTTATACAGGAACCAACTTGTATTGACAAGTAAATTGTTGAATGGTCTCAGTTTTTTTAATTTTTCATGACTAATGTTACATTATTTCTTATTTCAGAGCCTTAAAAATGACTGATAGAAAATTGATAATTAGTGTATCTCTGTTGTACGAGTTTAAACTTGGCACAAGTGCTTCATCTGCTTCTCGTAAGCTATGTACAGCATTTAGTGGCAAAGTTTCATTCTGGCAATGAAACCCTTGAAGATGAACCTCGAGCTGGACAACCAATATCTCTAAACAATGACGATTTAAAGGCAGCCATAGAGTCAGATTCATGTCTAACCTGTCACGAACTAACTTCGAGGTTTCATGTAAGTGATGAAACCATAAGACTTCATTTGCACCAGCTGGGAAAGAGATGGAAGATAAGCAAGATGGGTACCATATGAATTAGTGCCAGCAAACAAACTGCAAAGGCTTACCATATGCTCTTCTCATTTCAGTAGACAAAAAAGAACCCATTTTTGATCGAATTATGACATGTGATGAAAAGTAGGTCATGTATACAAACTTTAAGAGGAAACATCACTGGTTATCGCCGGGGGATCCTTTGCCACAAACTTCAAAGGGACCACTATTTCAAAAAAAAACTTTTGCTCTGTGTTTGGTGGACATGTCACGGAATAATTCACCATGAGTTCTTAAAAATGGGGGAAACCATTAATGCTAACAAATATTGTGAAAAACTTGTGAGAGTTCAAGAAAATTTGCTGAAAAAACAGCCTGCATTAGCAAACAGAAAACAAGTTTTGTTTCTCCAAGATAATGCTCGACCACACGTTGCAAAAATGACCCTTGCCAAGATAGCAGAACTAAACTGGGAGATTATGCTACATCCACCGTATTCACCAGACCACTCTCCAACAGATTTCCACTTGTTCTTGAGCTTAGATAATCATATGAAGAACATGACATTCAATATTGAAGATGACTTGAAAACGGAGGTGCATAACTTTTTCTAGAGTAGAACAAAAGACTTTTACAAAAATGGCCTTACTAAGTTGCTGAACCGTTAGGAGAAGGCCATAAAATGTGAGGGTTCATATTTTAATGAATAAATACACTTTACTTTACTATGACTTTACTTTAACTGTACTTTACTATACTATACTATACTAATACTTTAACTATGAATCTTTAATTTTCTTCATAAAAATCGGCAAAGACTTTTTTGGGCACCTGATAGATTTGATACACTAACATAATTTGTATCTTAAATTGATAAAGATAGAACATTTTGTTTGTGCAAGCGTTACCCATGGATAAATTTTTGAAACGGAAACCTTATGATGAAATCAACTCAGAATTCGTTACAGAGACAAAAGAGTTTGCTCAGAAAAACAACTTAAGAAAATATGATATGGAGTATATTCGATTTGGATTCATTGAAAGTGTGTCTAATGGAAACAGACCACAGTGTTTACTTTGTTATGAGCTGTTGTTGAATGAAGCCCTGAAATCAGCTAAATTGCAGCGACATTTAACAACCCTACACCCTGAATTCGCCACAAACCAAAAGATTTTTTTGAAAGAAAAAAAAATGCATATTTAAAGAAGACAACAACTTTTACAAAGTCTATAACATCAAATCAGAAACTATTAAGGGCATCTTACTTAGTGGTACTGAGAGTGGCTCGTGTTAAAGCCCACAACTGCCAAAGAATTTGTTTTACCCTGAGCAATAGACAAGTGTAAGGCAGTTTTGGATGAACAATGTGTAGCGAAATCGAAAGCTATGTCACTGTTCGATAACACAATTGCGCGAAAAATAGAAGATATGTCCGAAGATAAAAAATCTCAGTTAATTGACAGACTGAAAACTGGCTTTTTTGCATTACAACTCGATGAAAGCACAGATATTACCAGTGGATCTCAATTTATGGTGTATGTATGATATTGTTGGGAAAGTGTAATGCTTGAAGATTTTCTATTTTTTCATAGTATGCCCACTAGAACAACTGGAGAGAAGGTTTTTTAAGTATTGGACTCTTTTCTTATTCAATCAGGCTTGTTATGGAGCCAATGTATTGGCATATGTACAGATAGAGCAGCGACAATGACTGGTGTAAGCGCCAAATTAAACTAGACTAAAATTTTCTTATTCAGAATTCGAACCCCTTTCTATAAATCTTGTGTTAACAAATCGATCACCTATCTATGCAGCAAAATCAATCACTTGCCCGAAGATAAGCTCGTCCTTGTTTTCCTCCACTTTAGTTCGCACACCTTTGCAACTGTTTCAACGGCCTTTGTTCAAAATAGCTTTTGGTTTATTGAGTTGAGCAGCGTTTAATTTCAAGTAGAGTGTAGTTGCAGTTTCTGAAGTTTCACTATGATTTAATTTAAAGTTTCTGTCCTTGCTTATTTATTCAGATCAATAGTTATTAGCATTAATCGAATTGCAAAATTTGTCGAATCAATAATCAATCGAAGTGACTGCCGGAATCGCCGGTAAGTGAATATTGCGTTTATTCCAAATTGTTTATATGCTGTCAATTTCCATGTCTAATGTCAAGTATAAGGTTCAACGTTAAATCCTTCGTAATATTGTATCGTATTTAATTGTGCTGAAAATTGTATACAGTGATCCCTCGCTATATCGCGCTTTACCTATCGCGGCTTCGCGGAATTTTTTACAGTGCTTTTTTTACAGTGAATCCTGATTGGCTCAGGGGCTTTACTGTTGTCTAGAAGTGAAAAAAGTTGGTATTGGTTTTTCATTAGACAAATGCCAACAGTTTTCGTTCCTGTACATTCTGCCTAATTTACGTTTGCAATTTTTCTCCGTGACAAAACCCACAATGTCAAAGAAACGTTCTGTACCGACAAAGGGCCCTTTAGACGCGCCAAAGAGGACAAGGAAGATGCTAACTATTGCAGAAAAAGTTAAACTTCTGGACATGCTGAAGGAAGGTAAAAGCTATGCGGCTGTAGGGCGCCATTACGGAATAAATGAATCTTCGGTTCGTTACATAAAGAAGGAGGAAAATAATATAAGGACGACAGCAGCAATAAGCTTTAACAAGGATGTAAAAAGAGTTGTGATAGTCCGCAACAAGGCCATCGTAAGGATGGAATCTGCTTTAGCTTTGTGGATTAATGACTGCAGAAAAAAGAGCATTACGCTGGATACCAACGTTATCTGTACAAAAGCTAAAAAACTTTATGAAACTTTTGCTGACAGTGATGTCCCTCATCACAGCGAAGGGGAGGGGGATGCGGATCCCGGGCCATCAACAAGTGCTGTTCACGCCGTCTCAAGCACATTTAATGCCAGCAAAGGCTGGTTTGAGAAATTTCAGAAATGCTTTGGACTTAAAAATGTTTCTCTGCATGGAGAGGTCGCGTCTGCGGATACAGCTGGCGCAGAGGAATACGTGAGCAACAAATTTAAAGCCATCATTGAGGAAGGAGAATACAGGCCTGAACAAGTGTTTAACATGGATGAGACAGCCTTATTTTGGAAAAAATGCCCTCCCGTACTTTTATCATGCAAGAAGAAGCAAAGGCTTTGGAATTTAAGGCCCAAAAAGATCGCGTGAATCTGGTTATGTGTGGAAATGCTACAGGCTTTATGATAAAGCCAGGGCTCATTTATAGGTCTAAAAATCCTAGAGCCCTGAAAAACAAAAATAAGGATGCGTTGCCTGTTTACTGGATGTACAATTCAAAGGCTTGGATGACAAAAGCTCTCAATCAAGACTGGTTCAAATACTGTTTCGTCCCGGAGGTCAAGCGTTATTTGAAAGGAAAAGGACTAGACTTTAAAGTGCTTTTGCTCGCTGACAACGCCGGGGGTCACGCTGATGATTTGTCATACGATGGTGTGAAAATAGAATTTCTGCCACTGAACACTACATCACTGATTCAGCCCATGGACCACAGCATCATCCGCGCTTTCAAGGCCCTGTATACGCGCAACACGCTGCACATCTTGTTGAGTCCGTGGACTCGGATTCAGATTTCTCACTTAACCCTAGAAATACCGGATATTTTTTCTTCAAGAACTACCAAAGGGGTAAATTGACCCTAGCACTTAATATTGCTTGAAAACAATTTCCTGTACACTTTGTTTTTGAAATAATCCTGATTTAATGGTATCTGAAATCTGTTTGTAACAAAGGAATTCAATTGCGTGATAAAACGGTATTTAATTAGCCCTTTAGAAGGAATTGCTAGTTGACATCTTATTGAAAAAAAAGTTATTAAAAGGTTTGTAAGCCGTGCTTTTGGCTATAGGTCGTACTCAGGGAAAGAATTACTGAAAAACAGAATAAGATGCTTGCAATTACCTGCTGGAAGTGCTACAGATTGATTCTCAGATAAGACAATTGATTCTCAGATAAAACAGGAAAGATAGCATTCAGGGTTGTCACAAAGTAGTAAACTCGCATCGACCATGTCAAAAGCTATTGTGTAGCATTGTGGCAGTATTCATTCATTTTAGGTTAGACCATGTTGGTAGAGATAGGCGTATAAGCTAAACAATAACCTTTGTAAAAATTGGCATAAAGAATAACCTAGTCTAATTTGAACATAAATTGATATTCCTTTAGCTTTTAGAAACTATTGCAGCACAACCAAGGCCAGCATGTCGAATATATTTCAAGTTGGCAAAACTTATGACCCTAGAGAAGTTTTGACATTGCTTGCAGCAGATGTTGATTCTGACGAAGAAGATTTTGATGAAAGCAACTTTATTATAACAGAACAGGAGAACAGCTCTCAAGATGATGAGGATGAGTGTGCTGAAAATGAATCTCTGGAAAACGAAAATCTTCACCCACCAAACAGTAACAGCGAAAGTATATTGAGCAGGGACGGAACTATTTGGGAAAATCGACCGCCGAATGCCAATGGCAGAACCAGCAGGCGTAACATTATTCGAACCAGAGCAGGAACAAAACAATTTATTCTTGATAGAGTTGATACGGCGCTGGATGTTTTCAAAGAACTGTGGGGTCACCAAAACTTCGAATGCATTTTACGGTTCACAAAGGCTGAAGCTCTTAGGCAGGGAAATACTACATTTTCTATCTCTAAGCAAGAATTAAATGCATTTTTTGGGCTTTGTCTTCTTCGTGGGGTATTCAAAGGAAGAAACGAGCCACTATCAAGCTTTTGGGAATCAGATCATGGACGACCCATCTTTCGTGAAACAATGTCAAGAAATAAGTTTCAATCTATTCTTAGATACATTCGATTTGATGATAAAAATTCCAGACCAATTCGCCGAAGAATAGACAAGTTTGCTGCAATTCGAGAATTATGGAATTCAGTGATGGATAATTGCCAGAAGTCGTATTTTCCTCATGCTGATGTAACAGTAGATGAGCAACTTTTTCCATGTCGATCGAGGTTAGTCCGTATTTTTGATAAACAATATTTATTATTATTATTATTATTATCATCTCCGCATAGTCATTCACTTTAATTTATTGACAAAAACAACTTGAAATATCCAGTGACAATCTTTATACAAATGTCTTTTTTATATACGAAAACAATTTTTATGATGCTATTTGATTTTTAGGTGTCCGTTTATTCAGTATATACCCCAAAAACCAGCAAAATTTGGGATAAAATTCTGGATGCTCTGTGATGCCACAACGTACTACGTTTTACGAGCTTTCCCTTACCTGGGCAAAGAAGAAGATCGAGCTTCGACTGGGCTTGGTGAATTTGTGACATTGTCATTATAGGGAGCCTTACCAAAATGCAGGTCTGAATGTAACTTGTGACAATTTTTTTACATCCTTGTCTCTTGCAAAAAAACTTTTGCAACAACATACAACAATAGTGGGTACCATCAGAGGACATCGAAGAGAAATTCCGAATGAAATCCGCTTTGAAAAAGATGCTGCTCTTTATTCATCCAATTTTTTCTTTACATTGCCACCAGAGAGCATCATGATACTCAGCTACAAAGCAAAGAAAAACAAGGTAGTATTCTTGCTTTCCTCTGAACATAAGACAGTAGAAGTTCATGAGGGGGAGAAGAGAAAGCCAAAAGCAATTTTGGACTACAACAAAAACAAAGGTGGAGTTGACACTGCAGATGAAATGCTTCGGTCATATTCTAGTAAAGCTTCATCTAGGAGATGGCCTTTGGCAGCATTTTTCAATCTGCTGGATATTGTGTCACTAAATACGTACTTGATATGTAAGGATATTACCTTGTCTGCCCAAAACCGACGTCAATTTTTAATCAAGTTGGGAGAAGAGCTTTGTGCTTCAGAACGGAGTCGCCGGCATGAAATGCCCCATTTGCTTCGATTCAAACGAATTCGCGATAGAGCTGATGAAGATTTACCACCGACTAAAAGAACGAAGTGCAGTATTTGCAATTCTAACAAAACTCGCACGAAGTGTGGAAACTGCTCTCGCTATGTTTGCGGCACATGCTCAACACCAATGTGCAAAGACTGCATCAATCTGGAACAAGAATAAACTTTTTGGGAGTTTTGTGCAAGAAAGTAGCCGTGAGGGTCAATTGACCCTTTTGGTAGTTGGCGTAAAACTGGATATAAATGCACTGTTTTTTCGTCGAATTTTTGTGTTATTCAATTGGAGTGTGTAATAACCCAAATAAAGAAAAGTCAAAAAATCTCAACCTCCTATGTTATCTATGTTTTGTTTATTTTAGAAAAAATAAAGCAAAAAGGGTCAATTGACCCCTTTGGGAGTTCTAGGGTTAAGAACTACTGGCGCAGATACACCATTGCACCGTGTCTCCTAAATATTCAGAGGGCCATTCAGGAGATGAAAACTGGGACTTTGAATTCCTGCTGGAAAAAACTGTGGCCAGAGGCAGTGCAAAACGCGACCGGATCATCTGTTGACGAGCTGCATCACTCTGCAGTGGATTCAGCTGTGAATCTAGCGAAACAGCTCGGAGGAGACGGCTTTAATGACATGACTGCTGATGAAGTCAATGACCTGAATGATGCACACGCACAACCACTGACAGACGAAGATCTGGCAGAGATGACAAAGCCACCAAGCGAGGATGACAGAGAAGAGGAAGAAGACACACTTGTTGATAAAGAAGAGGAAAAACCAACACTTGGTCACTTAGCAACCATGATGAGAATGGCCACTGAACTTCAGCGTGCGGCACAAGAATGGGACCCTTTGATGTGTCGTTCATTGCAGTTCTCAAATATAATTGAAGGTGGCATGTCCGTTTACAAAAATCTTCTTGCTCAGAAAAAGAAAGAGTGCCAACAACTACCCATAACGATGTTCTTCTCTTGGAGAAAAACTCCTGTGCAGCCTTCAGTAGAAAAAGATGCTACAGCGCAGTGGAGTCAGGACGAAGAGGCGCAGCTGGAGGGACCGTGAAATACGCCAGTGACAATGTTTCCTACCTTGTATTCATTGCTATATAAAAAACATTGTTTTACAACACCGTTCTTTAAACTATTATAGTTATTTGTAAGAAAACGTTAATATTTCTATTTCTTAAACACATTTTGGGCCTGAAAAGAGGATTTGTTTTTTGTTTCATTCTGCAGTACAGTATTGCATTGTAAAATAACAGTAAAAAATAAAGCTGACTACTTCCGGGATTTCACCTATCACGGGTTATTTTTGGAACATATCCCCCGTGATAAACGAGGGTTCACTGTATTTTATTTTAGAAAACGGTACAAGTTCTGCCAATTAATAAATAGAATAACAAACAAATCCGTGTGAGGCTCCACAAGTCACCCAGAATCCTACAGCCGCCATAATAATCAAACGGCGGCTATAACTGGTATTCACTCAAGTGTTGTGGGGCATGTTAAGAAAGTAGCACCTAATGTCACTGCAACACATTGCATGATTCATAAAGCCCTGGTTGCTAAAAAAATGGATGCTTCTTTGTCCAAGGTCTTGTCATCTTGTATTAAAGTGGAGGATTTTATTAAAACCACACCACTGTAAGGTCGTTTGTTTGCAATACTCTGCTGTGTACCACTCACAGAGTTTATAGTAAACGAGATCTATTTAAAACCCTTACCTCCATGAACATAGCACATGATCACCATAACCATATCATACATCGATTTATTGAGTTATAAAGGCAATCCACGCACTTTATATGCATGCTCACACAAATGATGTGGTTATTTCACAAAGTAATAGTAATGTAAATAACAAAAGCTCCCTCCCATAATTTGACAAGACCATCCCTGGACGCGTTTTGTCCTTTTGAACTCATCAGCATCAGCATGTCCCGTCATCACCAAAAACCAAAACCCCATATTTGCAATAATATTAAAATGTAGTATCATTCTATCAAAAATTCCTTCAAACACATTACGCGCACAGTGCATGCCATTACTTTGGCATGGGGATCTCATCCGTATCAAAGACGCAGTGTACCCCTCAAGTTTCCAAAAGGACAAAACGCGTCCAGGGATGGTCTCGTCAAATTATGGGAGGGAGCTTTTATTATTTGCATTACTATTACTTTGTGAAAAAATCAAATCATTTGTGTGAGCATGCATATAAAGTGCGTAAATTACCTTTATAACTCAATAAATCGACGCTTGCAATACTCTGTAATGAAATGGGGGCTGAACAATCAAGTCTGCTGTTTCACATGGAGGTAAGATGGCTATTACGAGGTAAAATAATTTAGCGTTTATTTGAACTTAGAGAAGAATTGTCAATGTTTCTGTGTGATTATCATGCTGCACTGGCTTCAATAATGGCCAATAAAATTTGGCTTTGCTAAGTTGTTTGCATGCCATGCCAAATATATTCAACAAACTTAATGAACTGAATTTATCCTCAAAAGGAAGAAATTCAAATATCTTATTCAGTCATGACAAAATTGAAGTCTTAGAGAAAAAACTGAATATATGGACTACAAAAGTTAGTAAGAAAATTTTAGATACATTTCCCACACTGGACGAATATCTCGGTAACCATAGTTCAATTACCGTTAGTTTCGTAATTGTAGATGTTAAACGGCATTCAATATTACGTGCTGAACATTTTCACAAATATTTCTCGAAAGATGTTCCTGATGATATTGAAAATTTTGACTAGATCAGAAATCCGTTTAAGGTTGAAATAGATAATAGCATGCTCACAGGAAATGAACTGGAAGAACTGGCTGAAATTTCATGAGACAGAACTTCAAAAATCAGTTTTAGGCAGGAACAACTTTAGAAATTTTAACTTACTGTAACCTCCGAGTATCCATTGTTATCATATTTATGCGAAGCATAAATATTTTCTGCACTAACCAATTTGAAAAACAAATACAGATCCAGACTTGCTCCAGAAAGTGACTTACATGTATGTCTATCAGTAATATCGCCAAGAATTGACAGTTTATGCAAAGCCAACCAAGCACATCCTTCTCACTAGGTGTATATTAAAAAAATCTTGTTTGGGTACCTGATTATAAAACTATTTATTAGATACTATTTCTGTTTTTATTTACATGTAAAATTAATATTCTAATATAACATAAATAAATTTTGTTACATTGTGCAGCAACATGCAGCATTAATTTATTTCATTAAAACACATATGTCTAAAATTGGTTTTTAACCAGCTTTTATTGCATTAATGCAAAATTATAGGTTACTTTGATGATCTTCGCAACAAAATAGTTTTAAAGAAATGCTTTGGTTCCAAAATTCACCAAATCCAAGGAAGAACAACGATATGTCATCCCTTCTACACCCTACAGCAACGGTGTGCAACCTGCGGCCGTCAATAAAAGTTCGTGCGGCCGTGCACATACAATTGAAAATACACGATATAGCAGCAGATGCTGGCGTATATCAAGGCAAAACAGAGGAAATGCAAAAACATATTTGCCGACATGATATGTAAAAACCTGATTCGAGAAGTCTGGCAGAAACGCAATTTAGTTCTTAAAAATGATGACATTGGTCAATGGTCATGCTCCATTGAATTCAGCAGGTGATCGAATTTCAGTGAATTCTCGCTTTTTTTTAAAATGAGTTTGCGCTCCACGGATTGGCAGCGTGGTCAATAAATAATTGTTTTTTAGCTGTGCTTCTTCTAAATTACAGGCAATGTATAGCTTTTTGTACTGGTTGAGTGGGCGGAAATATGCAAGTTGTCCAGCTATGGTAAAACGACGAATCAGGGTTGAAGCTTAATTTAACCTGTTACTAACAACAAGATTTTCAAAACTGTTAGATATTTTTTAGTAGGCATTTGTAATCATTTTGTTTTTAATAACTGATAGCCGAGTTTTGCATTTATCTACTTTTAACATTGCGTTGTGTCGTGTTTATTACAGCGATAGTGTATTGTCAACCGTAGAAATATTTTAAACATTGCAAGCAGTATATTGTATCATGTCGTTGAAACGAAAAAGAACTCTAGGAGAGGAGGAAAAGATGATCAATGCCCAGCGGGGGTTGGACTATTTCATGACAGACACCAGCACACACCACGATGTGTCTAATATGCAGTTAAGTTGTTAAAACTGTTGAAGGAGATAATGTAAAGCAACATTTTCGTCGTCACACGCTTACGCGAAATTGAAAGACGAGCCCAGAAAAATCTGCGTAGAAAATTTGAAGAAAAGTGTACGACAGTAGACATCTTGCATGTCTACTTTCACTAAGCCTGATAATAATCCCTGCGAAGCTTCTTACAGAGTGGTATATTATCTTGGCGTAGCGGGGAAGCCTATTTCGATGGGGAACTTGTTAAGCGATGTCTCATCGACGTATTTAAGTGCATTCATCCTGGTGAGGAAACTGACTATTCATCAATTGCTCTCTCGCGTTATACGATTCAACGCCGTCAAAATGATATTGCCAACAGCTGACTCTTTCTCTGCAGACAAAGGTTAAGAAAGAAGCAAGTTTATTTTCACTCGCTGTCGATGAATCAACTGACATCAAGGACTCAACGCAACTACTAGTATTCATACGTTCTCATTTCCACGTTATGATCTGTGAGAAGACCTTCTTTCCGCGGAAACACTCTCTTCTCGCACCCGTGGAGAAGATATCTTTGTTGCAGTTAATGACTGGTAACTTACAAGGTTTTGTGGCAAGATTTTCAGAGTATGTATCAAAAGAATATGATAACAAACAGCTCATTAACCTTTATTGTATCATCCACCAAGAAGAACTATGTGTCAAATCTGTTGTACTTTGGCTTTCTTTTTACTCCCAAATCCATAATCAGGTGGTGAAATTCTCCTAAATATAACACGCAGTAGAATCGTTCATAATAAGCCAATGGGGAAGCACCTGATGTCACTTTCACGAAGTCGTAGTTGCTTGGTTACTGCAATTGTTCCACATGTCCCTGGGTTAGTGAGGAATGAAAACCCTTTTTTTGTGACACAAATCACAAGTTACACCCTCTTCAACCTTCCTCCGATGGGACTTGTGTCTCCACATATCCGCAACATGGACTACAAACCAGTAGAGGACGTCCGGTTAAGCCTCCACAACGGTTCAGTGATTTTGTATAATCATGTAAATAACACAATGTCGTTTCGTTCATTTTTTTTTATATATGTGTGTTAATTTCATCGCTGTAAATCGTGCCGTTTTGTATTGATAGGGATTCGATGTGTTGCGTGAGGGGGCCCACTTACGTAGGACATCGGACACTCCTTTTTTCAGGTCAAACAAGGGGGGATACCATGTAGCAGTCATTGTTACGTCACATCAAAGCCTGTATATAAGCGCCTCGCCGCCACGTTTTGCTCTCTTTTCGCTACGTGACTTTCGTGTAAGCTTGTTGCTGCTATTTGCATTGGAATTGTCGACCAGCAATAAAATCAGATAACGAACCACGTGGTGAGGATCGACAGCATGCAGCCCATAAGAAGCGCTACAAGCCTATTCTGCTGTGTTTTGCTGCTCGCGCTCAGGGTTGGACTTCCATCCTGTGCAACTTATCTAAAGAAGCTCGGCGCTTCTGCCGAGAGAAACGTCATTAAAAAAAGAGCAATTTTAACAACTGCTTGCTCAATTTTATCGTTTTCACACCCGAGGAACTTTCAATAAAGAGGGGCGGCTCGTGTATGGTACTGTGGAACTGCAGCACCCCCAGTCCCCACTCTATCTTATCAATGATATTCGATATAAATAACTAATCTTTTATTTTTCTTATTCTTCTAGTTACATTATTTTGTTATATATTACATTATTAAGTTACATAATACATAAGGTTAATCTCAACAACCATCCCAAGTTTATGAAAAAAATATAAAAATCTTTTTGCTTCAAAGCTCCTGTGATATGGTGTTTGAAATCAGCAGTAGATTGCAATGCAGCTGTAAAAAGAGAACTGTCGCTCATGCAGTACCGACCCTTGTGTACTGGCGTAATAAGGGTTTCTTTTTGACGGACAACTGACGAGCTGTGTGTGTGTGTGTGTGTGTGTGTGTGCGCGCGCGCGCGCGCACACGCGCAAAGCTGATAGTGACAAAAATTAGGCCTATAGGGTGATTTTCTGAAGCAGCCCCCCATTAATTTTAGCTACGAGTCGCCCCTGTCAATAAGTCAGCCTAATTAGCCTTTTAAAAAGTTGTTTCATGATACTGAATGTGCTTGTGTTGTATTTTCGCGATAATACCACTATTCTCTAATTATAATAATCAATTTATTTTGTACAAATTCAGATTGTCCACGATGAATCGTGGGACAATTACTAGGAAAAGAAAATATGGTGAGGAATTTCTAAAGTATGGATTTACTTTCATAGTTGACGCAGGAATTGAAAAGCCACAATGTGTCATTTGCAACGAAATTATGTCAGCCGAATAGATGAAGCCAAACAAAATGAAACGTCATTTTGATGCTAAACATCATAACTTTGCGAGCAAGGATGCCCAGTATTTTAAGAACAAAGCTGATGGTGTCAAAAAAACAGGGTTGATTTTGGCGGCAAATATCAACAGCAAAATATGGCAGCCATTGAAGCTTCATATTTGGTGGCTCTCAGAATAGCCAAAGCCAAGAAACCTTACACCATTGCCGAGAACCTGCTGCTGCTGCCAGCAACCAAAGACATTGTTTGAGTTACGCTAGGAGCTGAATATGTTAACAAATTGAATTCAACATTCTTGTCTAATAATACCGTCAGTAGAAGAATAGACGACATGTCTGCTGATATTATGGAGCAAGTAATCCAGGAAATGAAATCAGCTCCACTTGGAATATTTAGTATCCAACTTGATGAATCAACAGATGTGGCAAACTGTTCTTAGTTACTGGTTTGCGTGAGGTATACTTATGAAGGCGATTTCAAAGTTGAGTTTCTTTTTTGCAAACCACTTAAAACGACAACGATTGCATGCGATGTCTTTAACAAAGTTGGTCGTTTTCTGCAAATTCATGACATTCCGTGAGGAAATGTTTGTGGTGTTTGCGCAGACGGTGCTCCAGCAATGCTAGGGTGTAGGTCTGGATTTCAACGGAACTTGGTAATCAATGCATCACCGAAAGCCATTGGAACTCACTATATGATTCATCGACAAATGTTAGCAACGAATACTTTGCCACAAGAATTTCAAGATATAATGAAAAGCGTTGTAAGTGTCGTGAATTTTGTAAAAGCTAGTGCTTCAAACAGCCGCATATTTTCAAAACTTTGCAGTGAGTTGGATGCATCCAATGGCGTTCTGTTATTTCACACTGATGTGAAATGGTTGTCTAGAGGCAAAGTTTTAAAACGTGTTTTTGATCTTCATGATGAACTAAAAACATTTTTAAATCAAAAATCCAAACCACAGTTTGAAGCACTTTTCGGCGACAAAAACTAACTTCACAACATTGCTTACTTGGTTGACATCTTTGCAATCTTAAATGATTTAAATTTTGTCTCTCCAAGAATCAAATGCAACATGCCTAGATTTGTCAGAAAAGCTTCGAGTATTCCAGTTGAAACTTCAACTCTGGCAAAAAAATTGGATGAAAATAGAATTTACATGTTTTCGAATTTATCTCCTTTCTTTGAGGAAAATGTGATTGAACAGGAAACAATGTATAGAACAATACTTTTTGTCAAAGAACAGTTAAAAATTCTTGTAGAAATTTTTTCTTTGAGGAAAATGTGATTGAACAGGAAACAATGTATAGAATACTTCCAGTCAAAGAACACTTAAAAATTCTTGTAGAAATTTCAAGATATTTTCCTAATTTACCTAACACACCATTTGCCCTTGCTAGGAGCCTATTCACCATCAAAGCTGAAGATGTTCCTAAGAATGCACAAGAGGAGTTTATTGAACTTATTACCAGCGATGCAGCAAAAACTGATTTTTCTTCAATGTCAGGTACCAAATTTTGGATCAAGAGTTTGCAGTCATATCCTGTTGTGTCTGAGATCGCATTGCGTATGATTCTTCCTTTTCCAACAACATACCTTTGTGAAACAAGCTTTTCAAGCTTCTCGGTTATCAAATCAAAATATAGGAGCAGACTTGTTGCAGAAGATGATCTGCGTTGTGCTCTTGCAAAGACTGCTTCAAGGATTTCAGATCTGGCGAGAAAGAAGCAAGCACAGCCTTCTCACTGACGCTTTTTGGTTTTCGCAATTCGAACTTTTTTGTAGTTAAAATATAACAAATTGTTGTGTTGATAAAATTATTATAATTCAATTATTGAAAATTTGTAAATAAAAAACATTGTGCCAATAAATTTTCATATATTTAGAAGTCAAATTTAATATATAACCTACTAATTTTATCTTTGGGGTCACCGCAACTTGGCAAATGTTATCAAGAGCTCAAGGCACCAGAAAGGTTGGGAACCACTGCTCTAGTTAGTTAGTTCGGATGAAATTTTTGCAAAATAATAAAGTGCAAATCGTTCTTTCAAAGGTTGAAAAGCACTGCATATGCAATTTTAAAGAGAAATAAAATTACTGCCACTAGATTATACAAAACCGCAATCACTTTTAACAGTTATGTTAATCTAATTTATCATGTATCTAATTTTCTTCAGTATATTGCACTGCATTATTACGATATTTTGCGCACATTTAAGACTGATTTTTCCTCATTTTGGTGGGAGCCTACTAAGCCTTGGTGTTTGTTAAATAAACGCAAGAAATCGTCAGAATGTCTGGTCACTTCTGTTTACTAAAAGATATCGTCGAGCTAAGTGGCTCGTGTCAATTGGAAAACACAAAACCAAACACTTCTAGTGAAACATCTTCATCAAAAAGAATATAAAAGTATAGAACCAATTTAATCAAAAAGATTTTAAAATGAACCAACACGCGGAGAAATAAGACTCCGTGGTGCTTGGTCAACCTTACTTTGCTTTTAAAGCGTCATGGTCCTAATCTGAGCAAAAATGCTAGGCAAGTGGAGTTTCATGTTTGCTAAACATGCATTCAACTTTTATAACTGTATTCACTTCACGTTATTGTATCATCACAATATTCCATACTGGACTTTTAGCGTAATTTTGAGGTGCTAGCCTATTCTGTAATGCTGCAATCTTAATTTTAATAAGCTCTAAAAATTTTGCGTTCAATCTCTCCTAGCTATTTATTTATTTCAATGCTGGGTACGTTTTCATACTCTTCAGAAATCTTTCAGGATGAGCCAAAATTAGATATGCAGTTATTAACCTAGTTGTAGGACCTGTGGTAGGACCGTAAGTGTTGTAGAACCTGTTTTTCTTGATGCAAGTGTGAATGGAGAAAACTATTTAGAATGCTTCGTGAAGTAGTACAGTGGAATTCGGTTAATAAATCCACGGTTAATAAATCCAGCCGCTTATTACATCCAATTTGCTTGGAACGGAATCGTCCCAATCCTTTCCCGTTATAAAAACTTCGGTTAATAAATCCAAGCGCCGCTTAATACATCCAGTTTACGTGCTTTATGCAGTCAAATTTTTCTTTATTATGTACTAATAAGTACAATATTGCAAAGTGACGAAACAATATTGGATTATCAGTTTCGTATGGACAAGTACGTACATGTCCTTGTGTACTGGTAGGCCTAATCAAGCAGACTAATTGAACACCAGTCGTAGGAGTTGTGCAGTTATTGTTGCAACTGAAGCGGTTTTATGAGATTTAACTTAAAGAAAAGTTTTCTGGATTTATTGCAGAATGAATAGATCAAGAAGACATGATAAAACAGCAGCAGAAAAGCTAGAGTTGCTCAATCGCTACAAAACGTTTACCTTCATGAGTCAACGTGAAGCAGCTGATCGACTCGGAATTAGTAGAGGATGCTTACAAGGCTTAATAAAAAACGAAGCCCTTATACGTTCTTCAGACACTGCGAGTGGGATGAAACGTAAAAGATCGGGGAAAGATGAGGATGTAGAAAAAGCTCTATTTGATTGGTTTCAGTTTACTCGCCAAAGAAATGCCCCAGTTAATGGTCCAATCCTAATGGAGAAAGCAAACAATATTGCTGATGCCGCTGGACATGCAAATTTCAAGGCCACAGATGGATGGTTCAATCGATGGAAGAAGCGATTCTCTGTGACATTTACCACCCTAAAAGGTTAGTTATCTCATTTTCTTTTTAGCTACGTCCTTGTTTTTCGAAAAAATTTTCATACCTTTTTACGTTTTATAGGTGAAGCAGCTGAAGCAGACATCGCCGGGGCAGAGGAATTTCGTTCTACAACAATGAAACGTATTCTTGAATCATTCTCACCAGAAAATATTTACAACGCTGACGAAACCGCTATCTACTTCCGTGCTCTACCAGCAAGTACCTACGTAGAAGCAGAGAAAAAAAGAACGCAGCGAGGATTCAAAACAGCAAAAGACCGCGTAACCCTGCTAGTCACTTGCAACATGAACGGTGACAAAGAGAAATTGCTGTTGGTTGGAAAATTTAGGTCTCCTCGCGGCTTCAATAACGTTAGCTCTCTTCCCATTTTATACAACTTCTCCAAAAATGCATGGATGACCAGGAGCATCTTCGAAGACTGGCTTAAATCGTGGGATGAACGGCTGCAGAAGAAAGAAAGAAACATAGTTCTATTGGTGGATAACTGCTCAGCTCACAAACCTGCCACCACTCTGAAGAACATTTCACTGTTTTTTCTTCCACCAAACACAAACTCGATTTTGCAGCCCTGTGACATGGGCATCATCCGGTCAATGAAGGGTTATTTCAGACATGAAATGCCCCAGAAGCTGATTGATATCCTAGATGATTCTCCTGAGACGGGACTTGAAGCTCAGACTGTGGTGAAACGTATTAACTTGCTGGAGGCAATTCATATGATCAAAGGAGCATGGGGCAAAGTTAAAACCGAGACGATCAAGAACTGTTGGAAAAAGGGTGGCTTCACCAACGACGAATTGACAAACGTGATCATTCCTTTGCCACCATCTCCGGTTGGGCAAAGTGAGGAGGAGTTTAGAAACTGGGTGAGCATTGATGATGATGTTGAGACTGTGCAAAATCAGACTGAGGAAGAATTCACTGAGAATCTTGTTTCAATGATACAAAACCAGGATGGAGTTGTTGAAATTTCTGATGACGAAGATGATGATAATGATGGTTCAGAGAAAGAAACGCCATCAGCAGCAGAGATGCGGAAATGTTTTCGTCGCTTGGCCCTGGGGCTAGAGCGTACTGGGTTTAAGAAGATGGACATGCTTTGTGATATGAAAGAAGAAGTGGATGGCCATCTGAGGAAAACATTTCCACCAAAGTAAACTTCATTGCGCAGATTTTTCTGTGTCGAATAAATACTGAAAAAATACTACATTTTGTGCATTTTAGAAAACGCCGTTTATTAAAGCCGCCGCGTATTAAATCCAAAACCGGCTGTCCCGAGGTGGATTTATTAACCGAATTCCACTGCAGTATCACAACTCCTAACCAAACCAAACTTCGATGAACTGTTTTTTTAGCAAGATGGAGGATCTCCACAAAGAGTAAGAGATTACCTTAACGAAGTCTTTCCACAGCGTTGGTTCGGAAAAGGTAGCATTGAATGGTCATTACGCTTACCTGACCTGACACCATTGTAAAGAACAGGACGTGTGAGAAAAATCCCAGAGCAGTGAATAAATTAAAAGATTACATTCATGACGCATTCAGAGAAATTAATGAAAATCGAAATTTGTGCCGCACTGTGTGTCACAGTGTTTTGGACAGGTGTGAAGAATGTTGTAATGTTGGGGGAGGACATTTTGAGCACTTAAGAGACTTAGCAATTTCTGTCTAAGATATAACTAGCATTCTTGAACTTTAAAAGTACCTACATGAGAACTACAAACCTTTTTTTGGACCTAAACCCTCTTTTTAATAACTGCATACCTACTTTTGGCCTACCCTGTATATCTTCATAAGGCGTATTGCTTGTATTCATGGTTGATTGTTCCATTTTATTATGCCTTATTTACGGATCTTAATTTTTAAGATCTTTATGAACGTCAAAAACGTCTAATATTTAACATGTTTTCCTAAATTACGGTTAATTCATTAAAGCTGCTTACTATAACAACAGCATAGACTTTAAAATTACATGCGTTAGTGAAAAAATTGATCACTGAATCAGTTGATAATAAACAATGGCCACTGTCGTGAAGTTACTAAAGTGGTGCATTGAAAAGCATAGAAATTCAATTTAGTTTGGTTACAATGAAAGGAGCAAATCCACATAGTATAGAAATACAAGCAAGTACAGATTTAATGGAATAAAAAAAGTTGCTACCACCCCCGCTCTCATTTCAAAAAAATGGAAATGAATACCAAGTAACTAATTTATCATTTCATCAATTGAACACCCAAATCAATCTAAACACTTCTTGATAACACGCATTGGTTTTATGTAACAATCTTGTCTCACCATTCATAAAATGTTTCCATCATAAATTGAAAATTCAAAAGGCTTGCGAGCTTTATGTCAAGAATTCGCGATGCTCATTGCTCAAGAACTACAAAAAAACTTACGAAAACAGTAGTTTCAAAATACGTTTGTTGTGTCCAATTTATCTTTATTATTCTTTTTCTTCAGCTATGTTTTTTTCGTCTTTTTTTCGAATTGTTGACATTACTTTGTCAAATTTTTTAATGAACCCATCGCATTCGAATCGAGCCATGCCTATAGCAACAGCTACTGTGAGATAAGGAGAATGATAATCATTGCAATGTGACCCATATCCAATGAACGAATAACTCTCAATTGTCTTGCACGCGTTGCGAGGAACAACCCTACAACAAAATTAAACAACTAAACATCAAGATATGATCTTGAAAATTTGAAAGCGTGTAAATAGTAGCAGACAACGCACTAAGCAGCAGGTTTATCTAAGAATGCAAAAGGGAGGGGGAAAACACATAATTTAGCATTTTTAAGTACCGTACATTTTTATAATTAATTGTATCACTTAATGCGAGATATGTCGGAAATAAAATACAAAATGCTAAACAGTAGACCAAAATGAGCAGCAAAGGTACTGCGCATTTGCAACACCTTATCTTGTAAGCTACAAAAAAAGTTTAATTATATCAGAGCAACATGAGAAGTAATTACGTAAGCCGTCGAAATCGTTTAAGTTTATTAATACACTGAGGACGAACTTTTATTCTGTTTATCTCATAATGTTACAGAACTGAAGCAAACGATGCTAATTTCAAAAGTGAAACATTCCTTCTTGCAATCTACTGTACAGCACGCTTATTACCTGGATCCCGAAACCCTTCGTGTAAACAACATTGAACCCAACTCGGTAACGCTGGTTGCACCATTTTCTATAGTTGATAAAGTCACGCCTGTAAAAGCAATTCTACCATCAAAAATGCTTTGAAAAACTGACGTGCAGAATCTATGTAAATAAAATACGCCAGTGAAAATAGGCGTTAAAATCTTACCAAATTTTATATAACTACTTTATTCGGAGTTGTATAGATTTTTATTCGAGAATGCTTAGTGTGAATCTTCTAATAAATGATTTCAAAAACATCACGCTTTACATTTTACACAAGTTACCCTACAACGACTAATATTCTTCTTTAATTATAATAAAGTGGATATTACAGCTAGGCTGCATCAAGAATAGAGCAGCGTTTCTAATATTTTAAAGTCTGTTCTCGGTAGGATTAACAACTTTTCGTTCCGAAGGTGCAACACCGCAATAAAAGTTTATGTAAAATATCTTAATCTGTCATCAAAATATTGTAAATATAAATGCGTTTAAAAATCATAAGTTGTCCTACCAAGGATTATTTTCAAAGGCTTCAAATCATTACTACTGTATAAACCTAGGCCTTAATCGCCGAATTTCATGATTCGACGGCCAGTGTTTTGAAAAGTAATTAATGGCAATGTGGCAAACAGAATTCTGCTTTAAAAATACATTGCAAAAATTTCTTCAAAATAAATCTCTACCCGATTCATGCCTTTAGCCACATTAAGCTATAGAAGTATAATGGATTCGCATAAGTTTATCAATACATGCTTACCCATCGATATCTGATTATGCCGTGTGTGCAATATTCTTTCGCCATGTTTTAGAGCTACTTTTTCCAACTCACATTTCAAGTAATTGTAATTTTCCTAAAAAAAGCACATTTTATTGTGAAAGCCCCATGCAAAATGAGCTTGGTATCAAAATCGCTTTTTGCTTGCAACGACTTGACTAACCCAACATAAATACAAGGTAAAAGCAAAACTCACCACTTTCTAAATTAAAGCAACTGATATGTCAGCATAGTCTGTTGCTGCCAGTTTAGGATTGGCAAAAACAGGCCAAGTCTGACAGGCTGATGATTTGAATCAAGACAAACCAGAGAGGTGAGTTTATCATGCATACTATTTTTTGTTAAAAAAAGAGTCATTGTAAAACATATAAACAGTATACCAAACGTATTCACAAAATTCTCATTTTCAAAAAATTATTATATTGATTTTTTCTCTCTTTTGAAACCAATTCCTGGTTCAAGGTACTGGCTGTCATCATTTCTATTTTTTTCACAAAACACTTTTTTTAACACAGTACTGGGCCCATATACATGCAACGTACTTTTCTCTCAGCCATTAATTTCTTTAGGCCATTTCGTCCAACCTGAAGCAATGTAATAAGCATATCAATAGCTGGAGCCGCCGAAGCACGACCAGCGTAAGTAGCTGCTACTTTACAAAGGAAATCATCTTTGCCACATGTCGCAACAATTGCGCCCCCAACAGGCACCATAAGATTCTTATCACCACTTTGAACAAATGCGTCAACTCTTCCCACTCGTGCAGCCTGAAACAACGTTTAAATATATGTAACAAGATTTTTGTTCCTATTAACAAACACCTTCTTTTCATGAAGGCAAATGGAGTGTGTAAAATCGAGGCAAAATAATTATTTACTGCACCTTGACATGTTGTCGTTACCAGAAAAAAATATCCACGTTAAATCAACGCTAGCTAAAGTAAAAGCCTGATCTAGACATATGAGATCAAGATAGTTTCTACTCACGGTTTACACGCAAAAAATTGTGTACTTGCCAAAACATGTCAGGCGGATTTGCAGTTGAAATTTAACCCTTTCCGGTCCTATGTCGCCTCTGAGGCGACATTGGTTTTTTCCCCTATAGATCCTATGTCGCCTCTCAGGCGACAAGGTTTATTTTAAAAGTCTCTGAACTTCTTAGCTACTCCTGACATCTGTTTGCTTTTCAAGCGTTATGAGCTTTACTAATCCGCCAAAAAGAAGGTGTTCGACACCATAGAGACCTCTGTATTAGTAATTATAATACCGTGGTTATGGGTTACATGATTTCCCAGAATCTCTTGATAAAAAAAAGTTGGACCTGGCTAAAACCTAAGGCTCCCAAAAATAGGACCGGAAAGGGTTAACGGTGTGAAAAAAAGTCTGGCGGTTTTTGGTGACTTACGGTTTGTTGCTATACTGCTAGCAAAATTTTCAACTGTTAAATACGTCAGAGACAGTGAAGAGGAATTCAAGTTTAGATTTCCCAAATTTTGAACGACATTTTTATTAGAACCGCTTGATGGCCACGATGCAATAGCAAGTAATGGCAACTTATACAACCGTTGCCACACATCTTTTCTATCAAAATTAATTCTATCAAAAATAAAAATTCCATTAAAATAAAATTAAGTCAAAATTTTTTTCTCCACTTTTCAGGCTAATTGCAATCATACCTAATGAGCAATAACAGCAAGTAGATCTCGCTTCACCTCAGGGCAAGACGTTATTGTCCGAAGGGGGTCAAAATCTGTACGTTTTCCCGATTTCAAAGCTAATTTCAAAACTCGCGATTATATACATTCACCAACTTTTTTTTCCTTTAATCAATTTTCGTGCGCTTCTGTTTTCACAAGATAAAAATGTGCTCGTCCCATTATTGCGACCTCTGTTTACGAAGTTGGTAAACAGTTACTTTTAAGCTTAATAGAAGCAAAAAATATTCACCAAGCTAATCTTCAAATCTTTGGTAAACGAGTTTTAGAAGTATCTCAAACCCTCTACCATTATTTTTGTCACAATACCCACCCAGATAATGATGCTCCACTGTTTTCTGGCAACTATGACTGAACTTCCCAAACATTCATTTATTTGCTTTTGCGCTTGGTTTGTGAAATCAGTTGATAAGACTCTGTTGAAATTGTTATTGCTAGAATTAACAACATTAACCTCAGAAATACGTTTAAGGGAGAGAGCAAGATACTTTTATATACTAGGACTACTATATCGAACAAAAATCTAATTTTCTCCTTCAAGCTGCTGCGTTATAATTACTTTTCAATTTTTGGATCGAAAGCTTACTTGTTTTAGCTGATTAAGATGGGAGAATGTAAGTACAGTAGAAACTCGATTATCCGGACTAAGGGAAACAAGCATCATTCCGGATAATCAAATTTTCCGGATAATGAAACAAACTCTCAAATAAAAGCTGACAACAGAACAATGTATGTCTATTTTTATACAGTATTTTGTTTTACTTTACAAACACAAAGACAGGTACAGATAAATGCATATGCAGAAAACAGATTAGCGCAATGTATAAATGTGTCTTATTCTTTGAAGAAGCCAGTTATTTTTGTTTGAATATGAGAAGATTGTCTTTTGAGGGCAGCCATGTCTCGTAGTTGCTTTAGAACAAGGTACTTTGTAGATACACACTCTTCCTGTATCTCATATCAACATAATGCCTTTTCCAAAGCATAGAAGGCTTCAGAAAGGCTAACAGTGGGGTCTCCATCTTCTGCGTCTTCTTCTTCAAGACTGACATCAACTTTATCCTTGTTTAACGCCTGGCTCATAAGTTCATCACCATTAAACAGTTGAAATCCAACATCTTCAGCATCCAGATTTAACCACTGATTGACATCTTCAACAGCAACATCTGAACAGCTAGGAATTTCTTGCAATATTGAGGTAAATTTAGCAGCCGACTGATGAACTTGCAATTCATCTTGTCCCCCTTTTTCTCTCTCTTCGTCCACCAACAACTTTTCCCAAGCTCTTGGCAAGTTGTCCTGTGTAAGGCATTTCCATGCATCTCTCAGCATGTAACAACAGTCCTTGATGTTAAATTTCTTGCATGCTGAAAGTACACCTTCTTCTGATTCATCCAATATGAACAGCTTTCTTAGCATTCCTTTCCTGTACATTCTTTTCATTTTTTCTATGACACCTTGATCCATAGGCTGTATTAAAGAAGTAACATTAGGGGACAAATACACGACCCTGAACTGAGGGTAACCAGCCAGCTGTGCTTCCTTCTCAAGAACCTCAGATGCAGGGTGGCAGGGAGTGTTGTCTAACAGCAGCAAGGTCTTTCCTTCTGTCGAAAGTTTCTATTGATGTGCTTTGACATTAGGGCTGAAGTCCTTAATGAACCACTAGGTAAACAGGTCACCATTCATCGAAGCATTCTTTTGCCCTCTGTAGACCATCGGAAGATAAAAAATGTTGTTAAAGCAACGTGGATTTTGTGTCTTACCAATTACAAACAAAGGCAACGCATGTGAACTACTAGCATTAGCACTAACCAACACTGTAACCCTCTCCTTGCTCACTTTGTGTCCTGGTGCAGAGTTAGCTGTTTTGGACGCAAGGGTTTTGTCATGCAAAGCTTTCCTGTTTAAGCCCGTTTCGTCAGCATTACAAATCGGTCTCTGGAATACCCCTCTCTTGCAAAAGCTTTATGAACTCTCTTTGAAATCAGCAGCAGCTTTTGCATCAGCAGAAAGACTTTCAATTTTAGTTGCCCAATAGCATGACGATTTTTAAGGTTTGTTAGCCATCCTTTGCTGGCCACAAAAGAACCACTACCTCCCGGCTTTTTGTTGAAATCTATAGCTTTATCACATAACAATGGGCCAGAAATAGACAGCCCTTGACTACGTTTTTGAGAAAACCATAGATAAAGTGCTTTATCCAAGCCAGGATTTAGTGCAATCTTCATTGTCGTCTTATTTTTTGAAAGCCTTTTACCAAGAACACCATCATACTTTTTAAACTGATCTTTTTGCCGTACAATATCGTAGACACTAGACTTTCCAATGTTGTACTCACTTGCCAGTTGATTAGCTGATGCTCCCTTACCGTATTGTTTATAGATTTTAATTTTATCTTTTAGAGTTAATACAACTCTTTTTCTTCAAGCCGTTATATTGTTCATAGTAAAACTTGATTACAGTAAAACTGAATAAAACAAACATTTAGGGTTTTTGTTTCAACAAAACGTAATGAAATGAAACAATATGCGAATCAAATAGACAAAACCTAATGCTATAAACTACACCCAACTCTGATGAAATCAAATAGAAAATTGGACAAATCCATTAGCTTTTGTGTGCATTTTTTATTACTGTTCCCTAACCGAGTAATTTGGGTAAATAAAGCGGTTGCATGTAATATCCTGTGACGAAATCAAGTTAATTGGACTGTATTACAAGAATTTGAAAGGATTTTTATGCCATCCTAGGATTTTAGAATTTTTGGAGCGTCCGGATAATTGAGTTTTCGGATAATCGAGTCTCTACTGTAGTTTAAATATTTGCCATAATCAAGCAAGAATAGAAGTTGGCTAGTAACTTTTTTTTCTTGTGACAAAGTCGAGGTTAACCTATCTAACATACTATTATTTCGCAACAGCGTGTCACTCTTGCTCAAGTCAGCATAGGCGTAATCTTGGTTGCATGAACTGTTAATGTGATATTCTAAAACGCTTAATGACTCTCGCAAACGTCCTAGAGTTTGAGTGATCACATGTAACTTGAATTAACTCACTAAACTGAAACAGCAAAGACTTTTGCCCTCCCCTATCTGTAACCGGTAGGCTACTCGTTTATTAACTTAAAAGATGACGTGATCATGCGAATTATCACGCTACCAAAAATAGATGTTACGATTATGCTACAAACATTTTAACAAGCTGTTGTGCTGTTTTATTTGGACAACACCCCTAAAATTTGGAAAATTTACTTCGAAAACTATTTGACGTCAACTCTGAAATCGAGAAAAACAAGTAGTCGGGATACAGGTCTTACTACTGTGAAAATGGGCCACATGTTAAAAACGATTGAAAAGCTATAACCTAGACAAAGAGTGCCGTAGTAAATGAACAAAATACGTCTGGGGTACAAGAGAGTGCTGTTATATGTAAATCAACATAAAAGGCAAACTTTGATGGATGCAAAAAATTGGAAGTCTGTAAGGCAATGGGAAACAAAACGTTACTGTCCAATGAAAGAATGGAAACAGTGCGCCCTTTAGTTGCAAATCCTTGTTTCGCCTCCATCACGTGATGCTTGCATGAGATGTTTACTTACCCTAATAGAATTGCAGACCAAGGACCCGTAAACAGAATCGGGGTAACGATATTAAATGACACTAGCTTGGCTTACACACCAATTGAATAGCAGCATCAAAAATACCCTTTACTTAAGCTAGTGTAACGCTTTATTCGGCAATATCCACCAAATTTTTTTCCAGCAGTCTTTATGCATTTGCTATCAATTTCGCACTTGCACCGACAGTTACGCACTTACTGCCGAAGAAACACTGCACTAGATAATTCTTTACGCATTAGCGAGGTTATCCATGCCAACCTAGACGCAAATACCAGTTCGTCAACGCGTATACATAGAAAGCGTTTTAAAACATCTGACTAAAAACTATAACAAGGCAATTTAGCAGAGAATTAGACTAAATTTTCAAGCTGCTCAATTTTCTATTTTAAAAGCCACCACTGCATGACAACAGTGGAATTTCAATTACAAACGGCTTGCAGCCAGCAAATATTGAAATACTGTCCCGAGATTAGTAAACAGCATGTTCCCAAAAATCTAACAAAATGTTTTGCATAATTTGCTAAGTACTTCATTTTGCTTCACAGTACTGTCGCTTTGAAGCCACTAATCAGTCCTTTATCATAGTGATTGTCAGTCGGTTTTGGTGTTAATACGTAACGTGCTTCTCATGAGATGGAAACAACATTGCTTTAAACGAACTGCCTAAAACAGGGGTTTCTCACACTGCTAAGAATATGCCTAATTCCGTTAAATATGCCTAATTCCGTTAAATTGGATACTAAGCACACCACCGAAATTAATACCCATGATCTACACCTACACACTCTAACTTCTAACCACAAGCTTTTAAAGCATATGAAAAAACACTAGAAAAGGGGGAAAAACATTCCCTCCTACATCCCCCATTGACTGTGGGATTTTTGAGACAACCGTCAACAAAAAAAATTCCTGATGTTGCTGAAATTTTTGGAAAGAGTTATTCGCAAAAACGAATATTTCGTGGTGGGAATTGTGAGAAAACAGTTAAGAAAACTTGGCAAGTGAAATTTGACTCTAATTTCTCCTTAAAATTTACCAATAACAAACATAAAACTTTAGCGGACCGAAGGAATCAATCCTTCACCCACACGTCTGAAAACAGATAATACAAGATTATATTTTAGGACAATGCTGGAAGATTGACCATTTAAAGGCAGTAATGAACTGGGAAAAGAAAAAAACTTTCTTTTTATATGTTGATGGTTGGAAGGTTTACAGCGACATAAACCACAAACATTATATTGAAAATAATTTAGTGTGTATTGCAAACAATGTACCCAACCCAATTTGACGAGACCATCCCTGGAATGTGTTGGTTGCATGGATCTAGTTTCCTGAGAAACTTTGCGAGGGAAATACTCTGTGTCAAATATTAATGGCGGTTACAGAATACGAATACAACCAACCAAGTAAAACAAATATAAATGTCTAAAAGTTGAGAAGACATTTTTTCCTTTGAAATAAATTCGTGATTGGTTTTTTCTTTTGCTCAACAACTCCTACCGAATTTCTACCGCTGAAAACTAAAAACATACAATGCAACTGAGCAGCGAACAAAAGGCCTGGGGTGGAAGCTAGCGACACCAACAACCAGTTTATCTCAAGACTGACTAAGCATGAGTCTTCAAGGAGTTATTAAACCTTGTATTTCTTCTTATATAAGCAATAACTTAATCGAAAACGCTACCAACAATTCTGCACGCAATCCATTTGTACAAATTGTAATCGATTAGTTTAATTGAAGTTAATTTTGAGCAAAATGCAGTAGATATGACATATTCTAGTCAATTTGTACATGCTGCATTCATCATTGCTCGTTTCAAAAACAAGTTATCGTTATAGTTTAATACCAAGAGTAGAAAAAATTTCCTCTGCAAACTTCACTCTCTATGCATAAAAAAGTCTGGGCAGCAAATGCTGGCACACTTGTTGTTGTTGTTACCCGACCCCTTCCAAGGGATGGGGGCATGGCGGAAGACCATAAAGCAATAGAAGCCGAACAACTCCATAGGACCTGGACCAGAGATTGTAAAGAGAGTTGCCAGAGAGCAAGCAGCTCAGTCCGTAGCTGGACAAAACAGAATGAGACGAGAGGTGTCCTGGGACGAGTGTCCGCAGGCGCTGCAGGAATAGCTCTCGATTCTGCCAATCCTAGAAAGGTAAGAACTTCTTGGCAGAAGGTTGTGTCCATTGCAGCGAAGACAAGAGAAAGCACAGCGAGCGAGACGAGGGAGCACAAGTTTCTCAGTGGAAATCGAGGGAACCTATGTGTCAACGAATTTCGATGAAACAATACACCTCCAGTCCGAGTAAAGACAAGAGTGGATACGAGAGATAAGAAGAGAAAGGCTACAAGGGATTGCAGAGGGCACGAGTAGCGCTCCCGTCTGGCCAGATCATCAGCCGCATCATTTCCCAAAAGAAAGGAGTGTCTGGGGACCCATTGTAGCCTGATAAAACAGGAGAGAGAAGACAGTTCCTGCCAGATCTGCCAGAGAGTTTGAGGTAAAAGCAAAAATAGGGGACAGAACAGGGTGGTGAGGACAGAACGAGGGTCAGATAGAAGAAGGGAAGAGAAATGGCAGACTTGTTGGTGCTGCCGAGACCAGCAACGAGCTTGCAGAATGGCACAGGCTTCAGCAGAAAAACTTGAGCAAAGTTCTGCTGAGAAGGAACGAGTGGCCTCAGTGCCACAGAGAGAGCAGTTGGCAAGTATGCCGGAGCCGCCTTTGCCAAAAGGAAAAGGAACATAGTTGTCAGTCTGTGTAATGTGGGGATGTTTCCATTCAATCAGCTTTTTTAGTCATGGTTTCGTAAACTCATTTCTTTGTATTTGTCTCAACAATAAGTCTTGTTCAAGAATTGGATTTAAAAAAGCTTATCACCAAAAAAACTGTTTACTTTTAATTTGAATTGACAACGTTTCAATCAACGTTTGTCACATTCCCCTACGAAAGTTTCTGGATCTATCACGGCTAGCCAATAGCTCTCGCATCCGATTCCTCAAACCACCTATTTTCAAGAAAAGTTTTTTCATAGGCATGATTGTATTTTTGGGGACTATGATTTCACTCAATGGTGTAGACCTGCCGACAGATTTTTTCCATTGATTTTCCATCAGACTTTGAATTTTATAAACTTCGCCCATAATATAAACATCCCTACCAATAAATCAAGACTGTGGTTACTTACAAACAGCAAATAATTTTAAAAACTTTCATGCGTTCATTTCACTAAGTGCATACGCACACAAATTCCAAGTTGTGGAAAAACGCTGAAGTGATTGATGTATTTAGACGAATCAAGCTATGAGGTACTTGGCCTACTACTTAAAAACTTTTTTCGTAATTGTAAGCTTTGCTATAAAACTTAAAGGGTCTGTTTATTATAAAACTTGATCCTTACTTGCTGCAGCCCATGAACACAGTTTGTAGCTTGTAATCCATAAGCATTATTTACAATATGCGGAATATCATTCTTCAAACATAAGCAAGCAATTTCTTCAAGTCTAAATTCAAAAACATATTTTTAAATAAGAAACTTTTTGCACCTGTAAAAGGTTTCAAAAACTAGGCACAAAGCAAACATAGTGAAGAATACGTATTATGGGGTATAATATGCCCCACTAACTTCTATTGCGGCTTGCCAAACCTGGGAGTAGAATCAACAAATGCCAACAGTACTTTTGAAACCATAACGAAAGACAATGTTGCTTAAATACAAGGTTATCGTTAATTAGTTTGAATGCACCTAAAATGCACTCATTATATCATTAACTTGCTACCATGTAAGGCCAAACGTTAAAGGATCACTAGAGACAAAATCACAAGCGGTTTCAAATCGCAAAAATTGAAAGCCAGCCCTGTGATGGATTCATTTCTTTTAAAGGATCAGATCAAGAAAACGGAGGGTTTCAAAATTCGTACAAGAAGAGTCAACAAATTTATATTTGCGAAAAAATAGGTTGTTATAGTCACGGCTGATAAAAATTCATCAACTTTACTCTTGAGGTGTCTAATTCAAGCTAGGTTGAGAAAGTTGGCTAAACCAATTAGTTCCTTTAAACAATTTTACAGTATTACTGTAGATAAGTGATTCTCAAAGTGGGTTCCGTGAAGCAAAGCCAAAGGTTTTGTAAAGCTACACTGAAAAGCAACAATTAACACATTCGCAGCCAGCCAGGCTGCCACTCGTAGGTATTTATCCCTACGGTAGGGATTTTTGGCCAGCTACTAAATTTTTTCCAAAATTGTAATGAAACGTAGACTTTCCACATTTGTCAGTTAACGCCTCGTATGACGCAACTTTTGTTTGGCTGAATTGCGAACATAGCAGCCAATCTTGCGAATATATCGAAAGGCGATCGATCTCCGAAAAAAAGGCCATTCTTCTTTGCTGGTAAACAAAAGTGTGCTCACATGTCGCTATCGGAGCAAAAAAGCGATTGATCTCTAAGCAAAAAAGTCTTCATGTGGATTGCGGCACATGAGAAGTCAGAAATTAGTTTAAAGCTAGGGATTTCGTGAAATCAAGTAATTAAGTTTGTCAAATAAAATATTTCTTTTAGTTATATCGAGTACTAACCGGCTTTGCCGGCGTCGCTCGACAGGGCTCCCATCAGTGATGTCGAGGTTAACAATATCGGTTCAGCCAGCTAAGCCGGCTTCAACCAATGGTAGTCGTAAAAACAGTAAGAAAAAGTTTGCGTTTTTTCACATAACCAAATCTTGTTCCCAAATAAAACTATCGTTTTTGAAACGCAATTGATAAAAAAAACATTTGCGTGGGATTGCGCATACACACTACATGTTTCCGAGTTTCTGAAGCCCCTGACAACGTCTTACTTGCACTGCTTTCACCATAAGCGGTGCTAAACCTCACAAACTTTTGTCCTTTAAATTGAGCTAGTGCTTCAGTTGAAAGTATATCAGAATTGTGGAAGGGCGTTAAAGTAATTGATATGTACTTTCGGGATTAAGCTAATAAATAGTAGGCCCACTACATACAACTTTGTCATAGGCGCCGAACCTGGGCCTGCAAGGCCTGCCGGCAGGCCCTGGCATTTTCCATAATAGTTGTAGCTAAATGGCTTGTTCTTGACTGAGTAAGACATGTACAGTAACACAGTTGAAATCATTAGTCCGTAAAATACAAAGTTTACCGCAGAAAGCGCACCTATTTCGCTCACAAGTCATTTCATTACCACGCAATGAATTCCGGTCGCTACAAAGGCCGTCTGATCAAGTATTATTGTGCCCCAAACCGAAACCTTTGTTTCGTCATAATAATCGTAAACTAACGCAGCGGGAGTTGTGCGATGGCGATGAATAGGGCAGTCAAGACGATCACAGATCAGTAGTCTAGTTTATACTGCCGAAAACTCAGTCATGTCTAAGCCAACGTACCATCAGTCAAATATTTCGTCGTTTCTAAGACCAAAACGGACAGATAGATTAGGCTCTTCTGCAGGTACATCCAGTGATACCACGTATGTTATCAGCACTAGTGATCAGGTGTCTGGTGCTGTAGAAATTCAACAGGTGCCAAGAGAGGAATCAGTTATTAGTGCTACGCCAGAACGTAATCCAGGAAATCACAACAGGAAGCATCAAAAGACTTGGAAGGAAGAATTTCCGTGGATTGAATACGACGCGAGTAAAGACGTAGCGACCTGCTCCGTTTGTAAATGGGCCGTCCAAAATAATGCCTTGCCAGCTAAATCTATCACCAATTTACAAAAAACACCATGGGTTTCCGGTTACAATGCCTGGAACAGCGGCAAAAAAGCAGTTAGAAAACATGACAAGAGCACCAGTCACAACGAAAGCATATCTGCGAAAAATCGCCCAACAGAAAACGACCGCTCGGAAGTACTTCTAAGTGATAAAACAATGAAGGAAAGGAAAGTTAATCGGCGTGCTCTGGAAATCATTTTCGACGCTATTAAATTGTTGGGGCGGCAAGGTCTTGCTTTAAGAGGGCACGACGATGAAAATTCCAACGCTTATCAGGCTCTACAATTCGTTAAGAATCATAACCCAGATATAGGCAGTTGGCTCGGACGTTTCTCACGACTTAAATGGCTTAGTCACGATATCCAGAACGAAATCCTTCGTTTATATAGTCATGATATCCTCCGAAGATTAGTCAGCAAAATCCAGAGAGCTAAATTCTTCAGCCTTATCGCCGACGAAACGTCCGATATTTCACGAAAAGAGCAAGTAAGCATCTGTGTACGCTTTGTCGATGAACAGTTTAATATAGAAGAGGCGTTTATGGGTTTTGCTGAAACCCCTCTTGCAAATGCCGAAACGCTGGTGCAAATTCTTTCATCATTCATTTGTAGTGTTGGTTTAGATATTTCGCACTGCCGTGGTCAGTCGTACGATGGTGCCGCTAACATGAGTGGCCATTTGAATGAGGTGTAAAAGAGATTCCGTGAAAAGCACCCATCAATGCTTTTTGTGTATTGCTCTGGTCACCAGATCAATTTGGCTGTTCAGGATGTATTTCGATGCACGGATGGTGGAATGAATTCCCTTGACGTTTTGACTGCTGTTGTCAACTTCATTTTGTCTTCCCCTAAACGCCTTGCGAGCTTCCAAAGCTATGCCCTTGGAAACAATTGTTCATACGTCGGTTCATTGCGTCCTCTTTGCCCAACACGTTGGGTGTTACGATATTCCGCAATTGACAAGTTTCTTGGTAATTACGAAATTATCTTGAATTGGCTGGAAGAAATTGCAACGAGTACACAGTCGGAACGCACACAAAGATCGTCTGAACGGAGCTACATTGGTAGCATAGAAAAATTTGAAACTTATTATATGCTGCGAGTTCTTCATTTTGTTTTGCAGCAAGTGAACAATGTCCACACTGCAGTTCAGTCTCGCAACCTCACGGTAGGACGTTGTCGTTCGCTGGTAGAAAAGTTGATAGCGATGCTTGCCGCAAATAACACAACAGAAGCTGGTGGAATGTTTTTTGAAGAATGTCGTTCTTTTGCTGGTGCTCTGGGTCTTGGTTTTCCTGTATTGCCACGAGGAAGGCGCAGCAGTCGTCTGATAACAGGAAATTCGTCAGAGTTAGATGCTAAAGACCACTACGTCAATATGTACCATGTAATTTTGCAGGAAACACAAGATGCTTTGACATGCCGTTATCCTGCTGAAGATCTGAAAATTGCCACCAGTTTGGAATGGTATCTTCTTGAAAACAATGAAGAACGTATTCCGGCAATCGCAAGCGAAATTGAATCTTTTTATTCAGCAGACGTCGAAGCAGGAAAGCTAACCATTGAGCATGCTCAATGGTTAAACTACAAAAAGGCGAAGAACATTTGCATCTCTACTGCTGATGAATTGATTGAAGCATTTAAATGTCAAACAGATCTCCAAATTTTTTTGCCAACCTTCACAACGGTTCTTCGACTCTATATTGCTCTCCCCTGCACAACGTGCGAAGCTGAGCGAAGCTTTAGTGCGCTTAGAAGACTGAAGATGTACCTCCGGTCGCGAAGTACGCAAGAGCGTCTGAATTCCTTGGCCATTATGCATGTACACAAAGAGAAACTCGACTCTACGTGTAGTTCAGCAATCATTGACGAGTGGATCAATGTTTCAACGATGCGTCAGAAAACCTTTGCAAAATCTGACTAAATTAGCTTTAAATGAAGCAGTTCCAAATTAATGTAATCACAGTGCTCCGGCCTTCGAAATTAACTTCCAATTTGCGTTAGCGAAAACGATGCTGGCGTGAGTTGATTTTCGATTTTGAAAATATTACTCGCGCAATAAGATATTAGGAACCTACTTAGGTTAGGTTGATGTATGCTACAGTATTTCAAAGCAGTCGTCAATGCTGACGATATCATGCGGACTCTGCGAAGTATTAAACAACAATTCGGTCATTTTTTGTATCTTTATTGTGACTGCAGAAAAGGATCTTACTGCTATTTGGTCATTTCGCTTTAATTCATTTTGCTATATTTTTGCCAGCAGTGAAAAGCGGTTATGAGACGTTTTATTGCTATCGCTTTGTAATCATAACATCGTTACGAAGGTGAACTGTTAACGTTGGGAATTTACTTGCTGAAGTAAGTGGAAGTTACGTCGGCGTTTGCCGACGCCAATTTCGAAGGCTTGTCTCTTTAGAGAACTTGCTTTTGCATGCAGCGTGCTTGCATTTTTGTTTCGTTATTGTGGTCTGAATTAAAATTGATTTCAAGTTGGTTGCCAGTAAGAATCCATTGCCGCCGTCATCACAAAACGAGGTTAGTTACGCTCGCACGGCAGACAGCGGTAACGCACAAACACGTCATCAACAGCTTGGTTTTCGCTCCAACGCTACCACAGAATCGAACAAGAAAAACGGCAAATAAGCAAGTGTAAAAATAGGCACGCTGTGGAATAATGAAAATTGCGTGATTTTTGCGGTTGTTTCTACTTCTTTTGTCGGTCTCAATTCGGCAGGCCCTGGTTTTTCAAAGTTCGGCGCCTATGCATAGACGTTTGGGTATTTGTATGAGCTAATGCCTCTGGGTGGGCGCATGTTGCGTGGTCCTAGCATAAAGGCAGCCAGGCAAAAAGCAAACTAACTCGAAATCGAACACTCGCGGTCAAGTTGTGAAAATAGCAACGCCCTCATTAGTATTGTCCAGTATAAGAATATCGGTTCAGTTGGTTTCACTACATTGATATTTGTGAGAACAGCAACAAAAAGTTAATGTGCTGTTGATGCAGCCAACTGTCGTTCCAAAATCAAAAGTACCGTTTTTTAAAGGAAATCGATTAAGCCTGAAAAAACCATTACGGGAGTTGCGCATAGCCGCCATTGTTTTCCAAAAGTTTCTGGAGTTTCTGGCTACATCTTACTTTGCTTGTGTTTTACGTAAGAACTAAACTTGCTCGCAATTGGAACTACCAGCGAAACCAAAAAGTTTTATTTGTTTAACACTAGCTTTACGGGAAAATTTCTACACCTAGTTTTACGGAGGGGTCGTTTTCGACCCCGATCTTGTTTTGCTAATTGCGGTTTTCTCGCACTAGTTTTTGAACTGCTAGTATGCTGTATTGCAATGGTTACGCATAATAAAATAATTTTACTTTTAAAAAATACGTTTTGTACAAAATATAAAAGCATTTAATTAGACAGTTTTACGCAAGCTAAGCATTTTACGTAAGTCACTCTGAAATTGTCCACCTCCGTAAAATTTTTGGTAGCTTTTTTCCAGACGCGAAAACTCAACTAGTAGGATATTTTTTCAAAGTTTCAAAACCTGGAATTTAATCTAGAATAAATTTTAGGAAAATTCAAAGCAGTTCATTGATATTTGGTCACGCATTTAGAAGATATAAAGCAAATAAACAACAACCAGGGTCGAAAACGACCCCTCCTGCACCAATCAACAGCCGCCTCAACGTGGTAGTGCGGTCCCCGGCCCCGTTTGGGTTGGGTCGAAATGGCTGTTGGCCTTCCCGAGGGTCCCAGTTACCCCGGGCACTCCCTATTCATTTTTCCGCTATGCTGCCCCCTGAACGACCACAGAAGGGGCAGCACACAGCATCTTTAAAATCGGTCGCCTGTTCTCACTTTTTCTTCTCTCCTGCCTTACTCTTGCCCTCCTTCGTCTCCTCATTCTTCTTCTTCTCCTGATGAGCGGTAACGTTCATCCTAACCCTGGCCCCATCTTTCCTTGCTCTGTGTGCGCTGGAAATATGACCTGGCGGGGCAAGTCAGTGAAATGCTGTGCTTGCTCCAAATGGGTCCATCTAAGGTGCTCACAACTTTCATCTAACTTCAGAGCTCTTGGCAGCTCTCACTCTTGGAGCTGCCCCCCCTGCCGTAACACTGTGACTCCCCCCTCCTCGGACTCCTCCGGCACGTATACCTCCACTGTGGAATCCAGCCCCCCCTCTGCTAATGCTGCACTCTTGCCCCACCCTCGTCTCCAAACTTCTTATCCCCCATCTGCCCATCTTATATCTCCTTCCCCTGCCCTTCCACCACCGTCCCTTGCTCCTGGCTATACTTCTGCACCTCCTGCTTCCTTTCCTCCCCCTGACTCTCTCAGGGTTCTTCAATGGAATGCTGGAGGTCTTTGAGCCAGGAGCACTGAACTACTTCACTTTCTTTCATCCCATCCTGTCGACCTTATCTGCATTCAGGAATCCAATCTTAACTCATCTTCCTCTTTCCGGATTCCTGCATTCTCTGTTCTGCTTTCTGATCGTACTCACTCCCAGTCTGGCATTCTCTCTTCTGATGCTTCGCATGCCAGTGGCGGCGTTGTCATTTTCGTCAGGCAGGGCCTATCCTTTTCTGAACTTTCTACCACCTCTCTTTCTTTGCTCGATCCCTACTCTGATTACGTAGGGGTCAACATCTCTCTAAACAAATCCTCCTTGGTGTCATTTCTTAATGTGTATGCCCCCCTATTCGCTCCTCCCCAACGGATGGCAGAACCGATTCCTTCTCTCCCTCAATTCTTCCCTCCTCCAAAAATCTCTTCATTCTGGGGGACTTCAATTGCCATCACCCGCTTTGGGACTCAAGAGGTACTTCCGACCCCCGTGGGGAGGAAGTATTCGACTGGGTCATCTCCTCAGACCTCCTCCCCCTCAATGACCCTGACACACCCACCCTTCTCCATCGCTCCTCTGGCAGTCGCTCCTCTCCTGACATCTCCTTTGCTCCTTCTACTCTTGCTTTTTCTTGCTCCTGGGAGGTGCTTCAGGACCTGGGTTCTGACCACCTACCAATTCTTCTATCTATCCCTCTCTCTCTGGTCTTTCACCCCAACAAGCGCCCCCCTTCCTTCAATTTCCAGAAAGCTTGCTGGGATGACTTTGCCTCCTACTTGGATTCTCACTGTCCTACTGCAGAGGAATACTCGTATCTTTCTCTTTCCTCTGGAGCTGCTCTCTTTACCTCTCTGGCAATGAATGCGGCCAAATCCTCCATTCCTTTCGGCCGCATCAAACGCCCTCCTAAAACCTGGTGGTCTGCTGAGGTGGAACAAGCGGTTGGTGAAAGAGGCAGGGCTTTCGCTACTGCTCACAGAAGTGATGAAGATCGCCAGGCTTACATCTCCGCCTCTCGACGTGCCTCGTCGGTCATTGCCAAGGCCAAGGCTGAAGCATGGCAGACGACCTGCACTTCTCTTTCACCTAAATCTAATCCTAAATCTGTGCACTCTCTTCTTTGCTCTATTGCTGGCTCTCCTTCCTCGTCTTCTTCCTCTCCTAACTTTCCTAACTGTTCTTCTCCCAGGGAATCGGCTTCGGTTTATGCCGCTTACCTGAGGTCTCACTTTTCCGTTTCTAAGCCAAAGGCCCTGCGCAGCAGAGCAAGAGGCTACCTCACTGAGCTCCGCCGAGCTACGTGCTCTGTGGAGTCTCACTCGTCTTTTTGCTCTCCCTTCTCTCCCGCTGAATTTCTTGCGGCTGCCTCCAACCTCTCCTCATCCACTGCCACTGGCCCAGACAAAGTTGCCTATCCCATGCTAAAGCATCTTCCTCGCTCTGGCATGGATTTTCTTCTTCACATCTTCAATCTTTCTTGGTCTTCACATTCCTTTCCTTCCATCTGGAAGACATCTTCTACTATTCACATACATAAGATGGGAAAGCCTCTCGACTCTCCTGCTTCTTTCCGGCCTATCTCTCTCACCTCCTGCGTATCAAAGCTGTTTGAACGCATCATACTATCCCGTCTTCTCTTTTTTCTGGAATCTAATTCCATTCTTTCTCCCCGCCAGGCCGGTTTCCGCCCTGGACGGTCTACACTTGAACAAATTCTGTACCTTTCTCAGTCCATTTCGGATGGGTTTAACAAACCCAGGCCAGGCTCTCGGGCGATCCTGTCTACTATCGATTTCTCTAAAGCTTTTGACTCTGCCTGGCATCCCGCCCTTTTCCACAAACTTATTTCGGCTGGCCTCCCTCCTTGCTTTGCTCATTGGACTCAATCTTTCCTTTCTGATAGGCGCGCTTGTGTGGTTTTTCAAAATCACAAAAGTCGTTCCTTTCGAGTACGTCGAGGTGTTCCGCAAGGATCCGTTCTTGGCCTTGTACTTTTCTCTCTCTTCATTAATGACCTCCCGGCTTCTCTGCCTTCTTCCGTCAGCTGCTCTCTTTCGCTGACGATCTGGCCATTTGGTCCTCCTCCCCCTCGGTCCCCACTGCGGCGGAGGCCACACAAGTAGCTCTGTTTCGATTGGAGCGCTGGTCTAAGTACTGGTGTCTTCCTCTCAATCCGAGCAAATGTGAGGCCTCCTTCTTTTCAGTGGATCCCCACCAGGCTAACCTCCAGCCCAACCTCCTCCTACTCGGCTCCCGCCTCCGTTTTAATCCCACTTCAACTTTTCTAGGGGGGCACCTTCGACCGCACTCTTTCCTTTTCTAAACATGTATCTTCGCTGAAGGCCAAATTTTTCCCTCGTCTCAAGGCCTTAATGCTGTATCTCTGCTTCCTCATGGGGCCCCTCTAAGGAGTCCCTCTCTGTTCTGTACAAATCTTTTCTTCGGTCCCTTCTCACTTACGCTTCACCTGGATGGTTTCTTTTCCTAAGCGCTACCAATATCACCAAATTGGAACGCCTTCACCGAGCGGCCAGTCGCGCCATCACCGGCTGCCTCTCGTCCTCCCCTATCCCTCTACTACTCACCAAGGCTTCTCTACCTCCCCTACGAGTCACTCTGACTCACTTCACTCTTTTTTCTCATGAGCGGGCTCTTCGTCTCCCAACCTCCTTTCCCATCTCAGGTTTGGCCAGACTAGAAGTGAAACCAAGACTCTGCAGATCCTCCTGGAGAGCTTTTGCGTCCACTCACCCGCTCATGCTTCCTTCTACTTGTTCTAGGGAGGCTCTTGTTGCTTGCCCTCCCTGTCCTCCTTAAAATCTGCCTTCCTTCACGGTCAAGTCCACCCTTTCCTCTCCATGCTCTCGCTCTGATCCCCCTCACTCTCGCCAAGGTGCAGCTCTCGCCCACCTTGACTCTCTTCCTCCTCATGATCTGGTACTCTGGACAGACGGCTCAGTTCCTTTTCCTTCTGGCAAGGGCGGCTCCGGCGTTCTTGCCAACTGCTCTCTCTGTGGCACTGAGGCCACTCTTTCCTTTTCGGCAGGCCCAGTTTGTTCCAGTTTTTCCGCTGAAGCCTGCTCTTCTTCTCCTGTCTGACTCTCGTTCTGTCCTCGCCACCCTGTCCTCTCCTCCACCTTTCCTGTTATCTCAAACTCTGTGGCAGATCTGGCAGGAACTGTCCTTCTTCTCCTCCTGTTCTATCAGGCTACAATGGGTCCCCGGACACTCGTTTCTCCCGGGGAACAACACAGCTGATGAGCTTGCCAGATGGGGTGCGCTGTTTGTTCCCTCCGCAATCCCTTGTAGTCTCTCTCCTCTTATCTCTCGTATCCACTCTCGTCTTATCTCGGACTGGAGGCGTACTGTCTCTTCAAAGTATTTTGACACCCAGGTTTCCTCAATTTCCACTGAGGAACTTGTGCTCCCTCGTCATGCTCACTGTGTCCTCTCTCGTCTTCGCTGCAATGGACACAGCCTTCTTTTAGGTTCCTATCTCTCCAGGATTGGCAGAATCGAGAATTCTTCCTGCAGCGCCTGTGGACACTCATCCCAGGACATCTCTCATCTCATTCTGCACTGTCCAGCTACGGACTCTTTGCGCCGCTCACTCTTTGGCGACTCTTTGTCTCTTTATGACCTCTGGTCCAGACCCTGGGGAGTTGCCCGGCTTCTGGGGCTCCATGGTCTCCCGCCATGCCCCCATCCCTCGGAAGGGGTCGGGTAAACAACAACAACAACAAAACGACCCCTCCGTAAAACTAAGGGTAGCTTTTTTCCAGACGCGAAAACTCAACTAGTAGGATATTTTTTCAACGTTTCAAAACCTGGAAGGTAATCTAGAATAAATTTTAGGAAAAGTCAAAGCAGTTCATTGATTTTCGGTCACGCATTTAGAAGATAAAAAGCTAATAAACAACAACCAGGGTCGAAAACGACCCCTCCGTAAAGCTAGTGTTAATTTTATGAAGCGCACTGACACTAAATTTCAAAGTTATGGGTAGGAGAGGCACCAAAGTAATTTGACCTAAGTATTTTCAGGAATATCCTGTTTAATATCAGGACCAGTTTTAACGACTTATTCGTAGCTAAATGCTTATTTCTACCACCTAAGTCCTAAAGCCTCTGGCTGCGCGCATGATGCTTGGTTTCGGCATGTAAGCAGCTGGAAAAGTAAATTAACCTGAAGTGATCCACCTACAATGAAGTTATTACAATAGCAGCCATTAATAATGATGAAGCCAGGAATATCAATTCAGACAGCTGCGTCGGCCTTACCCAATTGCAAAGGAAATGGCTTCAACATTTAGATGGTGTGTAGCTCGAAATTAATGTTTTGTTGCAAAAGATAAAACAGGACCATCTTTACCTTCAAGTTTTTGTAGGGGGATCGCCAGTTTATTTGAAGTAGGCGGCTACATTTTAAAATGTTTAGAGACTTCATTTTTAGATAATTTTTTAGAATATGTAGATAGCTAATAACGAAGCACGCTTTGAGAAAAAATAGAGAAAATGTACCAAACAACTAACTTTTTCTAGAAATTGCAATTTTTTGAACTGCAGGCACTATAATTTTGAGTGCTTTTAATCGGTAGGTTATACCAGAAAATTTTTAAAATCTTCATTTTCTGGTGAATCTTTTTGCAAATTCAGATAGATAATGCCAAGAACCATGCTTGCTCGGAAAAAGTGGTCAAAATGCACCTAAAAATTAACTTGTTCTAAAAATTGCAAGCTTCTTAAGTCTAGTAGGAAAATTGTTCAACTCATGACGTACGGCAACCAATATCGATCAGTCATTAAGAACTAATCCTTAGCTTTAACTAATTAGAATAACTGATTGTATTACTGGAAATGTTTCAGCTTTCAAACTTCATTGATTGTTAGTACTTTATAGTAATGTTTATACGTCAAACTAAACTCTTTTTACTCAGCTTACCACATTTTTGGAAAAAAAAGTTACACTACAGGTCTGAAAGTTCTGGTTTTTTAATATAAAAACCAAAAGTAAATATACATGTTATGTACAGGGTGTTCCAAAAGTCTTGGGCACATTTCAAGTCCTCATTTCTGCTGATCTATGAATGGTGGTTGATCAAAACTGCTGTCATTTTAATGCTAAATTCATTGAGTTTTTTGTCATGCTGATAATTTTTTCATATATTTTCATGTAGCTTAAATAACTAAGATAACCTAGATCCACCAATGGCTTTCACTCAACCAGAAAAAGCGTTTTGTGTCCTTGAACTTACAAAAATTGATTTAGCGACACTTGATGATCGCGTTCTCTTGCCCTGATATCCTAGGTCTCCAGATGTCACACCTTGCGGCTTTTTTTGTGGGTTTAGGGTTTAACTCTTTTGCTTCCGCGTGAAAAGCGAAAAAAAATGTCCATAAGGTGGCAGCGCGAAAAACTGTCATATTCAATCATAATTAATCATAATTATGTACCTCAAGTTTGTTTGTACATCATTACTCAGCTGTCTACTTCTACATTAAGTGTGATATATCGTTGAAATCTACATTTCTTGAGGATTTCAAATAGAAAAAAAAAACATTTTTTTGAATATGCAAATTTTATGCAAATGAACCCCCCCAACTGGGGGGTAGTTGTCTTCAAAATTAAAGTACTACCCTCACCTCAAAGATCACTACAGATTTTATTTTCTACCAATTTTTTTAGAAATGGTCGCAAAATGATGCTAAGGAAATAAGCTTTCAAGGTACATCAATCAAAACTTACCCAAAAGCCTAGGTTTTCTACAATTTGCAATTTTCTGAGACAAATGACCTTTTTTTTGATCGGTACCGACCAGTACCAAATTTTGGTAGTTAAATTCAGTACCTACAATACGATCAGTTATTATCTGCTAGAGGTTAGCCTAAACCATGTAACATTAAGTACTTTTGAACAGGGAATTTCTTCAAGATTCAGAAAATATTAAGTTTAAATAGAATATGCTGTCACTGACAATGAAACAGCCGCTTGTTTACATCCTTCCCATTTCTTGAGAAACAAGGGGGATACAGCAAACTTTGATTTAGAGAAGCCAAACTTCTGCTAGCTTTTGAACTTGTATTTCGCTTCTTGTCTCCTTGGAAACTTGATACAAAATGACGACTGTAGTGGTGAAACATTTGCAATTTATTTTATCTTTTTATAGGATGTAGTTTTTCTAAAAATTATAATTTAGTGAAGGTAAGTCAAAAAATTTTGGGGGTTTTGAACTGACATGATGTACAGTACTCATTTTTGATCAGTAAATATCATATACCACTTAGTCTAAACTATTTAAAGTTCTATATTGCTGGAAAGCAAATTTCCTAAGCTTTCAAATGATATCAGTATTTAGCAACATATGATATTTTTTATGCACTAAATTTACTTTTATCTACTTACCATTCAAATTTGTTTGGGGGGGTTTTGAGACCCCTAAAACATTTGGAAATTCAAAAAAGTAAAATTTATTATTATCGCTTGAAATTTTGTCAAATGATGCCCCAAAAGAGTAGTTTTCAGACTGTGTTAATGATAAAGGGTTTGGTGTTGTGGTAAAGATGTAATCTCAATTTGATTTTAGCGTAGTTGGCACGTGCTGAGAATTTGGCCGATTTTGTCGTCTGCAACTGGGTTCTTGGTCTTTTTAACCCTTTTTGGGTATGAAAATCCAAGAATTAGGGCACAAATTATACATCATCCGATGCGTAAGGAAATAAGCGTGATCTTTTGAAAATTTTATGAAAATCGGATGAAAAATAAAGTCAGAAATCGATTTTTTAGTAAACTAATTTTGTAACTCAATTTAAAAAAATTTGAAAGAAACACTGAAAACACGAGATCATCAATCGATGATCGCGGGAGCGAAAGAGTTAACAGGGTGGGTGTAACTCAAGGCCGAATAACGGAAGTTGTTGCAACTTGCAATCATAGACAACACAATGCTGGAACGCATTTTAGCAGGAATTTGACAATGGGCTTGAAGTGTGGCGTGTGACTAACGGTGTTCACATTGAACATTCTATGAAAAACTTGAGACTGCAAGCTTTTAGAATATATCAGATGCATTGTTATTTCCTAAATAGTTTTTGAAATATTCAACGTCAAAATGTCCCCAAAACTTTTGGAACACCCTGTATTATCGGAATCGCCTTGAAATACCCTATAATTTTTTTTTTTTTGAAAATCGGTTGAGAAATAAAGTCACAAATCAGTTTTTAACTAAACTGATTTTGCAAAAGTGTTGCAATTTTTGAAAAAACATAAAATCATGATCTTTCGTAGCAAAAGACTTGTGATAATCGTGCCAGGCAACATGATGACATCACAGAGCGAGTTGGAGCGTGCAAAAAAAAGCAAGAAAAGCATGCTTCGGATTAAAATGCTTATATATAGAATCTATTGTTACATTGCCAATTTATCATTAATTGTTGAAGGGTTTCTTTTATCGAAGGCACCTAGCTAAGATCTCCCGAAAAAGCTTTAATTGCGAATTTGCGATCAGTATTTTTTGAGTAAATCAAGAAAACAAATTACTCAATTAATTGTTGATTATAACGTCGTGTGAAATCGCAAAGTAAAATTTATCTACGCTCTCTTATCGATCGTAACCACTTGGAGTTAGCAATATAAGTTGGTAAGTCAGGTACTCGCTTTCGTTTAAGCCGAAAACCGCGTTCCTCGGTCCAAAATGCAATTTTAAAACAACGTCGCAAACCCTCTATTGACAGTCACCTCGAGAAGGTGATCAACCGTGCCAAGTTTGATGCTAGTACGCCTGACAGTTTCGAAGGAGCTAAGACAGACTCACAGAATGGCGCTGTATATATCAGATTAAGCTAAATAAGGGTTCCATAATATTACAATTAATTTAAAAGGGCTCCACTGCAAAAAGTTTGAGAACCACTACAGTAGTTTATATGATACAGCTTTAGAATATTTAAATTGCTAAAGTAGAAAAAAAATCAAATAAAAGGGTTCACCGGAAGAAACTTAGCTTAGGCTACCTCTTCAAACTAGCTGACTTCAAAGCAGTGAGCTAGACTAGAGTAGAAATTTACCAGTATTGAGTAGCACAGAATTACCAAAAGTAAATACTATAGCATCTTAGCCAAGCTCTAAAGTAGAGGTTCTCACCTTTTTTATAATCGTGGCCTACTTTTGTACTGTAAAGTTTTGCATGTATCACTTTTGGTATTTTGAACACAGATTGATGGAGCAGACTTTTTCTGCAGGCTTATTTCTTCAAAATCTGTGCTTTTGTTTTCAATTCAAGTTTGAGAGGACCTTTTTTATGATCGACTTTTACGAATTCCATATTTTCGCATTTATGTCCACTTTGGGAACCACGGTTCCAAATAGTTAAGATTGAAGTTGTGGCCCATTCTAATTATGTGCTGTGGCCCACCAGATGAGAACTACTGCTCTAAAGTAAACTTCTTGAATAGGCGTTAGTAACCGTGACAACTTACTTTTTTTAATCTGCTTCACTGAATTAGAATAGTAAAGCTCTTTGCCCAATGGGTCATAATGGGCAACCCTCGGGCACAAATTACTGGCAGTCTAGACCTGTATTAATAACTGGTTTGAAAGGGAGTGATGCATTCCCCCAACCTGGTTTTAGTAGAGTTCATGTTGTGAACCTGAATCTTTATTTTACAGTGTATTGTTCCTCGATATCAAAAACAAGTCAACAAAAACCTATTTTTTCGAAGACAGAGTTAGTTTTTCCATATTTTGAATTTTTAAATCCTTTGCTTTATTAAGGGTTTCAATAGCCATGCGACCGAAATAAGAGTGATTTTGAGAGTTTCTTTACTTTTTACAATCATTTGGCTCACAATCTAGCTCTTTGTTACTGTAACTAAAAGGATTAAGCGGCGATCCTCTCACATCAATGGTCCAACTTTTCGAGAAAAATGACGTTAAGCACTCTGAAAAGCTTTTTCCCTAATTTCTCCTAAATCATTAAAAGATGATTACAACTCCTTACCTATCTGGAACTCTAGGAGCAAAACACGATGTTGTTGTATGTATGCAAAGGATGTTTTCAGGTCCGATATCTGCAACTGCTTTACTTATTCCTTCAACATCCGTTCTTAGCTCATCACCTTCTAGCAGATTTTCAATGACAACTGGTTCAAACCCAGCTGAAACCATTGACTGCAAATAATTACCATTTTATATGTTAAGATTGCTCAACCCAATTTTTTTCTGGTGTAGTTACGACGCAGTAAGAGCAAAACCGGTACCAGCCACCAATGCTAAATAAATAGCCTTTTGTCAGATTAGATTTAATTTGCGACGTAACGTATTATCAGTATCCGAAATTATATTGTAAATTGCAAAAATACATTGGTTTAACTCCTCTGAATTCTAGTTACAACTTCTTCAAAAAAAAGCTTTTGGCTAAGCTCACAAAAAAACTTTTGCAATAAAAGTCAAATAAAGTTCAAACGATCGATCTTGCATTGCTGGCGTTAAACTTTAATGGGTCCCCAAACACGTATATTAAATTCTGATTAACAATGAAACCCATAAATTCATAATGTCAAGCATTAAGTAGTTCCGTATTTTACATAAAACCAATGTTTTCTCAAGCCCAATGGTAATTCACACTTTTGACCTAGGTTGATAAAACATTAAGCGAAACCACAAAGATACATAAAGTAACTAAAGCCTCCTGTTATATTGGTATTTCTAAAACACAACTGTGCATAAAAACAACAAGACCACAATAAATTAACAAAGATTAATACGCATGAATTAGAGCCGAATAAATTTCAAATAATTGAAAAGCCAATTTATAGAAAGCATTAAAGGTAATGCAAACCCTTTCAGTAAATTTCAATCGCAGCTGTTAAATAGTACCAAGAAACAAATTTAGGACTGACCAACATAAAAATATTTTAATACGTACTTTCAACTTACTTTAAAACAGGACTTTTGATCTATTCTCGGCCAAATGATATATCTAGCTCTAGGCCGTAGTGATCTTAGTGCCAAAAAGCACAGCATCAATGACATGCCGGTTGCCATTGGAACAATAATGCATGAAGATGCACTGCGAATGCCTAAAAACAGTTTAACTTGAAACTTTTAACCAATAAGCAATACTAAATACATCAAAATACAGCAATACTAGAAACATCTAAAATATGTCCAACCACATAGGTTAAGCCTTCAAAATTGAAAATGTTAACGTAGCCCAAAGGGTCATTCCACGTAAGCTAATCCAAAAAAATGTCAAAATAAAACCCACATCTTAAATTTTTATGAAACGTGGCGATCGTTTGCTTCTGATCACAAAACACTAAACTTTTTTTTAAATTAAACAAAAATAGGTCAAGTTAACATCACTCAAAATTTGCTAGTTTTGTGTTCACACAAGCAAAGAAAAATGTGTCAGATTTAAACAATGATGCATCAAAACCATGTTATATCAAGTCTGTTTATCTCGGTTTTTGCACACACAGTACCTCAACAACCACTTTATTGCATCAGCGGAAGTGATCTATGTGCCAGTGCACTTTGATCTTTAATCCAAAAATTACTGTTGTAGGTCTTCCAAACAGGGCTGGGGAGTAGGGACTCTGAACATCTGACTCTGACTCCTACAATTTTGAAGAACTTTTAGTATGTCATTCAATAGCACTGTCGCGTTTCAATAGAAATTTAATTCCATTTCAACTTTAATTTACTTCTTAACACTTTCAGTGCGATAGGACGTTCTGCAACGTCTTGAGAGAAAATGCACAGGGTGCGTTTGGACGTTCCAGAACGTCTTTGAAATAGCTGCAATGCGTTCGGTGCTAAAAACGTTCTAGAACGCCTATATAGCGAAAAGCATTAGAGCGTGTATGCAGGAATGTCACTAGACATTTTGCACACGAAACTTTGCGAAGGCTTTTTGAAGGCTTTCAAATGCTGAGCTATGAAGATAAGAGAAAAGAATATAAAAAAGTTGGTGGTAGAATGAGAGATTTAATGCAAATTTAATCCTAATTTTCTTTATTTAGCAAAATGAATACACAACAAGTAGTTGATATTGTAATGCACGTTGTGCTCTAAAAAAGGAAGTGCAAGTTGTGCTCTAAAAAAGGCAGAAGTAGAGATACTCGTTATTTTTGCAAAGAATGCAAAGTTGCATTATGTCGAGTGCCATGCTACGTTGAATACCATTCTAAGAAAACATTGTGATTGTGCTTTATTTGAGAATAAAATTTTATCATAAAAAAGTTTGTTTTATTGTTTCTTTACAAACATAGTCTACTCTTCTCTTTACACATATTTTAAAAAAGTTATTTGCTGATAGTATTCGCGCAGACAGCACAAATGACGACAAAAGAAAAAACGCGCCGCCCTGCGCGATCGCTTTATGCGTGACTCGGTTAGCACTGAACGTGTTAAAATTGAGGCGACTGGTAGTATCGCTGGAATAATTAAGTCTGGTTGCAAGTTAACAGCTAGGAAAAGATTGGCTTCCACCAAGATACTTTAAACCACACACTTCTCGATCAAGAGCAGAATAAATATATTTACAAACCACTTTAAAACTTCGAATTCCTTCGCTTCCAAACACAGGAACTAAAGCACTTTAATATATAAATATCAAAGACTAACCAAAACTAAATCCACCAAAATAATCGCTTGTCACACTAATATAAATCCACCATAAATCACCACAGATCAAAACGTTTTTCCCTTCAGCCTTTACGCACTTTTATTCTCTCCACACTTTACTTTACTCTACTACTCTCTCTCTCTCTCTCTCTCTCTATCTCTCTAAATCGTAAAAAATCTCGCCGCCTTATATACAAAAAGATCTTCTGGAAAATGCTAGAACATCACGTGACACCGTTAAATTATGTAATCGATAATAATTCACTAGAATACACTGAAATTGGTCACGTAGTCAACCATTGTGACGTAACAAGAATCTGTGAGTTACAAATCTATTAATAAATGCGAAAGAAAAAAAATCTTTTTTTCGAAAACAGTTTAGCAAGTTTAGGGCTTCAAGACAATTCAGATTTGCAAATAAAATAATCACTGCAAAATAAAACAACAGATTACAACAATATACACATATAAAAACTATTCTTTGAACGCAAATTTACTTATTCGTGACAAGCACAAAGTCTACCTAACCCATACAATTTTGTTTCTGTTGCAGTTTGCAACACCAAACCACAGATTGACTGGACTGATAGAGTGTGACATCTTTTCGTCATCGGTTTTAAAATTTTTATTTGCACATTTTAAATACGGTAAATTTTGTTCAGGCAACTCTCAATAAGCCATTATTTTTATGCTTTATTTGTCTTCTACACATCAAGACCTTTTAAACGAAGTGCAAGAGTGATGATTCACCCTGCGCAACTCCAGATATTAGCAATCAAACAAGGTGCTACGCTTGAGTAATTTTTAAGACCTACAACAGTAATTGTTGGGTCAAAGGTTAAAGTGCACTGGCACATAGGTCACTTTCGCTGATGGAATAAAGCGGTTGTTGAGGTACTGTGTGTGTAAAAACCGAGATAAACAGACTTGATATCACATTGTTTTGATGCATCATTGTTTAAATCTGACAAATTTTTCTCTACTTGAGTAAACGCAAAAACAGCAAATTTGGTGTTAACTTGAGTGGTGTTAACTTGACCTATTTTTGTTTAATTTAAAAAAAGTTTAGTGTTTTGTGATCAACAGCAAATGAGTGCCACGTTTCATGAAAACTTAAAATGGTGGGTTGCATTTTGCTATTTATTTTTTGGATTAGCTGAGGTGGAATGGTCCAAAATCAACTTTTTTTTTTAAAAATGTATCAATTTTTTTACGAAAGTAGTTTATGTGGTCAAGAAACAGATGCAATGCAATCCACAAACACATGAGCGCAACATTTTATTAAAAAAACTATGAATGAGTCTTTATATTGGCTAGGCCAGGGGTGGCAAACTTTCTAGTCGGAGGGCCGCATTGACCATTCAAAAGTTTGCCAGGGGCCGCATTGACCATTCAAGAGTTGGCCGAGGGCCGCATTGCCCATTTAAGAGTGGCCGAGGGCCAGTGCTTAAAATCTTGCAATAGCTTTATACAATGAAAGAGCTTGCATTAGCTTGAAATCTTGCGATAACTTCTTGCAATATCTTATTACGTGGCTTTGAAAATGATGGTGTCCAAAAAAAAGGCCAGCACCCTCTATTAGGACCGAAAATGCGTCAGTTCAAACTAGGAATTGCATAGCGGCTCTTTCAATGATGGTTTCTAACGTTTTTGGCTCTTTAGTACGGCAAGTGTAGCTGCCCGTGTCATATTAACTCAGGGGTGGCCAAACGTGGCGCATTGCGCCAAACTTGGCGCATTGCTTGGTTGGAGGTGGCGCATTTGATGTTTTGGGCAATTTGAGGAAGTTTGCTTTTATATGTCCCGAAAACTTTGTCACAGTTTATTTATACTTTGAAGTCAAAAGAACGACAAATTCAGGCGTGATCTCCAAAAAAAAAAAAAAAAAAGGTCATCCCCTGATTCGCTGCACCTATGCGATCGTTTTAGGCCTAAATATGCCACCAAACTTGACGCAAAACTAGTGATGACCTTTTTTTTTTTTTTGGAGATCACCGCTGAATACGGCCTTGGATTGACTTCAAAGTATAACTATACAACTACACGCTTGAGAGCTATGAAAAGATATAGATGTTTGTGCGGCGCATTTTCAAATGAATGTTTGTGTGGCGAAAAATTTTGGCGCATGCACTGAAAACGTTGGCGCATTGAGCCAAATTTGGCGCATTGCATGTTTAGAGTTGGCGCATTGCTCACTTTGCAATCTAAATTTTGGCGCATGGACTGAAAAGTTTGGCCACCCCTGTATTAACTCTTTTGCTCCCGCGAAAATAGCGGAAAAATGTCCGTAAGGTGGCAGCGCGAAAAACTGTCATATTCAATCATAATTAATCATAATTATGTACCTCAAGTTTGTTTGTAAATCATTACTCAGCTGTTTACTTCTACATTAAGTGTGATATATCGTTGAAATCTACATTGGAAGTAAACTTTGTTAGTTTTCAATTTGGATGCCGACCGTGGTTTGTACTGGCGGTGTCATATTATAATTTGTTTGTTGATTGTATTTGATTAATCATTAAAGACCCCTAATTATCAACTTAATTATCCTTTGACGCTGGCTTGTTGGTCAGTTGTAATCTATTGCGCTCCTTTGACGCTGGCTTGTTGGTCAGTTGTGATCTATTGTGCTAACTTGAGGCTGGCTTGTTGGCCAGTCGTAATCTATTATACTTCCTTTGACGCTGGCTTGTTGGTCAGGTGTGATCTACTGTGTTAACTTGACGCTGGCTTGTTGGTCAGTTGTAATCTATTGCGCTCCCTTGACGCTGGCTTGTTGGTCAGTCGTATACTTTGATGATATCATTTGACTGTTAGAATAATTGATTTATTTAAGCTGCAAGTGTAACTAATTTAGTCTTTGTTGTGACTTGTTACATTTTTGGTGTGCTTAAGAGGACGTCACTCACGTTAAATCTTCTTTGTGTGAAACATAAAGCCCCGTTATTTGTTACATAAGGTTGCGTGGATCTATTATTGTGTGCAAAGGGAAACTGACCTTGCACTTTAAACTAATTATTGTGTTCAATTGTTGTGCATTTGCCTTTTCTTTATGAAACTAAGAAGTGGGTTAACATACGGCATTATGAATACCCAGGGATTTCCAATTCTTGAATCTTTAAGCTCGTTAAAGGAGTTATATAAGGAAGGCGAAAACTTGATGACCTGTTGTGATAATGCTAATTACTTAAAGGAGTTATTAGTAAAAGTAAATCAAGCTTATGATACATTTTCTTCTCTTTCCGCTCATTTGAGTGGCAATGACATAATCTCCAGTGATCTTGGCACTAAATTAGATGTAGATACAGGCTACTGGGAATTTAAGCAGCGTGTACAGGAATGGTTTGATGGCCTTCCTTCTTCACCTCCTGTAGTTTTAGAGACAATGACGACCTCAGCTCAAGTGGGAGACAAGCAAATCGGGTCGTCTTTGCCTCTAAATTGGCAGGTAAGCGATTCTCTTGCATCTTCTAATATTCAAAAATCAGTTTTGAATTATTCATGTTTTCCTAGTGTTAGTTCCACTGCAGATTTGTTTAGATCTAATGTTGGTTGTCCTCCTGGCTTTTCGGCGCCGCATAGCTCAACTACATTTTCCGATATTCAGTATGTACAAGCGCACGGTCGATCCGTGCGAGACCCATTAAAGGCTCTAGCGCCGACATCTGTTGTACCTTCAACACTTCAAAACCAACAGACGTCGTTAGTCTCCAAGGATAAGTTTTTCCCTTCCCCACTGCCTTCTATAAAGAGAGGTTCGCGTGGTTCCCGCAGGTCTAGTGCAAGTAGTAGCAGTTCTGCGAGTCGCTTAGAACAAGCTCGCGTCAAATTAGAACTTGCGCGTCTTGAAAAGAGGCAAAATGAAGAAAAATTGAGGGAAGAAGAAAAAATAGCTGCAGCTGAAGCTGAGTTAGATCGCGAGAGAGCTGCTGCTGATGCTGAATTAAAACGCAAGAAAGCTGAGTTGCATCGTATGAAAGTTAAAGCGGAAGACGAACGTCGCATTAAGGCTGCAGAGTTAGAGGCTGCTCTTTATCGCTCGCAAATAGATACTGAAGATGATCTATCTTCTGATGACGGCAAATCTGTAGCTCCGCAATCTCAAACAGGTAATAAAGTAAACTGTGTAACTTACTCCTCAAACGATCGAGTTCGATTTAACGATCAAACATTTAAAGTTTGCATAAACTCTGATGTAGTGACTTCTTTCGCTGCTTCACATACCGTTTCTGCGAGCGAGTTTGGTAGGCTAAAAGCAAATGACAGAAATCAGAGACCTTTTGTCAAAGAAACCTCTTGTCATAAACTTGCCTCTTATTCTGGTCCAAGGATCTCTGAGGTAACTCACGCCCCCACTCAACCTATTCCATCGCAAATTTATGAAAGGCCTTTTCAGGTAAGTAGGCAACACCCAAGTGTTCATAGTGCATATGACGCATTGAGAGGTAGTACAGATCAGCTTCTGCCGACACCGAGTATTCGCAAATTCGACGGAGATCCCCTTGACTACTGGGCTTTCTTTAATAGGTTTAGATGTCATGTAGCTGACTGGTTAGCTCCAAAGAAAAAGTTGTCTTACTTATTGCAGCATTGCACAGCTGAAGTGTTGCAATATATTCAGCACTTTGCGGATGTCCATGAAAGTAGTCATCATGTTTATGATTTGGCATGGAATGAATTGAGACGGCGATATGGCCAACCGTATATTATTGCTCAAGCTTGTCAGGAAAAGCTTTTAAGTTTTCCCAAGATTGACCGAGACGTAGCTGAGAGACTAAACAAGTTGAATATTTTAGTGAAAAAGAGTTGTTTTGCCTTGGGTAATGAAAATGTCTCTTCGAGTTTAGATTCAGTTCAGTTTCTCACAGCTTTAGCCACTAAGCTTCCGTTGGATCTTAAGCGAAAATGGGTTGAGAACACTGTTCAGATTAGCGAAAGATATGGACGTATTGCTTCATTTGAAGATTTTGCCGTATTTGTGGAAGAACAAGCTCGCGTGGCTAATTCAGTTTTCGGCTTAAAGTTGTTTCAGTCTAGTAGTAGGAATGATTTCAGTAGCAAACCGAAAGCTTCTGCATTTCATACGGTGGCAAACAAAACCCGTATAGATGTAAAATGCCAATGTTGTTCAGAGCCCCACTATGTATATCAATGTAGAAAGTTTCGTTCATTGTCTGTTGAAGAAAGATGGAACATTGTGAAGAAACAAGGCTTATGTAAACTATGTTTGCACTCGGGACATTTCGCTGCACGTTGCACTCTTAGCTTGAGGTGTAAAAGGAAGGATTGTGGAAGTACAGCACACAATACTTTGTTACATTTAGCTTCTAAAGGCAGCGAGGCCCAGAGCAGCACTAACCAGCCGACGACAAGTGAAGAGTCCCAAGTTAAGTCGCTTGCAACTTCTTCTCGTATGTCAAATACACTTCGGGGTCGTGGTACCTACTTAGATATTGTTCCAGTCAAGGTATTCACCAAAGATGAAACAATTCAAACCTACGCTCTTTTAGATTCGGGGTCTGATAGATCCTTTTGTGAAGCACGCTTGATCCGCGAACTAAATATACGCGGATCCCCTGTGAAAATGTCTATACAAACCATGTCACCTAGTAATCCTCATGTTATGGATTGTAGTTTAGTGCAGTTACAGTTGTCGTCTATGAATGATGATCATTGCATGAGTTTAAAGGAAGTGGTTGTCGTTGATAGCATTCCAGTTGCTCCCTCGTTTGTACCAGTAGAACAGATGATGCGGTGTCCACATTTGTGCGACATATCCCTGCCATCAATTAAAGACGGCACAGTTACCTTGCTGATTGGAAACGATTGCGTTGTTGCGCACCGTTGTCTAGAAAGCCGATTTTCTCCAAATCCAGAAAGTAGCCCTGACGCGATTCGAACACCTTTTGGATGGACACTAAGAGGAAGTTATTTCAAAGGCATGGTAAATGATGAAAACAATCACAATTTCTTGGTTCGCGGGATGAAATGGCCTTCAGATGTACAAGATCTGGAAGATGCAATTTTGACTGATGAAGGTGAGATAATTTCGTTGAGCAGTAACGCAGATTATTGCGACAAAGAAGGATTGTTAACTACACTTCAAGCACATCAAGAAATGCTTGAGTTTGGACTTCAGTATTCCGTAGAGGATCCAGTCGCCTATGATATCATGCAGCGTAACTTGAAGTATAAAAATGGACGTTATGAACTTCCACTACTGTGGCGAAACGACGCTGTCCTACTGCCTAACAGTTATGCCATGGCAATACGCCGTATTGAAGGATTAAAAAGGCGTTTGAAAAGAGACAGTGATTTGCACACAAAATATACAGAGCAAATGGAAGCCATAATTTCTAAAGGCTATGCTGAAGCGGTTCCTGAGGACGAAATTGTGTCGAATAAACGCAAGTGGTATATTCCACACCATCCGGTCATCAATCCAAAGAAACCTGACAAAGTTCGTATTGTTTATGACTGTGCTGCTGTAGTTGGAAGTAAATCTCTGAACGATTTTTTAATGAAGGGACCGGACCTGACAAACTCGCTGGTGGGGGTGTTACTACGATTTCGTAAAGGGAAGGTAGCAGTAATTGCTGATGTTGAAGCCATGTTTTATCAAATCAAAGTCGCCCCACATGATAGAGACGCTTTGAGATTCCTTTGGTGGCCACACGGTAAGTATGATCTACCACCTAAAATATATCGTATGACTGTGCATATCTTTGGAGCCAAATCTAGTCCAAGCTGTGCTACATTTTGTCTGCGCCAGACAGCTCGAGAGTTTGGTAAGTTTTACGATCCTTGGCTAGTAAATATGGTGCTAAATAATTTCTATGTGGATGACTGCTTGATCAGCGTAAATGCAACTGAAGATGCTATTACAATGGTGAAAGACCTTCGAAGCCTTCTAGCAAAGGGAGGTTTCAGACTGACTAAGTGGTTATCTACCAGCCATGAAGTAATGAAAACCATACCTGATGAGGAAAAATCTAAGTCCGCCCAAGGAAACATGCCGTCAGTTGGCGTTCGACAGAACGTACTAGGTATTAGCTGGGACGTGATTACTGATGAATTTTATTTTAATGTTGACGTTTCAGATGCGCGATGTACAAAACGAAAAATGTTGTCCGTTACCAACTCCTTATATGATCCTCTGGGGTTTGTCACACCTGTTGTACTGAAAGCTAGGTTGCTGTATAGCGAAGCATGTAAGCAAAAGGTTAGCTGGGACGAACCGATTGCAGGCTCTATTCAATCTAAGTGGAAGGCCTGGATTAATGGTTTACCCAGTCTAGTTAATGTTCGAATTAAACGCTGGTATGATTGCACCACACCTTTTCAATTACATTTCTTTTCGGATGCGTCGTCACTTGCTAGAGGAACTGTATGCTACGTTCGTTCTATCTCCAAAGATTCAGTAAATTGCCAAATGATAATGGCAAAATCTCACATATGCGGTACCAAAAGAACAACCATTCCTCGACAAGAACTAGAAGCAGCCCTAGATGCTGTGACTCTGTCACGGGTTGTCAAGCAAGAGTTGGAACTAGACAGTTGCCAGTGCTTCTTTTGGACTGACTCCACCATAGTAATTCAGAGCTTGCACGCTCAATGTAAACGCTTTTCCCTGTTCCCCAGAAACAGATTACTGCGAATTCTAAAACATACGAAAGTCTATGACTGGAAATTTGTTCCGTCAGAATTAAACCCTGCAGACAAAGCATCTCGAGGATTAACAACGGAAGAGCTGTTGCGGGATAAGACGTGGTTTGATGGACCAGTATTCCTTTCATCAAGTACAGAAGATTGGCCAAAATCTCCTATTCCTGAAAAGGAATCAGAAGATGTTTACACGTTTTACGAGTTAACAAAGAAGGCCCCGGAAGATCAAACCCAAGACAGTGAGAACAGTATCTGTTAAAACCAGTGAGGGCGAGTTAAAGAGACCTTGCTGCAAGTTATGCTTAATCATGCCATATGAATCTGAGTAAGTATCTTTACACCGTCACTATCTTTATTTTCTTATTTGAAATTTCTTTTCTTTGAAAATTGTCTCTATCACAACAGCTCCAATTTTGGCGGGGAGTGTTAGAAATTTCAAAATTTTGGCATTATTTAACCACTTTTTAGTTTCCAGTTATTTCTTCGGTTTGCGTATCGGGTGTCGAACCCGTGTGTTTAGTTTTGCAGTTTGCGTTTAAGTAGCGTTGCGTAATTTGTAGTGTGCTTGTTATGCACGCCTTTTTCTGCCCTGCCCTTTGACCTCAACTCGTAAAAAGACGTTTTTCTTTGGCACTTCGAAAAAACTCTATAATTGTAGCACTTTGTGTTTGGAACTGGACAAAGTAGCAGTTGGACGTATTCGAGAAACACTTGGAAATTTAATTCTGTCCTTAATTGAATCAACCAAATTGGTATGTCTATTTGATTATATTTATTATGTAGTAATTTATTTGGTGTTATCTTTAGAAAACGTGGTTCAAGTTCTGAGTTTATTCTTCATCTTATACAATTTATCAAATAAACCAACAAAGAATAGAAACTCGTCGTCATTTCAACACGGATATCGATTCAATATAGGGCGGAAAGGATAAAATTAAAGTAAAAATTTACATTTAGCGCAAAGTTGCGAAATTACTTGTGCACAAACTCCATTGGTATTTGAACAGATTGCTGGTTCGCTTCTTTTGCTTACAGATAATGTACGCGGTGCGATCGAAGGAAACATCATCATCATCATGCAGGGGCGATTCTTCTAAGGCTTCCAAATACAACAACCAATCATCAACAACTTCTTGTAACATTGGACATTGGGCAGCAATGGATTATAATAATAACAATCTAAGAAACATCGCCTCCATACGAAGAAGAAGAAGAAGATAACAATCGAAACTCATGTTACCAAATTACTACTACCTAAACTTGAATATTTTAGTATACTCTAACCTTATATTGTGAGCATCATCACCTTCTTAATTCTATCGACTGTAAAAGAATAGTAATACTACCCACATTTTAATATGTTACAACATAATAGGCCAATTTCTAACACAACGGTTGGCAGTTGTTAAATTCACAATTTATAGAACAGTGCTATTTTTATATGTAACACCACTTGGCAGAGCAATTAGTGCTTGAAACATGACAACCACATTATTATAATCAAGTATAGTATGTGCATTGCAGATATCATGTCTTAATGTAAAATAGGATTATCATCTGTTTAAATGATTATGTTGTTGTGTCGTATGTTAACGCTTGGCTCCTCTCAACACTGCTTTCTCATCAAAAATACAGGTACGCGAAGTGAAGGTAAAATTTTACTCTTTTAATTCTGCAAGTAACAAACTACTAACATTCACGCAAACGTAAGAACTAGGGCTGTAGGACGAACTACTTATTGATGAACTGTTACTCTCAGGTAACACATTAAAACCTTTGTGTTGAGGTGAGCTAAGCTACGTGTCTTGTAAGTTAATAATGTACATGTGTTTCGTAGATTTTTTTTTTTTTTCTTTCTTTCGACCAGTTACTTAATGAAAGGGTTTCCGGACCCGGTGAGGTTTCATTTCCAGGGTGGTTTTTCTTTCCTCACCATGCTCAGATGAGCTAAAAAACAGCCTTATAGGCCGGTTGCGCCACCCATTGACCACCTACGTAACCGTGTCTCGCACTGGTCATCTTTCTGATCCTTACTATTTCGAATGTTCTTACTTCTTATTTACAAAATAATATGATCTACAGCTGTAAAAACTCCTGCGTTTTTGTTTTGTTCTATTTGTTTTTTGTTTTTTTTCAATTCAATTAAACTGTTCTTTAATTTCTTGAATTTAGGGTTTAGCGGCCATGCAACTATTGCTCTAGTTTTATGGATCCACTGTTTTCATTTGCATGTTTTAACGTCTGACGTTGTGTCGCTTCTTCCTTTTCTTGACTCCATTTCTCTCATTATTATTGTTGTTCAGTGTCGTGTGTAATGGTGGTGGTCATGAATAAAAAAGATACAGATACAGATTTCTTGAGGATTTCAAATAGAAAAAAAAACATTTTTTTTGAATATGCAAATTTTATGCAAATGAACCCCCCAACTGGGGGGTAGTTGTCTTCAAAATTAAAGTACTACCCTCACCTCAAAGATCACTACAGATTTTATTTTCTACCAATTTTTTTAGAAATGGTCGCAAAAGGATGCTAAGGAAATAAGCTTTCAAGGTACATCAATCAAAACTTACCTAAAAGCCTAGGTTTTCTACAATTTGCAATTTTCTGAGGCAAATGACCTTTTTTTTAACCGGTACCGACCGGTACCAAATTTTGGTAGTTAAATTTAGTACCTAAAATATGATCAGTCATTATCTGCTAGAGGTTAGCCTAAACCATGTAACATTAAGTACTTTTGAACAGGGAATTTCTTCAAGATTCAGAAAATATTAAGTTTAAATAGAATATGCTGTCACTGACAATGAAACAGCCGCTTGTTTACACCCTTCCCACTTTTTGAGAAACAAGGGGGATACAGCAAACTTTGATTTAGAGAAGCCAAACTTCTGCTAACTTTTGAACTTGTATTTCGCTTCTTGTCTCCTTGGAAACTTGATACAAAATGACAACTTTAGTAGTGAAATATTTGCAATTTATTTTATCTTTTAAAAGGGTGTAGTTTTTCTAAAAATTATAATTTAGTGAAGGTAAGTCAAAAAATTTTGGGGGTTTTGAACTGACATGATGTACAGTACTCATTTTTGATCAGTAAATATCATATACCACTTAGTCTAAACTATTTAAAGTTCTATATTGCTGGAAAGCAAATTTCCTAAGCTTTCAAATGTAACCGATATTTAGCAACATATCATATACTTTACGCACTAAATTTACTTTTATCTACTTATTATTCAAATTTGTTTGGGGGGGTTTTGAGACCCCTAAAATATTTGGAAATTCAAAAAAGTAAAATTTATTATTATCGCTTGAAATTTTGTCAAATGATGCCCCAAAAGAGTAGTTTTCAGACTGTGTTAATGATAAAGGGTTTGATTATGTGGTAAAGATGTAATCTCAATTTGATTTTAGTGTAGTTGGCACGTGCTGAGAATTTGGCCAATTGTGTTGTCTGCAACTGGGTTCTTGGTCTTTTTAACCCTTTTTGGGTATAAAAATCCAAGAATTAGGGCACAAATTATACATCTTCCGATGCGTGAGGAAATAAGCATGATCTTTTGAAAATTTTAATGAAAATCGGAAGAAAAATAAAGTCACAAATCGATTTTTTAGTAAACTAATTTTGTAACTCAATTTAAAAAAATTTGAGGTAAACACTGAAAACACGAGATCATCAATCGATGATCGCGGGAGCGAAAGAGTTAAATTAAATATATGGAAGTTTCTACAAGTGTTGGCGGACCGCACAAAATGCTCCTTCGAGCCGTAGTTTGCTCACCACTGGGCTAGGCAATTGACCGCTTTGCTTTGCTATTTTTAAAACAAATTAGTCGCAGCAATTGGTGGTTCCACAGAGTGGGATGATTTTTAGGAAATGTTCAATACGTTGCAATGTTCCTCTGAGAATACGTTTAATAGAAGTGCACTAGATCGTTTTCATTAAAGACTCACTGCAAATTTTAAAAGTACATATGTATGCAGGGGCACCGACAACAGGCATGCAGGCATGCCGTGCATGCCCGCATATTTGACTATACTCAACACATGCAAAAACAAAGCAAGCTAAACTAAACCTTGCTAAGTCATCGTAACAGTATTTAATACAACAAATCATGATGTAATACATCACCGAATACCGATGTGCAGCACTTTAGGTCCGGTTAAAAATTAAATAGAATCGCTATCTTGTCTTGTATCAAAAGCGAAAAGCAAAGTTTAGCACACTGATTTGGTTTTCAATTATTTGCTTGTATAACGTTGCAATGAATATTGCATAGCGAAACTTGTATTTATTGCGTCACAGTTTTTCACCAATAAACTCGCTTTTCACGCGGAAAATATTTTATTATAAATATTCTCTAAAAGTCGAAAGCATTAGTTTACATCTTTACAGCACGTGCAAATTGCTTCAAGTTATTCAGGTAGAAAAATTATTCGCAGTAGAATGTCTGAACCACCAAAAAAAAATACGGTAGTTGACCGTAAATGCATTTACTACTGCAAGTTGCAAAAGTAACAGAAGCAGAGAGTCTGATGTTTCCGACCAAAATGTAACGTCCAGTACACAGTTTTTGTCAGATTTTTAAATTGTAAGGTGTGCGGAAAACGAACAAGGTGAAAGCTCAGGCAGTTTGCACTCCACCTAAGCGGGTCGTTGCTTCCAGCTGAATCGTAAAGAAAGCTTCCCTTGGATAGAATGCAATGCATCCAGAGATGTTATTACGTGTGAAGTATGTTCATGGGCCGTAGAAAGCAACAAAACTTCACCGGCAGCTAAGTTAGCTTTGGAGGGGCAGTCTAAAGCTTGGATTCTAAATTTAATGCATGGCGACGAGGAAGAGCTGCTTTGTCAAATGATCAAAATAGTCAGCACCACAAAGAATACATGAACGTAAGATGTACACTATCGGGTAACAACAATACAAATATTTTGGATCAATGGATTTCTGCTCATCGTGCAACAGCCGCTTCAAACTTCAAAGCTCTACGAGGTATTTTTAATGCTGTGCTCTTATGTGCTAGGCAAGGTCTTGCATTAAGAGGTCGAATAGATGAATCTTCCTACTTTCGACAAACTATCGATTTAATTGCAAAACACGACAGGGATATGCAAGCGTGGTTGACCAGACAAAATACATACAAATGCCTCAGTCATGATATAATGAAAGAAATTCTTGGAATGGCTTCAGATGCAAGTTTTTCGAGATCTTGTAAAAGAAGTTCAGGCTGCAAAATAATTTTCTGTTATTTGTGATGAAACAATGAATATTTCAACCATGGAGCAACCATCCATATGTGTTCGTTACGTAGATTCAGCTTGGGCTATTACGGAAGTGTTTTTGGCACTTCATACTGCACCGAAATGTGATTCAGAAATGTTGACAACCATCGTAAAATCCTGTCTACTTTCACTTAATTTACCTTTGAACAACTGCCGCGGACAAGCTTATGATGGTGCAGCTAATATGAGAGAAAATATTAGCGGTGTTCAAGCACGCATAAAGGAATCCAATGAAACTGCTGGGTGTGCTTACTACATGGCTATCAATTAAATCTGGTTCTTCAAGAAAGCATTACTGATACTGTGGAAGGAGAAAACGCACAAGAAATCCTTAGTAGTGTCAAACGTTCAACTTAGCTTTTGTACGTTTCAACTTAGCATGTCAGAAACCGAAGATAATTTCAATTTAACTTTAAGACCACTTTGTCCTACCCGTTGGGTCCCACGAAAGGCGTCTCTTGACGCTTTTCTCAGCAACTAGGAAAAGCTGTTGGATTGGCTGTGCGACACATCTAATTCGACAGATGTAGATGCCAAACTAAAATGTCAAGCTCAATTGTATCTTTTATTATTGGAGAGGTATGAAGTGTATTTTTATCTTCGAATTATGCAACTGCTGCAGCGTAACTTTCATGCTGTTCATGTAGCCAATCAGAGTCGTAGTTTAAGCATGTCAATGGCAAAACAATTGATTAGCAAGCTCTCAAATGTGTAGCAAATTGTAAGTTCTAGTGATAAAAATGCCACAGATTTTTACCAGCAAATAACTGGAAGCGCCAACAGCATTGGAGTTGGTTTACCAACCACAAAGCACATCGTCTATTACATCATAAACCTTAAATTTTGTTTGGCGATTTTTTGCTTTGATGCGTGCATGTGGAATATTGCAAGAAAAAGAAAAAGGTCAACCAAGAGAGCACAAAAATTTTGTACATCTGAGCAGGTCAAATTTAGGGCTGCTACGGATATAATGATTGTGAGGTATTAATTTGCTCATCTTCACTGTATCTTAGGTAATCAAACAGTAATGTTTTAATTAGGACGTCATAAAGTTTGCGCATGCCCGGTAAAATTACAAACTCGGCGCCTATGTATGCATGTGTTATGAAAGTGCTTATCAACACACACTTATGAAAGGGGGTTACACAGAAAGCAAAAATGCTTTTCATTCTCACACTTGCTCAAAATTTTGCACAAATGTATTGCTTCAATTTGCTTCCAGCGTAAATCTGCCCTAAACGTTTCTATAAAATTGCAATTACGTAAGCTATTTTTACATGTGTGTTAACTGTGCCTCATCTATGAGTCACATCTATGCTTTCTGGTATACAAGTAGTACAATTAGATGCAACTTGCATCTAATAAAAATAATAAAATGTATTTGGTGCAGAATCTTAAAATTATAATAAATTCTGCATGAAACAAAAGAGAGGACACAGCGAGTTGCAGCTGCACTGACGCTGGCATTATGGCAGTCTGCAATGCCTACTACACTAATGATATAAAAAACCCTACACAAACAGTTATTTTAACTATAATGTAAGTGATGAATAAATAACTCACACAAGTAAAATCCGCTATTTTGGAAAAATTATTAGTATCCTAAAATTAATCAGCACATCACTGCAAAGAGAATATTTACAAAGTGATTACATATTAGAAAAGATAATTTTCTATATTAGAATAAATCTATACGTTTTAATACGGTTTGATCATGATTTGCTTGAAATATACAGCAATAAACGTGGTTTACCAATTTGATGTATGAAATCTAGCATCAGTTTTGTACAAAGTTGATTGAGAATACTTGAACCAATTGCTTTTGGTTGAACAGCAGTTACATCTCCAGATCTTCCTACTCCATGAGCAAATCTAACAATGATGCGCTGATTACTAACCAACTTCACACTAAAACTTCATCCTTTTTACACAACAACTCTGATCACAGTCCACAGCACATGCTTTGCCTACGTAACTAACGGTACGTTTTATGTTTTGCTCCTAGATGCATCAGAGCTTCAAAGAAATTCATATCTGATGTTGTATAAAACATGGCACTAAACCACAAGTTGAATCGTGTTCTCATAGCTTAAATTAAGCCTTTTCAAAACAAACTACCTGAAAGAAAATATGGCTCACATTTCGCTACATGGTAGGAGGCACAGAACTTTAAAAACGGAAACGCTGTACAGTGCATAGGCTAAACAGCACTTGTACAGCCAATCTAGTGTTCACAGCATGACATGATGACCTAAATGCAATTATAACAATTTACATGGCTTACCTAAAATTACGATGCGAGACCATGCTTGAATAAATTCTTCCCTCACGTTCACCAGCACCACAATTTCCCATAAAGTTATTACTGTCTAACTGGGATAATTCAAACAAGAATGATTCTATAAGTTCTTCTTTCCAACCTTCATCTGGAAGTTTTTGCTACAAATAAAATTAAATTATTAAAAACTGATTGTCATATTTCTAAAAAAAAATTGCTTACAACAATGAACTGTTCCCAACTTTTAAATAAATCCAAATGCTTGGTTGGACAGAAAGAAAAAACGCTTTTAAAAATAAAATTTAGCTACTTGCGATACAAAAACAATCATCACTTTAAGCAAAGCAAAGGTTTTAAACCCTTAAAAACCAAATAAGTTAACGTGCTTTTTTTCAAGCATATGCCCTGACAAAGTGTATACACAAAGCCCAAAACAAACCACTACAATGTTTAGACATCAGACTATAATATGTAAATATCAGAAGTTTTTGTGATCCAGTCAGAGAACCTCCATTCAATCTGCATACCTCACTGCTTCCATTATGCCACAACAAAATTATTACAGATAGCTTTTTTGATGCCAATGGCATTTTACCCTTGGAGGTTATTTTGCTGTTAAATCTCTTGGTCAGTTACTCAGAGCTTGTGGCCTACCGTTTTTGTTCAGTTCAGGGGCAGCAACAAAAAAGGATATGCATACGTACAAAAATAAAAAATATGACTAACTTAACCACAGAAATTATAAAAATATCAAACTTTGCAGAAATCAAACTACAATTTTCAGACCAACTTAGCCATAAAATATTGAGACATGTAGTTTAATTCTGTGGTCTTTAAACTATATTTTAGTAACCCATCCTAAACAAAAATCCAGTATCAAGTCTGCTATTAGCAACTCAGACCACAGGCAAAAAACTAGTTTTGCCTCAAAACACAGAAAAAAGATCTTTCGAAAATATGTTTTTCACAGTAAGTTTTGAGCTATTTTCGACTCCCATTAAAAGCTATAACAATGACGACCTTTTCATAAAGATCAAGTTTATAAAAGTACACAGCCCCAGTTGAGCTCATGACCCACAGTTTGTGGACGAGTTTAATTTAATTTAATTAAGTCAATGTAATCTGGTGATTATGTTTTGAGTTTTCATTGACTTCTATAAATTTTGTGTTGAAGCAATTTTTGCAACTTACTTTGTTAGTCAATCGTTTTTCCATATTTTCATGATGCAGCATTGTACCCTTGAAATCTATTTTGCCATTGAACGTTTGTGATTGGTCATTTATGATGATGTAGTAAAAATGTGACTCTCGGTCATTTGTGATTGCTTGATTTCTATGACGTATTAAATATATTGCTTGATAAGAATTTTATCCTCAGTGTACACTCCCCTAACGTTTACATAGCAACCTTCCTAGGAAGACACTGCCACTGTTGACACCCCTGCCTGTGAATACTCAAAACTATAATCACTCCATTGCCACAGCATTACTCTGAGCATAATAGCAATGTGCTTTATTTAAAGACACACAAACGTTAAATGGCACAATAGATTCCAAGGGTAAAATGCCGTCAATAGCAATATATTGGGTCATCCAATAATTTCTGTCCAATTTTTACTTTTTTAACATCGAACAAAAAATATATTTTATTATGTGTAATAGAGTTAAATATTATTTTTATGTGTAGATGCATTGAAACTGATTAAATTTTATTTTACAGAACAATGAAATTAAAATTTCTTCATTAAAACTCTGCTAACATGGAAGTACCCAGAAATCATTTGAGGCACTTAACGCTTTATGAGTTCAAGAACGGAAACTCAGCTGCTGAAGCGACTAGAAACATTTACTCAGTTTATGAAAAGGAATGTGCGAATGAAAGAACTTGCAGAAGATGGTTTACAAAATTCAGTAGGGAAGATTTCATTTTCTGCAAGTTCTTTCCTTTGCACATTTCTTTTCATAAACTGAGTAAATGTTTCTAGCCGCTTCAGCAGCTGAGTTTCCGTTCTTGAACTCATAAAGCATTATGTACCGCAAATGATTTTTGGATGCTTCCATGTTAGCAGAGTTTTAATCAAGAAATTTTAATTTCATTGATCAGTAAAATAAAATTTAATCAGTTTATATGCATCTAAACATAAAAATAATATTTAACTCTATTACACATAATAAAATATCAATATGTTTTGTTCAATGTAAAAAAAGTAAAAAATTGGACAGAACTTATGGGATGACCCAATAGCTATTTTTTATGATGCAAACAAACTTTGCTTACTTTTATAAGTCACATTCTGGTGAAATAGCATTTCTACTTGGAGCAGTAAGAGCTGTTCACAAGCTGACTCAAGCAGAAACTGTGAGCTATAAAGTACATGACCAATAGGAACATTTAACGAAATAGATTTCAAGGGTAAAACACTTACAATAGCACAACAGCCACTAACAAAACCTTAAGTCCAAAAGCCTTGGAATACACTACCATACTTGTACTGGTGTGCTACAATGAGAATATTTGTTTTGAGAAGTTCAAGGATACCACAAAATAAACTAAAATGCAGAAACCTATGGAAAGTATCTAGATGAATTGATTACTACTAAAATGCACAATTTCCACTGCTCATATCAATGTACACGATTGAGGATGTTACCTTAGAGTAAGGATTACAATTAGCATCAGGCTAGTTCATGAAATTACACGTAATTTCTGCAATTTAGTTGTATCATATCCACTGTACCCCAGCACCACAACACACTAAAGTATAGTTTAGTGCTTGGATAGAAGGAACTATACTCATCTTCACACAGAAGCACTAAGTAACTAGTAGCACTTTTTATCTAGAGAACACTAAAATACTAAAATTTACAGAAAAACAAAAATTACTGCCGAAAAATGAAAAAACAGCAATTAAACTTGGGAAGTTGCAGAAATATGGAAATTCATCAAAATGCTTAATTTCATTCAAGTTAATTATCTAATTTTACCCAATTGAGTGGTCATCTTTTCACTTTTATCACCTTCCATAAATTTCTGTATTTCTGGAATTTCCTCACTTCTTTAGTTAGTACCAACAATTTTTGCATATTACCAGTAATTCCTGTTTTCAATAAATTTTGTATTTTAGTAATTTCACGTTAAGTATAAATTTCTATATTTCAGTGATTCAGTAATTCCATAAATGAAAATGAATTTTTATAATTTTCTTTTTTTTCCAAATAGGGGAAACTTTTCTTCCATATTTTGATCAGCCAAACCAGTATAATAACATGTACTTTATCAAACAAAACAAAGGAGTAACATAACAAAAACTGACAAAAAAGATCACTGAAGCATTTTGTCATTTCTTTAAGACTTAATCAGAGCAAAAAAATTTAATCAATATCTTTCATTTTATCCATCACTCTAAGCACATTATGTGTAGAATGTTTTTGCTATTTTCAATTCGTCAGCAGATGTCCAATCATTCTTATATCCAATTGATAACCAGCACCCCAAGCTTTGTTTCACATGAGAGGCCCCAAGCCCCTCACTACCATTTCTTGATGTTAAATGACTCGCAACGGCAAGTTTGGTATCAGTGAGTAACACAAATTAACTTTTACTGATGTACTTCTGTATTTCAACAATGTAGTGCATGTGTCCTAGAAACGAGGCATTATGACTTGTTCATTGCATTATGCAAATTAATATTCCTTAAATGACTCACTGCTAAGAACTAAAATCAACTTCATTATCTTTTTATGTAAACTGAACAGATACCCAACATCGTTTATTCTGAAAGTGGTAAACCAGTTTATGAATCAATTTAATTATCAAAACCAAATCTCCCACTGACTCCCCTATAAATCATTAGCCAACCTAACCCTTCTGCAAATTGGCACCTTATCCACCAAACTCAGCAAACACACTGGTGCATATTTAAAACAGACTGGGCACTGATATAAAATAGCCCACCAAATCTTTAAAATAATTTTGCATTTCAGCCTTAAATATTCACTACCCATTCTTTTCTGCTTAAAGGCTGTCTACCATTGCAAATGTTCTTGTGACAAGAACACATCATAGATTTGTATCTGTATGATGACTAAACAACTATTCATTAAAATTAAAAAACATTTTCCAACCAACCAACCAAACTTCCTCTAACTCGGCCATCAAATCCAATTGCACTCAGTATAGAGCCTGTAGAGAAACATTGCCAGCAGAGCAAAACTTTACTTCATTCAAATGCATTCTTTCAACACTAAAGCAGAGCTAATGGAAGCACTGCTAATCAAATGTCTTAAGCCAGCATTTCCCAAACTATGGGTCGCGACCCACCAGTGCATCATGGATGCAATTTCAATGGATTGCAAAACTCATTTAAAATTTAGATTAATGCATGATTTGTCTCAAATAATTTATAAGAAAATTAGCATTTTAATTCTATTTTTTGTTTTCACTGTACTTTTTTCCAAGTACTTGGAAGTGCATGTAGAACTACGTGGGACTCAAAAATAAGTGTTTTGAAAAATGGATCCTGACTTGAAAAAGTTTGGGAACCACTGTCTTAAGCCAATAATATAAAATTCACTTCTTCAGAAGCAGCAAAGTCACTTCTGCACCTGTTTTATTGACTGACTGAGAGGTGCAGTGTCAAAATGATATTACTATTGTAGGAAGTGTTCAGCTTATTAAAATTTAAATTTAGGAATTGGCTATTTTGCCATTGATACATTTTACTCATGGAGGCTTTTAGCCATTACCATACATGTGTTTCAATAACCATATTTACTAGAATTCTGGCAGTGATGCTGAGGTGTAGTGGATAGTGTAGCTGCCTTGAAATGCAATAGTTACAAGTTCGAATCTTCACTGGCAGGGCACTTTGACAAAGCCAGTGCACACTGGAGAAGTAGAACTGGTATAAAAATAATAACAATAATAACCGATCTAGCACCAATAGGTGCAACGGCATAAAAAAAAATCATCAACTGTAGCAGCAACAAAACAACAAACAATAATGCAGTAGCTACAAAAACAATAAGCAACCAAACAAAAATTATTAAACAGTTAAAAAATAGGCAGTGGCTATTTTGCCGTCGACGGCAATTTACCCTCAGAGACTATTTTGCCGTGAGTTGTTTGTGATTGGTCAATCTTAATGACGTACTAAACATGTGACTTTTGGTTGTCTCTGATTGGTCAATTTTAAAAATAAAAAAAAAAATTTTGCACCCCGAGGTCTCTCCCCCACCCTGCACACTCCCTTGCAGTGTACACTGCCCCGTACATTTACATACCGGGCCTGCCCCTTCAGTGTACACTGCCTTTCTTTTAAAGCCCTGGCCAGCTGAGATTCGAACCCGATACCTTGGTATCTCAAGACCAGCGCTCTATCCACTACACCACAGAGTCACTGGTGCGATAATAGCAAATTTGGCTATATAAACACACATGAATGATCACGGCAAAATAGATTCCAAGGGCAAATTGCCGTCGACGGCGAAATAGCCACTGCCTAAAAAATAACAATAATAAATAAAATCAATTCCTAACAGCATCAATTTCAGGACAAACCATAAAATTTTTTCAATGATTTTTTAAAACATTCTAGTGTTGTACACTCAACAAGATTTGGTGGTAAGTTGTTCCACAGATCAATTACTCTGTTACAAAAACTAAACTTACGACAATCTGTTCTAACACTAAATTAATAAAGCTTATATTAATGTCCTCTTGTGCAATTGCTATTGTACATATAAACATTTTGAGGATAGCACAGAAAAATTTTTAACAATTTTAAAAACCATAATTAGGTCATTCATATCTCAACGTGAACTTAATGGTTCTAATTGTAGAAAAGACAATTGCTGTTCATAACTCAAGTTATTCATTGAATTTATGCATTTTGTACCACACCTCTGTACTTTTTCAATTAATTCAACATCGCTTTTTAAATACGGTTTCCAGGCACAAGTAGCATATTCAAGATGTGCTCTGACCAACTGTTTGTACAGTGGTAAACAGTATGTGAATTTAAAAAGGAGTGTACACTAAGAATTCAAATTTTTTTCAATTTGTCATTAAAACTGACTGATCAGAAACAACAAAAAGTCACATGTTTAATACGTCATTAAAATTGACCAATAACAAATGTCTGACAGCAAAATATGGTAGCCTACAAGGGCAAAATGCTATTGATGGAAAAATAGCTACTGCCTTAAACTGTTAAATTTACCTTTTTAACTTTAGATTTTACCGCCCTGATGAAGTCATAAAAAGAGGATGAAAACTTTGTTGTTTTTTGTTAGTTTTTGTTATGTTACAATAACTATCTTATGTTTAATAAAGCACTGATTATTGTACTGGTTTGGCTGGTCAAAATATGTTCGTAAAGTTCCACATTATAGGGTTGTCCTTCTTACACCAGGCCTATTAATCCCAAACAAAGCATGCAATTTACCTACCAGTAAAATTTTAAACCTCTGTAAAACCATTTGAGATAGAAAGGAACTGTGCCAGAAGTATAGGTAATTGCACAGAAAAGTTGAACACACAGACGTCCTTAGTCTAGGTTACATGACAAACTGCTTTTCTCTTCACTGAATGGCAAGAATTCCACTTATGGTATATTACCCGCAAAGTCGAAGCTCAATTTTCACTCACCTTTTCCAGTAATTCTTGAAATATACGATTTCTTGATATCCAAACTTCTTTAGCTTGACTAATATAGGATGATGGTACCAAATTTAGGCATTTAGACAAGCAATTTAAATCCATTGTAACTACAAAGCAAAACAAGCTCCGTTAAGTTGTTCACACGTGTGACACAGTAATTTCGCTTAATAACAAGTAGTCGCCAGGTATTTTGAATTTCCTGGCTTTTAGTTTGTTTGATATTGAATCCTTTGCTTCGATTAGGATCTTTAGGATCTTTCATCCAAGCTCAAAGAAAGAAAATTTCCTGACAAAATTGGCAACAATCGGGAAATAGCAAATATATACGATAACTTTATGTATACCTCATGAAAAAATCTGCCACCAACGCATTAAAGTTTGCTATCTTACGAGACATTTCACTGCTACCGAAGATTGAAATAACGCAAAACTTTATTCCTAATGAGTAAACTAAGTTTTTTCAATGAAGTCAATTTTGTGGTGGTAAGCACGATCGGCGTGGATTTTTGTAAAAATTACCGACGCAAAGAATAAGTTTTTTGTTCCTAATTTGACAGGACAATAAAAAGTACATTTTTAACCTTTTAGTAAATTTTTTATGCTTAAGACAACAAAGTCAATATTTTTATAATAAACACAGTTCGTCAAAATGTTTGTTTCGCATTAGTGAGAAAAACTGATAAATTTAATAAAACTTACTCAACTTTTTTTTTTTTGCCGGCGATATTACCAATTTTTTGTATGATAGTACAGATTGCAACTTCTTGTCGCAATTAAATCATTGTGGTGCAACTTCTTGTCACAATTAAACGAATGAGGTGCAATAATCAATGTCAGACGAAAATATGAGCCACTGTGTTGTAATCAAATAATTGCAACTATTAGGAGGTATAATGCTGTATATTTCTTTTGAAAACGTTTGCAGTATAGCAAAGAGACATCTACGATGCTAACGTAGACTATCTTTGAATAATAAAGATGAATCAAGAAAGAGTGAACAATTTATATGTGCAGGTGTAGTGTGCAAGTTTACTAGCAATAGTATTTTGCTATTCTACAGTAAAATCTACAGTCAAACGAGTGACGTGAAATCATTGGCGTATGTAAGTAGAGCTCCTATGCCCCCCCCTCCCTTTCAAAAACAGTAAAATGTCTATTTTAGTAATTATTTGCCAAAAGATATCCTTGCGCCCCCTCAGGAAATTGTGAAGCGTGATTGTCTTCAGCCAAGATTGTAACTGCAGCCTGCAGCATGTAGGCTATTTATCCCAATTTAGCGCTGTGGACGCTCGATTTCATTGATAAGGTCATTATTGTATACTTTGGCACAATTCAGACCACCCCCAACATTGATTTCCAAAACAAAAAAACAGTTTAACACAACTTTTCCCCGCACAATATTGAGCTCTGTGTTCATCGTTTGCCGATTTCCAAAAACAAATGTCTTGCGCCTCTCGCCCTCACAAAATTTTTACGTTCTCCGCTGTGTGAAATATTTAGTTAAATTTTGCATTAGTTTGTGCTTTAGGTATTTAAATGATACCAAAAGTTAAAACTATTACATCATTTAAACTTTAGTTAGTACTTTAGGACTTCCCTAAAAAATTTTTGAAAAGTCTCAACAACGAATTACCATTTATTGCAATTTGTGATGCTGTACGGTTTTTTTAAACAAATGCTTTGTTGTTAAAAGTCATCGAAATATGTCCTAACATCAAAAAGCGGTAAGCAACCTGATCTCAACTACAGATCCTACAAGCTTTGCAAACGTTTTTGAGGAGCAGTAGCACCGATTTTGTGGAAAACATAACCAATGCATTTTTCTCTGATGATATTTTTTTGTACAAGCTGAACAATAATCACATCAAAAACCTATTTCATGACATTGATCACAGCTTGCTACCTGAAACTACTTGAAGAAAAACAGTGCTGCAACTAAGCATCGGTGAGTTTGAGCACATAAGAAATGCTGCACGTGGCAAGGAAAATTTTTTGGTTGTTGATGAGATCATCTTTCTGGCACACAATATTTAACTATTGTTGTTGGAGACATAGAAACAACTCATCTCAGTTATTTGTAGGACTGTCTATCTCTACCACTTGCGCCCAATAACAACAGCATTGCTCAAGCAGTTAAAGGTGCTGATAGATCTTTTGAAATGAACAGAAATATTTCCGTCTTTTATTGCTTGATGCTGCAAAACATATGTTGGCTGCAGATGTAATAAGGAAATTTCTGTATCCTAAGCTCTTTCGTCTCTTCGGTATAGCGCATTTATTGCACGATTGTGCGAAAAAAGTCATGCTAAATATTTCCATGCTGCAATGGACTTTGTGACTGAGAAAATTGAGTACTATGCCTAGCAGCATCGTGTCATGTTGCCATTAAGCCTAGCAAAAAGCACAGCAAGGAAGTTTGAGCATTTTACAACATAGTGTGAAGAAACTAATGATCTATGTAAAGATACCACAAAAAAAACGGTCTTTCCAGCTCAAGATGCAAAAGAAGCTTGTCAGTAGTCACTGCGGAAGTGCAGTAGCTATATAAACTTGTTGTGCCAAACTAGCAGGGTTCGCTGGCGTCGATTGGAAGGGCTACCAGCCAACTATATTAGATCAGAAACATATTTTCAGACGGCTACGACGGCTGCACCAAAACAACATTTCTGAAAGCAAAAAACCTAAGAACAAAAAAAATGGGAGCATCGCTCCTATGCCCTTCATATTGATTGTTGTTTCGGTACTAACAATTAAGACTGGTCTTACTTACATGGTATAATTTTACATATCATATCCGTTTCTTCTAATAATTAGAGGAATACTAAGTGTCGCGTGCAATAGAATTTCGGTTCTATCTCAACTTTAATTTTTTCTTAACATTAAGGCGACTTATAGTATCGCTCAGGTCATTAATTTTGACTGCAACTTAACAGCTAGGTGAAGATTGGCTTCCACTAAATACTTTGAACCACGCCCTTCTCGATCAAGAACAGAACAAATATATTCACAAAAAAAATGAAACTTTAAATTCCTTTGCTCGTCGATAACAAAAACTAATACACTTTAATATAACAATAAGAAACTAACCAAAACTAAACCACCAACTAACCGCTTGATTCTTGTCACGACAATAGAAATCCACAACAAATCACCACGGAATAACCCTATCTTTTTCTACTCTTTCTACACTGCCACTCTGTCTGAATGCGTAAAAATCTCTCCGCCTCATATATGAATGGAAAATAATCAAGAAATTGCTTGAACAACAACGTGTGACACAGAAAAAAAGTACCGCTAATAAATTACGTAATTGCCATTCAAAAATCTTCGAGAAGACACAAAATTCACACCATTGCTGTGGAATTTAACTTTTTTGCTACCGCGTGAATAGCGAAAAAAATGTTCCTATGGTGGCAGTGCGCTATCGAACACCAATCAGATTTTCTGCCGAGTATGAAGATTTTGTGGTGTGATCATTGTACTTATGATCAGAGCTGGGCACCGCAAATTTAAACTCAATTCCGCAACCGCAAATTCCGCAAAACTGCAAGAGGTGTTCCGCAACCGCAAATCCGCAAGTTTGCGATAGGTTTGCGGTGACTTTTCGCACTTCCGCAACCGCAAATGCACATAGCACTTCCGCAAACTTAGACCTCAATATTTACTGTGATTTTATCTTCGTGATGACCTTTTTCATTTTTTAAGGTCAAATTTTGCCATCGACCAGACGCTGACCTCCAAAATAAAAAAAAAAAAGGTCATCAACTCCCGGTCGTCAACCTCCAACCCAGAAAATAAGAGCATCCACTTTTTCCGAGCGGTTTTACCGCGGATCAGGCAACACTGCCTATTGGTTTGCGGATTTGCGGTAAATTTCAATTTTTCACCGCAAATCCGCAAATATTTGCGATAGGAAATTAGGTTCGCAAATCCGCAAATAGAAACTTGAGTCCGCAATTTGCGGATTTGCGGATTTGCGGACCGATTTGCGGAAGTGCCCACCTCTGCTTATGATAAATTGTTTCTTATCTTCTTGCCTTAGAAGGGAGAGGTGACAATATGTGATGTGTTACTGTTACGGCATAACCAAGTCAAAGTTTGCGCAAATGAATTCGTAAGTTCATTTGTGCTATGACGAGTTGTAAATAGACTTGGTTTGTTAGACAATGCGTCGGAATATGACAACTCCAACGTATTTAAAAAAGTGTTGTTTAGGAACTACTAGACCTACATTTGTATTGCTTGAAGCAACTTTTCTGACAGATACGCTTGCATTACATTCAGGGCAGGATTGAGCTGGTGCGGGGCCCTTGGCAAAATTTCTGCAAAGTCCTAATTTTTGCAGGTTCGGTTAAACATTATTTTTATTAAAGGACAATAAAAATTGCATTATTTTTTATCCGGAGAAAATACATCATCTTGTAAAATTTAATACCCGTGTAAATATGAAATTGTCCAAAGAACAATTCCATTTATTGGCCTAAACACTACGCAGAAACTTTCTACAACCAAAATTGTTACCACTTAGCAATAAAGTCTAAATGACTGTTTTTGGTCTCATTGTTTTATCCGAAGGACATTACCTGATTTCAGCTTTATTTTTACACCATACTTCTCCTGGACTTTTGATGAGCAAATTTGCGATTTATTTGTTTAATATCTATTTTATGCATTAGCTGGTTTTCAATGCTGATTAGAAAAAGATAGTTTAACCGATGTTTGCCCATGGAGGTCCGGAGTTCATTTTTGACTCTCTTAAGTTTTAAAAAAGCAGTTTGTGACTGCAGTGACGGCACTGCAGTTTGTGACTATCATGGATAAATATATCTGCAACGTTATTTCCAAGTTGGGAAAGTAAACATCCGAAGAATTTTCTGAAAACAATCGATAACATTGCAATTCAACTGGAACATCAGTGTTACTAATGTTTGAAGAAAGACGGGATTTTAGAAGCTCAGTGAACTGCAATAATCCTTCAGAAAGACTCGGTTCTAGGTTTTTTGGCTACATTTTGACCAGGTTTAAGGAGTTTGGAAAGAATTTCGGAAAGATTTTTGGAAGAATTTTGGCAAATTTTGGAAAGAATTTTTTACAAAAGACTGTGTTCATTCTTGAGCCAAATAGATTTTTTCCATCAATATCAATTCGGCTTTAGAAAAAAACACTCCACAAGCAATGCTCTCACATTTATGATAAAAAATGTTACAAAAGCATTTGAAGAAAAAAAATATACAATGGGTGTTTTCTTGGATCTGTCAAAGGCTTTTGACACGATTGATCATAACATCTTACTTTACAAATTACATCAATATAGAGTTAGGGGATTACCCTATAAATGGCTTAAAAGTTCTTTAACCCTTTGAAGAATACTGGGTTATAGATGTCCCACAATTGTTAATTGTTATGCCATTATCATGTAATGACTACTTTTCTGAAATCCATTATCTTTCCATTGTTACCAACAAATATGGAATTGTTTCAAATGTTATCAATTTGAATCTTATGATCCTTAAAAGGTTAATTGTAATCGATCTTTGCAAACTGAAATTAACGAGAAACTATCACTTCCTACATGGATTAACTCGGGCGTCCCACAAGGGTTAATTCTTGGTCCATTATTGTTTTTGATATATGTTAATGATCTTCCGAAATGTCTTACTTTTGGTCAAGCTATCATGCTTGCTGATGACACAAACTTATTCTTTGATAATGTTTCAGATATTGAAATACTTAAAAAGGCAAATGAGGAATTGCACCAAGTTGATTCCTGGCTTGCTGCAAACATACTTACTTTAAACATTGAAAAACTAAAGTCATAACTTTTGAAACTTATAATAGCCCTTTAGTCCCACCTAATCTTGAAATCAAGCTAAATGGCAATGCATAAGACAAGGTAACATCTATTAGATTTATAGGTGTAACAATTCACGAGCATCTACAGTGGAAATTTCACATCAAATTGCTGCAGCAAAAAATTAGAATGGGTCTTGGCATCATACAAAAAATAAAACCCTATCTTAACCAAAAATCACTTCAATTGCTCTATTATAGCATAATTCAAAGTAACTTTCAATACTGTATTTTTTCCTGGTGTTTTAACAACAAAACACTTGTTCACAAAATCCGAAAAAAAACAACAAATAAAGTCATCGATTAGCACAGTGGTTCTCAACCGGGGTGCCATTTGCAATTCGCTTGGGTGCCGCGAGCTATTGCACATTATTCATTTGTCTAGGAAAAAAAATGAATGCTGTGATGTTATTTTAAGGTATAAAGTTCAATTCATTTTGATAGAAAAGTGACTTTCAAGTTCATGCTTTGGTGAAAATTTGAGATGGCTTCGAATAATTGCTTTACATTGACGAAGACGCCATACCAACTTTTCAGTTCAGTCAGTTACTGTTCAAAATCACACTGTTCTTTTCAAATTTTGAGCAACAATGAAGCCTCATTATGACGTTTCATACAATCTCATTCATACTCCCGCTTGTATCAGATAAGTTCATTTAACCCTTTGACGAATACTGGGTCATATATGACCCACGATTGTTAATTGTTATTGCATTGTGATGTAGCCTAATAACCACTTTTGTAAAATCCATTATTTTCCCATTGTTACCAAAAATTATGGAATTGTTTCAAATTTTATCAATTAGAATCTTATGATCCTTAAAGGGTTAAGAAAGATTAATTTGCTGACTGAGAAGAAAATGAATAGTTTGATAGAGAAAGAAACAAAACGCAGTGCTTGAGGTTTTTTTTGCATTAATATGATGGAGAAATTTATCACGAGGAAAAGAAAGTTAAGCATTGATCAAAGCGCATTTGCAGTTGCTGAAAGTGAAAGTACTGGTAAGGTTTCAGTTTCATTTGCTGAAACAGAAAGCACTAGTAAGGGTACCGGTACATTTGAAAAAAAGAAGAAACGCCGGCTATATTGCAATAGTTATTTGAATTTTGGCTTTACTTGGTGCGGCGACGAAGAACAACCCGTACCAGAATGTTTTATCTGTCATACGAAATTGTCAAATGAGGCTATGGTGCCAAGTAAATTGAGTAGACACTTTTCAAAAAAGCACGGAAATCTTTCTGACAAACCAGCAAGCTATTTCAAAAGACTTTTGGAAGAACGAAAGCAACAAGGTGTGACATTTACCAAAACTTTTCAAGTTTCTACGAAAAGTCAACATGCCAGCTATTTGGTAGTAGAAATAATAGCTAAAAATTCAAAGCCGCACACGGAAGCAGAAAAAGTAATTTTTCCTGCTTGCAGTGCGATAGTGAAAACAATGTTTGGGCCCGAAGCTGAGGAAAAAATAAGACAGATTCCTTTGTCAAATGATACCATTCGCAGACGTATTTGTGACATTTCAACGGATATACAAGATACTGTCATTTCTTCTGTAAAACAAAGCAAAATGTTTGCGATGCAAGTTGATGAATCAACTGACATCAGTGGGAAAGCTCAATTAATAGCTTTTTATCCGGTTTGTCAGTGATGGAAAGATATCTGACCGATTTTTCAGTTGTGGAGAACTTAAAGAAAGAACCACTGGTCAAGATATTTTTGATACTCTTAGTAAGTATTTGGAAGAAAAGGAATTAACATGGAAAGAATGTGTGGGACTGTGTACGGATGGAGCTCCATCTATGATTGGGTCAATCAAAGGATTTGTGTCACTTGTAGAAAAAGTTAAAAGTGAAATCATAACAACCCACTGTTTTCTTCATCGTGAAGTGCTTATTGGAAAAAAATTGAATTCGGACTTAACACAAGTGTTGAAAGAAGTTATAGAAATGGTAAACTATATCAAAGCTTGACCACTTAAATCACGATTATTTACAAAGCTTTGCAAAGAAATGGGAGCAAATTATGAAAATCTTCTGTTACACATTGAGGCAAGATAGCTTTCACGTGGAAAAACATTGTCTCGAGCATAAGAGCTGAAAGAGGAGATATTAGCTTTTTTTAGTTTTGAAAGACATGGAGAATTTTGTAATTTGTTTTGCGATGACAGCTGGAAGTCCAAATTAGCATATTTGGTAGACATCTTTGACCACTTAAATAAGACAAATTCCAATATGCAAGGCAAGAATGAAAATCTCTTATCTTCAGCAGACAAAATGAGAGCTCTACAACAAAATTGAAAGTGTGGTCATTACGAATACAGGAAGGAAACTCTGACATGTTTTTTCATTTTTCGAAAACAAATAACAAAGAAATGGTTTCATCGGTTATTAAACATCTCTAGTCTTTGCAAGACAAAGTTGAGAAATATTTTCCAACAGTGTCCACTGAAAACTATAAATGGGTAAAGATCCATTTCTACCCCTGGATACCCATTGTATTTTGGATCTAAAAGAAGAAGAAAAAGAACTTATTGACATACGTAACGACGGTGTAGGAAACAAGTTCCCTTGAGCAATAACGTGCTGACTGAATCCCAATTGCTGGAAACTATGGCAGTCACAAGGAAGAAAGCATTACAGCAATATTTTATTCCATCAATTCGCGCAAGCTGTGGCAGATAATCAAAAATCACGTCCTTCTGCCACGACGATCAACAACGAACGAGAAACATGACAGACAACCAGAACACGTCCGTCTGCCACGGCGATCGACGAAGAAAGAGAGCACAATATCTCCGACCACATGGTCGGTAACAAAATCTGCACGCGACACCAGGAATTAGGTCGCTGCACACGTCTATGTAAACAGGGCACTGCGCATGTCACATTAACAAAAAATAACGGATAAACAACCTAATGGCGGGAAAGGCAAGCCGATCACCGAGCTACCAAGAGAAGACAAAAATAAACATAATCTAGCCCTAATAAAAAAAAGAAAAATAAATGTGTGTGATTTTAGACGCATACAACAACAATAACAATACGCGTTGCAATATCACGGCTAGGTTGCCGGAAAGCCATGCAGGCTAGATTCCTGGCGTGAGGTTACATCGCCAGGCGTGCGAACTATAGGAGCACGATGTACTTTAAACGGAGATAGCCGAGCGGCTACAAACCTGACGGTATGTACTTCGTCAGTTAATATTACAGTAAAATCATAGAATAAAACAGCAAAGGTGCGCGAGCTGGGCGTCAAACTGGGGACGCACGAAGTTGCAAATTAGCAAACGCAGCTCTAACAGTAAACAACTAGAATCACACACATATCGGCGGGAGCAAGGTGCTAAACCGCCGAAAGCAAACTAATAAAAAAAATGTAAAAAAAGACAAAAAGATGTTTGGCATGGCAGCTCGATGAAGTGTGAGGCGCGACACGCTACACAACTCCCCCCCTCAAGCACGCGCAGCCAGCGGAGACGTGCGAAAGGACGAAAGAAGATATCGTTGTCGATCTCCGGCTTGTCTTTCAGGCGTTAAAAAAATGAAAAGCAGCAGCACAGGATAACTGTACGGTAGGCTGGAAAAAATGCAAACACGCATCAGTGCGGCTCATAGACGTTATATACATGTGTTTACAAAAAGGTAAGGCATGGCAGTGATCAGGCATATGTTAAAACCATAATTGAAGATAGCTTCTGACTAGGGCTAATAAAAAAAAGTTTCTCCCAAAAATGAAGCATAAAACATAACTGCACGACTAAAACAAAAGAAATAAAAGGGTGTACCAGCACAAGCAAAAAAAGTGGCTGCAGTTTTACGTCATGCCCAGGACAAAAATGGGATGCAGTTTTACGTCATGCTTAGGACGAAAAAAAAACGGGAAGCAGTTTTATATCATGTCCAGGACGAAAAAGGGGGTGCAGTTTTACGTCGTGCTTAGGACGAAGGTCGGATGCAGTTTTACGTCATGCCCAGGACGAAGGTCGGATGCAGTTTTACGTCATGCCCAGAACGAAGGTCGGATGCAGTTTTATGTCATGCCCAGGACGAAAAAAAGGTGGTGCAGTTTTACGTCATGCCCAGGACGAAGGTCGGATGCAGTTTTACGTCATGCCCAGGACGAAGGCCGGATGCAGTTTTATGTCATGCCCAGGACGAAAATAAATTTAAAACTCCGTCGATCTCCTGTCATGAACCAGGAGTATTATGGTTTTACCTCGGCACATTACACTTAGTATGGTTACGTGGAAACTATGCAAAAAAAACACTGGAGAAAAGTACTTAACTTTAAATTCTTGCGATGATTTGTAAGTTTTCTTCTGCAAATTTGGCGGTTGAATTAATTCCTTTTTTAGTTTTGCTGTTTTCTTCCTTCCTTCCTTCAATCACGTCGGGGTCACCAATGTAGGAAACAAGTTCCCTTGAGCAATAACGTGCTGACTGAATCCCAATTGCTGGGAACTATGGCAGTCACAAGGAAGAAAGCACTACAGCAATATTTTATTTCATCAATTCGCGCAAGCTGTGGCAGATAATCAAAAATCACGTCCTTCTGCCACGACGATCAACAACGAACGAGAAACATGACAGACAACCAGAACACGTCCGTCTGCCACGGCGATCGACGAAGAAAGAGAGCACAATATCTCCGACCACATGGTCGGTAACAAAATCTGCACGCGACACCAGGAATTAGGTCGCTGCACACGTCTATGTAAACAGGGCACTGCGCATGTCACATTAACAAAAAATAACGGATAAACAACCTAATGGCGGGAAAGGCAAGCCGATCACCGAGCTACCAAGAGAAGACAAAAATAAACATAATCTAGCCCTAATAAAAAAAAGAAAAATAAATGTGTGTGATTTTAGACGCATACAACAACAATAACAATACGCGTTGCAATATCACGGCTAGGTTGCCGGAAAGCCATGCAGGCTAGATTCCTGGCGTGAGGTTACATCGCCAGGCGTGCGAACTATAGGAGCACGATGTACTTTAAACGGAGATAGCCGAGCGGCTACAAACCTGACGGTATGTACTTCGTCAGTTAATATTACAGTAAAATCATAGAATAAAACAGCAAAGGTGCGCGAGCTGGGCGTCAAACTGGGGACGCACGAAGTTGCAAATTAGCAAACGCAGCTCTAACAGTAAACAACTAGAATCACACACATATCGGCGGGAGCAAGGTGCTAAACCGCCGAAAGCAAACTAATAAAAAAAATGTAAAAAAAGACAAAAAGATGTTTGGCATGGCAGCTCGATGAAGTGCGAGGCGCGACACGCTACAACGGTAACATTAAGCTGTTGCGCAGGGAGATGCCTCTGGAGGAATTTTGGATTAAAATTCAAAATGAAAATCCTAAGATTGGAAAAAAGGGATTGGTTATTTTACTTCAATTTTCCACAACGCACTCATGGGAAACCGAATTTTCCTTTTTAACAAACCTAAAAACAAAGAAAGAGAAAGGCTACTTGCTGTGGAGGAAGAAATGCGAGCAACATTATCGAATGTACGCCCCAACATTGAGAGAATTTGCACTAAAAATCAAGCACAAATTTCGCACCGACTTTTTAAATAAATTAAATCATTTTTGTGACATTTTTAGTGTTCTGTTTAGCTGTTATTAATCAAAACTGTTTCAATATAGTGTTTTGATGCAAACTTCACTCTTAAAATTTATTCTATTAGAATCGGATGCTCTTAGGTTCAACCGGGTGCCGCAAAACTTTTTTGGTGGTTACAGGGTGCCAATAGCCAAAAAAGGTTGAGAACCACTGGATTAGCATTTAATGCCAAAAAAGATGACGCAACAGCAGTTATGAAAAAACAAAACATTATGACAATAAAGCAAACTGCTCAATTAGAGATAGTTAAATTTATGCACAAGTATTTCAATAACATGCTACCAGATGGATTTAATAACTTCTTTCAGCACAACTATCGAAACTGCAATACTGGTAGGTCATGGTTGAAAGCTAAGATATTTTCTAAATTTTGCAGAATTAAATTTACCCAGCAGTCATTCAAATACAAAGGTCCTGTGCAATGGAATAAGCTTCCTCCAGCATTAAGAGAAATAAAATCTTTTATCAACCAATCAAGGCAGTTCTTTATCACTTCATGAGCATTCAATCCACTTGAAATTCACATCAAGGAAATGTAAATGCTTATGATATAGTCTTTTGCAGTGCTATGGTTTTTGTGTTCTTTTTTTGTTTTCAGATGGAGCCCCTGAAGGTTGTGACAATGAAGTGAGAACAGCCAACCATGAACGATAAATTCATAAAGAACATTGAACTACTGAAACTTCATCATTGCATATCAGTTTAGGATAATAAGTTATTTTCGTCTTTTAAGGTAACACTGCATCAAATTAATTATTAATTGAGTTGATTAAATTTTACGCGAACTATACAGCTGTCGATACCATACCGGTACTACTAACCCAAAGTAAGTTCTTTTTTATAATAGCTGTGTGTTTAATTTAGTTCTAGGTGTATGACTTAAAACTACAACCGGCGACAGGGTTTGTTTACCTTGAGACGTAAAGAAACTGCCTCTTGGCTGTCATTGCTCCCAGGTCACCCTTTGGGCAAAGTGTAGCACCTGATAGCCTCCCCTGTTAGGGTTACAACATGACAGTTTTTTATTTTTATTGTATCTAGCGACACTTTGTACATACTGTATAAGCTTTTCTTCGTATGTGTTTTTATTTATCTGCTAATTTACAGGTGCGATGGCCATGCCACTATCTTCACATTTAACCTACACTCTTTTCGTGTGCATGTATTAATGTACGGTATATCGTTTTGCCATCGTCTCCTTTTTTTGTCCGATGTCAAATTTATATTCTATTCTGATTTGGGCGAAAATAAAATGATTGATTGAGTTTTTTTACAATTTCATCACGGGTGGATAGTTCCAACCGATGTAGAAACTATAGATGTGGAAGCGGTTATTTTTCGATCGCTTCTGCTTCCACACCTATCGCTTCCAACGCTTCCGCCAACAAAAAACGACAAAACGACCGTTGACAATTTTTTAAACTTTTGTGGGTCTGTAGCCTGCCTTTTTCTACACTTTATTATTTTGAGGGGACAAAAACCTTCATTTATTGCAATTACTTTAGCTACTTCGCTTGAGCCTATTGTTCCGAACTATTCTGTGGTTCTTTTATTTAGATATTAGAAGTCGTGTTGAATGTAGAACAGTGCTTTCATTCGATCGGGTCACCTCCTCTGACATCCTCCCCTCAATAACTTTGACATACCTACTCTTTTTCATCGCTCCTCTGGCAGTCGCTCCTACCCTGACATCTTCTTTGCTCTTTTCTCTCTTGCCCTATCTTGTTCCTGGGAGGTGCTTCAGAACCTGTGTTCTAATTACTTATCAATTCTGCTAACCGCCCCTCTTTCTCCGGTCTTTCGCTTTAACGAACGTCCCTCTTCCTTCAATTTTCGGTAAGCTCTTCAAGATGACTTTGCTTTTTATTTTGACTCGCACTGTCCTTCTGCAGAGAATTACTCGCCTCCCTTGTCTTTCCTTTGCTGCTGTTCTCTTTACTTCTCTGACACTGAATGCCTCTTCTTACGATTTGGTGCTCTGGACAGATGGCTCTGTTCCTTTCCCTTTTGGCAAAGACGGCTCTGGCGTACTTGCCAGCTGGTCTCTCTGTGGCATCGAGACCACCCTTTTCATTTCAGCAGGCCCAGTATGCTCAAGTTTTTCTGCTGAAGCCTGCGCCATCCTGCACGCTCTTTGCTGGTCTCGGCAGCACCAACAAGTCTGCCATTTCTCTTCTCTTCTCCTCCTATCTGACTCTCACTCTGTCCTCGCCACCCTGTTCTCTTCTTTATCTTTCCTTTTACCTCAATCTCTGTCAGAAACTTTTCTCTCTTCTCCAGTTCCATCAGGATACAATGGGTCCCCGGACACTCGTTTCTTCCGGACGACGACGCGGTCGATGAGCTGGCCAGATAGGGAGCGCTACTTGTTCCCTCACAATGCCTTGTAGTCACTTTTCTCGTATCTCTGGTATCCACTCTTCTCTTTTCTCGGACTGGAGGCATACTGTTTCATCTAAATTCTTCGACACGCAGGTTTCCTCAATTTCCACCGAGAGAGTTGTGCTTCTACGTCATGCTCGCTGTGTTCTCTCTCGTCTTTGCTGCAATGGACACAGCCTTCTGTTAAGCTCCTATCTCTGTAGGATTGGCAGAATCAAGAATCCTTCCTGCAGCGCTTGCGGACACCTCTCATCTCATTCTGCACTGTCCAGCTACGGATTCTTTGCGTCGCTCGCTCTTTGGCAATTTTCTGTCTCTCTACGACCTCTGTCCCAGGTCCTGTTGAGTTTCCCGACTTCTGGGGCTCCATGGTTTTTCGCCATCAACCCATCCCTCGGAAGGGGTCGGGTAACAACAACAGCAGCAAAATTGAAATTGTAGACGCACTATTACGTTACAAAGGGAGTTAGCAAATTCAGACGTTCCTAAAGTTGTAAACAGAATTACGTCACAATCTGCAACTTGCTATCCTAAGATTTCAATACCATTTATATACACAAAAATCTTGTTGGTGGTACAGAATTTTAATATAGCTTTGAAAAAAGCTGTTTGAGCCATAAGCTTTTCGTGACGCTCTCATCAGTGGCGGTATTGCGTCAAAAGGGAAGATCTAGAGTGAATAAGTGTTTTATGTAAATAATTTGGACGTTAGGCAATCAAGACAAGCCAATGATAGCGCTAGTATTGCAAAGCGCACCAAAGAAAGATTTCGCAATTGCTGAAGTTAGAGAAGGTGCAGCAGGAGGCCAAATGCCACGATTATTGAAAGAGTTTGAGAATGTAAACAAACTCTTTCTGTCTGCATAACACCGGGCGTCGGGTCTTGATATAAGTAGTCTCTAAAAGATTAAGATGGAAAGAGCTGCGCGCTGCGGTGAGGACTGAAAACCGCTTATCAGATTAGAGAATTTAAAACCGGTGATAAGCGGTTTTCAGTCCTCGCCGCAGCGCGCAGCTCTTTCCATCTTAATCTTTTAGAGACTACTTATATCAAGACCCGACGCCCGGTGTTATGCAGACAGAAAGAGTTTGTTTACACTCTCAAACTCTTTCGATAGTCGTGGCATTTGGCCTCCTGCTGCACCTTCTCTAACTTCAGCAATTGCGAAATCTTTCTTTGGTGCGCTTTGCAATACTAGCGCTATCATTGGCTTGTCTTGATTGCCTAACGTCCAAATTATTTACATAAAACACTTATTCACTCTAGATCTTCCCTTTTGACGCAATACCGCCACTGATGAGAGCGTCACGAAAAGCTTATGGCTCAAACAGCTTTTTTCAAAGCTATATTTATATACACGGAACACCTCTACATATAAGAAATTGATACCGGTATACTGAAATAACAAAATAAATACTAGTAATAAACGAAGAGCCTTCGTGGTCCCCTCACGGAATCCTTAAAACTCACGTAACACAACTGCATGTTCTGCAAAACCCCTGTTGAAGAGCACTGATGTGGAGTGATCAAGTTGTTTCCGTCGTGAAAAATTTCTTTTTCAACGTTTTCAACCGCCCAACCAAGGTTATTTAAGTTTAACCAAATCATCATTTTATTAGCTACGTTTCATTGTCCAAACTATCTTTTTCTTACCCATAATCGATATAAAATGTGATGTTAGTTATACTCTTTCTTGTTCTTTCGCGCTACTGATATCGCACGGTCGTTCAGACCTACTGTGCAACTTCACCGTTTAAATCACATTGGGAAATGAACAAAACTTTTTCGCCAAATTATTCTTCAAGTCAAATAACCTATGTGGAAGCGGAAGCGGTAGAATTTTTGTGCTTCTGCTTCCGCTTCCGCTTCCACAGAAAAAGGACCGCTTCTACCGCTTCCGCTTCCGCTTCCACATCCCTGGTAGAAACCCATAAACACTGTTCAACATTTCATAAACAGCTTGGCGTTTTGACAAAGCGACTAGCAAGCTATTAGTAATTACAGTTTTTTTCAAATCTCTAAGAAGGTATTTGAATTGAAGCCGAAGGACCAGCACCAAAGATGTACCGCACTCATCATCATATATGCGATTTCTCTTGCGCTTCCTTGGCTGTTGTTGTTCATACTCTTCAGTTTCAGTCAAGTCAGTTGCCTTTTTTTCGATGTCTGAGTACGTGTAACGAAGAGACTAAATATAGCCATTGGTTGATGATTCGTAAAGTGCGCAAGCATAAGCAAGTGTATGAGCAGTCTTAATTTAATAACTAGGAGGTCAGTATTTGGAAGATAGCCTATAAAATCCAAAGTTTCAGGAAAAATTAATAAAAGATACGTCAGTAAGTTTATACCATCTTATAAAATATAGTGACCAACTAGTCAATTCTAGCCTCGAAAGGAATACTAGTCGCTAGAAAATAAATAATTGGGCCAATTGGGTGATCGGATGCATGGCACTTGGAGGGAAGTATTCCTATACTCTATGCTGGTGAGAAGTCACGTGGATGAAGCCAAGAACTTTGACGTCAAAAATATATCATTACGAAAAAAGAAGCACCAAATTGTGAAATGAACCTACCACCATGCAAATTATTTTTGCAATTGCAAAACAAAAACCATTACAAAGTTCACCGCCGTCTTTGACTTTATGATCTTCAACTTATTGGAAGCAAAGGATGGAATTTGTGAAGTGGTTGAAAGTTGGTAAGCAGGTTTAACACCTGTTTTTCTTCAAGGTATAGTAATCGGAAAAATGGTAAAAAGGCAATGTCCTCTTCTGTTACAACTCTTTCAGAAATATTTTTTTGGGTAAAGCCGGCGTAGTCAGCTATTTCATAAAACCTTAAAAAAATCAAAAGAGTGAATTTCGCTTGCAGTGCTTTCGCTTGCTCTTCACATAGCAACCAAAAAGCTTAATTTTACACGCTTGTTTTACAAATGTGCAAGCCAGCAGTGCCAGTGTTTCTATTCGCGGTGCTAAAATAGCAGTTGCAAAAAACAGATGTAGAGCAGTAGTTTGTATTTCAATCTGTGTTGGTGATAGATTGGCTACTTAAATGTATTGCTACTAAAAAATAAAAAAAGCAATGAAGACCGAAAAATTGTTAAAACTAGCTGAAATAGGCTTGTTTCTGGTACAGCTGTGACAGTGGCATGTCACTATGATTTAACCTCAGGCCTTTTGGCTATATGTTTGCTGTTTCCTATCTTCTGGTCTAGCTTAGTTGTGATTTACTAATTATATTGAGTGCAAATACTTGACAAGTTCAGAAACAACATTGTATTTCTTGCTTTATGTTTCTTCTAAAAACTGTAGGGCCCACGGGTATTGTTAAATGACTATTTTCAATTGTTGATGTATGATATCAATCTAATAAATAACTTAGTAGCCTAGGTATATAGCACCAAAACTAAAGTTTTGGAAAAAGTTTAATTGCAATCAAACACCAGATGACTTTTTACTTTCAATTGAACATAACTATTAGCCTATATGTAGGTAACCCAAATTATTTATTAGGAAAAGGCTGTTGGTTAAAGTAACATGGGCTGTAAGTTAATATGTATCATGCTTACCTGCCTAAGTTTATCTACATGATTATCTGCTAATGCTTCATTTTCTGAAGAAAACCATAGTGTAGCACTTGATCATGGATTTTGATTATAATTCAAGTGAAGACAAAGAATTGATTGAAGAGGAAATTGCTGAAGAAATTAACCAATTTGTTGATGAAACTTCACCGATAAATGTTGAAAGTCCAACTGGGATCGTAAATGAGCTGCAAGCAGAAAAAGATGCTGCGAAAAATGAGTAAGCTTATGCTAATATATTGGAAGAAACTAAAGCATGAGTATCCACAGAAAATATTCCATAGAATTGGATCTTACTCAAGTGAAGAAATTTTGTCAAACAAATCAGGGTTTTGGAGTGGTGAAGGTTAAGTGACAGTTTAAGTTTATTGGGATTAGGGCTAGATTTAGATCTAGAAAGTGGCTATTTTGCCACTGACAGCATTTTACCTTTGGAGGCCTCCAAAGGTAAAATGCAATTTTTCCGTCACCATTTATGTGTGTTTATATGGCCATAATTGTTACAGTTCTGGCACTAACATTGTGGCATGTGGATAGTGCAACTTTTTTGAAATGCAATGGTTATGTGTTGGAATCTTTGCGGGCAGGACACTTGGAGAAAAGCAGTGTATACTGGAGAGGGCCCTGAGTATTTCAATGTATGGTGTAGTATACACTGGGGGAGTGTACAGTGTGGGGGAATGTACACTGGGGGTGCAAATTTTTTAATTTATTGTTAAAACTAGCCAATCGCAAATGTCTCACAGCAAAATAGTCTCCAAGGGTAAAATGCCATTGACGGCAAAATAGCCATTGCTTTAGATTTACAACTACAAATAAGGGTTAGGGTTAGTCTGAGAAATTCTGTGTAATTTCTGCATTTTAGTAGATTAAAAACAAGATTGTAAATGCATTTGAAGGTTGTGGTTTAAATTTAGGCAGTAGTTATTTAAGTGTCGATGGCATTTTACCCTTGGAGACTATTTTGAAATAAGTTAAATTTAACTCATGAAGAAAGCATTGCAGGTAAGTTGTGCATTACCACTGTTACCATGTTTCATCTACATCAGTCACATAACACTCTGTGTACAGTTAAGCAAAACTATCATAGTTGAAGTTGCAAACAGTTGTTCAGAATTACACAAGATCAAAGTCAACGTATTTATCAGAATTATTTGGAGCAGATTCAATATATATTAACTTGTCTTGAATAAGCCTGGTACACACTATTCTAGGGGTGTACAACTTATGCCAATATGCTAATTTTACAATAGTGGAAGATTCCACATATTAATCAGAGTTCTTAAAGTAAATTTTGGCGTATGACTGTGTATTGCAATGTTTTCCAAACTGTGGTATGCAAGAGCCTTCTAGATGACACATAAGCAAGTTCATTCTCAGTCTTTTTTTGTATATTTTTGAGATTTTCTTGGTATAGGTGGTATGCAAACACCATATGAAATCTTCAAATAGTATGCAAGATCAAAAAGTTTTGGAATCACTGGTGTATTGTATTTGCAGGATTTTTGAGACCCAAGGGCTAGGGGGATCTGGATAGTCCCAACATTTCCAAGTGCTTTTTTTATGCATATGATTGTTTTATATTGTGCAAAAGTGTAATATATCATTTTCATTTGTCTGGCCTGATAGACTACTACAAAATTTTATGTATAGTAGCAGTCCCAAATCACCATGCGAAGTGAACTCAAGGCATACTATCCTTAATTGGGTGGTTGTGCTCCCAGACAGAACCAATGCTGTGGAAGAAAATGCATTCAACACCTGTATTTTATGGAAAAATTAAACAATTTTGTGGTTTGGAAACAAGTGCGCTCACAGTTATAGTTTATGCCTCTCTAATTACAGCACTTTGGCACTTATTGCATGACCTTCTCTTGTTTTGTGTATAGTCTCAGGCACAACCACAACTGGGGCAATCCAAATATTGTCCCCCCCCAATAAGTTGCTGTGACTTCACAAGCAGAGACAGTGCTCTTGGAGAAAACCTACTCTACAGCCTTTCTTTGAGGACAAAGTTTACAGATATGAGAATTCGAACCAATTTTTCCTTCCAATTAATTTGTTTGTTAAATGTTAAAATGTAGCAAGAGAGTGTGTATTGCAGAATGATTAAAATCAAAATATTTTTGGAAAATTTACCAATAAAAAGCAAAGGTGAGAGGAGAGGTTCAACCTTCTAAACTGATAAAAATGCTCACGAATTGATATTGTAGCAGTCAACAGTAAAAGAACTAGTGAGCACAGATGCACCTGATTTTTGGAAGACTTTTAAGGATGGTGTTCTAAAGGCATGTGACGAAGTGTGTGGAAAGAAGAAGTCTAAGAGAAATCAAGGCGACATGTGGCAATGGAATGAAGAGGTCAAGGATACCATACCATAGTCAGAAGGCAAACTATTCAAAAGCAAGAAAGATCCATGTGGAGTTTGTGGGAGGAGAGTCACGGCCAATTCAGTGTTGTGTGCAAAATGTGGAAACTGGGTTCATGGAAATTGCGCAAAAATAAAGAGAGCTACCGCTTGGTTGGCAATGCATTTTGTTTGCTTGAAATGTAAAGAAATAATGGAAAGGGCAATGGATTCGATCGAGAAGTTGTGCAATGAAGTAGAGACAGTGAATGGATTTTGTTATTTGGGAGACAGACTAAATGCTAGTGGTGGTTGTGAAGCAGCAGTTACAGCAAGAGTAAGAATCGGTTGGGTAAGATTCAGGGAATGTGGAGAGTTGTCGGTTGGAAATAGGTTTCTTCTGCAGATGAAAAGTAAAGTTTATTGTTGTTGTGTAAGATCAGCAATACTGTATGGAAGTGAGACATGGTGTCTAAAAAAAAAATAAAAAAGTAATTTTTAGGAGAATGGAGAAAGCTATGGTGAGAGCCATGTACAGTCAAAAAGTTGTTGACAGGAAGAACAGATGGACATGTTGGGGCTGAAGGAAACTATAGACTGGTTAGCAACAGCGAATAGAGTTAGATGGTAAGGACATGTGCTGAGGAGGGATGACGATAGTGTTTTGAGGGTTGTTCTGAATCTTGAAGTGACTGGCAAGAGAAAGCGAGGACGACCAAAGAAGACCTGGATGGGGCAAGTGGAATAGGAGACAGAGAAGATTGGTTTGAAGAAGAAGGATGTCTTGAGATGAGACAAGCGGAGGGACGGAGTGCGAGCAATTGCAGAAAGAATGGGGTAAATCCGGCCGTCTCTGTTAAAGGGACAACACCAGATAAAAACTGAATAACTACTAATAACTACAACAGTGGTTCTTTTTCAGAAAAATTCTGGCAAATGGTCAATTTTTGCATTAAAATGTCAGTAGGCTACTCAAGTACTTGTGGTAATTTCAATGCTAGAAACAGGCATGCCATCTCGATGGTATCAATGTAGTATTGAATGCTTTTGTAAGTACAAGTAAAACATTTAAGGTTTTTGTTTAAATGATCAGCCTATGAGGTCAGCCTCAACAGGTGAATTTCTAAGAAGACAGTCTGAAAATGCGTTCTGTCGCTACAGGCCACAAGTTAGTCCTTTTGCAAGCCAAAAAATTTCTTGTTACAGGCTGCATTTGGCACCCAGGCTACACACCCCTTCCCTATTTGGTTTCAAAATATTCAGCAATGCAGCTGATTCTTTAGTAGACGCGCAATATGTATGCTATCAATAAATGTGACAAAATCTATAATTGTGCAATCATTTTGCAATTTTTATAGGGATATCAAATTATTGCGTTGCTTTGTGTATTTGTGACGTCGTGATAATCGATATAAAGTTAATATGCATTAAGTAAGATAAAATGCACAATCAGGATAATTGTTACATCATGAGTTTACAATGCGGTCGTTAAGTTTTGCCAAATTATTCTCGTTTAGTAAAACAAATAATTGGTTTTGCAAAGTAAAAAAAAGAGGTAGGAATCTCTGCAGAATGACTCTAAATCAGGGCTTCTTAACCAGGGTTAATACGTCACTCTTACATCTGCTATTATATAATATGTATAAGAAAACTAGAATTTTTCAGAATTATTGTTAAAGAGAACTGAAACAAAAGCAACTAAATCCTAATATATGGGGAAAGAACTGATAGCTTACTCTTAAAGTAAGCGTAATGCAGAATAGCAATCAAACAAGGCAAAATCTGCAGAATGGGCCAAGAGACACTGCTATCATTGCTCCCTAATTTACCCTAGTGATTTTTCATGATTTCAGGTCGACTTCACCAACAGCCTTAACTATGGAAAATTTAAAACGTCATGAACAAGAAACGAATCCTGTTCAAATGGAAGAATTAATCTTGAAAAAGCAAACAGGTAAGCTTTAATACCAGCCATTAAACTGATATTGACAAAGGTTCAGTGAGACAAGAATGATCTTGCAGAAGTTTGGTGAAATATTTAATACAGAGCCACAAAAATTATTATTTAGATGAATTGTAATATAATTCGGACTTTTTCTAAAACAAATGTGATGGAAAACTTGGCAAATTTGCTGTTCTTTGCAAATGCGAATCCGGAAAAAATATTTTAAAAAAGAGTTCCTAATTTGTTTAGAAGTTTTTGGTATGCTAAAAGAGAAAAGCGGATCAAAATTTTGGTCCGCATTTGTTTAGTTTTTCTGCCAAATTTTAAATTTTAATGCATATGAAATTGCTTTGACTTGAAGCGATGGATAAAAAGTACGCCGTCGATGTGCAGATTAATACATAACTGTTACGGGTTAACTATGCCTTTTTACGCTTTGTAATTACTTGACATGCTTGATTTTTGCTCTTTGCTGCAAGTGCAAATTCTTATTCAGTTCCCAATTAACAGGTGTGCTTTGTGAAAGTAAGCTTATAAGCAATTAATAGTTTCCCCGATAAAAATGCTTTGCACCGGAGTAGTGTTTCATGTTCAGCAATCAATATTTCTAACAGCTCTTTTTCAGTAATGAATTGATTACATTGTGACTCACGAATCGGAATGGTTGGTGAAGCCCTAAATGCTGCCTGTTTAAAATTGCCAACCTTCGAAATTAAAGCAGAGATTGACACAATAGCTAATGCACGAAACAATGAATTGTTTTGCTAATTTGTTGCTGTATTGTGGCTCTATGTAATAGGATTAAAGATCCTTTTTAAGTTGCAAACAAGCAGAAGACAATAAAAAATGCATTAAACGCGTGATACAACATTGCAGCAGCGAACCCAGTCTTTGATGACGTGGATTGCTATCATGAGATGGAGTTTTCCCATTTGCAGATTGTAGAATTGCTCTCGAAGTTTAGTATGCCCCCTTATGCTCGCTGTCCTGATTACCCTGGAGTAGATTCTAAAGTAATACTGGTGGGTGTGCTGTAAAATCGTATTTACACAATAATTCATGTTGCTAGTCAGTATACCAGCAAATCGCAGAAGCAATATTAGTCATAAGAAAAATTGTTGGTCTCCTTTTTTATTTCTTTCAAAAAGCTTGAATAAAACTTGAAATATGTAAACATTTACCAATTTTTCAGAAATAACACGCAATTTCTGTTCTTCTGCATACGTTTTTCCTCACGGAACTTTTCGATTAAGTTTGCATGATGTTAAAAGTTTGCTATTTTTTGTTAGCAGAAAGTTCTGAAGAGATTGTAACGGATGAAACGCAAACGCAATCTGCGGTCAACGACGAACAACAAGAAAGCGTTTTAATTCCTTCTTCATCAGATGGATTGACGCCTAGGTCGGCCACGTTACTTCTTGTAGTAGTAGTAGTTATTCAGTTTTATCCGGTGTTTTCCCTTTAGCAGAGATGGCCGGATTTACCCCATTCCTTCTGCAATTTCTCGCACTCCGTCCCTCCACTTATCTCGTCTCAGAGCATCCTCCTTCTTCAAACCAACTTTCTCTGTCTCCTATTCCACTTGCTTCTTCCAGGTCTTCTTCGGTCGTCCTCGCTTTCTCTTGCCACTCACTTCAAGATTCAGAGCAACCCTCAAAACACTATCGTCATCCCTCCTCAGTACATGTCCATACCATCTAAGTCCATTTGCTGTTGCTAACCGGTCTATAGTTTCCTTCAACCCTAACATATCCATCTGTTCTTCAGTCGTCTTTCTGTCTACAATTTTCTGTCAATTTTCTTGTGATGAATATCTTTCAGTTCCTACAACTGACACTTGATTAAAGCAACCCTAGGCTTTAACTAATTGATGCTAATGAGCCATTTTACATCAATGTAAAAAGTTCATTATTGGTGGACGCTGAATTACACGGCACAACAGCCTGCCATAAAAAGTGTATTACGTGAATCATATAACATTTATATTCAAATCCATCATATCCTACTCAGCAGGATCATAGGATCAACAGTAATTCGGTTGGAATATACCACACTTCATTAGTTAGGCCATCGTCTTCGCTCCTCCAGTTCTGAAAGTAGTATCAAAGCCTTTATCATTAAATAAACTCCATGGTTGTTAGCGGAGTTTATAATTCAACTCTTAAGAAGATAACATTTTCAGATTTGTTCCTAATTTTAATTATTTTTAAAAATCTTATGGAAGCTTTATAAAAAAAACTTTGCTATCAAAATTGTTACAATTTGCGTCCCTCCCCCACAAATTTTGGCCTGCCCACTCCTGGTTTTCGCTCACAACTTTTAAACGAATAAAGTTTTTTTTTTTTATTCTTTGTTGTGGAGTTTATATTTTTGCATAGTTTTTGGGTATACTCTTATCAAAGAATGTTAAATAAAATTTGATTTTGCTGAAAGAGTCAATTACTTTTCCTGGCACGTCTTGCTAGTATTACGCGATTCTGAATGGGCAGTTAGGCCTATACTTTTACCTATAGTAACATCTTTATCACATTTCTACACTTCTTTGTGAAATCTAGGTTACGTCATAAAATGTAATATGTGATGTGAATCAAAAACTTAATTTAACACAAGAGGCCAGCGATACACTTTGAGCAAACTGCAGACCATTTACTACAGTGGACCTAGTATAGGTCCCACTAGTGTGGCGGTTTAAGCTATGCTTTACTTAAAGCCTCTAGCTACTTGTCGGTCAGGAACTGCACTGAAGAGACCCGATGGGTCGAAGCAGTGTCACTGTCTGGAGTTTGCTTATAAACTTAATTGTTTAGCGACCAACAGTGAAGGAATTGCTTTCTTTGGAAAGAAAAAAGTTGATTGCTTCGAAAACGTTGTTGGCTTGCAAATTGGCTGGCATTAAATAATAGAATGGGAGAGGGATAGGAAATAATAAAGCAGAAAGTTGTGTGAAAAAAGTGTCTGAAAAAGTTTGAAAGAGAAAACTTTTGTTTCCGGTTTTTATCTATTTAAGAGAAGAGGCTTTCACTTTTTCTTAACAACGGCTTGCTTAGAATACAGTTTTGTAGGCTTACTTCAAAGGTATGGAATGCTATTTCACGCGACTTAGTTAGAACAACATTATTGTTTTTAGACAAAGAATTGAACTTTCAAAAAAGGTTGTGACTAAAGGTTTGAAATTAACTGGAGAAGAATATGTTGCCATAAGCGTTGATGTGCAGACTGAAGAAAGCTGGTTAATGCAATTTCACACAGGTTTGTTTGTTGTAAAAATTTTTTACAAAGAAAAATTTGTGATGACCGGTACTTCATTTTGTACGAAAATAAGTAACCATACCCTTTCCAAAGATACTTGCGGCAAAAAATATCTCGTAAGAGTAACGCAGACGCAGAAATACATATACGCACAAACAGCCAGTCAAAGGAAGTATAAATTGCGAAACGCCAACTCTAATAGCCTGGGCACATCGTCAAAAATCACTCAAACTGATTACCCGATTTCGTTCTGTTGGGCGAGCTTGACAAGACGCTTATTTGGTGGCTAATAAAGATCGTTTGAAATCAAGTCTAAATAAGTTTCATTTCCCACCCGATAGCTCCAAACCGCACTAGTCGGAGTGACGCATCCAAAATAGACCTTACTAAATTCGAAGAAGATCTTTATATAAGGGAAGAGGCCAGCCGCACTAGTGAGCATATGTAAAACTCTGGATACCGACCGGGGTGAGGATTTTTTTGTTCAACCTACGGACGCATTGTTCATGCAGAATTGCTCTTTGCAGCCGTCAGAGCTCACTCATCAAAAAAGATAATTCGCGATCTTCTTTAATAAGGATGAAGATGTGTAAGCCGTGCAGTAATATCAGTAACCCATTAGATAGCTGGTGGTTTTGTTCGTCGATCACAAATGCTTTATTTTACCACATTCAATATTCGCCACTCTGCTTTCGTACCTGTTATTTTTCCACACGTATACGCCGGATCAATGTTCTTTGATTCCTCCCAAGGCCTTAAGGCTTCATTGAAGGGGGAGCATTGTAGCATTGCACACGAACCACGAATAGAAAGTTGTCAAACATTCAACTATAGACCACGCAGTTGCAGCATTTATGCATGTGAGTTAGTTTAGTGCTGTGAATTCTACATTAACATTGAACACCTACCTGACGCGGTTTATAAAAGAATGAATGATTGGTGAACAACTTTCTGTATATGGTTCATGGCCGATACTGCGACTATAGTAAACTGGTGATGTTTGTCAATTGATTTACAGTTTTAGCCTAATCTTGTGTTTTGAGTCCCTTACTAAGTTTTACATGTATCTGGCTGAGGAGTGGATTAATATTTTTCTTTTCGCGTAAATACGATGTTGCTGTAAGTATAATAACTGATTCTACAGGTTTTTTCGTGGCTGTTACGAATTTTGATCTTTTCTACTAATACCCTAATTGAATTTGTGAAAATAATATGTGTTTGTGGGTAATATTTTCGATTTGTGAATTCGTTTAGATGAAAATCAGTTAAAGCCAGCGGCTGGCCAACGGTCCAAGTCATCAACTCCACGAAGCCCCATATCCAATGAATCACATCGCTTGCAAAGTGCAACAAATAAAGCAGGTCCACAAACGAAACATTTCATATCTGATAGATCTGCTTCTGAAATCATTGAATCTAGTGACGAAGCAAAGATGCACGAGCTGCCTGAAATTTTGTAAGTAATTGAGCAGTTTTATGTTCAACCAACTGTTAATTGTTTTAACGCAGTTTCGGGAAAAGATCTTTTTTGTTTAAAGTTCGTAACTCTTTTCCCAGAGCCTAGGGATGTCATTACTTCAAATTTTCAAGAAAACATTAAGTTCACTCTGATGATGATATACTGTGAGTGCAGTGTTAGTAGCCTGGGCATTTTGAGATGGCAATCAATCTCTCTTGTTGATGAGATGCATTCTCACCTTTCTCCGATTGGTTTCTTGGCGGTTCAGAGCTATTGAAATTTCGTAGCTCCAAAGCTACTTCACTGTTATTCTTTAATTTTGACGCCTAACTTGCTGTAATTAGTGCGTCACAAGAAGCTTTCGGGAAAGGATTTTTTTTTTTAAAACTTTATATAATTTTTTCTTTCCAACTTATTATCATTCAATCATTTTGTTTTCTTCCTGAAATACAAAAAAGTGCTGTATTAAGAGAACTGACAAGCAAGGATCTTTCCCCCAATCCGTAATTTTTTCTCTTTTTGATGAATTAACTACTTTTAATTTTTTCCTTATTAGCATTTTTCTAAACCGATTCTCTAATACATTAACTAATAGGTTTCCGACTGGGAGCTGTTATATTCCTTGGGGGTACGGCATAAGATTTAAAGGCGTATGAAGTTCACTCTTTCTTGACTTGTTTGCATTTGCAAAGATTTCACTGAATATTATTGGAAGGTGAAAGTTATAAGAATGCTCCAATAAAACAAAGGGATATGGTTAGGTATATGATATAAAGAAAGTTTGGGAACCTTTGTCATAACTCATTACCAAAGTTTTTTCTTTTACAAACTAGTTCCATTAATACCATCTTCTTGTTGCTACACGATCCTTTTCTCTAATGGGGGTCTGGCGGGAACCATGAGACTCCAGGAGCAGGACAACTACCCACGGTTTGGACCAAACGTCTATGTAGAGAAAACGATGCCGGAAAAAATCCTGCATGATGAGTCCGTAGCAGAACAGAATAGAATGAGATGAGAGGTGTCCTGAGTCGAGTACCCGCAGTGCTTCAAGAAGGGCTTTCTATTCTAGAGAGGTAACGTTCACAACATGATTGTGTCCGTTGCGATTGGAAAGGTTGCAGCCAGTGCGAAGACGGAAAACAAGTTTTTCAGTGGTGACTTGTGCATCGAAAAATTTTAGGTGTTAGCGCGCCCCTGGTCCGAGAGAAGAGGTGTGTGAATTCGAGAGGTAAGAGGATAGAGATGCAGGGGATTATGGAAGGCTGAATAAGCGCACCTTGCAGGAATCGTTGATCTACCGTGTCGCTGCCCTATGAAAAATGAGTGACCACCGGCTCGTTGCAGCCGTGAAAAGAAAAGGCGAAGGCGATGGAGAGTTCCTGCCAGATGAGCTAGAGAATGTAGAAAAGGAGAAAGCGGAAAAAAAGGATGTACAATAAGGACAAAACATGAAATTGAGGGAATAAAGAGAAAGTTACAGACTTGGTTTGGCTGCTGAAAGTACCGGAGAACTTGTAGAATAACATAGGCTGCAGCAGAAATACTGAAGCGAACTAAGCCTGCCAAAAAGGAATGGGTGATTTCTTTGCCAGAGGTTAAGCATTTGGCGGCGGATTATATCGCTAGTCCAAATTGCAAGATCGTGATTTGGGACAGAGTGAAAAAAGACGAGAGTAGCACCTGCACAAGAAGAGATATGGTCAAAGCAAAAAGAGTGAGCTTCACATTGAAAGAAGGAAGATTCCATGTAACAGAAGGCAGGCAGGCAGGCAGAACCTCCCTGGTAAGAAAAGAAAAGAGCGTGAGCTGGTAAGTGAAAGCAAGGGTCCGCTATAAACTTCTGGTTTTACTTTATGTTTGGCTAATCGTGAGGTAGTGAAAGAAGATCGTAGACGGAAAGACTGCTCATAGGAGAACATGATGAGATTTGTCGGTTTGACTTGTTGGGAGGCAAAGAAGTTTCAAATAGGAGAAGAGGAATATGAGAAAACGAGAGGTAGCCGGTGATGATGCGGCCCACTGCTTGATGAAGGCGTTCTAACTTAGTGTTGCTGGTGGCACAGAGAACAAGAAACTCTACGGGAGAAACCTAGATGAGACCAAGAAAAAATTTTGTCGAGTAAAAGTAATGGCACCATAGAGTGCTTTGGGTAGAGGAAGAGGTGCTATGTAAGGCCTTCAGCAAGGAGATGTGCTTACAAAAAATTTTATTTAGCCCCTTTGCACCCTTTGTTAAGAAAGAAGTGTAAAAATTTTACCCTCTGTTTATAAATTGCCGGCCTTCTCTTCCAATGAATGTTCAGAAACAATGCTTTTAAGCAGTTGTAACTTATTAGCCCCGTGAGAAATTTTTTAGAGCGAGATTTTTTGTTTTTGATTTAGTTTGAGTTGCTTAATACAACCTCAACTTAACACAATGTTTAGGACGATACCTAAAAGATGATAATTTTCGCAGCATCAATTATTTACCATAGTTAAGCAGATTTCTACAGCGTTTATGACTGGAATGCGTCTTGTTTGTTTAATTTTAGAGCACAACTTACTCCTCGATTGGTTGATGATGAATCCACGTCAACGTCTGATTCGGAATTGGGGGACGATTTTCCTGTAATGGAGGTAGAAGCATTTCATTTTTTTAATAAAAATGGTGTTAGATTACGCAAATAGCACCGATTGTTATGCGGAGCTGCGATTAATCCCTCAACTGCGTAATTTGTTGAAAGATGAATCATAACTCTGCATATCTTTTTCCAAATCTGTACCTGCTGATTGATTGCAGAGAATAGTTACTTAATAGCTTCTTACCCCATATGAACTATGACTAATGCCTATCAAATCAGTTTTAACTAAAAGGGAGGTTTCGAGTAAAACAAAGGCAGTCGTTGAGTGCTATCACAATAATTGTATATTTGTTCATTTGGAAAGGCACTGTTCAGTTGTTGGGTGGCTCCCCTCGGGAAGTATGCGTGGATTTTTTTCACGGCTTTTGAAACTTCATAACGTTTAAGATATTTTGGGTATTTTCTGCTTGCACTATTTGCACCAAGTTCCCAGGATCTTACCCTGCGAAACCCAAGACATGGGATCATGGAAAAAAAAGAAAATTTTTTACCATTTAGAGAGAGAGAGAGAGAATTTATTTGATTTGCTTTGCGCACCGACACAATAATCAGATTGATAATACACACAAAAAAAATCACTAGTAGCAAAAGCCAGGGAGCATCGAGGAACCTTTCGGTTATCGAGTCGAGATACTCCCTGATCTCAGCAGATTGAGATATAAGCGAGATGTATTAAGTGACACTTATAATTTGAGTACATTATGTAAAAAAAAAGAGTTGAGTTCAAGTTTTTATCAAATGAAAAAAATAAAAAAATAAAAAAAAGGAAACGGAAGAAACAATAACCATAAATATTTTTTACACAATCAAAAGCTTTTGCAAGCGTTAATATTCATTTAATAATTTTAGTTTATACGCTTTTTTAAAAGAAAACCAGTGCATGCTCTTTAATTCGGATTCAAGGTTACCCCACAGCTTTGAACCTCTGTGAGAAAATAGTTTTTGGCTAAATAATTTATTTATTCGGGGGCGGTAGTAAGTAGTCGAATTAATTAATCTCGTTTCATGATGATGAATAGTATTTAACTTACGAAAAGAATGATAAAAGTTTTTAGGTAATTGACTATGATGGAGTTGATACATAAATTTAGCTAACTCAAGTTGATATATGTCTTCTACTTTTAATACTTGAAGTTCTTTATACATTTGTGAAGTTGGCGTATATAAGTTTCGAAACAATATTATTCTCAAAATTTTATTAAGCCTTACTCGAATTATTTCTTGTGAAGTTTTATTTGCTGTTGCCCACGCAGTAATTCCATATTGAATTCTGCTGTATACAAGACTATAGTATAGCAATTTAGCTAGGAAAATGGTAAAAAGGACAATTTGGCAAAATTTTGGGAAAAATTCAATTCCTAAACCTGATTTGAAAGGGAGCAAAAATCCTTAGGGCCTTCGGAGGTTTGTTTTGTGTAAAGTTATGATTTACTGAATTGGTGACATTTAGTTGTGTCTATATTTTTGTGTTAACAACTACAACAAAGTTTACGATACCTCAAAAAGTCGAACTGTTTTTTCTAAGACGTTCCTTTTTTACCTAATTCAAACCGTGCTCGTTATGCGAAATATAAAAAAATTTCTGAAAGAAATTTTGAAAAAGAAAAATTTATGGTATTTCACCACAAGTTAGCAATTTTTCTGTTGCAATTGAAGGAAGAGAAACCAAAAAACTAGTTTTTGAACAAATTTGGTCAAGCTGAAGTAAAATGTTGTGTAGCAGTATTTATTAGTGTGGGCCATGTTTTGCAGTGGACTTTACCGGGCTTGTTTGATATGTATTATTTTTTGCCTACAGATAACAGTGTCAGACACTTCAGCTTTTGATTCAGAAGATACCACAAACGAGAGTAATAATTTGGTGATGACTGTCTTACCGCCCTCCTTATTGCAGTATAAAAGAGAATCGGAAGAAAATGATGTTGATCTTGATAGTTTAAAGGTTGCTATTAGTATGTAGATTACTATTAACAAGTTCTGTTGCTTTTTGCTACGGAACGCTTTGGAAAACACTAGTAGCATTGTTTGTCATAATTACAAAATTAAAGGTCTCTTTGGTGGTTTTTAATTGCTTAGCAATGGCAGTTTTTTAAACTAAGTAGTTTGGTTGTTGGTTGTGCCGTTCCACTCTTCAATCATAAGTTAGTTGTGGCTACATAGTCAGCTTTCCCAAAAAATGAAAAGATTAAACAGATTGGATTAAAAAAAGAAAATGTCATCGACAAAGCAAAGTGTCGCAATGCCGTTCATCAACTTTCAAGAGCATGACGTGAATCCGGCTGCCCTGTTAGTGTAAGCAAAACCAAATTTAAAGTGTAATCAGTCTCACTCTGGGATCACGAGGTTACATTTTTTTTTATACAACTAGTGAGCAATCTTTTGATAACTGCTTGATATTCCGACTGTTTGGTCAAGACGGTTCTTACTTGATTGTGCTTAGCTCTTTAAGCTAGAGCAAGTTGTGTTGCTAAAAAATTTTCTGTCACACTCAACAAGGTCCTATAAACAACTTTAGGATATTTTCTTCTGTTGACAATTTCCATCAAACAATTTCTCCTCAGATAATAGTCCCTGGATATATCCCATTGGATTTTTCCTATTACGTTATTTCCGCTAAGGGGTATTTCTCCCCAGGTTATAAACGTTTTATTTTTAAATCAGAATTTCCGCAAGTGTTGTTGGGATGCTTTTACCATTTCTTACGGTCGTCTACTGTACAGTCTAAACACATGGATTACAAGAACGTTATAACAGTGATGACAGCTTTTCCTGGACAAGAATGTTGCCAGTACTTAGTTTCATTCCTGCAAATAGAGTTTTAAACGCATTTATAGGTGTCGAAACGCCAATTTATCCAGATCTGTGAAATGTTAATTATTTTGAAGATTATCACCTGTATTTGGAACGACTAGTAAAAAAGGACGCACGACGTTTTGCCATTGCTCTTAGGAATATGCGTATACGCTAATTGGCGAATTATCTCGCACAAGCAATGGAATTAAAAGTTTACACAACCATCCACAGTCATCTGTAACTACACATCATTTAACTATCTGGCGATTTTTGCGAGTATTAAAGCGTCAATGACTTGCTGAAGTGGAAGGTCATTCGCCAGCTCCAACGCGTCGCAAATATTAACAAAGTGCTGGCAAACATTATTCATTCTACAGGACTTTAAAAGTAGAAACATTACCGACTACCAGCGTGATATTCCGCGCAATATGCAATAACAAATTTACTTGTAGAAACTGAGCCTGTGAGCGATTGCAATAAACTTTTAAACATTTTAAAAACAAGAATTTTCGGAGGAAGTGGCCTAAAGGAGAAAATGACTCTGAGGAGAGGTGTTGCAGGGTAAATAATCAGGTGGTAATTGCCAACGGGGACGGAGAATTGTGGAGGGTTGAGAAATTACTGAATTCTATGAATGGAAAACTGACAAAAGCATGTTTGCAGTAAACTAACCTTATTTTGCTGTAACATACAAATGGGTTTTGCTAGGCTAATATCAAGTATGTCCATAACATTCTGCTTTTAGATGCGAACTAAGTAGCTCATGTGAAGATTTAAAATAAAGTGAATAATTTTTTTAGCCTCCATTGGTTGATCCTTCTTATATGACTATGGATGACCTTGCTGATGATGAGCAGGAATATTATGACGAGATTATTCAAGAAGAGAAAAGGCGGAGGAAGAAAAGAGTGAGAGATAAATCTCAGTTAATAAACATTAATCCCCACGATGCATTTTCGACCAAGCAGGTAATACTATTTTAAGGAAATTGTAAACCTTGCAACTAATTGGCAAAGCAGCATACGGGCGTAAGGGGCATTAACAATGTATTAAAATGAATATGCCAGGAAACAATAATGAGTATACCACCCAACCAATTTAGACGAGACCATCCATGGATGGTCTCGTCTAAATTGGTTGGGTGGTATACTCATTATTGTTTCCTGGCATATTCATTTTAATACATTGTTAATGCCCCTTACGCCCGTATGCTGCTTTGCCAATTAGTTGCAAGGTTTACAATTTCCTTAATACAATTTCTTCGCCTAATAACTTTCAAATCAATACTATTTTAATGCAATTTGTGAAATCTGTTGTGTTTATATCTGTAAAACATATCTTTTAGTGGCGTTGTTGTTTTTGTGTTTAATTCAGTGCTTGTGATCGAAATGTGCTGTGCCACCAGGACCTCTGGTGGCATTTTGCGGTTGTATTTTGTTTAAAAGTTATGGTCAATGAGACGTGGAAACTGCTAGTCGGTATTTATTGTATGATTTTGCTTAGGAAAAAAGAGAAGAAAAAGAAAGAGCCGTTGCTAAGAAGAAGGCAAAAGAAGTGGAAAAGAAAAAGCAAATGGATGCACAAACTGCCGCTAATCAAGCAAATTTTTATTCATGTAAGTGTATGTTTAAGCATCTTTTTTGAAATGTGGCCGTAAAATTTCTGTGTATTGCACCCCATTATTTTTCGTCGTTTTCAGTTGCTCGTCAGTTTAAAACAATCAACTACGCTTTATCATCTGAAAAATGCATGGATGAAGGATGGACTCTGAAGCCGGAATCACCAGAGCCTCCTTTAGAACCAGCTAAAGAATTCTTCGTTCAGGAGCCTGCAACCGATAGTATAAGCGGAAAGGTATTTGTAGTTGTGAGCTGGCCTTTTATATTTGTATTTTATATTTATTTTAGAGTAACCAAATGGCACGTGAAGCACCTAGCGAGTATACTAGGTCGCAATAATGGCTTAGATTTTCTTTGTACAGCTACTAGCGAGTTTTAAAAGTTTTTGTGGCGAAAAATTAATGAAGAATTTGAATTTTTTAAGAAAATATAGTCTCAAATAAAATGTTTTTTGTGACAATTTTTATCCTCTGGTCACGGTAAAGCTTTTTATCGGTTAAACTAAAACGGCGCTTCTTAACCTGGAGTAAATTTTTATCACCATAGAGGTAAATTTTGCCATTTTACTTTAACGGTCGTCATATTGGATAACTTTTTTAAAAAATTCGATATTTTTGGACCACCGATTTTGCAATTAGTATCTAATTTTTGTTGAATGGCATTTTTTAAGATTGACGTGTGGAGCCCTAGCGAAATATGTTTTGGGATATATCTAGCGAATAGAACTGGCAAAAGAGTAAAAAGTGAAAAGCAAGTTAAGAACCAATACGCTAGACCGCCGCCTTTTCGTAGCTACTAAGTACAGTGCGTTTGTATCACAAGCCATGCAAGTAACAAGAGGAAATAGTCGTAAAGTATTTTTCCTTAACCCACAACGACGAAGCGATCGTGAGTTTCCAGAGCACGATCATGTCTGCAACTTGACGAACGACGCTTCGATCCGCTCGATCACGTTCATGACAAGCCTTTGAAAATCGAGTTTTTAGAACACAAAAAAATTCTCGCGAAGTTATAGGTTTCGTAGTGTAAAAGCGGTTGTCCGAGAGTTATCAGAATGAAAATGAAGGTAGCTAGTTGGAAGAAAAGTTATATCCATGGAAAAAGCAGTGAGTGATGGCTGAAAAATAGTATTTTTATATTTACTGACATGCGAGCTATTCCGCAGTGTCCAGCTTGCTGTATTGTATTTGCAATCTATATTTAATGCATCGTTAGACTAGGTTCAAGATGATTGCCCTTTAGAAAAGCATCTAACGATATAAACTTTCTTCATACATTACACGCTCATTAACTTATAGCCTATTAATGCATAAGCATGCATATACATTCAGCATTAAGTTAACAGCTTTGTTTTTAGCGTTACAAGCGAACTTTCGTTCAAAAGTATTACGACAACGGCAAAGCTTTTCTTAGTGTGTTTTCTGATGGATCTGGGACTGTTTGGTATCCTTCAGGCAATGTTGCAATTTCAATCATTTCTACTGAAAAGCAGGGAAAGTTGATTTACATCATTCGCGAAGTACGTTGATACGTCATTAATATTTAGCAAGGACTTGGCAGCAGTCCTGGTGGTGACGTATGCTACATATATTTTGCTTCTCCAACGGTGCAAAGACTTTTTATCGGTTGCGCTGCAACATCTTTTGTTCAGACACGCTTCACAGTAGCGCTAGCCCAGTGAATTTCCACCCCAAGCAGCGTAACGAAGCTGGTTGGTTTGCTCCTGAGTGCTTTTGCCAAGAACACAGCGGCATAGAATCGTAAGATTTAAACGCATGGATATTGTTGTTACCCGATCCCTTCCGAGGGATGGGGGCATGGTGGAAGACTATGGAGCCCCAGAATTCGGGCAGCTCTCCAGGATCTCGACCAGAATTCGTAGTAAGACAGAGAGTCGCCAAATGGCGAGCGGCGCAAAGTGTCCGTAGCTGGACAGTGCAGAATGAGACGAGGGGTGTCCTGGGACGAGTGTCCGCAGGTGCTGCAGCAAGGGCTCTCGATTCTGCCAATCCTAGAGAGATAGGAACTTAACAGAAGGCTGTGCCCATTGCAGCGAAGATGAGAGAGAACACAGCGAGTGTGACGAGAGAGTACAAGTTTCTCGGTGGGAATCGAGGGGACCTGTGTGTCGAAGAATTTCGATGCAACAGTTTGTTTCCAGTCCAAGAAAAGAGAAGAGTGGATGCGTAAGATAAGAAGAGAGAGACTACAAGGGATTGCAGAGGGCACGAGTGGCGCTCTCGTCTGGTCAGATCATCAGCCGCGTCGTTCCCCGGGAGAAACGAGTGTCTAGGGACCCATTGTGGCCTGATAGAACAGGAGGAGAGAGAAGACAGTTCCTGCCAGATCTGCCAGAGAGATTGAGGTAGAAGCAAAGATAGGGGACAGAACAGGGTGGTGAGGACAGAAAGAGAGTCAGACAGGAAAAGAAGAGATGAAAAGTGGCAGACTTGTTGGTGCTGCCGAGACCAGCAAAGAGCTTGCAGAATGGCACAGGCTTCAGCAGAAAAACTTGAACATACTGGGCCGGCTGAGAAGGAAAGAGTGGCCTCAGTGCCACAAAAAGAGCAGTTGACAAGTACGCCAGAGCCGCCTTTGCCAAAAGGAAAAGGAATAGAGCCGTCAGTCCAAAGCTCCAGATCGTAAGGGGGGGGGGGGGGGAAGGGTCAAGGTGAGAGAGCCGCACCTTGGCAAGAGAGAGAGAGCGGATCAGAGCGAAAACATGGAGAGGAAAGGATGGACTCCACAGTAAAAGGAAGGCAGGTTTCAAGGAGGAGAGGGAGGCCAAGCAAGAAGAGCCTTCCTAGGTGATGTAGAAGGAAGCATAACCGGGTGAGTGGACGCAAAAGCTCTCCAGGAGGATCTGCAGAGTCTTGGTTTCACTTCAAGTTTAGCCAAACCTGAAATGGGAAAGGAGGTTGGAAGACAAAGAGCCCGCTCATAAAATAAAAGAGTGAAATTAATCAGAATGACTCGTAGAGGAGGTAGAGAAGCCTCGGAGAGAAGAACTGGGATAGGGGAGGAAGAGAGGCAGCCGGAGATGGCGCGATTAGCCGCTCGGTGGAGGCGTTCCAATTTGGTGAAATTGGTAACACTTAGAAAAGGAAACCATCTGGGTGAAGCATAAGTGAGAAAGGGGCCGAAGAAAAGCTTTATACATATGAGATAGGGAATCCTTAGAGGGGCCCCATGAGGAAGCAGAGATACATCGTAAGGCCTTGAGACGAGGGAAAAATTTGGCCTTCAGCGAAGATACATGTTTAGAAAAGGAAATAGTGCAGTCGAAGGTGACCCCAAGAAAAGTTGAAGTGGGATTGAAACGGAGGCTGGAGTTGAGTAAGAGAAGGTTGGGCTGGAGGTGGGCTTGGTGGGGATCCACGGAAAAGAAGGAAGCCTCACATTTGCTCGGATTGAGAGGAAGACACGAGTACTCAGACCAGCGCTTCAATCGAAACAGAGCTCCTTGTGTGGCCTCCGCCGCAGTAGGGACCGAAGGCGAGGAGGACCAAATGGTCAGATCGTTAGCGTAAAGAGAGCAGCTGTTGGAAGAAGGCAAAGAAGCAGTGAGATCATTGATGATGAGAGAGAAAAGTACAGCGCCAAGAACGGATTCTTGCGGAACACTTCGACGGACTCGAAAGGAACGGCTTTTGTGATTTTGAAAAACCACGCAAGCGCGCCTGTCAGAAAGGAGAGATTGAGTCCAACGAGCAAAGCAAGAAGAGAGGCCAGCCAAAATGAGTTTATGGAAAAGGGCGGGATGCCAGGCAGAGTCGAAAGCTTTCGAGAAATCATTAGGATCGTCCGAAAGCCCGGTCTGGGTTTGTTAAACCCATCCGAGATGGACTGAGCAAGGAAGAGAATTTGATCTAGAGTAGACCGCCCAGAGCGGAAACCAGCCTGGCGGGGAGAGAGAATGGAATTAGACTCCAGAAAGAAGAGTAGACGGGATAGTATGATGCGTCCAAAAAGCTTTGATACGCAGGACGTGAGAGAGAGATAGGCTAGAAGGAAGCAGGAGAGTCAAGAGGCTTTCCCATCTTGTGAATGGGAATAATGGAAGGTGTCTTCCAGATTGAAGAAAAGCAATGCAAAGTCTAGGAAAAATTGAAAATGTGAAGAAGAAAATCCATGCCAGAGCGAGGAAGGTGCTTTAGCATAGGATAGGTAAGTTTGTCTAGGCCAGTGGCAGTGGACAGAGAGATGTTAAAGGCAGCCGCAAGAAATTCAGCGGGGAGAAAGGAGAGCAAAAGGACGAGTAAGACTTTTCCGAGCTCCACCGAGTGGCTTGGCGGAGCTCAGAAAGGTAGCCTCTGGCTCTGCCACGTAGGGCTTTTGGCTTAGAAACGGAAAAGTGGAACCTCAGGTAATCGGCGAAGACCAAAGCCGACTCCCTGGGTAAAACAGTTGGGGAAGTTAGGAGAGGAGGAAGATGAGGAAGTAACAGAACAAAAGAGAGAGTACACAGATTTAGGGTTAGATTTGAGCCAGAGGGAAGAGCAAGTTGCCTGCGATGCCTCCGCCTTGGCCTTGGCGATGACAGACGAAGCATGTCGGGAAGCAGAGATGTAAGCCTGGCGATCTTCTTCACTTCTGTGAGCGGCAACGAAAGCTTTACGTCTTTCACTAACCGCTTCTTTCACTTCAGCTGACCACCAGGCTTTGGAATGGCGTTTGATGCGGCCAAAAGAAATGGAAGATTCGGCCGCATTCAGTGTCAAAGAAGTAAAGAGAGCAGCAGCAGAGGAAAGAGAAAGAGATGAGTATTCTTCTGCAGAAAGATAGTGAGAGTCAAAGTAAAAAGCAAAGTCATCCTTGGGAACTTTCTGAAAATTGAAGGATGGGGGACGCTCGTTGGGGCGAAAGACCGGAGAGAGAGGTACAGCTAGAAGAATTGGTAGGTGATCAGAACCCAAGTTCTGAAGCACCTCCCAGGAGCAAGATAGAACGAGAGAGGAGGGAGAAAAGGAGATGTCAGGAGAGGAGCGATGAAGAAGAGTAGGTACGTTAGAGCCATTGAGGAGGAGGAGGTCAGAAGAGATGACCCAATCAAATACTTCCTACTCGCGGGAGTCGGAAGTACCTTTTGAGTCCCAGTGGGGGTGATGGCAATTGAAGTCCCCCAGAAGGAAGAGATTTCTGGAGGAGGAAAGAATGGAGGGAGAAAAGAAGTCTGTTCTGCTATCCGTCGGAGTAGAGCGAATAGGGGCAGCATAAAGAATGAGAAATGAGAGAGAGGAAGAGTTGTTAAGAGAGATGTTTACCCCTACATAATCAGAGTAGGCATCAAGCGAAGAGAGAAAGGAAGTAGAAATTTCAAAGAAGGATAAACCCTGCCTGACAAAAATGATGACGCCGCCGCTAGCGTGCGTGGCATCAGGAGAGAGAATGCCTGACCCAGAGTGGGTGCGATCAGATCACAGAGCAGAGAATCCAAGAATCCGGAAAGAGGAAGTTGAGTTAAGGTTAGATTTCTGAATACTAATAAGATTAGACAAAAGAAAGTGTAGCAGTTCAGTGCTCCTGACTGGGAGACCGCCAGCATTCCATTGAAAAACCCTGAAGAAGTCAGGGGGGGGGAAGAGGAAGCAGGAGGTGTAAAGAGACAGCTAGGAGCATGAAGCGGTGGTGAAGGAGCAGAGGGAGAATATACAAAATGGGCGTAAGGGGGTTAGAAAAGGCGAGAGTGGGGCGGAAGTACTGCATTAGCAAAGGGGGGGACAAATTGAACAGTGGAGGTATCAAACTGGAGAAGTCCAAGGAGGAAGTTACAGTGTTATCTCCAAAAGGAACAGGGAACGTACCATGGGGGCCAGCTCCAGGAGTGAAAGCTGCCAAAAGTTTTGAATTTAGAGAAGGAGAGAAGTGAGCACCTTAATGGACTCAATCGGAGCAGGTGCAGCATTGCGCTAACCTATCCTGCCACGCCACATTTCCAGCGCACACTGAACAGGGACAGGTGGAACCAGGGTTGGGATGAGCGTTGCCGCTCATCAAGAGTTGGAGAAGAATGAGGAGCCGAAGACGGGCAAGAGAAAGGCAGGAGAAGAGAGAAGACAAGCGACCGATTTCAACGAAACTGTGTGCTGCCCTTTTGTGGTCGTTCAGGGGGCAGCACGGCCAAAAAATGATTTGTCCGAGGGGAATGCCGGGTTACCTGGACCCTCGAGAAGGTCACAGCCATTTCAACCCAACCTAAATGGGGTCGGGGACCGCACCACCTGGTTGAGGCGGCTGTTTGATTGGTGCAGAGGTATTGTTGTCGTAGACTGTGCTTGTAGCCACTTTCTTCTTTTCAGGTGTTATTTTGTTTTTCATCGTAGCTTTTCCTTAATTTTACATTTTTTATGGCATAGAAGGGTCTTACTTCACAGCGCTTGCCAAATTGCACTGTGGTGGAAGGTGTATGACTCTTCGTCCTTGTTGCCATCTGAAGGTACCGCCTGTTTGCCACATAGAGATCAGATATTCCGTTAAGTGCCTTAGATAAGGGCACAAGCGAACGCTGCCACGTGGCAGATCAGTAATTTAGTGTTTTGTATCTTATATTGGGGTTGTTGTTTACGAAATTGCTGGCACTCAATTTCTTTTTTATTTCAAATGAGTTCAAACGCAAATGCACTCTAGCCAGTAACCGCGTTTCCGTAAATTTTATTGATCTGTGACTAATAGTAATATACCTTCAAACAAATGCTTATATATGTACCATATTTCAGTAAAAATAACTGGGAAATAATTTATATGTGAGGCTCAAAGTACAGTTTGTGGCTAACGCTACTGTAGGTCTGAGAGGGTTATGCAACAACGACCATCTGGTCATTTTGCAACTTGCACTTACCAAACTTTCGTTCATTTGTTATTCGAAGAGCTGAATAGTTTCTTATTTTGATTTTGTTGGTTTTTAAGGACAAGGAGTTGGACGAAAATCCGCAGATTCAGGCTGTTTTTGGGCCTGATGGGAATTGCACTTGTTACTACCCAGACGGAACAATACGGACTAATCTTGATCCATTTGGCGGAGAATATTACAGGTATTTCAAAGTAGACGTTTTTCACACTTGTTTCTGCGCAAGCGCAGTATTATAGATTAAAATTTTAAATCGCCATATTTTGGCGAACATTAAAGTCCTCCTATGAAAGGATTTCTTCAATGTTTATTATTTCCGGGAAAGGTTCATCTAGTAGAAGCTAGGGCAAAGACAGTTCAATGTAAAACAAGCAACCCCGGGATCGTGCTGTCCCTCATCCTGCTTTGCCAGGTTAAATGAACACTAAGTTTAGCCCTAAACGACGGAAATAGTATTGCCGACGTTTTCCACCTTCAATGCGCAGACCCGTTTGACGGTTTCACCTTTACACGTGGATAACCCCTTTGATCTTTGTCCTTAAAGCTAAGTCTCGTTAATACGTTGTACTATGAACAAAGAAGCACTTGTAGAACAGGTTTGCAAAAAGCAATATTACGAAGAATAGGTGGATTATCAGCACTTTTATCTTTAACCTTTTTAACTTTTTACATTACTTCACCTAGTCAACAACTGCCTTACATAAACCAAAGTAACATCACAGAACTGTTGACGTGTGAGTTTATTTGTGTATAGTTTGCGCGGAGAAAGACTCAAGCGTTGGCAATGGAGAGATAAAGAAACACATGTACACGCCCCTCCTTTTCAACCAATCACATTCGGACTCAACAAGCGTATCGGCGTTCGCATCATTGCTCAGGAGAATATTTACGTCACGTTTACTGGTGGAAGAAGAGGTGTCAGGTTCAATGTTGGCACCAAACTGAGGGTAGGCGTAATGTCAAATTAATGATTAATAGTGCCAAATTTAGAAAAATTACCACGCAAAGTTTGGGGGTAACCTAATGACAGATTGAGGATAGACTGAATAAGAACAATGGTGTTATGAAAGCAAACGCAATACAATATCGTGCGTAAGCACAAAACCAAATTAAGGGAAGCACGGGACCAAATTGGGGTCACCATAATATCAAATAGACTTTAAGTGTAATTTTACGAAAAAACCACAGTAATTATAGTAATATGGAAATTAGGTGTTACACCAAACTAAAGATATAATTAATATTAAATTGATGAAAGCATGATGTCAAATGAGGATTGCTGTGATTACGCGTTGTCGCTAAATGCATCACCAAGCTGATAATAAGAAAAAAAATTGAATAGACTCATTGGCAATTTCAGGTAGAGTGCAAATTGTAGTAAAGCGCTAATAGTGCTCCAAATTGATGAAGACTTTGGTTGATTTAGTCTTCGATTCACCTGAGTTTTAATACACGTCACGTTAACAGTGGTCACAAAGCGTTCTGTCAGTGGTTCTCAAACTGTGCGTCGCGACGCCCCGGTGCGTCGTTTCAATTTTCCAAAGGCGTCGCGGGATAATTTGGTTTTCTGTCATTAAGTCTAGGTTTTATTGCGTCAAAAGAACTCTGATCGTAGATTCCTTTCTTACTTCTTCTGACATTTTCACAATAGGGTTTTTAATACACTGTTGCAACGATTGACTTGTTATTCAAGAATCAAATTGCAGAAAATTAACTTAATTGGCGAAAAATATACAAAGAATAAAGCATTCAGTTGTATGTTGGACGAAAACAGGAAAGATGAGTTACAAACTTAGAAGAGCGTAATTTTACGATTGAAGAAGACAGACCAATCCAAAATCTCGGGAGCATCTGCATAGGGGCAGTTATTTATGTAGATTATGGGTCACATTTATCTCGCAGTACGGCACACTAAACTGTAGGATGCTGTCTGGTGCGTCGCAAAGTCTCGCAAGCTTTTTTAAATGCGTCGCATCGCAATAAGTTTGAGAACCACTGCGTTCTGTTAGATGCATGTAATCGGCAGGTTCTATAGTACTTGATAGACCATTTTGTTTGTGGTACGTAACGACTTTTTTACACCGCGTCGCTGACTACTCAAAGCTGCACAAGCAGTGAGCTGCACATAATTGCAGCGCGACACAAAGCTCTTAGATAGAGTGCTCAATCTACACAGTCAATTTCAGAGTAAATGTAGGGAGGAAAATATAAAACTAAAATGTGTAAACATTATTGCAGTGACGTGAAATGTGTGACCAACGTAGAAAAAAATACTGTCTCACAAACCGTAATTAAATTGAGACTTGAAGGATGTGCACTGCAAAAGAAACGGTTAGTGTAGTAACCAACTGAGCTCAAGTACAATGACAGATGCGACAACCGGCGCGATGATGCAGTGGTTAGAGCGTCCACATTGTAGTCGGTAGACCTCGGGTTCATTCCCTAAGTCGAGTCATACCAAAAGACTTTAAAAAATGGTATTCACAGCTTCCCTGCTTGGCGCTCAGCATAAAAAAGGGATAGTGTGGAGAACAAGCCGGCAAGCTTGGTTGTTGTGTCCTTGGGCAAGGCACTTAACGGGACGCCTCCACCTTATGTGGCACCCGTACTTCACCGGATTATAATTGTGAAGTTGCTAACCCAGCATGTCAGACGACTCTTGGGTACCCACCAGTGGCAGTCCGCCTTGTTGGTGGTGGGGCTACCAGCCACTCAAGACTGGTTCGAAATGGGCTGTCATCTTCCCCTAGCCTAATATCAATTAGGTTGACGGCATGAACCTGAATTACCGTTCATGCCATACCTCCATCCCAAGGAAGAGGAGGGGTAAACACACACACACACACACACACACACACACACACACACACACACACACACACACACACACACACACACACACACACATCCGACGAGTAAGGGGAATGCCTGGGGTAATTGGCACCCTCGAGAAGGCTAACAGCCATTTCAACTCAGCTCAAATAGGCTCGGGGACTGCACCACCGTGTTGAGGCGGGTGTTGATTGGTGCAAGACTGATGGCTCTGTTCCTTTTTCATTTGGAAAAGAGGACTCTGGCGTCTTTGCCAACTACTTACTTTGTGGCACTGAAGCCATCCCTTTTTTTTCGGAAGGCCTAGTTTTGTCAATTTTTCCGCTGAAGCTTGCACCGTTGTGCAAGCTCTCTGCTGGTCTTGGCAGCACCAACCAATGAGCCATTTCTCCTCTCCTCTCAGACTTTCGCTCTTTCCTCGCAACTCTGTCCTTTCCTTCTTTCCTTTTACCTCAAGCTCTCTGGCAGATCTGGCAGGAAGTGTCTTCTCTCTTCTCTTTTACTAGCAGGCTACAGTAGGTACCCGGACACTCATTTCTCCCGGAGAACGACGCGGCTGATGAGTTGGCCAGGCCGCAGGGGCGTATTCAGAAATTTTAAAGGGGAGGGGCGCAATTTAAAACCTAGACAGTTGAAACTCTTTTTGGTGGGACAAGCTTTTTCGCTTGTATCAGCTTATGCAGGGCTTCATCTTCATACCTGTGCGTTTTGCCACATTTCACCATTTAGTACTTTCATTTTCTTTATATTGGTGTATCTAGGCCTTCGGTAGTTTTCTGCGTTTGCTCAGTGCTGCAGTTTAACCCTACACTTTATTTATCTCTGACCATATCACAAAAAACGTCAAAACAAAACACATACACACAGACAATCAATTACACCCATATAGTTTCCTCCTGCTGAAAAAATCAACTGCGGCAACCAGCACTAGCTTAATAAATCTGTACAGTGCCATTTTATTTTAACTCCCGACAAATATATGAAAGGGGAATTCAAAGATGCGCTATATGTCTGGTACTTTCGAAGTATGTGGTATTGGAGATGAGGGACTATAGGCAGCAGGCACAGGCCTACTTGACGAGCATTCTGGAGAGAATGCAATGAATTAGGATGCAAAGAATCAGGCACTTGCTTCGTCAGTTTTATTAAAAAGTATTAACTTAGTAGACTTGTTGTTTTACCATAGCACGGCAGCGAGAGTAATCACACAAAACTCGTTTAGGCCCATACCTTTTTGTTATTACAGTAGAGTGGTCACTAACATCACTATTTAACGTGAAAATACATTATTCTTGTGCGAAAGAATTATTTGGTCTTACATTACACGAATACGGTACGTTAAGCTTATTCAAATACTATTTTATTCGCACTTATTCAATTATGAACCAAAATAAGAAATAAAACTGCGAAGCTACACCTACAATTTTACATTTTGGTGACCTTTCCATACACTTGTGCTTTTAGTTAAGTCAACTATAGGCTGCTAATGCAACAATATCTTCAGATTGAAGTTTGGCACCCTCGAGAAGGCTAACAGGCTAATTGGCACCCTCGAGAAGGCTAACAGCCATTTCAACTCAGCTCAAATAGGGTCGGGGACTACACCACCGTGTTGAGGCGGGTGTTGATTGGTGCAAAATCATAATTATGATTAGATTTAATTATGATTTAATTTTATTTATCAATTTTTTAATTATCCAATTAGATTTAATTAATCATAGTTATGATCAGTTCATGAATTATGATGTTCTATGTAACTTGTGTACGAAACAGGGTTGTGGAGGCACAGCCAAAATGGCATGACTCCAACTCCGCCTTTAGGGTGTCCGAAAAGTTACTGTGCAGTAGAAAATATTTTTATCAATGGCTGGTTTTGTGACACAATATTTAGGTGCTAATATAAAAACAAGTTGGTCATCATAACAACAACTAGTCATTTATTATATATCCAAATCAATACCCTTATACATTAATGGTACTGACAATTAAGCAGCGAGCATTCGTAGTTGAGAATGTGCTCCGTGATGGTAGAAAATACATAAATACTGTGCATAATAAGATTTTTCAAGCAACTTCCAGATGCAGAGGCGCCTCGCAGTAAGGCTATGGGATGTTTAATAAAGAAATTTCGCCAAACTGGCGATGTAAAAGACGCTTCTTGAACTGGTATGCCTTCAACCACAAATGAGAAAGCAATAGAGATCCAGGAAATAATATTAAAGAATCCAAAGAAGTCTGTAAGACGATTACAGTGCTTCCTCGATTATCCGTACCTCGTTTAACCGGCATTCAATTATCCGGTCGCTCTATTTTGCTACAACATTTCAAAATTAGATTGCTTTTAACCAGATGTTGCAGGAATTTTTTACGGAAAACTTTACTCTAAATCCCACTAAAAAAGCTAAAATGCTGTATTGTCGGCGAATTTTCTGTGGAAGAAAGCGCAATTAGTTGAAAAAGAGTGCTGAATGGCAATTTCGTAGAACAATTTTCCGTGCTAAACATTGAATTGACGACCTCTGATATTGATGGCTGGCTTCATGCTGATGGGCCAGGTTATGAATATTTGGATGAGCAGGGAATAGTTGATCTTGTTTCAGTAGCAGAAGGGAACGAATGTGATGAAGAAGAATATGCAGACGAGAATACACAACGTGCAACGCAAAAAGCACAAGGCTCTTTTTCTCGTGAAGAGGCAATGTAAATGTTTGACCATTGCCTAACGTGGCTCCGTATTCAGCTGGAAGCAACAGTTTCAAACACTTCCACATTGGTACGACTTCGCGAGTTTGCTGCTGAAAAACGGGAATGTTCCCGCAAACAATCTAAAATTGATTCCTGTTTTAGTAGATCTAGTGTTGCAAATGATATTTGAGCGGGAAGTTTCTTAGAATATTGTAATGTTGATTTTCTATCATTTTTTAAACCATGACTGTGTTGTGTTTTTGTTCCCATGACTTAAACGTTAAGAATTCAGTTATCCGGTTTTTTGCTTATCCGTTCAGATTTCTAAAAGTATTATCCTAACTAGACTGGATAATCGAGGAAGCACTGTATCCCTACAAGCCCTCCGAAAAAAGTTACATTTTGCATTGCAAACAATTTGCATACATTACAAACAAACTGTAGTATTGTAAACAAATGTAGCCTCGAATAAATAAAAATTGTATTGACTAAAAGTTTTCTAATAAACTTTTCAGTAAATACATTACATTTTTATGTACCCATACTGCACAGTAACTTTTCGAACACCCTGTACAACCTTACTATTATGTAGAGTAAGTCTGACGTTGCCGCCACAGTGCTCGATAACGACCAAGGTTAGAGCTATAAGTATATAATTGAAAACACTAGACGTCAGGATAAAATAATAAAACCACTACAGCTATTTCGCCAAGCGGCTCATCAAATGGCAACTGGCTATAACCTTATTACTATCTTCATTTACTCAAGAATAAAAATATTTTCCGTATGCACTTCGAGGCAGATTAGGTTTTAAATATGCCTTAACGCTTCTTTTAAAAATTCTGCAATTCCCTTAAGCATGTAAACAACCTGTTTCTTGGGCTTAAAACTTGCAAAGAAAAATATTTTTAAATTTTGTTGGGAACTTATTTCAGTTTGCTACCTCACTAATCTGATATCGGTATCAGGCTAAATACTGGTCTAGTAGCTTAGTAAACCGGCCTGCTGGCTATACATTTGATTGCTAGCAGCTAAGCTGTAGCTTCTAGCGAAGCTAACGCTCGGTTATACAGCAGCTTAGGCCTTACGTACCTTCCACTACAGTTCCTGTGATAAACTACTTGTCTGAAGTCCTTTTTTGAACAACTAACTTGAATTAACATCTAATTATTCCATCTTAACCCTGCTGGGTTGTACGCTAAATTTTTATATTAACTTCGGTAAATCGGCACAAACACTGCAGAACTTGCAACCGTGACTGGTTTGTTCATTTATTTCTATCCTAACATGCTTGTTTTTGTAATTACGTCATAGTCATAAATTTGAGTTCATAAATCTCACAAAATATTGAAGTTAATGGCAAATCGTGAGCCATGAAAAGTTTATAAGTTTTTCACAAACACTGATTCAGCGGGGGGCGGTCCCAGCGCCTCCCCTGGATACGCTTCTGAGGCCGGGTGTGCTATTTACTCCCTTTGCAATCCCTTGTAGTTTCTCTTCCCTTGCCTCCCGTATCCACTCTTGTTTTTCTCGGACGGGAGGCGTACCGCTTAATCTAAATTTTTGGACACACAGTTCGCCTCGATTTTCATTGAAGAACTTTTGCTTCCTCGTCACGCTTGCTCTGTCCTCTCTTGTCTTCGCTGCAATGGACATAGCCTTCTGTCATACTCTTGTCTCTCTACTAAACAAAAACATTTAACAAATTGGTCTTAATTATTGTAGCCAAGAGAGTTTAAAAACAGTAAAGTTTGTTGGTAATTTAGTCTCAAAAGTGTGTCATTCTAATTTGGTAGTAGACATAGTTTATAGAGAAGTAAATTGATTCAAAATTGAAGGTAACTATATGGTTAATTTACAGGCCAGCATAAACCAAGCAGAAGTATAATTGATTTCAAATGGAAGGAAACTCTGATGCAGAAATTTGGTTTGACAGTGTGTCAATGAGGAAATAAAAAGCTAAATTAAAAGAAAGTTAGTTAATACCAAGGCGAGGTGAGTCACAAGCCAAATTGAGGTAAGCACAGGAATTAGGAATTCAACGTACCAGAAACGCCACAGTCAGCATGAATGACAATGAAAGAAGAAAAAGATTACTTCACACCAATTTAAGGGTTAGTCTGACACCCTCCCCAAATAGAGAGTAATGTCATGTTGAAGGTGACTGCAATTCCTACTTCATAGTAATTGTGTTGAAATTGGAAAGTGGTATGTGCGATGACCATACTAATGCAATGCCAAACACGCAATAAAACGAAACAAGTTCATCTAAGAAAGTTTGTGGCATTAAAGCGAGAAAAGTTGAACTTTTACTATTACTTATCATGTTTTGTTCAATTTTTCTCCAAAAATAAGATGTAGCACACCTGTTTTCACTTCGATACGTGAATGAATTTATTATTAGATTCAATCTAATGTAATCTTGAAAACTTAAGAAACCTGTTTTGATACAGGGTGAAAATTGAATAGCCAGTCTTCAACTCACGAGTGATTTAATTGTCTCAAATCTCACGGCAATAAAAGAATGATTTGAATATGCTATTTTATATTACAGTGTCTCCACCAATTTTCATCCTTTTTAGTCGTTTTTATGGTCATAATTGTCGCTTTGAAATAAAGTGAATGTTGTGGAAAGATTGCGACACTGTATCATTTTTAGGTCAAATCTGGCTCTCCAACTAAAGATGATACAATTGATATAAACAGCTTATTGCTTCAAGATCGAATTCTATACGTTCAGTAAGTGCTATTTTTTTATACGAGCGTATTTACACTGGGAACGGTCAATTAATCTTGTGAAATGATTATGTTGACTTAGGGTTTATTGGGGATATGTAGACAATTTTACTAAGAGCTTTTTGCAAATAGCTGTGTTCAAAGTTATGCTAATATAGCCAATGTATGCTCTTAGGCCATGCTACAGTTAATATTTATTCAGTGTGATTTTGTTACAACTAACTACTCCAGAATTGCCTTGACCATCATTTTGACGATTTTTAAGTTTTCAACGTTCGTTTTTTTACTTATAGATACAATACACTTTTTACTTAAAGATACAATACCTCGTATAGCAGCTGCATTACATTAAAAGTTTCTATTTAAATTCTTAACGTTTTGGCAAATCATATGGCTCTTCTCAGAGATTACAAATACACTGGTTATCTTGGAATAATTTTTGCTAATGAATATGTACGGCAAAATTACTAACTGTAATTTTAATTAATAAATTACTAAAGCCCATAAACACGCTACACGCTAATTTAGATGACACGGTACGCCTTTTGTGCGAGAAAAGACAAAAGTTGATATTAGAGGTAAGGGAAGAGAAACTACAAGGGATTGCAGAGGGCGGAAGTAGCGTACCCGGCCTGGCCAACTCATCATCAGCGTCGTAGAATGCAAGAACAAAACAAACCAGCCATGACATTAAGCATATCAAGCAAGAGCGTTTAGAATTTTAAAAAATGTTTAATATATTGAGGCTGCTATATGTCTAACGATTTGGAGGAGGAAAAGTACCTCTACCGAAATTCTATTTCTTTACTTGTACTCAACCAATCAAAAGGAAACTTCCTGACAATATACGGTTGCCCAGTTTCCATTATGCCGAGTTCTATGACAAAAAATAATAGAAAGAGAGAGAAAAGCAATTTGTTTTTATTGTGTGTGAGGAACAAAGTTGAAGAACTGTGTTCAGGAACAAACTTCAATTTTAAGGAACCAACCATAGACCATATGTTTTATTCATTTCCCAACTTTTCACCACCTGTGGTGATTGGTTTTGCAGAACACGACGACGAAGCAACCAAGTTGTTGCTGGAGGGGTGGTCAGATATTTGACTTTACAAAAGTAGAAATACCATCAACAGAAAGAAAAAAATTAGCTCGACTGAAGAATACAGCAGTGTACATTGCGCTTGTTTGAAGAATATCAAAGCCACAACTGCTGCAGAGTGCTCAAGATTTAATCAGGCATACAGTAGGCTAGCTGTTAGCGAGTAAGGCGTAGGAAAGTCATAGTTAAAGTGCTGTTCAAGGGTTATTACAGCTAAACGTTAATGGGGTCAAAGCAAGATCAAAACATGCTAATTTTTTATCGCGCGTGGAACCTCACAACCTATTGCACACTGATTTGGACAGAGGTGCATTGTGTGCTTGTGCATAATCCACGTTACTGTGCTCTGGGATCAAAGTCACATCGTTCAACTTCAGTTGACTATTTCAGGCACAGCTCCCGCTGCATTTTTGTGATAGAAATGATGGCGACGTACATCAGCTAGTTTGAGAAGATTAATGCAAATAGTAAGAAAAGACTCACATTGAAATAGCATGACGTCACATTTACAGCTTTGTGAGATATGTATTGCATAGAATTAACTTTCCTTGTGCTACTAGAGCGCGCCGAAATGTTTTTATGCTGCTAAAATCGCGTGCTACTTTTTGCAATAAGATTGTGCAAGCTCGCGCTTGTTAAAATGCGGTGAAAAATAGAAATTTATACCGCCCACGATTACCTCTTATGACCTTCAAATCAGAAATTTTGGGGATAGGTTGACTATGGACACCCGCTGATTTTTTGCCTGTAGGCGGCCCGAACAGTGGGAGTGGTAACCGACTAAATGTATGGTAAAACATGTTTTTTGGTGCTGATGAACCACTTTTAATATATCTTTTTATAAAATATAAAAGTTTTCATATTTTTCCGCACACCATTGTAAACTAGTATTTTTTGCATGTGCAAGGCAATTCCTGTTCAATGATATTCCGGTTTTTGTTTTTTTCCTGATCTGGATTCAATTTCGATGTTGTCAGTGTCATTACTAGTGATTGTCTTATATGTAATATAACAAAGAATTGTGTTAGGTCCTTGCTGCAAAGATTCTACCAGACGTTTCAATTCCCTCACTCTCCGAGAAGAGCTCAACTTAAATTACCGCATTTTATCACTGCGAAGATGGAGAAAATAGCCAAGCTTAGATCATCTGTAGAAAAACTTCCACCCATCAAGGAGAAAACGAAGCAAAGTTTGAAGATGTCTAGTTCCTCTTCCAAAGCACATGGTCCTCTGCCACCTGTAAGCTTTTGTGTTTATAATGTCCCGGTAGAAAATACGAAAATGATAGCCCAGCATGTCGTAAGAGGTGACTCTTACACTCACCGGTACACTTTCTGGTAGCAAGGCCTAAGTGAAGTTACTGGTTTTATAAACGGTTCGAAATGACAGGCGCGCTTTTGTGGTTTTTCAAAATCGAAAAAGTCACTCCTTTCGAGTACGTTGAGGTGTTCTGCAAGGATTCGTTCTTGGTCGTATGTTTTTTTCTCTTCATCAACGACCTTTCTGCTTCTTCCTGCCATCTTCCGTTATCTCTTCTTTTTATGATGACGACCTGGCCATTTAGTCCTCATCTTCCTCGGCCCCTACCACGGTGGAGGCTACACAAGAATCTCTGTTTCGACTGCAGCGCTGGTCTGGGTACTGGTGTCTTCTCAATTCGAGCAAATGCGAGGTCTCCTTTTTCTTGGTTGATCCCCACGAAGGTACCTCCGTCCCCACTTCTTGTTCAACTCTCCCTTCCGCTCAATCGCACTCCCACTTTTCTTTGGGTCACCTTCGACCGCACCCTTTTTTTTCTAAACATTTATTTTTCATAAAGGCCAAGTTTTTCCTTGATGTTGTGATTACCCTTCCTCTTCTTCGGGATGGAGGTACGGCACGAACTGCAACTTAGGTTCATGCCGTCAACCTAAATGAAATTAGGCTAGGGGAAAGATGGCAGCCCATTTCGAACCAGTCATGAGTGAATCGTAGCCCCACCACCAACCAGGCGGACTGCCATTGGTGGGTACCCAACAGTCGCCTTTTACGACATGTTGAGTTAGCAACTTCACAATTGTAACCCGGTAAAGTATGGGTAGGCCACCTGTCTGCCACATAAAGGTGGAGGCGTCCCGTTGAGTGCCTTACCCAAGGACACAAAAAGCAAGGTTACCGGCTTGTTCTCCACACTACCTCTTTTTTATGCTGAGCGCCAAGCAGGGAAGCTGTGAATACTATTTTTTAAAAAGCCTATTGTTATGACTCGACCTTGGGAATAAATCCCAGGTCTACCGACTACAAATCGGACGCTCTAACCACTACGCCATCGCGCCGGTTTGGTCTCAAAGTCTCCTTGCCCTGTATCTCTGCTACCCCATGTGGGCCCCTCTAAGGAGTCCCTCTCTCCGTTGTACAAAGTTTGTCTTCTGCCCCTCTTTCACTTATGCTTCACCCGGATAGTTTCTTTAGCGTTACCAACGCTACCCAGTTGGTTCGTTTTCACCGAGCGGCTAGTCGCATCATCACCGGGTGCATCTCGTCGTCCCCCATTCCACTTCTCTCTGAGGCGACTTTATTTCTCCTATGAGTCACTCTGACTCATTTTTTCCTGTGTTATGAGCAGGCCCTTTGTCTCCAACCACCTTTTCAATTTCAGATTTGTGCAGACTTGGAGTGAAACCAAGACTCTACAGATCCTTCTGGAAAACTTTTGGGTCCTTTCATCCACTCATGCTTTCTCCTAGGCAGCTTTCTTTGCTTGGCTTTTTCTCTCTTCTTTGGAACCCTCTTTTCTTCTTTGTGGAGCTGACTTTTTCCTCTCCATACTCCCGCTTTGATTCTCCTTTTTTTCACCAAGGTACTCGCTCACCTTGACTCTTTCCCACCTCACGATCTGGTGATCTGGATTGATGGCTCTGTTTCTTTTCCTTTGGCAAAGGCGGATCTGGCATGCTTACGAACTGCTCACTTTGTGGCACTGAGGCTACCCTTTCCTTTTTGGAAGGCGTAGTTTAGTCTAGTTGTTCCGCGGAAGCCTGCACCGTTGTGCAAGCTCTTCGCTAGTCTCGGTATAACCAACCAACGAGCCATTTTTTTCTCCTCTCAGTCTTTCCTCGCAACTCTGTCCTCTCCTCCGTCTTTTCTTTTACCTCAAGCTCGCTGGCAAATCTGGCAGCAAGTGTCTTTTCTCTTTCACTATCAGGCTACAGTAGGTACCCGGACTCTTATTTTTCTCGGAGAACGACGCGGCTGATGAGTTGGCGGCCAGGTGTGTTATTTCCTGCCTTTGCAATCCCTTTTAGTTTCTCTTCCCTTGCCTCTCGTATCCACTCTTGTCTTTTCTTGCAAGGAACTTTTGCTTCCTCGTCCCGCTCTCTGCGCCCTCTCTCGTCTTCGCTGCAAAGGAGACAGTCTACTATCAAACTTTTATCTCTCTAGAATAGGCAGAATCGAGAATCCTTCATACAGCGCCTGCGGTCATCCGACCCAGGACACATCTCAGCTCGTTTTGCAATGTCCTGCTGCGGACCCTGCGCCGCTCGCTATTTGGCGACTCTTTGTTTTTCTACGACCACTGATCCAGGCCCTGGGGTGTTGCCTTGCCTCTGGAGCTCCATGGTCTTCCGTCATGCTCCTATTCCTCGGCAGGGGTCGAGTTATCGGGTAACAACAATAACAACAACAACAGTGTAAGTCCTTGGGTGTTGAGTTCAAGTCTGGGTCTTTAAAGCTGACTGTAATTCAAAGTTCTTTGTTCACATGCTACTCGTACGAGTCTGAGCCTCACTCTGAACTCAAGTTCCAACAGTCAAGAGTATAATACTTGTTTCCACGACTATTTACGAGTTGATAACTGTCGATTTAAAACTGAGTTAAAAAAAAGTTGATGGCTCACTTCACATATTTAAATATTTAAATCTAAACGATTTCACAATGGTGGACCCTGGTGTTCGCATAATTGATCTTAGCGCTTTCAATGTCTTTGTCAATGGGACGAAGTAATTTCAATGGGTAATTGCCAGAGAAGACCTCTTACAAGCATTACTGACTTTATTAAAAGAGTGGCCTAGTTATTCTGAGTTGACCGTAATTTAAACTGAAAGAGAAACAATTCCTTCTCCACTTTAAGAATAAGTTCCGCCAATTTAAGAATGCGACGTTTTGAGTAGGGTTCCTCAATCGTAATATTTCACCCCAAACGTGATATGAAACCGCCGATGCGGAAAGTGCCGAGTCAATCAAATTTATTTGCTGAAAAAGTTGCAAGAAATTATTTGCTAGCTAGAAGCTATCAAATAAGATGGCCATTTGAGAAATAGCGATTTTATAGCTGTAAATATTATACGACTATGACAATTCCGATATCTAACTAAATGCACAAGTTTGATTTAAAGTTCTTAAAAAGTGGATTTGAATCCGCACTTTCAACTCTGTTGTACTGTCTTAAAAGTTGTGCTCAGGAGATATGTACTAGCACACGCTATTACATCAGAGTTCATGTAAAGCGGGCTAACGTTATATGCCAATCGATTTTGAAGGGTGGATAAGAAGTACGCATAGAGCTGGTTTGGGAATCAAAAAAAATCACAAGCGTGTAGAAAGTGTAGTTTATTGAGATACCTTATTTGAAGGATTTACTTTTCACATCTTTCTGATTCAATGATAAAAATGGCATCTACGCAAATTCTTTTTGTGTGTAGATTCAAACCAAAAGAAGCAGAAAAAGGCATATTCGAGATCAAGAAGCAGTTCGAAAGAAACCAGAAAGCCAGTTTGTTGTCACTGTTAATTAGATTTACTATATGCTCTACCATTTGCACTTCATTTATTGCGTAATACGTTCTCTTTACCTTTCACGTGATTATATTGTCCAATTAGAACATTAGACTGCCGTCTATACATTTCTCTTTTTAGCACCGTGTGTAGTTGTCTATTTTATTCTTAAGTTCTACCGTCCTCTTTCTTGATTAATTATGTACTGTATCACCGTTCTAAACAAGGTGTTTGTAGATCTTTATGAATTGCTTACGGAAGGAAAGGTAGAGGTGACGAATCAGTACATTATCCTTTCAAACGTTGTTAAACTTTCTGAGAAGATGTTGGAGTGAAAAAACAGAATTGAAGATACATAACAGGATAGTTTTCCTTAGCGACTTTACTCCAATGTCGATAGAGTTTAAAAAATATGAAGATTGACTACAGATACCTAAAAGAACTTCTACTACTACTACCACATCTTGTTTTGATAATGTTTTGATAAACTTGTTTTGATAATGTTTTCTGGTTTAAACCCTCTGTCCTTCCTTTCTAAATGCGTCTTTACAGGTATTTATTATTTTTAAATATCACCGAGCAGCGTATTAGAAATGCTTAAAACAGATAGATATTCCATACATGTTAAACTATTGTGATTTGTATCTATTCCATACATGTTAAAACAGTGTCTGCGATTTGAGTAGAAATATGATAGGCAGTAAACTAGTGAACCTTTTATTTTAAAGCGTTTCGCTTTATTCTGAAAGCATCACGCGTTGTGATTAAAATGTTACCTACTAGACTAAGTTAAATTTACTAGCCTAGTAGGTAACATTTTTATTACAACTGATGATGCTTTCAGTATAAAGGGAAACGTTTTGAAATAAAATGTTCACTAGTTTACCGGCTATCATATTTCCACTCAGATTCGTAAAGAAAGCTCATTTCTATGCTTCTAGTTTCTGCGATTTGCTTGTAAAATGTTTGATGCGGTAAAGTAATTGCTGGCTTATAATGCTGGTAAGTGATAAAACGACCTGGGTGTAAAATAAATAAGACATTGTATAGCATACAAAAGTGAAATATAATGTGATTTAATTCCGGTGTTGAATGTTGTTGGTGTTCTTCTGTTTTATCTGATTAGAAAGGGATGACCTTATGTTTCTGCTTGATGGTTTTAGCTGACTGATCACTAGTCACGTTTATTTTTCCCATGCAGTGGTTGCTATTTTTTAATGCCGATGGAATACTCCACAATTATTTAAACCGTCAGGAAACCTCAACGCACCAGGAGCACAGGCTACTATCATGCAAACATTTTTTTTGGTTAAACTGTCGTTATTTTATTATGAAAATAAATGAGCGAAGACTCACCGGAAAGTGCGAGGATCGTGAAAGGAATCAGGCCATTTCTATTTACGGAAAAAACATTATATAAATTGATCTCCAAGTGTAGTTATTCACCACCATATAAATTCATAAAGATAAAACGCGATAGGATAAACAAAAACAAAAGTATGTTATCAATGATGTGATCAAAGCCGATCGACTTCACTTTTAATAGAATGCTTTTTCCTCCTGGTACCTACAATTTGTCAAACTTTAGCTAAAGGAAGGTTTGAAAAAAGTGCTCACTTTAAACGATTTTTACTATTTTTTCTGGTAAACAAACTTCAAAGTTGATTTTCTACTTAAGTAATCTTGTACCTTAGGACAATCCAACTTCATTATTACATCAAAGTTTATGTTGTGTTGTTGTTGTGGTTACCCGTTCTCTTGCTTGAGATGGAGGCACGGAATGAAACGATTTTCCAGATTCGTGCCGCGAGACTAAATAAATTAGACTTTGGAAAATGTGGCAGCCCATTTCGTACCAGGCACGAATGCAAATTACAGACTGGTAGCCCCACCACCAACATAGCGGAATGCCATTGGTGGGTATCCAAGAGTTGCCTCTTGCGGCATGCTGGATGAGCAGTTTTACAATTCCAACCGGTGAAGCACGGGTAAGCGTTTAAGTTATTGCTCGCAGGGTTGCCAGACAAAATTATAGGTAAATTTGCGCCCAAAAATATTTTTGACTAGCCAAACAATGCGCCCAACAATAAAAATTAAATTATAGAAAGTAAGGCACTTTTTTAACCCGCAAAGAAGAGACAACACGAAAATACGAAAATTGCTAAATTACGATGATACAAAAATATGAAAAAAAAGTAGTGGAAATTGCAGAAATACGGAAATCTTTTGTTTAATTCTCCTTAAATATGTAATTTTACCCAATTGAATAATTATACTTATGGTTTTTATCAACTTCCGAAAAATTTCCAGATTTTTGCAATTTTCCTACTTTTATTAATAATTTTCCGTATTTTCGGAAGTAAGTAATTTTTTAGAATGAATTTCCGTAATTTCATGTTTGATATAAATTTCCATGATGTAGTAATTTTATATGAATTGCCAGATTTTTATAACTGCGGATATCTGTATTTTCGTGTTTTTCCTTAAAACAAATGATAAATGCAAACAATCTATTAATAGATTTTGTCCCGAAATTGCCGAATAACTCCATCTATTCAGCATTATCTGGAAAGCAATGACAGAATAATACAAATCACTAATAAGTACGGGTTGAGGCCAGGTGCAAAGCAATAGCACTTATTCTACCCCACCCATGGCCAAAACCGTAACCAAGGGGCTGAAGGCAATGCCTACACCTCACAAATGTCTTTAATCCGACCCCCATATTGAGCTATTTTGGTTTAGAATGAACTGTTGCTGTGCTGAGGGAAGAAAACAAGGATAATTCTTTATATTTTTTTCTAAACTTTGGATAACGTTGACTTTCCTAGCATTCATGTCTTTAATGCATCAATTAGTATAAAATTGCAGTCGAATTCAACCCAGGACAGAAAATTTTATTGAAAAACTAAGAACACAGGTTATCCTAAAATATCGGCAATTCAATTTTGGTTAAAATTTCTTATTTAGAATGTAGATTCTGAGAAATTTTCATCCCCCATATTTTTGCAGTAACAAAATTTTCCCTTGCAACACCACTGGATGAGGCAAAGCATTTTGTAGTTTATGGTTTTGGAAATTATGCTACCGAAACTTTTTTTCTCAAAAATTTTTTAACGTTTCCAAAGACAATGGCGATTATTCTCTAGTTTGCCCCCGCACTCAAAACATAAAGATAAAGCTCAATGTATGGAGTTATAGACTGCTATAAACTATTTGCTAATGTATTTTCTGCTTACTGCTGAAGTCAGGGAGCACCTTGACGCAACAATCTAATAGTTCTTCTCTGTTTCTTGGCATTCGCCTATGTCGAAGATTAATTCATTTTTCCACTTATTGCAGAGTTATGAGCTCTGTCCAAAAAGTATCCGACCCTATCTCCTTCCGCCAAAAATAATGCCACTCCAGCAAAGTGGTTTTGGCGGATTGTAACGTCACAATTACTGCACACGCATAAAAATTTCAAACGATGGTTACGTCATTCTCTTTTTTTGAAGCATTTAGTGCAGTCGTGTATTGCATAATTGTTGATTTTTTGCTCCCAAGCGTAATGACTAAAAGCATCAAATAGAGATATTGTATCAGGTTTTGCCAAAAGCTAGGTAATAATCAAACTGAAACAATTCAAAAGATTCAGCAAGCTTTTTGAGATGAGGCTTTAATTCAAACTCAGGCCAAAAAAGCATCCGGAATCACCAAGGCTACAAAAAGCTCGACAAGTTCGCAGCAATGTAAAAGTGATGCTGACCTGTTTCTTTGATTCCCGCGGCGTAGTGCATCACAAATACGCACCAGAAGGCCAAACAATCAATAGAGTACTACTTGGAGATTTTACGTCGCCTTCGTGTTGCCATGCAAAGAAAGCGGCCAGACATGTGGGCAGAGAAGAACTGGCAGCTTCACCATGATAATGTTTCCGCTCATGCAACCAAAGGTGTTTTTGGTCAAAAACCATACGGCACTTGTATGACAGACTCTTTACTCTCCTGATTTGGCACCATGCGACTTCTGGCTATTTCCCAAGCTAAAAACTACGACAAAAGGGACGCGATTTCAGTCACGTAAGAACATTATGGAAAATACGATGACGGAATTCAGGAGCATTCCAGAGGAGGAGTTCAAGAGATGCTTCCAAAGTTGGCAAAGGCGCTGGGAAAAGTGTGTGCACTTGCAAGGGGAGTATTTTGAAGGAGATTAAATAAAATTTGTGATATTTATTGAGTTGTGTGTTTTATGCCCAAAGGTCAGATACTTTTTGGGCAGACCTCGTACATCGAAGTGTTAAAAACGCAAAATAGCATAAATTTCTTTCTTACTAAAGTGGCTAATTTTACCTCAAAAAATGCAAATCATTCACAAGCAACAACTTACTGGTACTCTGATACTAATAAAACTAATGTGATCTTATCAAAATGTCATCAGGATATAATTACACTGATCTAAAAAATTTTGCCCATCAATTTTTTATCAAAACTTTTATTTCCAGCTTTTAAAAAGAAATAGCTTGACCTAGCCAATGCGTAACTGCACTCACAAATTTTCCATCAGTTTTTTCCATAATGTTTTTTCAAATAAATAATGAAACCTGGAATAACTATGGAACCTAAACCTGGAAGAACATTGAACTTTAAAAGGAAATATTGTTTTAAACAAAAAATATAAAGACTAATCTCTCTTCCATAAAAAGCAGCTCAATTGGGCGCTTTTTTATTTTCAGCGCAAATGCATGCAAAAAGTAGCCCAATTAGATGCGACAGAGGCCAACCTGGCAAACCTGATTGCTCAGCTATCAAGATTTGACAAATTTGTCCAAAATGGATGTTTTGCATGACAAAGAGAGACAAAAATGACAATCTCCATGCGGCAAATTGCGCACCATAAGCATTTTTACCAGACATCTAGGAAATGATTTTAACTACAGTAATGTAAGCTACCATCTGAGGTAAAAACTGACAAAATTGGGAGTTAGAAAATCGATCACCCAGAAAGGATTATTCAACAAAACTGACAAACACAAAGATCGACAACCTATACATTTTTTGTCCTCCTCCTCTCAAAATTGCTGTCACTAGCTTCTGAAAGATTTTTGTTAGTATATTGTTAAAAATAGCCATATTTAGTAAACGTTTGCTTTTTAAATACATTTTTCTGATTTGGTGCATGGGCGATTCTTTCCGACAAACTTTTAAAGAGAGAACCTTGTTTTCCGAGTTGAAAATGATTTCATTGACATGCTTTGCATAGATCCTGTCAGTCGCATCTCTCTCACCGTGACTTGAACGTTCAACTTAGCAGCATACTTATTGATTCCTCAGAATTTGATAATTTGCAGAAGGTTTATTGATCCAATTTCTTTGCGCTGTCAATAGGCCAATTCTACATCTAGTACGAGGTATGTTTCTTAAATTTTTCATTAATATTTTTACTGCTTGTAACACCAGTTTTGATAAAAATTGTATTTGTATTTGGCAGAATGAAAAAAATTAGGAGCGCAAGAACTATCATCCACACTTATAAAAACCATTCTTTCCAGCTCCCCGAAATTGTTGCGGGCAAAAGCCGTAATTTTGTCCGAATGTGGGCGACGATATGCTGGGTGCCGACAGTTGTGGACTCGATCCAGCATATTTGTGATCTACAGGTGTAATGTACTAAGCTAAGTTAGCTCCGACCTCACAGAAATCCATCACCTTGTTTGTTTTATTTTGCTTTATTGACCCGAATTTAACTTGTCTTATGTTGCAATTACTTTCTTCTTGGCATTGCGTTCTGGCAAAGATCCTTATTTCCAAGCGAAATTTTGTAATTGTTTTTATTCGTAAACACCAAATATATCAATAATTCCTACACACAGCGACCCCGCATCACATTGAAACCGACACAAAATTGGTGACTGTCGAGATTTTCATAAATTAAAGACTTTCAGTTGAAGCTGTAATGGAAGTCTTTATTACATTGCCGTTTAACTTCACAACGCTACGTTTTCTTCCACTAGGGGGCAGTGAAGCGTAGCTTTTAAATTCTGGATAGTGAAAAACGCTCGAACGCCTGGCTGTGATTGACTCGCGTTTTACTGGTGCCAAGCTAGCTTGTATAGCTTGTTCCTTGGCAGATGCAAAAGAGCTTCTTGCAGAACGTGGTTTATTTGCGAACAATGTAGATCCGTATGATGCTAGCGAATCCTGAGTATGGTTTCTATTAGATCTTGTTAATCCGTTTGGAACTATGAGAAAATCCGTAGAATGAAGAGCAGATGCATCAGGAAGGGTTTCAGAAGCAAGCGGTACGTGATCAGTGATAATTTTTGGTTTCTTCTGCTTGCAGCAAAACCCTTCCATCAGCTTTTTCAAATCCCGATTGGTGTATGTGTAGACAATAGGATTAATTGCAGAATTCGTTATTCCAAGCAAAAGCAAATAAGTTCCGACCAAGTTTTCAAGTTGACAACTTGCATCACAAATCATCTAAAACAAACAATAGAATGGCGTAAAATGTGATAAGCTCAATGCTAAATAAATAGCAGTGAGCTGCTATTGCCCTAAATCATTCTATTTTTACCTGTACAACCGAAACTAATAAAAAAGGTGTCCACATGAAGAAAAAGAATCCAATTACTAGTGCTACTGTTCGAAGAGCTTTAATATTTCTTTTCAAGATATCTTTTTTCAAGGTACCAAATCGAGACGAAATCTGAAACCCAAACAAATAGTTTTGTGCAAAATTATGAAAAACAAAAAGTAATAAACATGACATTTAAAAACAGTTAGCTTCGTGTAGCAGCGTAATATAAAGAGAATGACGGTAATCCTCTACCCTTTATCTCAATATCTTTACAGTTGAATTGTTTTGGGCAAGAAAAGTGCGAAAACAAATCCTACAACTTGTTACAGATTTTGATAGCAAGGTCACCAAAGGAGTGCGGTGCGTTTGGATAACACTGCTTTATAAGGGATAGCGCTCTAGTTCAGGAATGCTTAGAATGTGAACCACGTTTGGCTGGTTCGATGAGTTTTTCGGGCATTCTCTAGACTCCATTATGAAGTTAATGGTAGGCAACTTGAATACTATAAAATTTAATCAAAATTTTATGAAAATAAATGGTTTAAGCCAGAATATGTTTTGCAATAATGACACGGCCAAACCTTTAAAACTTTAGGCACCTGTGCTGTAGTTTCTAGCAGCTTCGTTCTTGAAAAAGATCATGCCTAATTTGTGGTTGATGAAATGTATGTTTTTTTATAAATTTGGGATTACATTCTACTAACCAACTGCAAGCCCATTGTCTACCTTTTTTTGGAGCATGGTCTAATTTTTTTTTGGAATATTGTCTACATTTTTTCAATTGTTTAACCAAATTTAAAGCGTATTTTGTTCATTTCTTTTACTCTAAAAGCAAAATGGAGTTAGTTATCAAGGTTTTATCAAAAGCTAGCATAATGTCTTAAGATTTATCACTGACGTAACTTTGCTGGATCTATTTTTAATCAAGATAAGCCAAGCAAATAGCATAAAGTGCGATACAAACAAGCAATATCTAATGCAAATAACTCAACCAGAGCGCATGACCATGTCATGGCTTATTTTCATCACTATCTTGGCATTGGCCGGCCTAGACAAATGCAGTGACCAGAGACAATATTATGGCTTTGAAATGAATTACTTTTTAGCTTCTATTTTAACAAGTTATGATGAAACAACATTGCTTGCTTTTGACGTGTGGCTGTGCAACGAAGTGGAAAGACAGGTTCAAAAAGTGGCTCCATTGCTACATAACATTTTATTGTGAGCTATTCTTGGTTTGTTTTGTAAATTTTCAACTAACTTTAACGTCACATACTAACAATCCTTTTTTACATGTATGTTGAGATTGCTTTCAGCTTAATCTTGTGTCTAAACCGATGGTTTTCAACCCGTTTGGTATACCTCCCAAGGGGAGGTAGAATCGGATTTTAGGAGAGGCGAGCAAAGACTGGTTTAAAATAATTGTATCGGTTGTTGTGTTGCAATTACCACTCAGGCCTGGGCGCCTTTAAGCGGACCTCGATATGAAAGGAAATCTGCAAGTGCTTGGGTTCAATCTCCAAAAAAATAAGTCCTCGCCTTCTAATCGCTGCGTATAAGGATGTTTTGCCTCCTGGCGCGGCCAGTTTTAGCCGCAGTACAGCTGTGGAAAAACTTTCAGAGTTTTTACCAAGTCCCTGTTAAATGTTGGTACCGGGCTCCGACCGTTCTCTCAACAGTCCTGAATGTAGGAGAGGTGAAAAGCAACCTTAGATAGAAGGGAGGCAGTATGTTGAAAAGGTTGGGAACCACTAGTCTCATGAACAATTTCGCGTGACTAAATAACAAAGCAAATATGTCTATTACTTGGTTTTCACCTACTTTAGGCTACTTATTCCATGTAACCTATCTAATTATTTGTTCATGAATAGTTTGTCAACTTAGCATTGCAAGACAATTTCCAGAAAAAAACAAAAAACAGCTGTTGAAGGACCTTATGAGCTAGGCCTAGGTATGGACTAAGACGAAATTAAACACTCCTCTGACCTCTTTCTCATGCACAAAATCATACGCTCAACCAAACGTGCAATTATGCTGTCTTAGAGTTACCTGCGATGCTATTGAGTTCATTGCTATGCTTCCAGCATGAGACATCGTCCGTTTCAATTTGTTTACACTCATGTTTCGTCTTAAGGGTTTTCGTCCGCGACTTGTTATTTTTGGGTCGTTACTGGTTTTAACTTTTGGCAGAGGCTTGTGGCTGAGAACGGTCCCTGGTAAATCAAAGTTGTGTTCGAAAACGTTGTCATCTTGCAGCTTCACAGGTATTTCGATTCCAATAGACGAATTCGAGTCAAAACTTGAATCTTGGTTAAAAGACGCTGGACCAAAGCTTACTGTTCGATAAGGGTGCTTTTGACCTGGAGGTAGTGGTTTATTATGAGGATCCTGGAAATGCTCAACTTTGATTTCAATCCTTGACATTACTGGAGTAACAGGACAAGAGTGCGAGTAAGTTGGAGGGCCAAGGTCCTCGGAAGGAAAGACTGAATAACTGTTATCTCGTGTTCTTGGCAAGTTTGCATAGCTGGTTTGAAGTTGAGCAATCTGTGAGTTGTGTTTTTTTGACACTAAAAAAGTTTAAGCTGATCAAAATTTTTGGTGTTAAAATTAACACCAATGTAATCGCATATACACAAAAGAGCAATCGGCGAAAAGCAATCATCAGCCAGGTGATTTTAATGAAACAAATTCTATTTGCTTGTTGTTTGTAGCCTATTCTTCAGCTTCGATAAGTATGCATTTTGAAGAATTATTAAGCCTGTGAGAAAAGTTGGAGAAATCTCTCCAATATCCGGAAATCTTGATAGTAAACGCGAGAAACAGCTTGCTGCCCCAGCGGCAAGTCTCCTCTGACTGGAAAAATTTCAGAAGAAATTTAAGAGTTTTATGCAGTCAAATAGTAGGTGAGTCTATTGCATTACGGTAAACTAACAAAAATTATTTAACAAAAAATAACACAAATTAAACTAAAAACGTTTCCAGGCATTGTGATGTGAAGTAGTTTCGTCACTAAGGGACAGAGAATCCGCCTCGGGTGATACTAATATGGTGGATAAAACTTTTTAAGAGCACCATCTTCATTGTTTACAGATCAAATGAGCTATGTTAAAGATAAATTTGTGGTGAAGACCCTCTTTTAGAGAAGACTTTTAATCCCGTAATTTGACCAAATTTAGCGACGCTTTTGATACTAAAGATAGTTTTTGTTCTTACCTTTGAATATTTTTATGTACAAATAAACAATCAAGGCAAGTTGAGGCAAGAATCCTCCAAAAAGTGTAAACATCACATAGGATGTTTTCACGACAAAAAGGTAAGAGCAAATTTTTCCTGATGCATTATATTCGTCACTTTCGACACGCCATCCCATAAGAGGAGAGAAACCAATCAGAAAGGACAAGAGCCATATTGTTCCAATTATAGCAAAAGTCTGTAAAAAGCAATGTCTTAGGTAAGTGACAAGGAAAACATGTTAATGCCTCTATGCTCCTGAACTAAAAATATTTTTTCGAACATTTGACAATCAATTTGGCATTAATTAAACACTAGGTAATTTTGAAAGATACTCTTTTCAAATTTTGTTTTTTGTAAACCTACAAGCAAGAGTAAAAAGTTTGCTTAGCATAGCCAATAGACATAACGTCTTTTGTGAATTTTAATTTTTTGCCGTTTGTGATTACGGTACCAATGTCTAAGCATGCCTATCTTCACCCTTTGACTACATCACCAGCAATGTGTTATTAATTTACAGTATACTTATTGCGAACCTTTTTTAATGACATCATGGATTTATATTTAAACGGATGCATCACAGCAAGATATCTATCCAGTCCAACAATCGTCATTGTAAAAATAGATGCGCAACAAGGCGTAATTATGAAACAAATCTCAAGTAAGCAAGTGTAGTACTCCACGTTGTGACCTCGCGTTAAATTGATTGAAAAGCTGACGACATCAGCCAATCCAACCTGACAAAATATTGAAAACATGATGCAAAAGAATGAAAACAATTGCTTGAACACCAGCTAAATACAGGTACTCTTATTCTAAAGCTTTATGTTAATGAATAACTCTCAAATTTACAGAAATTTTGTCATGCAAACTTACAAAAAGGTCAGCCAAGGCAAGATTGAACATAAATATGTAAGATCGATTTAACTGAGAGGTTGTCCGTCTTTTGAAGTGATGATGTAAGCTCCATATGATACTTCCAAGGACGAATAGGTTAGCAATAATGATTATGACACTGACAACCAGGGAAGTTATTCCTGATATAGTTCTGTGCAACTGCCACGAATCATGTACGTTTGTATCACAAGTACAGTTTTCCGCTATATCTAGAAACGTTCTTTCAGTAATTTTCGTTTTTGACTGTTCAGTAAAAGTCGTAAAACTTCCTCTACCAGAGTCAAATAATCTTGAGTAAGGGAGTTTCAATAACCACATATTTTCAGCTTCGTAGTTTTTTTGAAAAGCGGTATCAAACTTACGACTTTTTTTAATATCTTGTATGCTTTCTGAAGCAGCCTTTGAACTGAAAAGGAAAGTTCTACTGGTATCTTTCGATTGTTGATATACTGTTTGTCTGTCTGCTGGCCACCAGAATGCTTCAGTTGGTACACTGGTAATCTCAAAGCCAGTCCACATAACATCTGTCGTAACCGGACAAATACAATCTTCTGCATTGGTTATACCTTGAATATTTCCCATTGTTTCTAAGCAAATCACGTCATAATATTTGAATCATGATTTTAAAACAAATCTAATGTGAAGAACTAAATTACTTTCTCTGAAGTTTGAGTAAACCAAACATTTCTGGTGCATGTGCGTGAACATCACGTTATTTTTAGCTACCGTTGCTACATCTAAATTCTCGCCAATTTCGAGAAAAGTTACGTAAGTCATTAGATTACTACATAAGCTATTTTTATTCTGGGCTCATCTAGAAAACTCTAAATCATGTATGCACGTGAGACATCCTTTTACTGAAATTGCCTGTTTTGTACGAGTTTGCTTTGTTCTGAAGTTCATCATGTTTTCGCGGCCTCAATGCTATAAATCAGCGCTGGCATTGGTACACAACGTTTCTGATTTTGTTTACAGGTTTAGATCAAGGTCGCTAGGATACTAAAGATACGCACTAAATCTATAGAATTTTCAGCAACTAACTTGCCATCCTGAATAAATTCAAGTCCTTGAAGATGCCCGATGTAATTTGAGTACTTTAAAGTTGATTGGACACCGATCTAAACTTGCATTTTCAAAATTAAAAAAAATCATGCTACCCTTTAAACTTTAGATCTTTTAAGCACATATTAAAAGATGTAAAACTTGGATTTAGTCATAACAAAGTAGATGCGCGAGAGTATTTTTATTATTGTTATTGAAATATCAAAATGATGAGTACGAGATACAAAATTGGAACCGTAACTCACCAAATTTTTCGATTTTACAAACTTAGATATCTCGGTAGTTCACAAAGCATCATCACCGTTAAAACCAATCACAAATAAGTCCTTTACGTAAATTGACAAAATCAATATCGTAGCATCATCAGCACTCTTATCAACTAAAATCAAATGATTGCTATTTATATATTACATGTAGCCTAATATAGTAGTTGAGGCCTATTATACTGTAGATAAATAGTAACAAGTGCGTAACTTACGAAACAAATCATTTCTTTAAGAGATAAAATAGGCTAAATTTTGAACATTCACGACTAATTTTGTATCACTTTTTTAAAGATTAAAATGATTCATTTCATCACCGAAGTGAACGGATGGGTCAAAATCATACTTTCAGTTTATGAAGATATTTTATAAAAAGATACTGTGTTCCCTCATTTATCGCGGTTAATGCGTTCCAGACCCCACCAAGATAAGTGAAAAACCGCGAAGTGGCGGTACTATAGAATTCCCAGCGCCTTTGGGCTAATACAGGTATACAGTACATGGACGCTTACTTTTCGACACATATTTATGCGCATCAGTATTCACGAACGCTTACTCTTCTGAAAACTGAAGGATAAAGAACACGAAAAATTGTAAATGTTTTCTGTTTTGTTTATTCTGATCACAATCCGATACTGTATATTATTTACCGTAATTAAAACAATTATTTGCTGTAATATAGTAGGTACAGTAATGAGGCGTTTACGTTTGTTCGAGAAGGGCCTCATCATCAGATATCAGCACTAGATTGTTATAACTGCTTTCTGAGAGGAGTAAACGGGTTGCATACACGAGACACAGTTAACAAAGTGAACGAGAACGGCGTGATCATGTGCAGACAATCAAAAAAAAAATTTTTTTTTAAATACCGCGATGCACTGAAGCCGCGAAACTTGAACCGTGAAGTAGCGAGGGAACACTGTATATCCAACTACAAATGAGCTATTTTGAAATTTCGGTAAAATTGGACTTTATATCTTTAAGGTATTAAATAGATATCGTGGGCTAACAATAAACTGGTCAGTTGACTAATCTCAAAACGTAACGAACTGATTGTTACTGGCAGTTTTACAACTACCTTTTCTTCAACTTTTACCAAGTCAAATAGAAAAAAATTGACGCTGAATATGTGTTGCGAGAATTTTTTATGCTTATAACATTCTCACATCAATTTGAACTTATCTTTCACAACGATCTCGCGTAATGCCGAACGTATCAGTCAGTGTATCCATAAATTAATTAAAACCAAACAAACATTTTGCGGCTGCTGGAGTTGGGTTTTGTTTGCTCATCAAGACCTGCAAATATCAAAGACTGTTGTGCACACTTTGTGTAACCTATGTGATGTCATAATTGCTTTGCTTACGTGTGTGCTGGCGTCATCAAAAAAGTGATTTTTTATTGATTGCTTTTCAATTTTTAAATAATCGTATTTTCATAAACGTAAATATATCAGTCGCAGACAGATATTTCATTGATATTTGCTTGGTTACTATTGCCATTACAAAGGAAAAACCTCAAGGCTTTCAGAAGATAAAGTCACCGTTGGTTAGCTAACGCAAAAGAAAACCTTTCTCGGGGGTTTAAAGTTACAAACCATATCAAAACACTGGCTATTTTTACTGAAATTATAGTGCGAGTAAGATATTGCAGAATCTACACAAGCAGAATAACGAAAAAGAAACTGATCAAACATCAACATCACGACGTATTTTTGCCTTTTGTTGTACAAGTTCCCTTCCATTATCATTTGCCCTTACTCAGAGCCAACAAAGAGGGGCATAATTGCTTATACTGTTTTGGGGGCCAATTAGAGGGCTCACAACGATTCAACTGATTAGCAGTTGTTTGGGCGAGGACTTTTTTGAGTTCAATCTGAAATTGAGCAGGCTTTTGTGCGCGATCTTTCAGCTCTCCGTGCAAGAACTTCAGGCTGTCCGGTTACAAGTTGAAAAAGTACTACGCCAGTAATTAATATATTTCGTTGAAATTCAAATGCAATGACATAAAACTCAGTAGCATAGAAAGAAAAACATATAGGCCTATCACAATAGCTTCATATGACAATAAATCTTTTACACTAGGCCTACTTGTCAAAAAAGGGGTGATCATAGCTATTTCATATGGCGCTGCAGTATGTACAGTTGTGAACAGTATAAGCCTGTACTTTTTATAAAATAAATAAAGCTAAACTCATAAATCTTTACCTGGCCCATTTCGGCATTACTTATTAAAACAGAGATCCCTCCCATCTCTAATTAAAGAATCGGCCTTCCGTTTTCTAGCCCTGATCTACCTTTCTATATGATAACGGTATCAGCGATAAACCTTCCTGCATAACGGTAAACCTTCCAGTATTTTGCAAAAAGTTTATCTTTTTTTCTTTTTCAAATGCTTGCCTATGAAACAAAAAGTAAACATTATGTTTTCATTCGAATTTATTGATCAATTTAATTTGTTCAAATATCAATGTAAATACAATATATGAATTAAGCAAACAAGCGGTACAAAACTAGCTTCTCAAAAATTAGCACATTTTTTAATCTCGTACAAACATATAGGCTACTCTATTTCGAAATGATAACGGAATAAAAAATCAATATATCAGTATAGGACACTGCAACTAAAATATAGGAAATTGGCTGATATAGGCAAAGACTTGAGAAGAAGATTATTTTTAGAAAGTTTGAAGGTAGACCAAGATTATATCATTTATTACAAGTGATTACAGCAATCTATGCATTTGATCCATGCCATTACTTACTGGCCAGTATATTTTTCTACATCAATGTATCAGATGCAGATTTGAAAATCGATTGCAAACCTATTTTTTCCAGGTCTGACATCAAGCTGTGCTTGTAGTAAATTTGTTTCCTTGAAATCAAAATACAGGAACATAACAAAAAAGCAGCCTATGATTTTCAGCGAAAGAAAAAAGGTATCGTAATAGCGCCCTCTAACTATAAAATAGAACATGCACACGAAATTGTGTTGATCTACAAAGAATAATCAAGCAAAAGGTAATTGCAAAACTAATATACTACCGTATTATCAGTCCAAAATTAAAAAGTGTGTTTTATTGTATACTAGATTTTGTCACTAATCTTTATGTCTAAATGACAAAAATACAATAGAAGCTTCAAAAGCGGGTTTACGTTGTTCCTTATCTTTTCAGCCCCTCATTACATATCAAAAACCAGCAAACAGCTCGTTCTGCTCAGGATTAATTCGTACTCTGGCAATTTGTCTTCATGAGTTAAAATAATTAGTTTGCTACTACCATTGGTCAACATGCTAATATCTATACAAGGCTATGTAATGTTGGTGTTAGTGGCTTAAAGCAGTGGTTCTCAACCTTTTTTCAAAGCGACCCCAATTTATAGAAAAAGTCTAATGTGTAAAATTTTACGACCCATGTAGGTGAATATAACGTTGTGGGGGGCATTTTCAATGTCATGTGACCCACATTGGAAAAAATTCACTTTACCAAAATTTTGAGCTGAGTTCGGAAATCGATATCCCAACCCATGAATGTGCCTAAATCAGTGTCAAATTTTAAGTAAGTAAAAAATTTTCAATATCAAAAGTTGCATTTTGAAAAATGCCCCCTCCCCCCACAACGTTATATTTACCCCCATGTATATTCTGATGCATAGTTAAGTTAAAAGTTATGTAGAAAACACTTTTTTTGATGACAAAACTGTGTTGAAAATAATACAAACAACTTTTCACTGAACATACATTTATGAAGTCACTCGAAAATTACACTAATGAGAAATCTGTGCTTGCTTTCCGTCAATGAGCTTTTGAAATCGTGGTGATACTGTACTTAAGCACAACCGCAAGTCAGCTTCAACTTCCAACCTATTTCTATGCTTGGTTTTCAATATACACATTGCACTAAATCCAGCCTCACAAAGCCGAGTTGTCGCAAATGGAATCAGTTTTTTTTATAACAAACCTAGAAACTGTTGGGTACGTTTTGTATATGGAAGCCCAAAAGTGGATGCTTACAGAATCTTTCGGGTGCTTTTCTCTGAAGGACGCAAAAGAAATACGATTTGTTGGTTCTGCCGTCATATCCATAAATTCTTCAGCAACAAGGAGGGGAAGTTGAGGCAGATCTGTGCCAGCAAATGGATCAATTATCCAATCGTTTTCATTAGTAGACGACAAATCATCACCATAGTAATCTACAAACTTTTCGGCAAGCTGGTTCAGGTGTCCTATTATGGTTTGCTTAATATCAATTTCTTTGCCGCAAATATACTTTGTTAGTTCAGCGAACATATCGTCCTGATTTCGAGCTGCGTAGCTTTTCCAGAGAATGAGTTTTTTGTAGTAAGCAGCAACTTTAGCAGCATGATCAATTACTGTAAATCCAACATCTTGCATTGATAAATTCAGACAGTTCAGAGAGTCAAATATATCGGCAAGATAAGCAATCTTTGCATTGAAATCTTCTCGACTAAACTTTTCAGCTAATTCCGTAAAATGCTGTTGCCTCAAAAAGATAACAATTTCATCTCGCAGATCACAAACACGTTTCAGCACACGACCTCGTGATAGCCATTGTACTTCTGAATACAAAAGCAGTGCTTTATGATCAGCATCCATGTCAGAGCAAAGGCACGAAAATATACGCTGATTTAATGGCCTTGCTTTAATCAAGTTCACACATTTTACAACAGAATTTAATACTTCGTGCAGTTCTTGTGACATTTTTTTTGCGCAAAGAGCCTCTCTGTGGAGAAAACAATTTGTCCATTCAGCATCTGGCGCTTTGTCTTTAATGCCAACTCTAGACTTGAAACCAATACATGCTGCTGCACTATCAGTGCAAATTCCAGCACATTTCTCCCAAGGAATGGAGTGTTCTGTGAAGAAATCATTCAAGCATTGAAAAATGTCTTCGCCCTTTGTGTGTAATTTCAATGCTTTGCAAAATAACAAATCTTCTGATACAGCACCATTGTTGATGTAGCGAATAAAGACGGAAAGCTGGGGCAGACCTGCAATATCTGTGGATTCATCCAACTGGATGGAGTAAAATGGAGAAGCTTTTACATGAGTTAGAATCTGTTCAAGAACATCATCAGACATGTCTGTTATGCGTCTTTTCACCGTACTGTTTCACAAGGAAATTGCATTCAGTTTTTTACTTTCTTTCTCACCAATCATTATTTTTACAACTTCTTTTATAACTGGCATTAACAAATCCTCACCAATAGTATGACCTTTTTTCTGCTTTGCAATTTGATAGGAAGCAACGTACGAAGAGTAGACAGCTAATTTATTTTCTGTTGCAAATTTTGTCATTATACATGTACTGTACATGTATTTCTCTGTCCTTGAATCGAATTTAACTTGCGCTCAAAAAATTCCACAGGCTTGTCTAAACAATTTGGATGATTTGTCTCTAAATGGCGTTTCAATTTATTTTTCTTCATTGATTCTGCAGAGAGAACTTTCAGACATACTACACATTTTGGTTTACCATCCAATTCCGTAAAACCTAGTTTTAAAAAAGCTTCGCTATACGGTCGTTTTGCCATTATTATAAGTCTAAAATTAAGCAACAAAAAAAAGTCTAAAATTTTGCCATTATTAATGACAACGATTATTCATGCTCAAAAACATAAAAACTGCTGGAACTATACTCAAACTATTGGCTATTTAGCTTTCAATATCGTTACCAAGTATGACCTGACGTAGTCTGACATAGGATTTCCAGTTTCCACGCATACAAAAATTCTTCACAGCGGCAGTTGTATGCTAACAAAAGTGCTATATCGTTTACTACTGTACTTCAAAGCATTTTCCAACTTTGCGGTCTCCAGCGGCTCAAAATTTCACTGCAGGAGTTTTTCGTTTACCAAAATGCAACAAAGGTTGACTTCTATAAAGCGGTGCTGGGTTTAATTTATTATTGCTTTCTACAAGTTTCACTCCTTGTAGATGTTTACAAAAAAACAAGCGACCCAAAATAATTTTTAGGCGACCCAACTTTGGGTCGCGACCCATAGGTTGAGAACCATGGGCTTAAAGGGCAAAAAATATATTGTTAAAATAAGAAAACGACACAGAAAAATTTTCTACAGCAGGTGAAAGATAAAAAGTAAGCATTAAAGGTATTAGGTTAGCGTAAGCCTAAACAATTTTCTCCCAATTTGTGAAGTGTCAAAAAACACTTTAGCTCAATTGCGACATAAGGTCACCACATCGACCAATAGAAAAGTCACAATGGTTATATCAGAGCTTTTCATGAATTGCCCAATTCCCATGGATTAAACAGTTCATTTTATAGGTTGCAGTTAACTGATATCCTATCACTTGCAGAGCATTTTTTAAATTTATAACACGTGCAGCAGCGATTATCGAAAATAATAGGATAATTTAAGATTATAATACTATAACATGGTGAGCGAAGGCAAAACGTTGATCATTCAAACAGCAACATTTTAAAAGAAAAATGACATTAAACTTAACAAAATGCACAAATACTAATAACATTTACAAGATGTGTCATAAAAGTTATAGGACACTGATTTTTGTGTAAAACGGAGGTGTGCGAACGATAATAAAGGTTGCATGCGTCAACGATACTGATCATGCGATACTTTGGTATCGAAATCGGAATCGTTTTATCCTAATTTGGTGTATCGCCAATACCCAGAAATCAGAGGCTTTGAAATTGAAATTGAAAATTTCTTTCAAAAACACAAATTTTCTTAATGATAAGTTAGAATTGCCGACGTTTTGTCCAGCCTTTTCGACTCGATGAATGGCGACTTTACAATTCTGCACCAATGATCAACAAAAAGAAACCTTCATTCATTAGAACTATTTTCACGTTAGGGTTCTATTGTTTTTGAGTTTAAGAATAGAACAGGCCTGGTCTATTTTTTGATTAGCAATTAGCCTACTCAGGTTATGTTATTGCGCAATAAGGAAAGATACATCTTTCAAAATGTTTATGATTAGGCTGATAGTAATATATACGATAAATTAGGCCTTTGTGGCTCGAGTTGGAGCTCTATTTAAAATTCCGGTAGAGCCGGAACCACATTTTGTAAGACAGCTCCAAATTCAACTTTTCACTGAGCTTCTGTTGTTTGGTTGAAATGTAGTTTTAGTTTGCACACACGATTAAACATGTCAGTTTAAATCACGCTACTCGTTCAATCCCCAAACACACCAACCACAACGCATTTTGCAGCAAGGCTGTTTACAGTTAGATTGCACAGTTTGCCAATACTTAGCAAGTTTTTACAATGGTGGTTACGTTGTTGAAACAAAAACTGGAGCCAGAGCTGCTGCAATTAAAAATATCTGTAGTTGGAGCCACATTTTGAGAAAAAATAGCTCCGAAACTGGAGAAAGGTTATCAATAGGCCTATTCCAAAGCCCTACTACAAATATTCGGCGATACAATTTAGTAACTTTATAAAAGTGAACAACTGCGTTATATTTTTTAGGTGCTTAAGAAAATGTGTCTTTTTACATCTATAACTTTTCTTTTTAAGTCATTTAGCAATGGACACACAGCAGCAAACCCACCTTAACCTTTCTGATTCGTTTAGGAAAAAGTCAATTTGTGAAAAGGTCCGTTTAGAGAAATACATTATTACTGGTGAGTAGACAAATGTGGTGGAATGTGAACCAGGTAGCAAAAGTCAGAACCTCAAAGTCAAATCGAAAATTCTCAATAAGTAAAGATGAAAAAAAGCAAGGCAGTCAAAATTTATCTTGATAGCATTTTTGATGTCAAAAGCAAGGCTTATATTTAATTATTTTTGAAAGTTCAAACTATCAACCAGCATGTATACAAAAAGATTCTATGACGTTTGCTTCGCTCAGTCAAAAAAATTGCGTGATTTAAAAGAAAGCAGCTCCTGGTTGCTTCATTACAGCATTACTTCCCCGTAAACCGCCTTAAGCATCAATAAGTCTGTTGGCAAAGAAAAAGTTACTGTGCCATAGTAACCTCTTTACTTGCTTGACCAAGCTTCACGCGACTTTTTCCAAAGTCAAAAGCATCAAACAAACGTTTTTTTTCAAACATGCACGTCATCGAATGCGCTGTCAGGAAAGATCTGAGGGAAATCCTGCAGTAATCGTTCTAGGAGTGCATTGCTGCGTGACGGAAAAAATAAAAAATTCCATCACTTCGAAGGGGCAATGTGGATTTTATGGTTTTTGTTGAGGCTGTACTGCGGCCTCAGTCCCAAAACTTTTATGACACATCTATTATATAAAGTCAATCATTCTGTTTTAGGTAAGTAGAAATCTGATACGTTTCTCCTTCCAATAATGCTCAATTTCTTTCACTGTCTTGTACCAAGAACTCGTAGTTGTTTATTGGAACTGAAAAAAATACAAGAGAGCCTGCATCAAATGTTAAAAAAAATCAGTATTCAACCTATAAAGTAAAAATACGTCAAAACATGTTACATGTATTTTAATCCGTTTTTCACAGCAATGAGTCAGTTACTAACAGAGCTGGGTAACCGTAGCCCACAGCTATGGACCCAGTAAGTTTTGAAGAAACCGGAGTTCATCTGCCAGATATAACAAGCTGGAGCGGAAGTGAGAGCTGTTGAGACTTTGGCTGGCTCCGGCTCTAATCCATCTTAAAATTTGATTTTAAATAAAACACTTTAAGGTAGATTCTATTTTCAACCTCCAAATAATAAGATAGAATTACTACTCAGTAGCAACCGTGATTTCATGCTAAGAAAAATCAATTTTGCGTATTTAACCTACGTAAACAATCGTTATTGTTTTCAGTCGGTCGTAAAGAAAAGTATAAAAAAGTCAACTAGAATGTGGTGTCTTTTGTTTTTCAATCACTTATTGTAAAACTTGTAAGCCTCCATGTTTTTAGTAGACTTTTAAACTTTAAATGCGGAATAAATACTTGAGTTCTATTGTGACAAACAATATAAAATATTTTTAATGGAGCTGGTGCAAAAGCCAAACCTCATAAAAAATTGACATCTCCGCAGCTGAAGCCGGAAACAGTGTCTGAATCCTTAAAAGCTCCGGAGCTGGACCCGGAGCCAGAAAATAAATGCTTGAAAGCTCCGTAGCTGGAGCCGGAAGGCTATACATTTTTTAGTGGCTCACTAGCCTTGGTTACAAAGAACTGTTGCTGCTACAGTAAGGCTACTGCAGCAGGCTGTGAGTTTTTTGTTTAAGCGTGTGCTATAAACTAGCTTTTTTGAAGTGAATGTATGGAGTTATTTTCTGTGGATCTCACAAAACTGAAATATCTCAGCAACACACGCTACCTCAACTGATGAAATGACAAACCAAACAAACGGTTTACTTCGATTCCCTACGTGCAAGGTGTGTCCGAACCTGTTAGCCGAATTTTGACCAAAGTTGGTATTGGAGTGGCTTCAAAACCACATCACACGTTGTCTTCGTTGTTTCGCAAACCTAAAGATGTTATTAATTTTGAACAAAAGCGTGGTTTGGTGTATCAAATTTCTTGCCGGGATTGCAATGCTGTGTATGTAGGTGAAACAGGACGTAGTGTTAGAACCAGAAAACGGAAACATGCTGATGCGGTCAAGACTTTTAACGGTAAAAAGTCAGCGCTGAGTCAACATGTTATGGATTTCGATCATAGAATAGATTAGGATAATGTCAAAATACTTAAATCAGAATCACATGCATACAGACGTCGCGTTGCGGAAAGTTTTTTGATAAATCAAAAGGCTTGTTCATGTAATGTTATTAATCGCAATGATGGTGCAAATTTTCCGAGTGTTTATAGTGTGTTTGTCACCAACAAATAATATCTTTCGTATCTCACAACACTTTTTACTTGCCCACTTCTGTATGTGTGATGTAACAATGTTTTTCGTTATTACGTGATTGCCTGCCCTGTTGGTAAATAATTTTTGGTGTATAGTAATACAGGTTGTCTTTGTATTTTTATGTTGTACAATTTATATGTTACACTACAAACATCTACCGTTTTCTGAAGAAGCTCCCCGGTAACTAAGGGGAGCGAAACGTTAAATTTGAAGAATAAATTGTCGAAAGAACGAAGTGATCTGGTTGAAAAAACCCTGACTAAATTGCTTGTTCTAGATTGCTGGTACAATTTAAATTTCTCATATAACTCAAGTACTTCTTCCTAGTTTTAGGTCGAGTTTGCCGCTTTTTTTAGTTGATGAAGCAGAAAAGGACTTTACGATGAAGTTTTTTGACCAATCTCGCTCAGTCAAAACTTTTTTACACGAAAAAATTGCATTTTAAAATAGCCGTCTAGAAAGCGTGTTGTGTTACGCTTTATAAAAAATATCTTTCTGAAAAAAAAACTATGCTACGTCGGGCAAAAATCAAAATATTTCATTCACTTACACGTGCCATTACTTTCTACAATGTCAACTACATAAGGTCCTATTTGTTCGATGGTAGTAGTCGGCGATGGTGGAAGCATTTCTTCTGTCGAGGTAGATATTGGGGCATCCGGGTCAACAAATTGAGATGTCACTTCAGAGGCCGTTGTAAACACTGCAAAAAAGGTTGTGCTTTTTCATTTGGCAAACTATGAAATCAATAATTAAACTATGCTATTTTTCAAACTGCTATGAAGGCTATCTAAAATTAATACATATACTGTCTGCATTCAAATTAACGTAACGATTTAATGAGACGCAAATACTTGGCTAATCACCAAACATAACTTCATAGTTCTTTCACGGTTCTACAAATTTTAGTATCATATGCACGCAGAATTGTGGGTAGGCTATCACGTCCTGTCAATTATTAATAATTACAATACGTTTATCAAGCAGAGTAGTCACACTTCAGATAATACAATTGAAATCCCTTTATGTGCTGTAGACTATTTAGCTTTTTATTTACTGCACGGTTAAAACTCCAGCCTCAACGTCAGCTGCATTTTCTGCCCTATTTGCATCTTGGCATTATCATTGAGTTTTTTCCCTGTTTTCAACAATTATTTTTACATGTTTTGTGATGCATCCACTTAAAGATTTGCCTTAACGAGAAGATGTTTATCAGTGAGGCAGCTTTTTGCAACTTTTGTTTACAGCTTCGGGCAGATTCCTAATTATTGGAAATCTGTGATTTAAAATACTTTGAGGTGTTGGCAGGAATTTTATTAAGCAGATTTTTGCATTTTTGAACGCGCTTTTTACCACAAATTTTACTGAGATTTTTGTAACGTCCAGCAGAGATACAATTGCAAGCGAATATTTAAACTTGAAGATATTTTTGAAATCAGCGACTTGAAAGCGAGAATTTTGCCCCTTTTACTCTCTAAACAAACACAAAGATCTCTTTTTTGATGATCAATTACTTCTAAGCGAGAATTATACCCATGTTGCGTTCCAAACCAACGTGAGAAACTTTTTTTCTTTGCAGATCATCATTTCAAAGGTGACTATTTGGCCCTCTTTGTCCAATACTTGTGCTTTCGCATAATTACAACTTTTTACTGCAACTGTCGCTAAAATTACAGGGAACTTCCTTAACTTTTAAATGCAACAAAAAGTTACCCTATTTATCAGTCATTCTTCAAAAGAACCAACCAAAGTAGAATTCAAACAAAATAGTCTAAATATGATATACCTTGTAGGGAAATTCCTGCAGAGTCACCGCTATTGCCTACGTCAATGTTTACTGAAAAAGAATCAGTTGTTTGGGTTGGCGAAGCATGCGTTGATGGAGTTGTTTGTTCTGAAAAAAAGTGGGTTCGCTATAGATCAAAACTGAAGTAATTGTCGGGTGAAATATTCGATGAGAAGCTTTTAGTTAAAACTAAACCACGTTAGAGCCAACATACGTCAATTTTTTTGATTAGGTATCTTTCATTTTTAAGCAAAATATATGCTTATCCGTGTAATTTATTTCATTATTGCATTTTTGCATTACCGTTACTCTGAATAATGCTATTTTTTGGATTGAGCAACTTCGAAAAGAGTTAATGGAGATTAGTTACAATGCATCTGTTTGGAGAAGGAAAGGGTTGGTCCAATCATTTCTGCCTTAGGTATTGTCTTTAAGAAAGTGTAAAAAATTTGCTATAGGCAAATGCGGCATGCAAGTTGAACAGATGATGCGACACAAATGCGTGAAGCAAAAAATTAACTGCATGTCGCATTAGCCTAAATCTTTCCGTCCCACTTTCTCAATAATTAAGCGACTGCCTACTAAACTGAATAGAAATATCTAAAGTGGATGCTATATTGATCTCGCAGAAGAACGACGGACTGAAGCAAAAAAATACGGACAAACAGTGTGTTTATTTTTTTTTATACAAACCAGCAACTGGTTATCGTAAAATGTATCTTGTTTTACCGTGGGAAAAATATGGCAACAGCAGTTTCTTTTGGTCCTCCTAATTCTCAAGATAGCGATGGTGGGGCTAAGCACCAGAAAAGTGTTGAAGCCTGTACAGACCTTTACAAATTTTAATTTTTTTTTGAATTGCTCGGAACGAAATTGCTTCCGGTATATTTATCGCTTGTTATTATCCGCCAAATAGAAGAAATTGTTGCGGAGACCTTTTTTCGAAGGTAGAACAATCCAGCCATTGTGAGGTTTGAAAACACAATCATTCAATCATTCCCAAAAAATTGCTTTAACCCACTTGGTTACGTTACCTAGTAAGCTGGTAGCATAGAGATAGCTAGAAGGGGGAAAAAGGGGCGATGGCTTCCTAAACCAAGAAATGAAAATGTTTTTGAGATGTAGTGGCTGAAAAAAGTCAATTTTTGAAAAAGATATTCAACTAATTTGAAGAAGAAATTGATGGATTTGGAGATAACAACATAATTTCTGTTAAGCAGTTGTTCTTACCAAATGTTTGTGGGATGGTTGTAATCGGCTGCATATTCATTTCATGTGTTCTTTGATTTGAATGAGGGCAACTTTAGAAAATTTTTGTTTGGTTTTCTTGAGGAGCTAAGCGGGAAGTTACATTCAACTTCAAATTGACATTCTAAAGCTTACATAGCTTTTTTTTGCCAAGAGACTTTAAGCTTGTACACTAAGTGCTTTAGATGTTCATTGAAATATCATTTTGGATATCAAAAATAATGACTAAAGAGGATTTCCCAATCGAACTACGTTCAGGACAACCTGTAGGTGACAACGCTTTCGTATGCAAAACCAGTCAATGCTATTACCATTGATTTGATTGTAAATTTGCGAATGTTCAAACTGAAAAAAATGTAAATGAAGTTATGCGAATTCGCATGCACTTCATACTTATTTAGTATCTTTATCATCCAATAAAATGACTTGCAGCGCAACATCACACTTTTACCCAATTAGCCCAATCCATAGCAAATCAAAAAAAGCTATAACCTTGAGAAATTAAAGTCAAGAAAGTTGTAGTTTCAACTTGTTCAACGATTTCTGGATAAATCGGAGGAGGTGTTTGTTCAACAAACGCTGTTGTTGTCACCACTGCAAAAAATATGCTGCAATATTATTTGGCTAGTTAGCATTCGTAGAGATATTTGTGAGCACTAAAGATAACACGATCTATCACCAAGTAGTAGACTAGAAAAAGTATATTGTTTTAGCTGTTAAAATATAAATTGTTTACGCAAAGCCAGTTTTTATTAGAGTCCGCCAAGAAAGAAAAATGCAAACAAGTATCTTAACAAAGATACATCATGTCACAGTCATCACGAGAAAAAAATGATCAGTGGGTCAAGAGAACCCTAAAATTAGCGCTTTTGTTTGAATTGACTGCCCAGTAAAGCATTCACAAAGTAACAGCAAATGCGTCCACAAAGCAAATTGTGTAACGTAGTTAAAAGTATGGTACTCACAAGATATGTTTCCACTGATAACACTTGCCATAGCTTCTGTTTCATTAACAACAACTACAGGGTTGGTCGCTGCAGAAGTAAAAGTAGTGACAGGAGACATTGAAGTTGGAGATTCAGCGGTTGAAATATCTGTAATTACTCGTGGAAGCGTTGGAGTTATTTCAGGGTTCACTGGTACCAGTGTTGACGTTACTTCTGGAACCACTGGCGGTTGAGTTGTTTCATTAACTGGTTGCACTATTAATGAAGGATCAGGTGTAGAGGTCGCAATTACTATCCACAAAATATAATATAGTCGCCTCAAAAACAAAACCAGGAATAACACACAGCTTACAGGTCCGTCTATTAGCAGTGGCGTCCATGAATGTTTTTGAGGGGATCCAAGCATTACATTAGGTTGCTGTTATTGTTAAGTGAAATTGTATGCGAATTTGGGAATAACAGGCAGAAATTAAGCTGCAGAACGCGCGTTGAAATCAATGTTTTTTGCCCTTTCTCATCTTAAAGAACTTTTTTAAAGATTATCTCTTCGAAAGCGATTGCTTGTAAATTTTTTGCTTCGATCAGATAGCTGGGGGACCGTCGCCCTTCATCACCCTGCCTTTAAACACATCACTGCCTGCTAAGTGTATGAAAAGTTGAACATTGTATGCTGAATTTCACTACTTGTATATGAATAGAAAGGCATGTTCAATTCAATGCTTTGTTCACAGAAGGTTTAAGTTAATATAAGTGAGGGAAAATTACTTGAAGATATTTTATAATGTCTCATTATTACGCTACAAGCTGCACAACGTCTGTTTTTGCACGCCACTCAGTTTCAACCCATTAGCGCAGTTAAACTACAGGGGAAACAGTAATGGAACTTACATTGACATTTTGGCACTGGACTACTCCATTCTCCTTCTAAAGCCATGCACAATGAACTTTCAATCCCAATTAAGTTAAAACCTTCATCGCATTGAAAGACAGCTTGTTGACCAGGACACCACTGAGTTATGCTTGTAGTGTACGATCCATAAAGTGGAGGTGGTCTATGGGGGCATCCAACTAAAAAGAAAAACATGACGTTGCTACTGTACGTTTTGTTGACATAGCTATTTCCGATTCCAAGCTTGTTTTGTATAAATTTTTACAACGATATTACTGCAATGTAACAAACCACAACAACCACGCATTCCAATACTTAGCAATCAAATTTGTATCGTTTTGCTTTAAACAACTCGACGATTAACATAAAAAATGTTTCGACATTGGTATTATATTTATCTTAAACTTTTTAAGCCTAACTATATTTTCCAAAAAATGTAAAATCATCAAAAGAGTATTTTGATTATAGATTAATGCAATATTGCAATCAACAACCAAATCGCCCAACAACCTATAACTTACCTATGCAAGTTGGAAAATGAGACCAACCACTAAGTCGACACGATACGGTTGCATCACCAGTTAAACAAAAGCCAGGATCACATTGGTAAACCACCACGTCACCCAGTGAGAATGTTTGATTTAATGATAGATCAACAATTACAAATCCGTTCAGAGGATCAACTGGACTCATGCATACACCTAAATAACACTCGAAAGGTAATGTATACAAGCAGCTAGAAGCACGGCTGCCATTGACTTGGAATTAATAATAAGGACAGCTCGGAGAATATTTTTCCTACTAACTTTTTAAAGATTGTTTGATTTTTTTGGCCAAATACACACATTTGGGAATGATATGACGTTAAAATTCTTTTTTTTGAGGTTTTACAGTAGTTTTCCAAATTCTCAGAGCAGCCAACCAAACTGGCAGGCTGAGTTTTATTTTTAAATTTCAATTCAGGAAAAGATGAAAAAGTTCTCACTAAAAAGGATTGCAAACAGCAAAAAATGAGACAAAATAAGGACCTAAGTTGAAAATAAGAACGTTTCTTAAGAATATAAACGAGAATATTTTCCAAGATGTAATTCTTCAATATATGGACAAATCTTAAAAAAGAACAACATGGAAGCCCTGACTGTAAGTCTGCTATAGTCCTCCCTCTTTCTGTAAAGATTGCTATCAATTTTGTATCGCCCTTTACTACCAAAGCAAGTAGGCACAAGGGCTTCGGCAGTAAGGTTTTTAGAGAGGCGTAACAAAATAGGCTGGTTGAAAATATTGCGGGGTAATCAAAGTTTCTATGCCAAATTTTTGTTTGCAAAAGTTATGATCTTTGAAGTACTGGATGGCTGTTGTTGTGATCCGAAAAGGAGGTGAAGGCCACATATGTTTTTGGAGATCGATTTCTTGAAGACTACAGCAGTAATTTTTACTTATTCTTGCGTTGCTGACCTCAGGTAGCACTCTTCTGTTTCAAAATTCCTGAAGGCACCACGGTCTCCCTTTGCTCCCCACTTCCGACACTTTTAATTAAGTAGGCCTACAGTACCACTAGTAGAAGGCCAGAAACACAATTTAGTACGCAATCGAGGGAAGAAATGCTTCTTGTATTTAGAGTTCTCAATAGGCTACTGTAAGTCAATCTTTAAATTTTTCAGTAAATGCATTTAAACAAAAAATAATACAAAAAAGCAGTTTCAGTATGAGCTGTTATCGCTCCAGAAAAATTTTTCTATCGAAGTAGCCGAGGTAACAGGTCAAGTTTTACAAAATACTTTTGCAAATTGGGACTTCACTATTCCATATGCCTTCCTCTGAACAGAGAGAAATGACTTGACCGGCTAATTCATAGCCAGGAGCACATGCAAACATAGCAAACTCTTGTGGACACCAAATTGCTTTTTCTTCAATATAAGAAAGATTTGGAGGTAGGTTACGACGAAGACATCCCCCTGCGAAAGATATTTGGTGGAGAATCATTAACATATACACAATTCTTTATGCATAGTTCTACTTATAATGTTATCGAAACCAAGCATCAACAAAAAGCTTATGTGGTAAGTTTTATTTACATCAACAAAGGATGCGAATTCAACATGATATCTCTTTGATAAAACAAGTTTGACGCTTCAGCATGTGAATTTAAGAATTCAATAGTCGGAATACAAATAATTGATGCAGTTGTCGCTGCTTACTTCTACACACAGGTACGGGCGTCCATCCACTCTCTTTGCAGTAAATTTCAGCTACTCCTTGCAAACAAGTTTCAGGATGACAGCTTACGGAAATGCTCTCGTTTTCCTCAAAAACATTTTTGGAAACCGATTCAACAAAAAAGGTGTTATTGGATTGGACTGGCAAGAAACACACTTCTGCAAAAGAAGATTTAAATTGACCATTATTCCTTTTTCTACGCAACACTATTGTAACATCATTCTGTGAGCAAGGTGGCACTTAATTTAGTTTATCAATGCCATGATTAATGCAAATGACTTGCAAGTTTAGCTCTTCAATAGGTATTACCGAGGAAAAACTTAGATATGCAACCATTTATCTTCCGCAGAAAGCCATTTATTTACATTTATCTACGCAGAAAGCCAAAGTCTATTATCTTCCATTGATAATAGATTTTGGCTTTCTGCCTAGCAATAGAAAAGTCCCACCAACTAGATCGCAGAATCGTTTAATAATCATGGCTAAAGAAAAAGAATTGTTTCAAATATTTTCTAGGGAAACGAAAATTTTCCGAGCAAACGATGAATTAATCAAATTATGTTCTTTACAAGAATGACCAACAAATATGTCAGTGTAGTCACACAAAGAATCGCCACGTTAAAACAACATTGCGATCTAAAAGTTGCATACGCAAATTTAATATGCATACACATATACAAATTTAATTCTTTAAGAACAATCTCAATTTGGCAAAATTATCATTATCATGATTGTGAATTAATATTATCACCATCAATAATTTTCAATAGGGAAAAAAACTCAAGTCAAAATTATATTTAAATGTAACATTTTAACTAACTTCGGCAAACTGGAGCTTCAGCCGACCATTGGCTATTAGCAGTGCAAGTTAATTCAGACTCGCCCAATAACGTATAACCTCCGTTACATTGGTACTGTACGGTTGTTCCAGGACAGCTTGCTTCCCGGTAGTTCGAAATCGATCCAAAACGAGGCTTTTCCAAAAGCGGACATGGCGCTAAATGAAACATTTTTAGAAAAAATTAATTTTACTGCTAAATTGGTTCATTATTTTGAGAAGTAGATATTTTGCAAAAAATACTGTATTGGTCAACTGGCTTTATACAACGTCTGCATAATATGTTTTGATGTTACGTTGTGAAATTTTTGTCACAATCTTTTCATATGTTTCAGAATGTTAAATATAATTTTTGCTACAAACAAACTGAATGGGAAATGAGTTAAACAAGTTGAATTTGGGAAACTTGCAAAGTTCAGATCAGCAACTACGACCTTGTTTGTTATTGAAAAAGTGGCTGATTAGCTGAGCATTAAGTCCCTGAAAGTCATAAATAAAAAACCCTTCAAACTCTTTTGCTCCCGCATAACTCACGAAAAAAATTTCCGCGAGGTGGCTGAGCAAAAAATTGTCATAATTTGTCATAGTCAATCCTGATTAATTATTATAAAATACGCCAAGTGTGTTTGTAAATCATTATTCATTTGTTTACTTTTACATCGAGTGTTATATATCGTTGAAATTTCTATTTTTTGAAGATTTCAAATATAACAAAAAAAAGAAAAAAATTTTTTGAATATGCAAATTTTGTGCTAATTACCCATTCATAGGTGTTGAGTTGTCTTCAAAACTAGAATTACCTTACCTCAAAGATAACTAAAGATTTTATTTTTCTACCAATTTTTTTAGGAATGGTCGCTAGATGATGCCAAGAAAATAAGCTTTCAAGGTATATCAGTCAAAACTTACCTAAAAGCCTGTGTTTTCTACAATTTGCAACTTTCTGAAGCCCATGAGCTTTTTGTTGACCGATAAAAAATTTTGTTAGTTGAATTTAGACCTAAAATATGATCAGTTGTTATCTGCTAGAGATTAGCCTAAACCATGTAACATTACATAGTTTTGAAAAGGAAATTTCTTCAAGATTTAGAAAATATTAAGCTCAAATAGAATATTTTGGAACTAACAATGAAACAGAAGCTTTTTTACACCCTTCCCATTTGTTGTAAAATAAGGAGGATACAGCAAATTTTGATTTAGAGAAGCCAAATTTCTGCTAGCTTTTAAACTTGTATCTTAGTTTTTATCTCCTTGGAAGCTGGATACAAAACAACGACTTTAGTGGAAAAATCCTTGCAATTTATTTTATTTTTTTAGAGGGTGTAGTTTTTCCAAAAATGCTAATTTAGTGAAGGTAAGTCGAAAAATTTTGTGGAGTTTTGAACTGACATGATGTACGACACCCATTTTTGATCAGTAAAGATCACATACTACTTAGCCTAAATTATATAAATCTATATATTGCAGGACAGCAAATTTCCTGAGCTTTCAATGAGATCGGCATGATATTGCTTGAAATTTTGTCAAAAGATACAACAAGAGTTGTTTTCAGATTGTGTCAATGGTAAAAGTCTTGGTTTCCTCTTAAACATGTATATCTAAATTTGATTTTAAGGTAGTTAGCTTTTGCCTGAGTCTGTTGAAAATTTTGCAATTTTAGTCGTCTGCAATTGGGTTCTTGATCTTTCTAACCCTTTTTGGGTAAAAAAATTTAGAAATTAAGACGTAATTTTTACAATTCCAATGAGGAATTAAGCGTGATCTTTTGAAAATTTTATGAAAAAATTGGTTGAGAAATAAAATCACAAATCTATTTTCTAGAAAGTTGATTTTGTAACTTTGGCGGAAAAAAATTTGAGGGAAACCCTAAAACAAAAGATCATGATAGGATGATCGCGGAAAACTTGTTAAACTTTAACTACAGAGGAAATTTGACACATAAAAATTGTTCTTCAAGAAAATGCGAACATCGGGTAAAATTATCGCGGTCCCATCACTATTCTACTTCAATCCAAGATCGAATTCCCGTGATGAATGGAAAGCCTCAGGTATTAATTTGCCCTGTTTTGCCAATGGTTATTCTAACTTTCCGTGATGGCAAAATTTTCTTAGTTACCGATATGAGTTCGGAGTCGAGTGTTCTATTTTCATGATTTTTTTCATGTGATAAACCAAGATACTAATGCGGTGTATTTATACTTACGCCGACAACTTGGCAAATGACTCCAACCAGACATCTTGCAGAAAATATCTTTTTCTCCACTTCGACAGTAGCCAGCCTGGCACCCATATGTAAAAAAATGACCTTCTAGAAAAGCAACTTGGTGCTTTTTATGAACGAATATCCAACCGTTCTCAGGAGTAGCAGGTAAAGAGCAAGTTTCTAAAAAGTGTGACGTAAAATGCAGCTTCTTATGCAAACGTTGATATAATAAAATATCCACTCAAAACTATGAAGAAAGTTGATCAACTAAAAGTTGGTTTGTAAGATTCATCAAATCAGAGGTTATCAGAAACGTAACTTTTTAACTGTGTCAATCAAATACAGTTTTCCGTTGCTTGTTTCAAACAACTCTTATAGCCTGATTCCTATAAATGTCTACTAGTTCTATCGATAACTTACTACCCACTTTTGCAGATCGGAATTTTATGAGACCACTTCCCATTTTCAAGGCAAGTAGACTTATTGTATCCTGCCAGTACATAACTTTCGTCGCACGCAAACCTCACGGTAACTCCCGGACATCGAAATCCGGCGTTTTCAACATATCTTCCAAACTTAGGTGGTTGTCGTGCCCGACATGGAGCTAAAAATTGATCGATTCAATATTAGAAATATGGCCTATCACACAAACACTAACTACCAAAAATTTCTAAAACGAGAAGTCTTTTTGTACCCAATTTGGAGTTGATTGCCTTTGAAAGTCTAATTATGACAATTTCACATTGTGATAGCCTTTTTTGAAAATCAACTTCCGTTGATACTCATTTTGTACTCATTTTAATAAATTCAAATAGAATACTCTTTTTGTCTGGTAGCCCATTTTTTTGCACTGTTGTCAGGAATCAAAGGCGTATCCATGGCACAATCTCCCTCTTTGAATAATTTAGTTCATACAAATTGCTTATGGCTTGCTTGGACTCACACATACAAGAAATTTCTTGAGTGTTACAGAAATTTAACTGCCGTTTTCGCTCACTAAAGTGTTAATGAGGTAAGAAATTTCATAGTTTGCTTCTCCAAAATTTAAGTTTTTGGTTTGATAATGTGTTCCAAAAATTTTGCATAATTCATTTCAAAAAATTCTATCCTTTCTTTTGAGTGCATTTTGCGTGCTTTAAGCTTACATGCAAGAAATTTAAAAGCTTATAACTTTTTGCGATCCTAGATGATTACCTTTGCAAATTGGTGTATGACTCCAACCAGAGGTTTTGCAAAAGACTTTGGCATTAGCAAAACGACAATATCCTTTATGACAGCCGTACGTAAAATGTTGACCTGTTCTAAAGTATTTTCCGTACGTTTCATTGGCATACAGCCATCCATTTTCCACGGAAGAAGGTAGTACGCATTTTGAAACTAAAAAACATTTGAAAATAAGCTGTATCTTTGTGAAAAGTTAACTTTAGGGCTCCAATAAAATGTATATTTTTAGTTTATTTCTTACCAGTGCACTTAGGAAAGGGGTGATTCCACTTCAAATCAGTCCCACAGGCAACAAACTTTGGTCCTATTAGTTGATAATTTGTTTTACATGTAAACTCAAGCTTTTCTCCAGGGCACCAATGCTTCTTCAGTTTGCTGGTTCTGTAGTCGTTTTGCAAAGTGCAACTTCCATCTATAAATTTTATCGAGTTATTATCCAAAAACAATTGATGATGAGGGATTGCGGAGAGAGAGAGAGCATTCTATTCGGATGATCAAAAATGAGCTACCTGTTATGCTCGCAGCCTACGAGACCTCTGCTTACAAGCAATACTTTTCTTAAAAAAGAAAAACGAAAAGTGACCGTCATGGTACCTATTCCAGTCATAGGCTACGTCGTAGCTAAAATTCTAATATCTTTTCATCTTCTAGCTACGAGAAAGCTGTTTGTTTTATTCTTTAATTAAACAACATATACTCAGACTGGAGTTGGCATTGACAATAGATCTCATGAATGGTATATTTTTACCGCAAATGCCGCATTTAAGCACATTTAATTGACTGAAGATTACTTTTTCAAAAGCGCAAAATAGTAGTGATTGTGCAGGACTTAAACTCACCACTTCACGATTGCGAGCAAGTGGCTTATTTGTGCTGAGCTGTACTTCCGACCAGTTAAACTCTTTGAAAACAAGAGTACGTGTTATTGAAAACATATTGGTACGCTTCGATTTCTCATTAAACTCTTTGAAAATGATTTATTTCTTAAAAGACAGAATTATAAGTGAGAGGGAGCAACCTTTCAACCGGTTCAATCGCGCATTTCGCCTGGAATGGAGGCAGCGCAATTGGCGTGGCTGAGCTACAATTCCTTTTTTTGAGGTCAACCTGAAGTAAGTAGACTTTTTGAGATGAGAATCTTTTTTGAATCTTGGCACACTCCAAAAAAACCTATTATTCCGCGGCCACAAAATTTCATTTTGACAGCTGTAGATTGCGCACCTCTGGTTGAAGTTATTAAATAAATAAGAACATAAATCAAAACGTCTTGACGTGTTTTCAATAATACGGGGTCTTGTTTTCGTCTTTAAAATGCATAATTTTTCTATTTTTGATGCTTCAACGAAAACTTACATTTGCAAACAGAAGTGATTGTCCAACCGGAAATTCTACAGTGAATTTTTGTCTCTCCTGAGGCACAGTGACCGGGATTGCAAAGAAAAGATATCGATTCTCCCAAGCTGTAAAATAGCTTGAACGGATTTTTTGTTTTCATTAATGCGTTGGGAATGCTGCGAGGCCGAGGGCAATGATGCTTGACTGAACAAAACAGAATGTATTGTTAATTCATCTGGACATTGACAAAGAAAAACTTTATTCAATGTATAGGTTACAACAATCCCACTTTTTAGTATTTTTGATATGAAAATATCTAAATTAATATAAAAAAATAGTTAACGCAATTACAACATAAAAGTTTTAAATATATTTTGTAACATTTTTGATGATGCAGAAGTAGCCACTTTTTCTCTTACCAACACATTTTGGTGTATGAGACCATCCAGTAGCCTTGCAAGTAATTCTCGCACCTCCTTCAATGTGGTAACCGTAATTGCATGAAATTGTGAAAAATTCTCCAATGTCAAACTTTAATTTTTTGACAGGGTACGAGTAAATTCTTCCATGTTCAAGAAA